>CM032455.1:144074362-144176862 GCA_019049505.1 Pachyrhynchus sulphureomaculatus | reverse complement strand
GATCCAATGCTATAACATACAATGATTATAAAAATGTAAGAAACAGGGTCAACGAGAATATCCAGAGAATCAAAAGAGAGCACTGGGAGAAATTTTCGAACGCTATGGAACATGATCTGAACGGAGGACAAAAAAAAATATGGAATCTACTGAGAAATAGAAAAAAAAACAATAAATGAGTATATACAAAATACAAAAATTACGGTGGAAGAATGGGAAAGATATTTCGAAAAACTCTATAGTAGTCCATCAGAAACCAATTCATTAACACAGGAAATACAGCATGAAAATGAAAATATTGCCCAACCAAATAGGACTATTTCATTAAATCAAATACAGCACATGGCAGCGAAACTAAAAAACAGAAAAGCCCCGGGGCATGGACGAAATTAAGAACGAAATGATCAAATATGGAGGTGATAAATTACTAGAAGAATTACAGATTTTCTTTAACAGAATACTCACAGCCAAGATTATACCATCCGAATGGAAAGAAAGCATCTTGATACCAATTTTCAAAAAAGGAGAAACGACAGATCCAAAAAAACTATCGAGGTATCAGCTTAATGAGTGCGGTTCTAAAATTGTTCACTAAAATTTTAGCAAAAGAAATAATGTTAACCGGAATCTGTGAAGAACAGCAAGGGTTCAGAAAGAACAGGTATAATATAGACGCCATATTTATAATCCGCCAAATTACCGAAAAAGCCATAGAGTTTAATAAGATAGCCTTTATGTGTTTCATTGATCTTACCCAGGCATTCGATAGGGTACGGTTAACTGATGTCATAACCCTACTACAAAAAAGGGGAATTCACCCGAATATAATAAAAACTATCGAAGAGTTGAACATCAACAACCACACATATGTAAGAGTGGCAAATAAATTAAGCAATAAAATACCTATGACAACCGGAATCAGACAAGGAGATAGCCTAAGCCCAATCTTATTTAACATCATAATGGATGAAATAATAAACGAAGTAAAGAAAACTGGGAGAGGATATCGATTGGGAGACAAAGAAATACAAATAATATGCTACGCCGATGATGCAGTAATCATATCAGAAGACGAAGATAACATACAGAGACTCCTACATAAGTTCCAACAAACAGCAAAAGTGTTTAATATGAAAATATCTGTAAAGAAAACAAAATCTCTTACAATATCTAAAGAAGAAAAGATGCAAACTCTAAAGAAGAAGAAAAGATTGCAAACTCCGCGATTTATGATCAGAGTGTAGAACAAATGATGTCCTTCAGATATCTAGGGGCAAACATAACAAGTACCAGGAACCTTAAGGAGGAAGTAAAAACTCAAACAACAAACCCATCATTAATATCAGGATACTTAAGAGATATAATTTGGAGAAACAAATATATGAGCACCAGGAGCAAAGTAAAAATATACAAAACATGCGTAAGACCGATCATGACGTACGCGATAGAAAACAGAGCGGAGAACACAATAACAAAAAGGGAAATGTGCGAAATACAGGATGTGGTGAGATGGGCAAGGAATAGGAGAAGAGAATGGAGAGACCATGTGGACAGAATGCCAAATAACCGGTTGGCTAAGGTTGCAAAAGAGAAGCGACCAATCACACCTCGACCGCTTGGAAGACCACCAATAAGATGGTATAAGAGCTGGTCTTCATCATCGCAATTGTTTCTGGGAAACCTTTGAAGTGAACACAGGACATGGTCCTAACGTAGGAAGAAGAAGAAGAAGACTTGGATCTTGCCTAGATTAACTTACGCGGCAGTGATTTGGTGGCCCAGAGTGGGCACGGTGGAGTCAAAGAACCTATTACGCAGCCTACAGGGGAACTACCTTAGGGCGGCAGTGGGGGCTATGTGAACGACACCAACGGAGGCGCGAGAAGTTGCACTCTGTGTCCCACCACTGAACCAATTCATCATCTACACGGCGAGAATAGCAACGTACAGACTGAAATGTCAAAGTGAATGGAGAAATGGAGACCAAGGACACTCGGGTCTGAAATTCCTCCAAGAACGCCCATTCATCTTAAAACAAGATAAAATCACGAAAACAAGACAAGTGATTAAGTCTTTTTCTGTCCATATCCCTGAGGGGAAGGACACGCAAAAGCTCCTGAACAGGTCAAATACCGACATTTGGTATAATGACGGTTCGGGATCTAATGGCCGCTTTAGGACAGGAATCTTTTGCCATAAATTAAACCACTGGGAAAGTATACCCATGGGCAATATGGCTACGGTTTTTCAAGCTGAGGTGTTAGCCATCCTCAGATATGTAAAAATACAAATCTCGAAAGGAATAAATAATATGAAAATTTTAATCTGCTGCGACAGTAAAGCAGCTATAGTAGCTCTTGCCAAATCCACCACGGACAGCTTGCTGATCAGGGAATGTGTACAAGAAGTAAATACGTTAGGAGGTAACAACGAAGTTACCCTAATATGGGTACCAGGCCACCAAGGCATATCTGGAAATGAAATATCCGACGAACTCGCCAAAAGAGGCACCTTGGAGGACCCACCTGAACAGGTTGTAGGAGTTCCATTCGCTTTCCGTAAAAATAAAATCAGGGAATGGTTGGACAAAGAACACCAACTCTCTTGGACTGCATAAGTGAGGTGTCAGCAAGCCAAACTCCTTATGAAACAAACTACGACAGGCAGAACAAAGGAACTCTTGTCGATGTCAAAGCAAAGGCTACGTCTGAGCATAGGACTCCTTACGAGACATGTGGCACTACAAGCCCATCTATATAACCTCAAACTGGCTAAACGGAAAACATGTCGGCTGTACGCGGGTGGAAGCGAGGACAGTATTCACATTCTGTGCGAACGTCCTGCACTAATGATAAAAAGATATAGATACTGGGGGTCAACTATCCTGTGAATCCAAAGATCTACAAGAGGTCAAGGTAAATAGGCTATGTCTCTTGGCAGACAATGCCGGACTGAGACTGCGATCATGACTTGACTTAATGGGGAGTCACAGAAGAACTTTTAGATCTAGGTGACACCAGGGACTCAAGGTACCACCCACTCATTCTACTACTACTACTACTATTACTACTTGGAACTTGAGCTGAAAGCTTGATATTATTGCTAAATTATAGGTTTTTACGTCCTTGTCTGGTATATCACATTGTTTACTGCTAAAATAATATAAATTATACTGGTGCGATCTAAAAATTTCCGGACTAACGCTATAAAATCTCAAGTAGTTACTTTTAAACATCACTTATAAGGTTGTTACTACTATGTTTCTCGACAATCTGAAGCCGTATGCAGAGGAAATGGTGGGAGATCACCAGTGTGGGTTTAGGCGAAACATATCAATTATCGATCAGATACAGTCTATCAAGTAAGAACATGACCGCCCGTATTTTGAAAAAAAATGTGTTTCGAGAACATTTTTTGCCATCAATGTATTCTTTGGTGTGCTAACAACGACGCAATTACCTTAGTAAGTTATCCAATTACTTCCTGCTTCAATAATCGCCTGACATCTTCGAGGCATGCTATCGACGAGATTTTCTGCACACTATGGCAATAATCTTCAAATTTTTCGAATCTCGCGAGACAACTGAGTCAAAGTCCTCGGAGTCTTTCCCCTGAGCTTTCTCTTTACAAGGAACCAAACGTTTTCAATAGGGTTGGAGTCCGACGATTGTGAAGGCCACTCTAGTATCTTATCGTGGACCGAAGCGAGCCGCTTCGCGACGTGATTTTCACCCAGCAAAGGTTTCTTCAACGTGTTTCGGAATTTGACATCAGGAGCACGAAGATGTTATCGAATGGACTCATGAGACACATTCAAACCCGACTTTCTTAATTTTGCCGCTCTTTGACGCAGCGTCAATTTTAAGTCCCGTGAAAACAAAAAAACTATTCGACTTTCGGAGTGACTTTGCCTACCGAGCCACGTTTTGGCAAGTCGTCGACATTTTTTGTCTCATTAAAACGATTTACCCACTTCTTCACAAACGATACCGAGTTTTTAATATATTTAGCGTCCGTGGAATTTTAGGCCCCTTTGGATGGAAATAAAGGAAAAATACCTCGAACCGACACGCAAACAAGTGACTTATTTTTGGTTTTACGTAATTTCGACGAAAGTTCGGAATCGATTGATACTTTGCGTCTTAGACAAAGATTTCCTCTACCGCTAGAATCGCATCTACCAAAATAACTTGTCGCGGGCATGATTTATTTGACAGTGTATGTATTATAAAACAAGTCATGGAAATGTGCTGGAAGTTCAACCGAGACACACTAACATACAAGCAATCTAAAAGAAAGGGGAAACAGACAATGAAAATAATTATAGACCAGTTTCATTACTACCCAACAAAAGTAAAATCTGTAAGAGTGTTATAAACCAGAGACTTGTCGCATTTTTGGAGGGATATTCTATACTGTCAAACAGGAAAAATGGATTCAGGAAGGGAAAGTCTACAATAAGAGCAATTTACCAGACCCTTTCAGGCATTTTAGAGTCTCTAAACAACCGACAGCAGACGTTGGCCATGTGTTTGGAAATATCAAAGGCTTTTGACAGTGTTGATCAAAACATTCTGGTGTGGAAGCTGGAGAGGTATGGTATAAGGGAGAATTGGAGAGGACGGAACTATTAAAATCTTATTTAACCAATAGATCGCAGCAGGTAGTGGAATCTGATCATCAAGTTAGGGCATTTCTCCCCAACAAAATTAATGTAAAAAATGGTGTGCCCCAGGGATCAATTCTTGGTCCGCTCTTGTATATCTTATACACCAATGAATTGCCTTAGGTGCTCCAGGAGCAGACAGTATTGTATGCTGATGACACAACAGTGATTTTCAAAGAAAACAACATTGAACAGCTATCGCGGAAAATGCAATCTGCGATGGGGGTCCTGGAGGGAAATTTCCGGTTGAACAATTTGCTTCGAGAGATATTAACAGAGTTCTTGTTTTGCAAAAAAGGTGTTTAAGGTGTATTTTTGGCATGAAACAACAAGAAAGCTGCAAAAAGGTATTCACCTCTAATAACATTTTAACATTATTTAGCATTTATATTTTAGACTCGGTTATGTTCGTAGCTGATAATGAGGATTTGTTTGAGGGCATGAGTGTCAGACACGGACATGACACAAAAAATAAAGCCAACCTTCTAACCGACATTTATAGGACTTCTAACCGTCAAAAAACTGTTGTATATTCAATAACAAAAATCTTTAATTGTATACCTGAGAATGTGAGAAGTCTTCCAAAAATTGAACTTGGAAAGGTTGTAAGGCCTTTTCCCTGCAGAAAAGCATTTTATTCTTTAGAAGAGTTTTATGTTTGTGCTATAAACTTAAAATAGGTGTATGTTAACTACTGTGTTTGTTTGTTTTTAACTCTAAATTCAAATTGTTCGAAGTTTGCTTAAGGGCTGCTAGATTAAGTTTCTTTACAAATGTGTTTTATTGACACGTTCCATGCCCATTGGGCTTGTACTATTTTTGGTTGGAATGAATAAAGAATATCTATCTGTCTATCTATAAATGGATATGCATACTAGCCCGTCCGAAGAGTCATGGTATGGGAAACAATGTAGAAACTTGGATTTTGTAAATTCTGATACGATTGAACTTGTATGGTTAGAAGGTAATCCCACGTCAGTTAATATATAAGAAATTATTATAGATAATATCGATGAAGCGTGCTAATTGAACTCTCAAACTGATGTGAATTTCGGCTTAAACTATAAATAGTTAAGATTTATTTTATAAAAGATGTAACAATCTCAGCTAAAAAATTTTTCACAAATTTTCGTGATAAACATTGCAACAATAAAAAGTTATTAAGAAAGGCTACAAAAAATTTATTTACAAAATTTTTGTCAGATTTACGGTTACCGAGATATATGAAAAAAAAACTATTTGTACCCCAATTTGCAATATGGCAGCCAAATGGGTGCCCCCAAACGCGAAAACTTAAATTTAGCCTAACTAAACCATAAAAAAAATAAAATTGCATCCTACCCAAAATGCACGGTTGAACTCTTTTTAACAACCAATTCATTGGACTATACCTTTTCTAAAAGTTTCATTCTGTTAGACATGAGCATAGTGATTTTACAGTCGCCGCTGGGATTATAAGTACTACCGTTCTAGAACTCTCCTCGCATGTTTCAATACTTCGTTCAAATATATTTTAAATAGAGCGGAAAGAGGCTGCAGCCCTGCCTGATCGTGGTAGCACAGTAAACATAAAACACAATAGCGACAATCCAACTGAGCACCTTTGATCTCGAGTTTGTAATGATTACATAACCTGTCGCCATATTGTTGGTATGATGTCCACGAGTTTTTAAAATTGTCAAATCCCTTCTTTCAAGAAAAATTCTATTCTGTAGAATAAAAATGATTTTTTTTTAATTTATCAAATTGATTGAAACAAATATACAAAAAACAGGGAAAAGGCAAAAAAAAAAATACATTTGGCTTCAACGCTTTGTTCACGTTATTCATTTAAAAATCTCATTGTTGAATTTATATTCCCCAATTATTAGAGATTTTGTCCGTTCTTGCACTGCTTCGGCTGGTCGGTGTCTATCGTCTGAAACATTTCTTACAGTATAGCAAAATAAATAGAATAGACTTTCAACTGATTTCTTTATAGCTGTTTATGAATTACATTTTTTCTGTTTCATATATATATATATATATATATATATATATATATATATATATATATATATATATATATATATATATATATATATAAATTTATTTGAAATGTCAAAATTATAACTTGAACGCTTTTTGAATCTAGAACTCTCTCATCAAGAATATATGTATATTAAATATACATCTTACTATATTACCAGCATTTCCTCAGGCACATAGTCTCATTGTTTTACTTCTCGAGATCTCAATTTCATTTTCATCAGCTTCATGTATATCTCGAAGGGATCTGCGAAGGTGATTTGGTGTATTAAAAACCTCAGCGACTGCTTCATCGTTAGAATCTAGAGACATATATCTTCAGATTGGATCATGTAAAATATTGTTATCTGTGGATATCCTTACTATTTTCATTTAATGGAATTCCAGCTTCATTTCCCAAATTGATGACTGGATAAGCATGATTTTGCAGTCGATTCTTGAGGTCATTGATAAACACTGAATTTGTGAATTTCAGGCTACATACTCTCCATGTGTTATATAGTTTTTCAATCTCCAAGTTAACATCCATAATTCTGCCCTGAATTCAGAAAAAAAAGTATAAATAATAAATAAAATAACAATAATAAAACATCAACTGTTTTACAAAAAAAAGGTATCTCTAATATGCAAACACAGTTATCATAATCTTGATGTAATATATTGCATAATAAATATAAAGAATTACGAGGTTTTAGGTTCTTTGGGAAATATAGAAGAATTAACTCCTTTGAAGATACCACATACATACACAAGCACTAACCGCACAACAAAAACTCCTCTTGACATCTTTTTAGTGTTCCGTACGGAACACTTATAAGATGACTTCGGTGTCTGTCTATCTGTCACCCTCCGAAACTATTTGTCATAGAAAGTTGAAATTTGGTAATAATATAGGAATTGATGGCCTCGTCAAAGCCGTGTAGTTGTGAAAGTCAAATTTTGACTTGGGGGGTTAGTTTTGGGGGGTGAAATCGGAAGTGAAAAAATAATTTTTTTAGTAGGTCATCGAGTGTGGCGTCAAATGAAAGCTTGTGAAAACACGAGTAATATATATATATATATATATATATATATATATATATATATATATATATATATATATATGTATTAGCCGGGCCCACGGCTCCGCTCGCGTGGACTTGATTCACTACTATTCACTGCTTATTCCTTATGTTACCCAACGTAATAAAATATCTCCCATTATTTCTCCTTATCTCCCAATATTTCTCCTTATCTCCCATTAACTCTACATAATTTCCATTATCTAGGCTTATCTCTGCTCATCTCCCATTATTTCTCCTTATCTCCCATTATTTCTCCTTATCTCCCAATATCTCACCTTATTTCCCATTATCTAGGCTTATCTCGACTTATCTCCCATTATTTCTCCTTATCTCCCATTATCTCACCATAACTCCCATTATCTAGACTTATCTCTGCTTATCTCCCATTATCTCTCCTTATCTCCTATTATTTATACTTATCTCCCATTATCTCACCTTATCTCCCATTATCGAGGCTTATCTCGACTTATCTCCCATTATTTCTCCTTATCTCCCATTATTTCTCCTTATCTCCCATTATTTCTCCTTATCTTCCATTATCTCACCATAACTCCCATTATCTAGACTTATCTCTGCTTATCTCCCATTATCTCTCCTTATCTCCTATTATTTATACTTATCTCCCATTATCTCACCTTATCTCCCATTATCGAGGCTTATCTCGACTTATCTTCCATTATTTCTTCTAATCTCTCATTATCTCACCTTATCTCTCATTATCTAGGCTTATATCGAATTATATAGAACATATGTATAAATTTATAAAAACACGTAAATCGGATAAGTGGTTCTCGAGTGATAAGCGCACTAACGGACAGAGACAGACAGACAGAGAGAAGTTGCATTTTATATATATTGTATTCTTTGCTACATGATATTGTTCCATATTTAATGCTTTAGGGAGTGTATTGCAAGAGAACGCGCTAGCGGCAAACTTTTCTCCGACTTGATTCACTATTGTCGTCACTGCTTATTCCTTGTGTCACCTAATAAAATATATCCTATAACCTGGCCAGAGAACATACGTATGTTTAAAAAAAAGGCACGTAAATCGGATAAGTGGTTCTCCAGTGATAAGCACACTAACGGACGGACAGACAGACGGACAGACAGACGAACAGAGAGACATTGCATTTTATATATATTATAGATATTTTCTGCTACATAATATTGTTCCATATTTAATGGTTTGGACTGTGTAGTGCAAGAGAACGCGCTAGCGGCAAACTTTGTCCGACTTCATTTACTATTATTGTCACTGCTCATTCCTTATGCTATATATCGTAATAAAATATAGCCTATAACCTGGCCGGAGAACATATGTATGATTTAAAAAAAAAAGTACGAAAATCAGATAAGTGGTTCTCCAGTGATAAGCGCACTAACGGACAGACAGACAGGCAGAGATACGTTGTATTTTATGTATATTATAGATGTAATAAAATATATACCTATAACCTGGTCAGAGAACATATGTATGAATTTAAAAAATCACGTAAATCGGATAAGTGGTTCTCGAGGGATAAGCGCATTAACGGACAGACAAACATTGCATTTTATATATATTATAGATATAGATTATTATTATTATATAACCTGGCCAAAGAATATATGTATGAATTTAAAAAAAGACAGATAAATCGGATAAGTGGTTCCCGCGTGATAAACGCACTAATGGATAGACAGACAGACAGAGAGACATTGCATTTTATATATATTATAGATTATAGATTACAGATATTCTTTGCTACATAATATTGTTCCATATTTAATGTTTTAGGCTGTGTATTGCAAAGGCACGCGCTAGCGGCATACTTATTTCCGACATCATTCGCTATTTTACATCACTGCTCATTCCTTAAGCTACCTATCGTAATAAAATATAGCCTATAACCTGGCTAGAAAACATATGTATGTTTTAAAAAAAAAAAAGCACGTAAATCGGATAAGTGGTTCTTCAGTGATAGGCGCACTAACGGACAGACAGACAGACAGACAGACAGACATAGAGACGTTGCATTTTATATATATTATAGATATAATGTAATACTTGCGCACACTTTTCTTGGATTATTTTCAAAAAATCGCGAAAAATCGCTGTCCCCCCACCTTATCTCGAAAAGTACTGATCAAAAAATTTTGAAAAAATTCTGGAATATTCTCCAGGGGGTGTAGATTAAACGAAAATTATCACGAGTGCATTACGTTTAATAATTTATCTGGTATATAAAAAAAAACAAAAATTTCAAGGTCATCAATTTTCAGTAAAGATTGGAAACAAACTTTGTTGAAAACCGTAACAACATTTTTTATTTTAAAAGCAATCAACGTACCGAACACTAATTGTGCAAGTTCAACTTGCACTTGACCGGTTATTTATAATTATTTTCAGTTATAATGTCAGACGAGTCATTTACTTATTGGAAAATTATTAATAATGAATTTCGGAACACGTTATAAAAAGATTCTCCGTGAAATCCAGATGAACACAATCCGCGACCACGCTGGCAGCCATGTTGTTGGTATAATAGGGGACGCATGCGTGATAAAAAACAGGACCTAAAAATTTTCATGAGCGGCTCTACTGTGTTTTATGTTTACTGTGTTGGTAGTGTTTATGAAGTTGTCAGATAATTTTGCCGTGTTATTGTTAATTTAACAACTAATCAAAATAAGAAAAAGAATTACTTTTATGCTCATGTTTTTCACATTTATGAAAGAAAGGTTTTTAAATAGCCAAGTTTACTTCTTCTCAGAAAAGCGCAATCTAATCCAACAAGTTATGATAGTCGATTTTTAACGAAGAAAAACCGAAAAGTTGAAAATAATTTAAAAAAGTAAAGCCAATTTAAAATGAAAGGCAATTAAATAGGAAGGAAAATTGCAGTCCAAAATTGCCGAAGTTTCAAACTCTAAGTGTTTCTTTTTATGATCATATGCATTAACTGAACTAAGTTGACCCGAGTTGGTTCCTATAAATATAAGGCTACTTTTAGAAAGTATAGTTCAATTATCCGGTTTCCGTTTTTAGCTGGTTCGTTTAAAAACTATAAATTTTTGAAAGTTTTTGTCTGGGAGTCATTAGGGAAAAGTTTTTACATTGTTGACAGATTAAGCAGCTTTGAAGCCTCACAAAGCTTGAAAACAGTGGTGTCGAAAAGTAGTACAATTAAACTGTTTCATGTTTTTTGGTTGGTTTCTTCAGTGTACTCAGCTATAATACCCTCTACTAGTACTTACATAAACGGGCTTGGTTGTCAGTATATGAGGCACCAGTTGTCAATACTTCCTTTAGGGTTTTTGTAGAATTTTTTTTTATGAGTCTAGCATACCTGCTGCAGGGAAGTCCCTAAAGTGCTACAGGAGCGACACGTGTGCGGAAAAAGCGATTCACGTTGTTCTTGAATCGCTATAAATTGTACTCGGAGGGAAACACAGTCCTGGGCAAATTATTCCAAAGGGATGATGTTCTCCTTATAAAAGACTGCTTGAAAAGCGTTGTACGAGGAGTAAAAAGCTGAACCTCATACGGATGTGAAGTATTAGCGCAACGTGTATTTCTAACATGCACCGCTCTGGGAGGAATTAAGCGGGCTACATCCTTCGAACACTTTGCATGAAAATAGTTGTAGAATAGGCTCAAGTCGCCAACCGTTCTTCGATGTTCCAGCGAATCAAGGCCGCCGGTCATTTCCGGGTCGCCAATCAGACGAACAGCTCTTCTCTGAACAGAATCCAACAAATGCAATGTATGTTTGGGAGCAGAGCCCCAAACATGGGAGCAGTATTCTATAGCTGGTCGAATTTGAGCTTTGTAAAAAATTAACAGTTGTTGTGGAGTGTAAAGCTTTCTGGTTCGAAATAATATTCCCAACTTTTGAGAAGCTCTCCTTACTATGCCTGCGACATGTTCATGCCAGGACATATTTGCTCCCAGATTAACGTCCAACAAATTGAGTGACGATGTTAGAGGAATGGAGTGTCCCGCCATAACTATATATGTCGGGCTTAGCAACGTAAACTTTTTTAGAAAAAACTGCCACCTGGGTTTTTGTAGCGTTAAATTCCACTTGGTTACTGTCACCCCGAGACAGAATTTCTTCCAGGTCTTTGTTAAGTTGAACGACTTCCCGCTGTCTGCGGATATTCGTCTGAGTAGCCGATGTCCGAGCGTTCAAAGTGAATGAATAGATAAACGTACTGTTACCTGCAAAGCTGTAGATTGGGTTTCTGGTCTTTTTCAGCAGATCGTTAATGTAATACTGTGTGTGCTGAAATACTGTCTACTGATGTAAATACAGCATTTCCTCTGAAAAAAGTATTTTTAGGTGAGAATATGAAGAAGCCTTGGATATCTCAGGATCTTCATACATCGTACATCTTCAAGAAACTTAAAATTGTTATAAAATTGGTTATTGATTCAAATATGTTAGCACTATAGTCAAAAATTATTTTAAATTTTTGTTTTATTTATGTTCATAGTCAGACTATACCCTTCCGATGCCACTTTGAGGTGGAGCAGTATCTCGAATATGGTGTAAAAACTGGCCGTCAGTGTTCAGGCCTTTGTTCTCCTAATTTAGCTTCTTGAAAATATCTTCTGTTGCAAGCGTAAACAGTTTAGGAGAGGTCGTGTCCCCTTGCCTCGACTCTTCTGTTTTAAAGTACTTTAGCTGTTGTCCAGTCTTCGTCGAGTTTCATTTGGGAGGTGGCATTTTTTATATATATATATATATATATATATATATATATATATATATATATATATATATATATATTCAAGAATTTTCTTGTATCTTGAATCAATTCTTGCATTCTTCATGGCTTTGAAAATTGCCCACAGTTGCACCGAATCAAATGCTTTGCTATAGTCAACGGATGCTCTATGCAGAGGTACGTTACACGTACACTTAATATTTTTATAAATATATAATAAAAGACTGTTTTTAGTCAATTTCCACTGGTTTATTTAAATTGCGATGACGCGTTTCGCTGTCGATGCAGCTTCTTCAGATCTACATTTTACACTGTCAAGTTAGGTTTAATATTCACAGTTTTATATAATTTCTTAATTATAATATTACACCTAATTAAATTACATTGATAGTATTGGAAATTCTTTTATTATATATTTATAATGAATTTCCATCAAGTAGAAGCTACAACAATCCAAAACTTAATATTTTTCTTTTAGGGTACGAATACTCTGAAGATGTTCTAATGCGCTATATCCCTTCCGAAAGCCGGCTCGTTGGGAAGGTTGATAGTTGTCAAATTCGTTTAATAATCTATTTATTATGTTCTTCGTTAACAGTTTGTTCGGATGTGGTAGCAAGCTTACAGGCCTGTAGTTATTTATATCTTATTTGTTTCCCTTTTTGTAAATCAGGGTGTTGTGTATGAACTTTAGTTATTGTAGTATGATAATATTTTTTGCTTTTCATTAGCACAGGATCTATATACTATATGATATTAAAAGACGTTTTTCATAACATTGGTATGGAAACGATGTACCTTGGTCTTATGAAATAAAAGGTTATTTAGTTATTTATTTGATGCCGTTGAGTTACTAGATAGATTTTGCACCGCTTATTTTTCACATGCCTTTGTCCTTATCGTTATCTCAAGCATGCGCAGTATTAACACAAAGGAATTGCAAGGTTAGGTTAGTATTCATCTTCTATAAACTTAGAGGATTTTTTTCATTTATTTTATGGTTAAGAACACCAGTTATGAGAATTTGATAGGTGAACACAAGTTTCTAAATTAAAGTTGAATCTAGCATGTTTCTATCACTTCCTTCAGTATTTCGAAGATAATACTAATGTGTGATAAATAAAATTTCATTTTACCTTAGCACTACACACACTGTAATGCCATTGTGCCAAAGATTGCAAAATCTCAACACAATCTGAACATTAATTAAATGTTGTCAGTGTTATTTGCAATAAAAGATTATCATTTCAATTTTACTGTATTTTCTTTGTGGTTTGTATACCTAAGTAGGAAAAAAACAGGCTCTACCGTAATAGCGATAAGAATAACGAACTTCAAATAACCTCTCTTATAAGACCAAAGACACAACAGTCGGCTGGGAAGGTTTTGGCCTCTGCATTTTGGGATGCGCATGGGATAATTGTCATCAACTATGCTGAGAAAGGAAAAGCCATCAATAGCAAATATTATATAAAGGTATTGGTGCCTTTGAAGGCAGAAATCGCAAAGAAACGACCCAAATAAACAAGAAAAAAGTGCTCTGTCATCAAGACCACCGTGTCACAAGTCAATGGTTACAATGGCAAAATTGCATAAATTGAAGTTTAAATTGCTTCCTCATCCACCGTATTCTCCAGATTTGAGCCCCAGCGACTATTATCTATTCGCAGATCTCAAGAAAATGCTCGCGTGAAAGAGATTTGGCTCCGATAAAGAAATTATCGCCGAAACAGAGGCCTATTTTGAAGACAAATCCTTCTACAAGAAAGGTATAGAAATGTTAGAAAAGCAATGGACTGATTGTATCGGTCTTAAAGGAGACTATAACAAATAGATGCTTTTACTGCACTCTACCGGCGACTTACTAAGTCATTCAAGCAGAGCTGCCAACACGGCTGACAATTTATTTACAGAAGCGCACCTTTCTCAAGCTTACTGCTCGAAGGCATAGATGGCGCATTGGTATAACAATTAAAAATAAACGAAAAAATCGTAATTCTTAGAAGTTACCAAAGTGTTGTGTTCTTCGCATTTGCTGAACCATCCCAGGACGCGTTTCGCCGTATCACGGCTCATCTATGCCTTCGAGCAGTAAGCTTGAGAAAGGTGCGCTTCTGCAAATAAATTGCCAGCCGTGTTGGCAGCTCTGCTTGAATGACTTAGTAAGTCGCCGGTAGAGTGCAGTAAAAGCATCTATTTGTTATAGTTTTCCGTTAGTTACTTGGATAAAGGACTAAAAGTGTGTTCTCGTATTTGCTGAACCTAGCCCAGCTGATGAGCCGTGATACGGCGAAACGCGTCCTGGGATGGTTCAGCAAATGCGAAGAACACAACACTTTGGTAACTTCTAAGAATTACGATTTTTTCGTTTATTTTTAATTGTTATACCAGTGCGCCCCTTAAAGGAGACTATGTTGATGAATAAAATCAAATTTTGCAAAAAAATGTGTAGCTGGACCAAAAACTTTTCACCCCACATGTTAGGTATGTTTTATTGAAAATATTTCTTATTTACTTATGAAAGAAATAGTGCCTCGTTACAAGGAAATGAAAGGAAATTTACTTTCAATGTAAAGTTAAATTAGAAAATTGTATCGAAATCGTTATTCCATTAGAGAATTACGACAATCGTCTTTTTGTAAATCCTATTTTCGGAAATTTCCATCTATACGAAATTCCCTTAATAAATCTCCGTCTTACCGGATGATAGGCCCTTAATTAAGGTTCAATTTAAAGGCGAACCGTTCAAATCAAGGAAGAAATAAAACATGAACATGTTCCTCATTTCCAGGTTACAAACGACGCACATGCAATACTGACAAGCATGTACGTCTGGGAGCGGTATTATTATTAGGAAGTTGTTTCGTACGAGTTTTTTCATTAAGATTTTTAGAATAAAAATAAAAGCAGTTTGGTTACGTTTACGATGAACTTGACAGTTTATATAAGAAACCGGTCACAGTCATATCAGGTGTCAAAAATGTCAAACAAATAAGTGAAATGAAAGCATTAAGAAGAATTGCAGGAAGAACACTTTGGGACCGAGAAACAAATGACAGCATAAGGCGCATATGTGAAGTGGAGGACATTAACATGTGGAAAAGAAACAGAAAACAAGAATGGAACCAACACATAAATAGAATATCCGAACGACGATTAGTGAAAATAGCTCGAGATACTCGTAAATTACCGGTGGGCCGAAGGAGCATAGAATGCCCACGAAAAAGATGAAACGACGACCTGTAGCGACGATACATTAAAGAAAAACAGAGAGGAATTCCTAATATAAAGAAGAAGGAAACGCGTTTTTTGAGCTTAAAATGTGAATAACTTCGGTTATATAAGTAGGATCGAGACAAAAAAAAAAAAAACAAACTCTTCGTAATGAAATCTCTAACAAATAATCATTAGTTTTAAGTCGCTCAAGTGAGTACATAACCTACAAAATTGAAAAAACTGGCAAAAAACTGTTTTTTTTTTCATTTTATTGTACAGGGTGAGTGAACGATAGAGTAAAGTTCATTATCTCATTTGTTTCGGGAATGACGAAAAAATGTTAAATACAATAGTTTTAGAGAATGTTAAGGTGCACAGTTTAAAATTATTTTTGAGTATACAGGGTACTTCAAAAAAGTGTGGCCGATATAACATGTTTTTTTTAAATGGAACATCCTATTTTCGAATTTACTTTTAAATTCTGCGTAAAATTTTATAACTTTTTTATTAATAATGTTATATACCTAGACCCAGTAGTTTTTCTAATATTCCAATTTTTTAAAAAAAGTACTAGTTTTCAGGTTTGTAAAAAATTGCCAGTAGCGCCATTGTTTCTGAAGGTGGAATACTCTTAATTGGTACGAGCGTTCTAGAGAAATGAAAAAAAGATATATTTATAGAAATTTGAGTTAGATGCTACAGGGTGTTCAAAATAAATTTATGCATTTCGACTATTTTAAACGGCACACCCTGTATATTATTATTTTTTTCTGATAGATTTGAGGAATTGTTACGCAAGTTGCTAACAATTACCGCTTGGCAGTGCTTTATGGGTCTTTATATTCTTTTCTATGCTTGCAATAAAATTACGATAACATACAGTTCCTTCAACATTAAAGGTTAGCTAGTTAAGTGACAAAATTGTAGGAATAACATGACTATACAGGCATATTTTTTGAAAGTTTCAAGCAGATCGGTACACTTAGTTGACCTGTACAGGGTGAGTCAACGAAAGAGTAAAGTTCATTATTTTTGAGTATACTGAGTACTTCAAAAAAGTGTGGCCGATATAACTTATGTTTTTTAAATGGAATATCCTATTTTCTAATTTATTTTTAAATTCTGCGTAAAATTTTATAATTTTTTTATTAATAATGTTATATACCTAAACCTAGTAGTTTTTCAAATATTTCAATTTTTTAAAAAAAAATACTAGTTTTCAGTTTTGTAAAAAATTGCCAGCAGCGCCATTGTTTCTGAAGGTGGAACACTCATAATTGGTACAAGCATTCTATAGAGATGAAAAAAAGCTATATGTACAGAAATTTAAGTTAGATGCTACAGGGTGTTCAAAATAAATTTATGCATTTCGACTATTTTAAATTGAAAAACCTCAAATTTTTTAAATGGCACACCCTGTATATTATTATTTTTTCTGATAGATTTTATAAAACCCTCCAACTTTTATTAAGTATGTCATATACCTATTTCTAATAGTTTTCGTTTTATTTTGAATTTTTCAATTTTTACCCTTGTTTTTAATACACTTACGCTATAACATCATATTTGTCAAGACAAAACAAAAATGTAGGCATTGTTGTAGTAAGTGACGTATAAAGGTAATAGTTATGGATTTTTCTAAAAATGAATTAACTGATATGGTTTATGTTATATACTGGGCAAGGCGGGAAAAAAATTGTCTTTTGGCAGTAAGGCTTTACGGAGCGAAGTACCCTAATAGACGTATACCATCTAGAAAATCTTTTCGATGCTTTATGAAATGGTTTGATGGTAGTGGTAGCGTTGAGTATACGAAGTGGAAAGTAGTAAACCAGAATGCTACCAGTGAGGAAAAAGAAATGGAGATTTTACTTCATGTAGAAAATAATCCCCAGGTCAGCAGCCGTCAACTAGCTGACTTATCTGACACATCTCAATCTACGGCTAATCGCACCACGAGAAAATCCAAGTATCATCCCTTTCATATGGAATTACACGAAGAACTTTAAGATCGTGATTTTGAACGACGAGTAAACTTTTGTACCACTATGACGCCGATCCAAATTTTTTATCCAAAATAATGTTTTCTGATGAAGCTACTTTTCGCAGTAATGGAGCAGTTAACAACCATAACTTTCATTATTATTCAACAGTTAATCCATTTTGGGTCCGGGAAGTTCAAAACCAAAACCATTGGTCGCTTAGTGTATGCCGTGGAATATTAAATTTTCCAATTATTGGTCCATATTTTTTCCGCGAACCGCTTAACGGGCCTAGATATCTAAATTTTTTGCAAAACGAATTACCCCAGCTTCTTAAAGAAGTTGATAACTTTAAAAGGGAACAAATGTGGATTCACCAAGACGGATCTCCTGTTCATTACCACCGGGAAGTTCGGGAATTTTTAAACGATCGTTACCCACAAAAATGGATCGGTAGGGATGGATTCATTCAGTGGCCACCTCGATCATGTGACTTAACACCTTTAGACTTCTTTTTGTGAGGTACATTAAAGATCGTGTTTACGTGAATCCCCCTACAACACCAGTAGATTTGGAAAATAGGAAACGGGATGGGTGCAGGACAATAACGCCCTTTATGCAAAGGAAAAAATATAGTAAAACGACTAAACATGTGTATTCGAGTAGACGGGCATATTTCTGAACATTTATTACGTCATAATAATTAATCATTAGATAAGTTAAACTGTATTAAAATTATTATTAACTATTTGTTTATGTTTTCACAATAGCGTAAGTGTATTAAAAAATTCAAAATAAATCGAAAACTATTAGAAATAGGTATGTTAGTCTGCGGCCTTACAACCCCCGATGGCGGGTAGGTACGTCTTTAAAGTTAAGCATTCATTAGTCAGAGGTGCAAGTTATTGTATCTTGTTTATACAAAAGAAAGCTTGAAATGAAATTTAGCACTAGAAAATTGTTTTCTTGAGAAAGGGAGAATCCCTAAATACGTTTCTTTATCGTTCACCTCCCCGCAGGAATAGGGATATGCCCTTTTCTCATATCCTTAAGATATCGGCGAGGATGTCGTAATATCCGTTAACGTTGTCCAATTGCCGCTCTGGACGTTATTGTATTTCTACAACAACTTTACCTATGCATGTGGCCAAGCCGAATTTACTTAAATAAATAAGTATACCGACCTGCCGGGATTTGTACTCGGAACCTTCTGCACCGTAAACAAGTACTACGCTACGAAGCTAAAGCCGCCATGTCAGAATGCGTAAAGGCAAAGTTCATCCACGAAAAACACTGTTTCTATGGGGTAACTAGTTCACTTTTAATATTTATCGACTAACTAGACTAAACAGAATCAATGACCACATTACATATACACAATTCAAAACAAAAACAATCAAATGTTCCGTACGGCTAATTAGGTCCCTGACATGTATACAGGGTGTCCCAGTATTCCGTATTTCTGAGATGAAAATATGACCAACTTACCTTAATCCAAAAATTCGTAATTTTTGAGATACAGGGTGTCAAAGTTATACTTTTATTTTATTAGTTTTTCTTAAGTAGCTATCTTAATAATTGTACTATTTATACAAGATTCGGTGCTAAGGAGTTTTCTGAGATGAGAAATCGAAATCAGCTCGCAGTTTTGTTGTAAATTGTAGGAGGCGCCACTTATTGCACTGCACATACTTATAAATCGCCATAACTTTTTATATACTACTCTGTATAATGTTTTTAATTAATTATTCGTATTTTCCGCCTTCTCTTCTCTTAGTAAATGTTGCTCCAAGCAACAATTTCTAAGGTAATGGGATGTTAATTTCAGTTTTTTATTTCCATTGTCAAATTCGCTTCACACTTCATTCAGGCTTAGGACAGGTCCAGAAGAATAGTCTTTGAAATTTGAAGCATGCTTAAAGGCAAACGAATTTTGTACAAATAGTACAATTATTAAGAAAGCTACTTAAGAAAAACTAAAATAAAAGTGTAACTTTGACACCCTGTATCTCAAAAATTACGAATTTTTGGACTAAGGTAAGTTAGGTTAAATGATCATATTTTCATCTCAAAAATCCACAGGGACTCTATGTATACGGAATACTGGGACACCCTGTATATCTTAAGGTCCAATATGTATTTTTTTCGTTTTTGCTTAGTCAGTAATTTATAATAGTTATAGCATCTTAGCTACCTAATAGGTAAATCAATCTAACTCAATCTAGAATCCTAGGAATAAAAATGTAAATCAAATATTTACTACCTAAATATTTGTTTAATTATAAACAAATAAAATAAAGTTATTTTGTTTCCGTACCTATCCGTTGGCCACGAGTGTTTGTACTGAAAGTATATTGAAAACACCTCCACCATATTGTCAAAATAGTTTTTGTATACCAGATAAATTATCAGACGTAATGCCCTCACTCAATCTACTCTTTATGGAGAATATTTCAGAGTATTTTCACAATTTTTTGATCAGTACTTTTCGAGATAGGGGGCCGCGATTTTTAGCCATTTTCCGTGTTTTGTACGGAACACTTATATGATTGCTTCGGTGTCTGTCTGTCTGTCTCACCCGATTTTCTCCGAAACTATTTGACATAGAAAGTTGAAATTTGGTAATAATATAGGAATTGATGGTCTCGTCAGAGCCCTGTAGTTTTGAAAGTTAAATTTTAATATAAGGGGTTAGTTTTGGGGCGTGAAATCGGAAGTGAAAAAAAAAATTTTTTACTAGGTCATTGAGTGTAGTGTCAAATGAAAGCTTGTGAAAACACCCACACTTTTCTTTGTATTATTTTTAAAAAATCACGAAAAATCACTGTCCCCCTACCTTATCTCGAAAAGTACTGATCAAAAAATTTTGAAAAGATTCTGGAATATTCTCCACGGGATGTAGCTTGAACGAAAATTATCACGAGTGCATTACCTTTAATAATTTATCTGGTATATAAAAAAAAATTCAAGACCATCAGTTTTTAGTAAAGATTGGAAACAAACTTTGTTGAAAACTCATTTAGGGTGTGTTTTGTGAAGTCACTGATCATTTTATACCACCGTAACAATTTTTTTTATTTTAAAAGCAATCAACGTACAGAACACTAATTGTGCAAGTTCAACTTGACCGGTTTTTTTTAAAAATAATATGTGTTCGCAAGTATTACATCATATATATTTTTGAACTCATGTTTTCATTTGACATCTCACTCGATGATCTAGTATTTTTTTTTTTTTCACTTTCGATTTCACCTCCCAAAACTAACCCCTTTACTCAAAATTTAACTTTCGAAACCACACGGGTCTGATTGGTCTATTAATTCCTATACTTGTCAAATTTCAACTTTCTATGTCAAATAGTTTCGGAGAAAATCGAATGTGGCAGAGAGACAGACGGACAACGAAGTGATCCCATAAGTATTTCGTACGGAACACTAACAAAATATTGATCTTTACTTACGAGAATCATATTGATAGTCGCTAAGAAAATATTTCCAGATACTTTAAAAAATGCTGCTTTTTCTATAAACATTGATATTACTGAAAGCAACGTAATGTTCAGCATGGAGGTCCGACTTCTTTTAGTTACCCACTTAACTAGGGCGCAAATGATTTTATTGCAAGTCGTCTTGTCAAGTCTTGACTTTTACTTACTTGGTTCCCGATTTACATGAGAAGAAGAGCACCTATACAACTGGTAGTTTTGGCACTAAGCAATACGGACTGTAGTCTTCTGAGCTTCATTTTATATTTTGTCTAGGTGGTTAGATTCTTTTAAGTTGTAGATGTCCTTCTCTAACGTCGTGATCAGGAACATCACCATTGGTGCACTGATGCGCCGTTATTAGGATACTAACGGACTATTTTGAATAGAGAGAATCCCTTACGCTAAAATTTTCTCGTATATCCTTTTCAGTTACTGTTTCAAGAATCCCATTAACGGTAGCTTGTAAGGGTTTTGTCTCCGCAAATCGATGCAAGATCCTTCTTTCTAGCTTTACAATATAAAACTTAGTTATATTTTTGAAGTCTTCCATAGTTATAGGGGGAGGCAACTCTTTTAAGCTTAATTGGAGCACATTTCCAGCATTTCCTGTAATAGCTAGGTCAAATCTGAAGAATATAGACCAAGCAGCGTGGCTTCATGGTATAATTCCAGCTTACGATACACGGAGTCTTGATCCAATTCCCAATAGATCGGTCTACATATTTATTAATTTATTTTAGTATGTTTGGCTTGGAAATGGCAGCACAAATACGTTATCCAAGAAGGCACCATAAAATTCAAATGTTTGTTTCGGCACTTGAACCCTAGAATATAGAAAAGAGTAATACCGCCTATCACTGACATGGACCGGTAATACTGTTGCAACAACACTAGTTGAGAAAGTCAACTTGTTACCTGACCTGTTTACTTCACATTCTACAGTCGGTTTCCAAGGAAAAACACCACCAACTATTCCGATAGTGCAGTCAAGAATGCCCGATGTTGTCTTCAAATAGCGTATCATAAAACGTATTTTAATGAAGCTAGCTAACACCAGATTTCTGTAGACTTTTTGACCCATCCTACAGAAAAAGAATATTTCCTTTCTACTCGAAATGCGCTACATTTCAGCCGATATTCAAAAAAGGGCAAGAGGGCCTGCCAAACAACTACCCATAAAAAAAAGCGAAGCTCATTTCTATCTACTACAAATTCCAAATTGTAAATTATCGAAAGTGGAATAGATAATCGAACTAAAAGGTTTCATACAGTGACAAATTGAAATCTGAAAGTGGTTCTCATTTATTTCTTGAAGTATAAGCGTGACGGACTGAAAAACGGAAAACACAAAAATAATAACATCCTACTAATTACGGATCTCTAATAAAATCATAAAGTGCTTATTTAAATCTCAAATTAATTCAGAACGATGCCGTTTATTTAAAATAAAAAAAAACTTTCCAAAAAACATTTAATTACATTAACAGTAATATCTGAAAATTCCTTAACTGTATCCAACCATACTACTTACGTGAAAGTCTGGATAAAATTAAATTACGTCGGATAATGTTTTTTGTTCTGTTTTTGCTAAAGCACGTTTAATTGGGTTTTGGGTTGTTGTGTTTTTCCTTTAGGAAACAAGAAAGCAACAACAATAATTAAGCATTAATAATATCCGTGAAATATGTTCTGATTTGTACATGTTCAAAATATAGTCAGTATATACTTGAAGTCCGGAAATCACAAAGGAAGCGGTGTCTAATGCAATTAAAGACATGCTTTAGTACCTACGGATATCTAGCTACAATATCTAATAATCGGATGAATGTGGGACAACCAATTCTTGAGTAACATGTCGATAACATAACGGTACTTATTCTGAAAAAGGGCGAGTTGACCAACTACAAAAACAATAGGCCGATCACGTGCTTAAACATTTGTTACAACATATTCGCTAGTCGTATTCCCAACAGATTGCACAGCACGATTTAACCGGTTCTTCAAGAAGGTAAAGAGCACTGTGGAGGAAAGAAAATTTTTGAAGGTTGCAAGAAGAGTTTTAATTTTGTCTCAGTAGAGGTGGGCTTCGTTACTTTGTCAGAAGCCTTATGTAAGTTGGTTAACATGGCTAGCAGTACTAGTTGTTCTCGAAGGATGGATGTTTCTAGCAACCGCTATGGAAGGCTGGTGTGTGATCTGCTGGAGTTTAAGCATACCGCAGATTTTTCTTTGATTTTATCGTAATTTGTCCAATGAAGTCGTTGATCACATTTTATTATCTTTGCCCGGACCCTAGTCTTCTGGGCTTTAATTTTCTTTATTTTGCACAGTTTAATTTCTTTTAGGTTGTAGATTTTCTTCTCTAATCTCGAGGGCATGACCGTAACTATCAGCATCGATGCACAGTTTATATAGCACCAGTGGATTATTTTAATTGAAAAAAAAACCTTTTTATAGGAGGTCTTGTTTATTTTCTCTCTTTTTATATTGTATACCTCGTATACATTTTATTATTACTGGCCGTAATTACTGTTATAAGTACTAGACGAATAAGCAAACAGTGGGTAGACTGCTGAGACAAGAGCCTTCGTCCGTTTTCAATTGTTTTACGTTGAACCACATATGCCTGGGGTGGACCACTCGAATAATCGCGCAGCCTGCGGTGTTAGCAATCTGCTTATTACTCTGTTGGCATGTATGGCTGCAGCAAGTTAGCCTCCGATGAAGTACCAAATACGAGGTATGCGTTGTATCTTACCATCCGGATCTCCATTAAACCGGATTCTTAATAATCCGGACAAACATTTCTATTGCATTGTGTACTTTATAATCCGGATTTGATAGTACTAGGTAATCCGAACCTGCGTTTTTAGATATCTACTTAATTTAAACTACATGGAAAAACTGAAATCGATAGTGAGGGGATTCCCTTAACTTCCACTCTAATACATCTGGGATTCATACAAACTGTAGGTGCCTTTGATTTGCCTACAACGCATCGCGTATCGCGTCTAAAGGTTAAGGACTTTGTAGTTGTTTGTTTATTGTCACAAGTACAACATACCTACGTTCTATTTTACTTTATGTGGTTTATATAAATATATAAACGTTTTTTTTACGTATATGTACCTACATATTAAAATGCCTTCTAAAAGAAAAACATATTACACTAACAATAAAACAAAAGTCCCATATATTAGAAAGACTAGTTCTTAGTGAAAGCGTAAAAGTATTGGCAAATGAATACGGAGTAGGAACATCCACACTTTCGGATATAAAAGAGAAGCAAGGGAAAATCAAAAGGTATGTATATATGATGTATTTTAAAGATAATTTTGGACACTCACTATGGACGTGACTTTTAGATTTATTTCCAAATGTGATTCCGGTCCTGGCGTCAGAAAAACCTTACGAAAAGCCGAAATATCCAGAAATGGAAACTCGTTTGTATACATGGTTTTGTACGCAACGATCAAGGCACGTCCCAATTTCCTACGAAATTTTATCAGGGCAAAGCAAAACAGTTTTACACTGAAACTTACGGGAATGATAATTTTAGAGCTAGCAGAGGCTGGATTTCCAACTTCAGAAAAACACCAGAAAAGGGTCAAGCAAACAAAAATTACCAATTTTTTTACAAAATAAGATAAAACGTAATAAGATATGCTTCTATTATAAATATTATTCTATGTATGTACTATTTTTTGTTGTTTCGTAATAAATAATTTGTTTTTTAATATAAATAATGTCCTGCTTCAGTAATTCGAATTATTTACTAATCGGATCACCGCGGTTTTAATTAGTCCGGATTATCGAGGTCGCACTGTATATATATATATATATATATATATATATATATATATATATATATATATATATATATATATATATAAACTGGACAAAATTAACGCAACAATGTGAAAATTAATTTATCTTTTTCTTATGTCAGTTTTAAAGTTTATCGAGTATTTGAATAGTAGGCTATGCATATTTTGTTTCGTTGTTCATGACAGAAATCAAAACAATTCGTTTAGATTTACATTTTTAAAGAATTTTTTAGAAGATAAACAATTTTCTGTAATAATGCGATAGATTTTCTTTAAATGTAAGCTTATAAATTGTTCCCTTTTTCAAAGTAATACGTTTTTGTGGTAGACTGTTTTTATTTTTGACCCCGAAGAATTAGATAAATGAATCGAACAAGGAAATTTAACTGAACACGAGGTAGTGCGAGCCTCAGTTTTATTAGACGAGGGATATTGTCAGAGTTATGTTGCCAATTTGTTAGGCAAACATCGTTCCACAATAAGTGGTATGGTAAGATGCTTGAATGAAGTAGGAACTTATTCTAGAAGGCTAGGGCAAGGGCGAAAACGATGCACTAGCGACCTAGATGAACGTTTTATAAGACAATATGCTTTAAGAAACAGGACTGCCACTAGTTCTATAATAAGAAACGAACTCGAAGCTGTTCGCAATGTCACAATTTCTTCTAAAACAGTTAGAAGACGGTTAAATGAAGCTGAATTAAACAGTAGGAGACCAGCCACTGCGCCCTTGCTTACTCGAGAGAACAGAGTTGCCAGGTTACGTTTTGCTCGAAATCACGAAAACTGGTCTGTGGATGATTGGAAACAAGTTTTCTTCACAGATGAAACTAGGGTTAGTCTAAAACATCCAGTTGGTCGTGAGCGAGTATGGCGAAGACCAGGAGAGAGGTTTGCTCCTTGCAATATCTCTGCAAGAATTCCATTCGGCGGTAACTCTGTTATGTTCTGGGGTGGCATCTGCTTTGATGCTCGCACAGAGTTAGTTCCTGTCCGTACGAGATCCATGAATGCTGACTACTATCTTGAAAATATTGTAATAGAACATATGATGCCTTTCGGTCATTTTGTGGGGCCCAATTTCCTGTTCATGCAAGACAACGCTCGACCTCACGTGGCTAGGGAGGTACTCGATTATCTTCATCAAGTTGATATACCGATTATGCAATGGCCACCAAATAGCCCGGATCTGAATCCAATAGAACATGTATGGGATCACCTTAAGAAAAATGTGAAACGTCATATACCTGCACCTAGAAACCTGAGGGAACTTGAAAATGCAGTTATCACAGAATGGGAGCAAATTCCTCAAGATTTTATCCAAAATTTAATTAGAAGCATGCCTAGGCGCATAAACGCTGTCATCCGAAGTAGAGGAGGCAACACACGCTACTAGTATCCCAGTTACACCATTAATTTTGCTATTAGTGTCCCAGTTTATTTTTTTCATTATTACATAATTTCAACGATTTTGTTATTAGGTCTTAAGAATAATTTTAATTCGAATCTTATAGAGAAATTTGGTAGCTAATTCACTTTTAAAGTATCCGAATAAGTTTTTTCTAACTTTTAGTGTGACCAATGTTCATAAAAAATTATTAAAATTAATTCATTATAGAGATTTGTATGATTTAATATATTGTTGCGTTAATTTTGTCCAGGAGTGTATATATATATATATATATATATATATATATATATATATATATATATATATATATATATATATATATATATGTATATATATATATATATATATATATATATATATATATATATATATATATATATACGCATATATATATACGCATATATATATTTATATATGTATATATATATATATATATATATATACACCTAACAAAAATAATCACAAGTCGCTCACACATAAATTTGATTTATATCAGCCTGTTGAAAAAGCAGGATATAGCAGCATCTACAAACGATTCGAACTTTGCTGGAACGAGGCAAATAGGTTTGCAAATGAATATGACAAAAACAAAAATCATGACCCAGATACTGTTAAAATTAAAATTAATAAAACGTCGGCAAGTTTATGTACTTAGGGCATGTGCTAAGGATGCGGAAAGAGAATCAAACAGCAGAAATTACACGTAGGATTCGCTTAACCTGGAGTGCCTTTGGAAAAATGTCATACATTCTTAAGAACAGGCAGATAGCGACAGATTTAAAAAGGAACGTTTACGAAACATGCAGCATGCCAGTAGCGACTTATGCGATGAAGACCATCACACTATGGAGCGTGCAATGCTCGGAGTGAGCTTGAGGGATAGGATAAGGAACGAAGACATAAGAGAACAGACTAAAGTCATTGATATCGCCAGAGCAATTTTACGCCAGAAATGTGGATTAACGAGGCATATAGCAAGACAAGAACACAACAGGACAAATAAACTTATTCATTGGCGGCCACGTACGATAAAAAGAAGTGTGGAATGATCCCAAAAAAGGTGGTTGGATGACCTAAAAAGGACGGCTGGAGGGAAATAGTGCTAGATGGCTCAGAACAGAAATAGTTGGAGGACTATGGGAGAGGCCTATATCCAAGAGTGAATCAATGAGGGCTAATGAAGAAGAAGAAGAAGATATATGTACATATATTTGTACAAAAATTTATATGCGTATGAAAAATAATTAAATATGTCACACCTCCTGTTTTATAGTTATTCTGAGTAACGACTACGCCATCAATTGAAGCTTCCAAGGACTATATTTTATGTTTGAACAACAACATTTTCTTAAACGTTATTCCCTTATTAAAATTTGTTTCCACTAAAAGCTTCAGTTCACATTAGATTTAATTAAATTGAGTACTTTATTTCGCCGAGGTAAAATATTGTTATTGCGGTTTACTTTGTAATTTTACATTGAAGAGGCGTTGCTTGGTATCTAGCCTTTATGCTCGGAAAATAAGAGAAGAAAACATTTTATAATTAACACGGTGTCTTAAAACAATTGCCGGGGGTATACGCTAATATTTTTTTTTTTTTTTTTTTTTTTTTTTTTATTGGTCTAGCACACGTGCTGCAGGGAAGTCCCTAAAACGCTCCAGGAGCGGCACGAGTGCGGAAAAAAGCGATTCACGTTGTTCTTGAATCGCTGTAAATTGTACTCGGTGGGAAACACAGCGCTGGGCAAATTATTCCAAAGGGATGACGTTCTCCATATAAAAGATTGCTTGAAAAGCGTCGTACGCGGAGTAACAAGCTGAACCTCATACGGATGCGAAGCACCAGCGCGACGTGTATTTCTAACATGCACCGCTTTGGGAGGAATTAAGCGGGCTACATCCTTCGAACACTTTCCATGAAAATACTTGTAGAACAGACTCAAGTCGCCAACCGTTCTTCGATGTTCCAGCGAATCAAGGCCGCCGGTCAATTCTGGGTCCCCAACCAGACGGACCGCTCTTCTCTGAACAGAATCCAACAAATGCAGTGTATGCTTGGGAGCGGAGCCCCAAACGTGGGAGCAGTATTCCATAGTTGGTCGAATTTGGGCTTTGTAAAGAATTAACAGTTGCTGTGGGGTGTAAAGCTTTCTGGTTCTAAATAATATTCCCAATTTTTGAGAAGCTCTCCTTGCTATGCCTGCAACATGTTCATGCCAAGACATATTTGCTCCCAAACTAACGCCCAACAAATTGAGCGACGATGCTAGGGGAATGGAGTGCCCCGACATAACTATGTCGGGTTCAGCAACGTTAACTTTTTTAGAAAAAACTGCCGCTTGGGTTTTTGTAGCGTTAAATTCCACTTGATTACTGTCACCCCCAAGATAGAATTTCTTCCAGGTCTTTGTTAAGTTGAACGACCTCCTGCTGTCTGCGGATATTCGCCTGAGCAGCCGATGTCCGAGCGTTCAAGGCGAATGAAGAGACAAGCGTACTGTCATCTGCAAAGCTATAGATTGGATTCCCGGTCTTTTCCAGCAGATCGTTAATGTAAATGAGAAAGAGAGTAGGAGACAGTATGGAGCCCTGGGGCACACCGGCGTTGATAGTGAGGGTGTTAGAAAGAAATCCGTCGACCGCCACTTGTAAAGAACGCTCTCTGAGGAAACATGAGAGCCACAAACAGAACCTTTCAGACATACCATAAGAGCGCAACTTAGCCAACAGTCCATCGTGCCAAACACGGTCGAATGCCTTGGATATGTCAAGAGCAACCGCTCGAGATTCTCCAAAGTGTTCAATTGCGTTGTTCCAAACATGTGTTACATAAGTCAGAAGATCTCCTGTTGATCTATGTTTACGAAAACCATATTGGTGATCGCTAATAATATTGAATCGTTCAAGATATTTTAGAAGATGCTCATTGATAACCTTTTCCATGACTTTCGATATTATTGAAAGCAGTGCAACTGGTCGGTAGTTATTTGGCAAGGTCTTCTTACCTTTTTTAGGTATCGGCTGAACCGTGGCACATTTCCAGCAGGACGGAAATATTCCCTTTCTGTAGGATAGGTTAAAAAGTCTACAGAAAACTGGTGTTAGTTCCCTTGCACAGTTTTTGAGAACTATGGCAGGTATTCCGTCAGCGCCAGAAGCCTTCTTGGTGTCTAGCTTCATTAAAATACGCTTTATGATGCGCTGTCTGAAGACAACATCGGGCATCCTTGACTGCAATATGGGAATAGTAGGTGGTGTTTTTTCCTTGGAAATCGACAGTAGAATGTGAAGCAAAGAGTTCAGCCAATAAGTTCGCTCTCTCAACAGGTGTGGTTGCAATGGAATTATCTGGCCGTGTGAGTGGTGGTATCGTGGATTTGGTAAAGTTTTGACTAACTGCCTTAGCGACTGCCCAAAAGGACCTGGAATTGTTGGGACAAGCGAGAAGTTTGTTTCTAATTCGTTGATTGTGTGCCTCCTTGGTTTCGTCGATAATTCCCTTGCACCTGTTCCGGGCATGAACAAAGATGTTTCGATTTAAGGTGTTAGGATTTTCACGCCATTGTCGGTAGGCAATATGTTTAGAAGCAACAGCTTCTTTGCATTTTCGGTCGAACCAAGGCTTGCCGTTGGAGGAGCATTTCTTCGAAAAAGGGATGTAAGCTTCCATACCAGCCAAAATAACATCGGAGACCTCCCTGGCGCAGTCAGATGGGTTATCGGATCGAAAACAAACGTCCATCCAAGGGAAAGTTCGAAAGTATTCCATGAGATCTTCCCATTTAGCAGATTTGTAGTGCCAAATCTTGCGCGGCCTAGGCGCCTCTCTGTCACTGATTGGCAGGATACTCGATGTCGAAAGCAGAGTGTATTGGTTTATATTATTGAAATAGTCAAGCCAAAAAGCTTAAGTCAATGCTGGCTCCTGGCGAAATTACTCGACATAATATATGTAGATAGTATTCGGAGATTTGCAATTATCAATTCAGGTATTTAAAAGCTTTATAATAGAGAGGAGAACAAAGGCACAATGTTATCTTGGCTTACGGCTTTATTTTGCGGTAAAAATATTTAGGTTTTTAGGGTTTTTGAAAAAAAAAGGAGAAGCCCTTTAGAGTCTCATTTAAAGAATTCTATTAATAAATAAAAATAGCAAACAGCATATCTTTGAGTCTCAGACTAACCATTTTTCCTAGCCAAAATTCATTTTACAAGAACCGGTTATGATGTGAAGACAGAACATTTAAAGAAATATGTTAATTCCTGTGTGTGCTACAGCAGCATGAGATTTTAGCGAAACGTCGTGCAAATTCATTGTTAGACGAACGGATTGAAACCCGGAATATATATATATATATATATATATATATATATATATATATATATATATATATATATATATATATATGTATGTATATATATATATATATATATATATATATATATATATATATATATGCATATATGGCGAGAGTGATACCATCGGCGAACCTTAAATAATTCAAACGTTTACCACTTGGGGATATTGAGTCGCCTTGCCTAATTGTCTAATTCCTCATTTCTGATTTTACTTGTCTTTTCTTCAAGCATTACTTGAATATTCTTTGAAATTTAACTAAAACTAGAACAAAAAATTCAGGAGGTAACAAGTTCCTGTGGCACCTATTACACTATTTTAAAGTTGCAATCACTATTTGGTACCACTGGTTCTAAGAATCCCCCTCAGTGATTCAAGCTCTTAAGATTATTTAACTCAAACTTTAGTTCGTTATTCCCAGAAAAATGGTAATTTTAATCGTTAATATGTTATCACTTGTTATCAGTCAATGATAACAGATCGCTTTTATCCCTAAGTGTTACATAAGTCTATTTAATATTGGGTACTTTTAGATAAATCTAAAAATCATCATTTTGACACACGTTTCCAGGGCAATGTTTGCATATTTTTGCTCCGGAACTAATATCACTGGCAATACGGCCAGCAGTTGCAATACCGGTCATATATTGCCCGGCCATACAGATATATTGCCGGAAATGTTTCTGTACTCTGAGCAATATTGTCCGGCAATTATCGCCGCAATACATTGCCGTAAAATGTTGCTCATTTACCTTCAAGATTACATATTCTGGTTAATTATGAGCTGGCCTATCAGCCCCGAAGGTAATACGTATATATATATATATATATATATATATATATATATATATATATATATATATATATATATATATATATATATATGTATATATATATATATATATATATATATATATATATATATATATATATATATATATATATATATATATATATATATTTACTTATAGGCTTGTAATTATATATATATTTTAGTAACTATGTTCTCATCTGTATCTCTACTGACCGTAATAAATAAACAAGTAAATAAATATCCCATTTTGAGAGTTGACAATACATTTATAATAAACCGCTATCTTCCGTCCCCTTGTCATCACCGGACCCTATGTATGACTTTAACCGTCATAACAATAGGGCTTATGGAGTAAGAAACTAACCAACGTATCTATTGTTGCAGGATGCTGCTCCTGATATGTCCCATCCTGCTCCTGCTGAGCTCCATACAGGAAGCGAGTTCCGGAGCTGCGTGCCGGATTAGCGAATTTCCATGTCGAAATGGCAAGTGTATTCGCCTTAATGGATATTGTGATGGAAAGGACGATTGTGGAGATTTGTCTGATGAGCCTATGTATTGTACAGGTTAGTAATTTGCTACCAAGCGTTATTAAACTTTGTTAATTTCAATTAAAATTAGTTCCAGTTTATTTTAATTGAGAATTATTTACTTGAATAAATATAAATTATGTTTTTAAATATACATAGAGTGTTAAGAAATATAAATTAGTTGTGTTAAGGTACGAGGGCTTCCAAAATAATGAACTTTTCCTCGACTCATCAGGTAGATGTAGGCCAAGCAATATCGAGTGTTCTGCAATTACACGACCAGGGTGAAGCATTATATTCTAAAACTTGGATTGACTTGGTGAAAATCCACAAGTAAAGTTTTATAAAAAGTAAAACATTACTTAAATTTCCACTGAATTTTTATTTCGAATACTTTCGATAATCGCGGCTCTTCGATTATGCTCCGCACTTGGTTTCAACATTGCGAGTGTTTGGCGGTTATGAATGTTTAGTATATGCGTCAAGCTATTTGGACGCCAATCGCGACTTCTCAGGGTGGTATAAAATGGCGGGAAATTCAAATTGAATTTTGTCTGGATTTTGGCTCCGCACCCTGTATATATATATATATATATATATATATATATATATATATATATATATATATATATATATATATATATTCATTTATGTGTAGTATGTGAATTTAATCTTTAGCTGAATTGAACCGAACGTTATTTTTGACAAAATCTGTGACCATAAAAACATCCACAGCAGGAATATTATTAGAATTGGCCTTTATAAACCCTTTGTCACATAACATATTACTGAATTAAATTAGTAACCAACAATTTTTTTTTTGCACTAAACTTCAATAATTTGGACAGTATATACATAGATAGAAGCTGTACTTATGTGAAAACACTTTAACACAATGACGTCATAAACATGGCAGCCAATCGTGGTGCTTTCACAGTAACGTGATTTTTTTTTAAATTTTATAAATTTTAATTTATTTATAATTAATTCTAAAAATATTTTCAAAAATTTTTTCGCATCCAGTATCAATATTATTTATGATAAAGTTTTAAAATAAAGTAAAAAAATCGGGAATTATTTTTTATTCAAAAACTCAGTTCCTTCGCGTTTATACTGCGCATGCTTTTAATAACAATAACAATGAAGGCATGTTGAAAATAAGTGTTGCAAAATCTCTCTAATTTCTGACCGAGTGTTTTGCTCATACATTTAATACTTACCACTCGGTTATATAGCCCAAATTTAGCGCCCTGCGACTTCTTTGTGTTCAAATGTTTGAAAAAGGCTCGGGTTTGTCACAGAGTAAAAATAGCGTTATAGAAAATAGATTTTTAATAAAAAGTAAATTTTTAAAATTACCAATTTCTTAAAAGTCGGTTCTAGACATTAACGGAAATAAAAATTTATATTTATATGAACGATTGAAATGATATTCATATATATATTGTTATATATTCAGTTAGAAGATACATAAATATTATGCGGTGCGAATGGATTACAATAAAAGGAAAAAAGAAGAAAAACTCATAAATTTTCTGCTTATATTCCAAAATCGCTTAACAAAAGTGGGGACAACCTTTTCAGTTAATCCAAAGAAAAATGGCGAAGCGAAAAAGTTTAATCTTTATAAAATATTGTCGATACGGGATATAAATTTATCTGAAATGTTTTAAACGAGTTTAGGCGTTTACTGTATGTTTTACTTAATATAAATGACTGCGGGTATTAAAGCAACTCGACGCAAATAATTGCGCTCCCAACACTTTGTTTTCGCGACTAAAAGGGAAGCATTGTATTTGATAAAAACCCACCCTCCGATATTTTTTCTTTTCTTCAAGTTTTAGGGTCCCTAGATGGGGAAAAACATAACTTCCCATTTCCGTTAGTCCGTTTCACTGTTGGCACGATAACTCCCGAACGAAATGAAATATCTGTATCAAAGGGTTTTTGGGGTCGAAATGCCCTACTTCAAAAAAGTTTTTTTTTATTATTATTTTTGTTCTTCGGGTAAAAAAAGAAATTTTGTCATTTTTTTAGCCCCGCTCCCACTCCCCCCCTTAAAAACTCCAAGTACCAGATTCTTACATTTATTTAATTTTTCTCCGGTTTTTCCTAACAAATCATCGCAAAAAAAAACTGTGATGGCCGGGGAGCATCAGGGCATCAAGTAAGTAACATTTTGGTGTCATGTGACCCCACTAGCTTGAATGTGAATGTATTGAAATCCAAGTTGTCAGAAGATAGAAGTAAAATAATAAAATTACGAGATAAAAAGCCTTCCTGATGAAGAGTATAGGTTCAGAAACTAGAGTCGTAGGAGGAAAGGCATGGAATATAGCATTCAAGGGATCTTTATTTGTTGGTCATTTTGCATCTATCTCTTTCTTTCACATGTATTTGATTATTTCTGGGTCTACTTCATCTTCGTCACTTGCTTTAGCCACTTTGATGTCATTTATTGCCTCTTCCAGCTCTTCGATATCAATTTTATTTTGGTTTATTTTACCTTCTTGTTGTCCATTTTGTCTACTTCTATTGGTTGTATTCTGTCTTTTTCATCTAGATCAAATTTTTATTTATAATGTCTTTTCCAGACTTCCGTTTTTTCAGAAGAATTTGTTTTAATTATGTTATTTTCATCCCTTACGCCAGAATCTGCTTTCTTTCTTTTCCTTCTTAGACCTTTGATTGTACTTCAGAATTTTCGATTATTATCCTTATATCCTTCATTTAATTCCTTTCCAAAATCCTCCAATGTTTGTTGTTTGGCCTTCTTCACCAATTCTTTTGTTTCTTTTCATTTCTTGTGCTATATTTTCTTTTCTATTAGCTCTTATTTTTTCCATGGTTGTTTTTTGTCTTGTACTGTCAGTTTAAGTTCTTTTGTCCACCACCTTGTTCTTTTCCTTCCAGGATTGTTTATCCTATATACACATACTTCCTTTGCCATGCTAACTAAAATTTCATTTAATGCTTGCCGTCTGTCATCTAGTGTCCATCTTATTTGTTTTCACCAACATATTTATCTTTGTTTCTATCATCTTTATGTATTTACCCTTATTTTCATCTTTTGATAATTTCGTTATATCTATTCGAGTGTATTTTTAGTGTTCCGTACGGAACACTTATAAGATCACTTCGGTGTCTGTCCGTCTGTCACACCCGATTTTCTTTGTAACTATTTGTCATAGAAAGTTGAAATTTGGTAATAATATAGGAATTGATGGCCTAATCAGAGCCATGTAGTTTTGAAAGTTAAATTTTGACTTAAGGGGTTAGTTTTGGGGGTGAAATCGGAAGTGAAAAAAAAATTTTTTTACTAGGTAATCGAGTGTGGTGTCAAATGAAAGCTTGTAAAAAAAACGAGTAAAAAATATATATATAATATAATACTTGCGCGCACTTTTCTTTTTATTATTTTTAAAAAATCGCTGTCCACCTTATCTGCCTTATCTCGAAAAGACTTCCGTTTTTTCAGAAGAATTTGTTTTAATTATGTTATTTTCATCCCTTACGCCAGAATCTGCTTTCTTTCTTTTCCTTCTTAGACCTTTGATTGTACTTCAGAATTTTCGATTATTATCCTTATATCCTTCATTTAATTCCTTTCCAAAATCCTCCCATGTTTGTTGTTTGGCCTTCTTCACCAATTCTTTTGTTTCTTTTCATTTCTTGTGGTATATTTTCTTTTCTTTTAGCTCTTATTTTTTCCATGCTTGTTTTTTGTCTTGTACTGTCAGTTTAAGTTCTTTTGTCCACCACCTTGTTCTTCTCCTTCCGGGATTTTTTATCCTATATACACATACTTCCTTTGCCATGCTAACTAAAATTTCATTTAATGCTTGCCGTCTGTCATCTAGTGTCCATCTTATTTGTTTCCTCGAACATATTTATCTTTCTTTCTATCATCTTTATGTATTTACCCTTATTTTCATCTTTTGATAATTTCGTTATATCTATACGAGTGTATTTTTAGTGTTCCGTACGGAACACTTATAAGATCACTTCGATGTCTGTCCGTCTGTCACACTCGATTTTCTATGTAACTATTTGTCATAGAAAGTTGAAATTTGGTAATAATATAGGAATTGATGGCCTCATCAGAGCCATGTAGTTTTGAAAGTTAAATTTTGACTTAAGGGGTTAGTTTTGGGGGGTGAAATCGGAAGTGAAAAAAATTTTTTTTTACTAGGTAATCGAGTGTGGTGTCAAATGAAAGCTTGTGAAAAAACGAGTAAAAAATATATATATATAATGTAATACTTGCACGCACTTTTCTTTGTATTATTTTTAAAAAATCGCTGTCCACCTTATCTGCCTTATCTCGAAAAGTACTTATCAAAAAATTTTGAAAAAATTCTGGAATATTCTCCACGGGGTGTAGATTGAACGAAAATTATCACGAATGCATTACCTGTAATAATTTATCTGGTATATAAAAAAACAGAAATTTCAAGGTCATCAATTTTCAATAAAGATTGGAAATAAATTTTGTTGAAAACTCATTTGGGGTGTGTTTTGTGAAGTCACTGATCATTTTATACTTCCGTTACAACATTTTTTATTTTAAAAGCAACACTAATTGCGCAAGTTCAACTTGCACTTGACCGGTTATTTTGTTCCCTCTGTGTTTAAAATTTTTTAGTTTTCCTATTACTAGTCTGTGTTGTGTATCCATTTATGCTCTTCTACATCTTTCTCTATTTCCGCTGTATATGCTATATAGTCTATGACGCTCCTTACTGGTCTTTCTTGTGCCACGAATGTGTACCTATCCTCTTGTTCTTATACCCAGAAGGAGTTTCCAGTTTTCAGTTCATTTGCTATACAAAATTGTATCATTCTATTTCCATTTCTGTTTATCTCGCTTTCCCCATATAGTCCCCCACATCCCAGTCATTTATGTATACGAGGCTGGTTTGAAAAGTCCGTGCAAAGTCCGAGAGATGGCACCACCGGCGCGTATCGAGGTCATGTTTAGTTAGTAGCATCTCTTCAATGAACGCACACCAAGTTTCAGCCATATTGGTCTATTTCTTTGTGTTTGGCATTCGTGTGAATCAAGGAAGTCGAGTGATTTTCAAGAAATAGACGAAAAAGAATTTCGTGTGGTGATTAAACATTACTTTATGAAAGGCAAAACGCCTCAGGAGACTAAAGAGAAGCTTGATAAACATTATGGTGACTCTGCACCTTCGATTAGAACAGTTTATAAGTGGTTTCAAAATTTTCGGACTGGCCATATGGGCACAAGTGACGCTGAACGTTCTGGACTGCCTGTGGAGGTTACGACTCCAGAAATCATTGATCAAATCCATGATATGGTGATGGATGACAGAAGAGTTAAGGTGCGTGAGATTGCTAGTGCTGTGGGCATCTCGACTGAACGGGTACCTAATATTTTGCATAAACATTTGGACATGAGAAAGCTATCCGCAAGATGGGTGCCGCGATTGCTCACGCTTAACCAAAAACGGAATCGTGTGAAGTGTTGCAAGGATGGTTTGCAGCTGTTCCAGAAGAATCCGGAGGACTTTAAGCGTCGTTTCGTCACTGTGGATGAAACATGGATACATTACTATACTCCTGAGACCAAACAACAATCTAAACAATGGGTTACCAAGGGGGAATCTGCACCAAAAAAGGCGAAGACCGTTCCTTCGGCCGGAAAGGTTATGGCGACTGTCTTTTGGGATTCGCAAGGGATAATCCTCATCGACTATCTGGAAAAGGGTAAAACTATTACAGGTGAATATTATTCATCGTTATTGGACCGTTTGAAAACCGAGCTGCAAGAAAAACGCCCGCGATTGGTCCACAAGAAAGTCCTTTTCCATCACGACAATGCACCAGCACACACCTCAGCAGTTGTGGTCGCAAAATTAATGGAAATAGGATTCCAACTCGTTTCACATCCCCCCTATTCTCCAGATTTGGCTCCCTCGGACTACTATTTGTTCCCCAATTTGAAGAAATGGCTGGCGGGACAAAGATTTTATTCAAACGAGGAGGTGATTGCAGACACTAATGGATATTTTGCAGACTTGGACAAATCCTATTATTCGGAAGGGATCAACAAACTAGAACATCGTTGGACGAAGTGTATAAGCCTAAAAGGAGACTATGTCGAAAAATAAAAAAGGTTTACCCCAAACACATAAGTAGTTTTTTTATTTTTGCACGGGCTTTTCAAACCAGCCTCGTATATCTTTGCCTATTCTACCATTCCATTCTCCTATTATAATAATTTTGTTTCGTTTCTCTCGTAGTTTATCAAAGGTATTCTGTATTTTGTATTGATATTAAAACTTATATTTTAATGGATTGTACTAAATAATCAACTTTATGGATTATTTTGGGACCGTTAAAATCAATAAATGTACCCTGAAGAGAATTGGCCTACTTTAAAGCATAACTTGCTATATTTATTGTAAACGAATAATTTCCCGATTCGATATTTCATTTATTACGGCAAGAACGAAATTTGAGTTTAAGAATGCGGACCTTTCTTGATATAAATTTCAAATTTTAATTTGAAAAGTTTAAATTGCTTCTACCTCCAAGACTTACCGATTTACCTCTTACCTGAAATAGGTCGTGGCTGATGTTTTCTTTGATATTTTTAGAAAATGCTTTAGACCGGGGGGGCCAAGTAAATTAAATAACTTTTAATTACTTGAAAATTTAGTGTTCCATTATACAATTACTCAGGAATTTGTGTTTAGTGAAGGCATGTTGTATCTAAATGAAAGTGACATAGTTTTCATTTTACTGGAGGTTAATTAATTTATTAGATCTGGAAGCAATAACTACATACAGATTTATTTAAATTATATAAATAATAATTTATTCTTCATCGCGCAATTCAAAATGTATTATTTTGCATTGTATTGCAATTGTATGGCATGATTTACAGATGTGTTCAGGCTGTTGAAGTATCTTTACCAGGTGTACAAGTATGAAATGCGGATTTTTTTTCTAAAAAAACATGTTAAATTCGGAAGAAAAATGACTTTGTGTTGCCTCTTTCGGTATTCTTGCCTTTTTTCCAGCAGCGAACTGTTCAAATCGGTCAATTGTTGTTAATAACGTTTAGTATTAGCCGTTTCCCCAGGTTTTAACAGCTCATAATAGACCACGTCCCTCCGGTCCCACCAAACACAGAGCATCGTCTTTCTGACAACGGGATTCGGTCTTGCGGTCGATGTGGATGGTGCGCCTGGGTATACCCATGATTTTTTGCGCTTGGGATTCTCAAAATAAATCCACTTTTCGTCCCCTGTAACTATATGATGCAAGAACGACTTTCTTTTGTACCGAGCGAGCAAAATGTCACACGTGTTTTTGCGCTTTTCCATTTGCCTGTCGTTCAACTCATGTGGTACCCATCTACCGGTCTTCTGAATCATTCCCACTCTCGTAGCCGATTGGAAACAGCTTGTTGACTAACGCCCCATTGCTCGGCGAGTTGTTTTTGTATTTGCGAATCATCTTCGTCCAACAATGCTTGCAATTCCACATCTTCGTATTTTTTTTGGCAGTTTTCCACGTTCCTTGTCTGCAACATCGAAGTTACCACTTTTAAAACGCCGAAACCATCGTTCACACGTATCTTGCGATGGAGCATGTTCACTATAAGCTTCTCGAAGTAATCGGTATGATTCAACAGCAATTTTCTTCAAATGAAAACAATAAATTAATGCTGTCGGCGAATGCTTGTTGATAACACAACAAAATGGCGCAGTTTCAAATCTGTATAGTACAAACTGCATTGGTGCACCATCTATTGTCTGAAATGCGCAATTCATACTTGTACACCTGTTATATGAGGAAAATGGATTAAAACCATGTTCAACATAAGTTTTATTTAATTTTTTTGGGAACATTGTATAGTATTATGGTAAAAAATTAATAGAATATTTTTTTCTAAATACTCACGCCACTTCTTTCTGCTAAAGTATTTATTTTTAGTAGTTCATACGGGACACTTATGGACCGCTTCGGTGTCCGTTTGCCACACTCAATTTTCTCCGAACCTATTTGACATAGAAAATTGAAATTTGGAACAAATATAGGAATTGATAGCCCAATCAGAGCCGTGTAATTTTGGAAGTTAAATTTTGACCTAAGGGATTAGTTTTGGATGATGAAATCGGAAGGAAAAAAAATTATCAGGTCACTGAGTGGGGTGGCAAATCAAAGCCTGTGAAAACACGAGTTCAAAAATATAAAGTTCGTTTGTTTGGAGTTGATAGCACACAACATCTATAATATATATATATAATGCAACGTCTCTCTGTCTCTCTGTCTGTCTGTCTGTCTGTCCGTTAGTGCGCTTATCACTGGAGAACCACTTATCCGATTTACGTACTTTTTTTTTAAAAACATACATATGTTCTCTGGCCAGGTTATAGGCTATATTTTATTACGTTAGGTAGCATAAGGAATAAGCAGTGACGTAAAATAGTGAATGAAGTCGGAAAAAAGTTTGCCGCTAGCGCGTTTGCTTGAAATACACAGCCTAAACCATTAAATATGGAACAATATTATGTAGCAGAGAATATCTGTAATCTATAATATATAAAATGCAATGTCTCTCTGTCTGTCTGTCTGTCCATTAGTGCGTTTATCACACGAGAATCACTTATCCGATTTACGTGTCTTTTTTTTTTAAATTCATACATATATTCTTTGGCCAGGTTATATAATAATAATCTATATCTACAATATATATAAAATGCAACGTCTCTTTGTATGTCTGTCTGTCCGTTAGTGCGTTCTTATCCCTCGAGAACCACTTATCCGATTTACGTGATTTTTTAAATTCATACATATGTTCTCTGATCAGGTTATAGATTATTAGATATATTACATCTATAATATATATATATATATATATATATATATATATATATATATATATATATATAAAATGCAACGTATCTCTGTCTGTCTGTCCATTCCATTAGTGCGCTTATCACTGGAGAACCACTTATCCGATTTGCGTGCTTTTTTTTTTAAACATGCTAAACCATTAAATATGGAACAATATCATGTAGCAAAGAATATCTGTAATAAATATAAAATGCAACGTCTCTCTGTCTGTCTGTCCGTTATTGCGCTTATCACTGGAGAACCACTTATCCGATTTACGTGCTTTTTTTTAAACATACATATGATCTCTGGCCAGGTTATAGGATATATTTTATTACGTTAGGTGACATAAGGAATAAGCAGTGACGATAATAATAAATCAAGTCGGAGAAAAGTTTGCCACTATGGCGTTCTTTTGCAATACACTGCCTAAAGCATTAAATATGGAACAATATCATGTAGCAAAAAATATAACATATATAAAATGCAACGTCTCTCTGCCTGTCCGTTAGTACGCTTATCACTCGAGAACCATTTATCCGATTTACGTTTTTTTTTTAATTCATACATTTGTTCTTTGGCCAGGTTATCTATAATCTTCTATCTAGATTATATATAAAATGCAACGTCTCTCTGTCTGTCTGTCTGTCTGTCTGTCTGTCTGTCTGTCTGCCTGTCTCTCTGCCTGTCTGTCTGTCTGTCTGTCCGTCCGTTAATGAGCTTATCACTTGAGAACCACTTATCCGATTTACGTGTTTTTATAGATTTATACATATGTTCTATATAATTCGATATAAACCTAGATAATGGGAGATAAGGTGAGGTAATGGGAGATAAGGAAAAATAATGGGAGATAAGGAAAAATAATGGAAGATAAGTCGAGATAAGCCTCGATAATGGGAGATAAGGAGAAATAATGGGAGATTAGGAGAAATATTACGACATAAGTCGAGATAAGCCTAGATAATGGGAGATAAGGTAAGATAATGGGAGATAAGGAGAAATAGTGGGAGATACGGAGAAATAATGGGAGATGAGCAGCGATAAGCCTAGATAATGGAAATTATGTAGAGATAATGGGAGATAAGGAGAAATATTGGGAGATAAGGGGAAATAATGGGAGATATTTTATTACGTTGGGTAACATAAGGAATAAGCAGTGACGATAGTAGTGAATCAAATCCACACGAGCGGAGCCGCGGGCCCTGCTAGTAGGTTATAAACATTAAAATGTCATAAACCATAAGCGTCCGAAATTTCTCTACCAATTATTTACATTTTTAGTTTTAAACACCTTTATTTTCTATCTCTATACAACAGTGCGACCTTCTTCTAAAAAATATTTTATTACAAGCTTACTAAAGTTTACAATAAGCTACATAAATCAGTGCATTTCAAAGCTTATTTTAATGAGTAAATGATGAAACTAAAAATCTTATTTATATGATAAAGACCTAAACGAGGACAATTAACAATTCTTAAGAACTAGAATCCTACAGTGTTATAAGGCTTAATGACGATAGGTACAGTAAAATTACTTGAGTTTTTAGCAGTTATTGGAAATGAAAAAATCCTTTATAACTTGAATTTTCGTTGTGAAAAACACAACAGAAAATCTGTCCTTATCGATAAAAGAGAACTAATTTGTTGGAGAAGAGAACATCTACGAGCAATCAGAAAATTTCGAGAGAAATAGTTTTTATTTAGATGAGGCTTGGGTTAATCAAGGACACACAATGCTGGATTGATTAAAACATTAAGAGTGCCAAACAAGCTTCTATGGGAGGTTGGTCAACTGGATTACAACTCCCTTCAGGAAATGGTCGCAGGCTAATTATAGCACATATTGGTAGTGAAAACAGATTTCTCGACGGTGGCTCGTTGGAATGCGAATCAAAGTCCACTAAAGATTACCATGAGGAGATGACGGCCGATGTTTTTGAGAAGTACTTCCAACAAATGATTGAATGTATACCAGCAGAATCAGTTATAGTATTAGACAATGCCCCATCCATTTTCGATTATTAGAACGACTCCCGACAAATTCATGGAAGAAAGCAGATACTCTTCTATAATATATTTAAAATGCAACGTCTCTCTGTCTGTCTGTCTGTCTGTATATCCGTTAGTGCGCTTATCACTGGAGAACCACTTATCCGATTTACGTACTTTTTTTTTAAAGCATACATATATTCTCTGGCCAGGTTATAGGCTATATGTTATTACGATAGGTAGCATAAGGAATGAGCAGTGACGTAAAATAGTGAATGAAGTCGGAAAAAAGTTTGCCGCTAGCGCGTTCCCTTGCAATACACAGCCTAACCCATTAAATATGGAACAATATTATGTAGCAGAGAATATCTATAATCTATAATCTATAATATATAATATATATATATATATATATATATATATAAAATGCAATGTCTCTCTGTCTGTCCATTAGTGCGTTTATCACGCGAGAACCACTTATCCGATTTACGTGTCTTTTTTTAAATTCATACATATATTCTTTGGCCAGGTTATATAATAATAATAATAATAATCTAGAAACACCAACCGAACTCATCCAAACAGAAGAGCTGTACATCAGACGGGGTATATTTCAGGGATACTCGCTCAGCGCTCTATGGTTTTGCCTCTGCCTCAATCCACTCTCAAATATGCTAAACAGAACAGAGCATGGCTTCAATATCAGACACCAAAAAGTGAATCGACATAAAATAAACCACCTCCTATATATGGATGACATAAAACTCTACGCTGCCACACAAACACAGTTGAAAGAACTCCTCAAAATCACAGAAATATTCACCTTAGATGTCAATATGGAATTTGGTATAAGTAAATGCAAAGTGCTCCACATCAACAAAGGCCAATGGAAGTGCCACCATGAGACAGAAACCATCAATAATGAAACACTCGATAACATGTTCGACAAAGAAACATACAAATATCTAGGCTTCCAACAAAGCACCAAACTCAAGCACACTCACATCAAAACAGAGCTCAGAACCGAATTCAAAAACAGACTGACGAAACTTTTGCAAACAAAACTCAACTCTAAGAATCTCACTAAAGCCATCAACACGTTCGCTATACCTATACTCACATATTCATTTGGTATCATCAAATGGTCACAAACAGACATAGAATATATTCACATCCTTATACGATCTCAATTCACCAAATACAGGAAATTACACCCCAACGCATGCAAAGAAAGACTTACCATCGAGAGGAAGGCAGGAGGAAGAGGAATTATAGACATCAGATCATTACATACAAAACAAATACAAGCACTTAGGAAATTCTTTCACACCAAGCAAACCAGCCTCCACACAGCAACAGTCAAAGCAGACAAAAACTATACTCCACTCGACTTATCCCGGGTAGACCACCCAGCAGATACACACAGTCACACCCAATTACAACAGGAAAAGATGAAAACGTGGTCAGAAAAAACACTCCACGTAAATAAAAAACAATCATACACCTGGTTACGGGATGGGCAGCTATTCCCGGAAACAGAAGGCTTCTTACTTGCCATCCAGGATAAAGTCATATTAACCAGAAACTACCAAAAGCATATTATCAAAGACCCAACTATTACAGAAGATAGATGCAGAAAATGCCACCAGCAGAAAGAAACGATCGAACACATAACAAGCGGATGTAAAATATTAGCCGGAACGGAATACACAGCCTGACCTGACTCAGCGGCAAAAGTAGTTCACCAAGCACTAGCCACAACATACAAGCTCATAGAAAACACAGATCCCTACTACAAATACACACCAACATCCGTACTTGAAAATAAAGATTACAAACTCTACTGGGACATCAGCATCCATACAGATAAAACAGTCTCCGCCAATAGACCAGATATTACTTTTCAGTGCAACAAAGAAAAAGTCACCTATCTAATTGACATAGCTGTCCCCAACGACACAAACATCCAAACGAAATACACAGAAAAAATTTCCAAATACACAGACCTTGCAACGGAAATAAAAGGCTATGGAAACAAGAAAAAGTCATCATTGTCCCCCTCATTATATCAGCCACAGGCCTTACACCAATAACATTCACACCACACTTGGTACAATTGGGACTCAGCACAAACATACACAAAAACATTCAGAAGTCAGTGATTTTGAAAACATGTAACATTGTCAGGTCATTCCTTAACACACAATGGTAATAGCGTTTGTGCTGACTTGGCTTGGGCCCGTCAGCCAAACATGGAACCACATTGACTAAATGTGAGAAAGGAGAATTTTTTTGTATAATAATAATCTATATCTATAATATATATAAAATGCAATGTCTCTCTGTCTGTCTGTCTGTCCGTTAGTGTGCTTATCCCTCGAGAACCACTTATCCGATTTACGTGATTTTTTTAAATTCATACATATGTTCTCTGACCAGGTTATAGATATATATTTTATTACGTCTATAATATATATATATATATATATATATATATATATATATATATATATATATACATATATAATGCAACGTATCTCTGTCTGTATGTCTGTCCGTTAGTGCGCTTATCACTGGAGAACCACTTATCCGATTTTCGTCCTTTTTTTTTAAAACATACATATGTTCTCTGGCTATATTTTATAAGTATAAATAATGGTAGATAAGGAGAAATAATGGGAGATAAGCAGAGATAAGTCTAGATAATGGGAGTTATGGTGGGATAATGGAAGATAAGGAGAAATATTGCGAGATAAGTCGAGATAAGCCTAGATAATGGGAAATAAGGTAAGATAATGGGAGATAAGGAGAAATAATGGGAGATAAGGAGAAATAATGCGAGATGAGCAGAGATAAGCCTAGATAATGGAAATTATGTAGAGATAATGGGAGATAAGGAGAAATATTGGGAGATAAGGGGAAATAATGGGAAATATTTTATTACGTTGGGTAACATAAGGAATAAGCAGTGACGATAGTAGTGAATCAAGTCCACGCGAGCGGAGTTGCAGACCCGGCTAGTCAGTGGATAAGAGACAAGAATCTCAAACATGAAGATAGTATGTTAAAATCGGAACGGAATACGCAGTCGATGAGATGGTAAAGGAATGGAATATCACAGTTCTTAGATTACCTCCATATCATTTTGAATTGAATCCCATATAGCTAATGTAGGCACAAATGAAAGGTTTCGTTGCAAGGGAAAACACCACGTTCAAACTTCAAGACGTAAGGCAATTATTACTCGCCGGAATAGAGAAGATCAAAGAAGATAATTAGAAAAATGCCATTCGACATGTTATAGAAAAAGAAAATAAAATGTGGAAACTTGACGAATACGTCGAAGAAACTGTGGAAATAGAACCCTTAATTATCAATTTAAAAGAAGTCGAGTCTTCAGATTTTGAAGATGACGATTGTTTTTGATTGTAATTAAAGTACTTATATATCGTGAATTGTGTATTTGTATATATACATAGATCTATAGATTAAACATTTTTTGGTAATAAATCTTATATGTCTATAACTTTATTTTTAAGATAATTTTATTTATTAAACACTAAAAGCAGGTTACGCTCGGACAGCTATGCTACCGACGAACCCTCATTTACATTTTATGACTCTATTGTATAGCAGAGGTTTTCCGTTAAAAATAATTCAAAACAGGTAGCAAAATCTAGTATGATGCATAAGAAATCTATTTTTTTTTTTTTTTTTGGCGCATCCCAACATATATTTGCATCTACAATGAGAGAATTCTGTTATGAACTTCAAACAATTACACTTTACATGATGTAATACTTGCGCATACTTTTCTTTGTATTATTTAAAAAAGGAAATGGCGAAAAAGCCCTGTTCACTCACCCTATCTCGAAAATACTGAACAAGAAATTTTTAAAAAATCGTGAAATATTCTCCTTGAGGTGTAGATTGAGCCTGATTGATAATTTATCTCGTAAAAAAATTTAAGGTCATCAGTTTTCAACAAATATCGGAACAAATTTGGTTGAAAACTCATTTGGGGTGTATTTTGTAACGTCATTGATCATTTTGTACCTCCGGAACAAAATTCTTTATTTTAAAATCAATCACCGTACGGAATACTCATTGCGCAAGTCGGACTTGCACTTGACTGGTTTTTTTAAGTTGGTAGAACCGATATTAATAGTTGACAAAAAGTTTCATGACATTTGCTTTATTACGTTAAAAATAAAAGCGTAGTTAGCAATTGTGAAAATTTCTTCTTGGCTGTTTTGATAATAAATAAATTTACTAAGCAAAGAATTTGAATTAAATTTTGTTTTAAAAACGGAATTTCGTTGAAAATACTAAGAGTATTACGATTATGAAAATTTAGCAAGATTAAAAATTTCTAAGAGATACAAATTGTCTAAAGAGGGTAGAGAAGCAATTGAAGACGACCCGCGTTCTAGAAAACGGACCCAACCACGGTGAGTAAGCTATACTCTGGGCTTATATTGGATTAGCTATCTTTCTATTCAAAAACCACAAACGAATATATGAAGATCTGTACTCCCTTATCTATAGAACATTGTATCAATTTACCAGGTGTACAAGTATGAAATGCGGATTTTTTTTTTCTAAAAAAAAAATGTTAAATTCGGAAGAATGATAAAAAGTGCTTTATTCAAAGTATGCTACATTGCTTGTTATACGTGTTTTCCATCTTTCGGGCAATTTGTGAATACCACGCCAGTAAAAATCTTCGCTTTTTGCTGCGAACCATTCATTGAGCCATTTTTTCACATCTTCGTACGAACCAAAACGGTGCTCAGCAAGTGCGTGCATGCAAACAAGTGATAAGCAGAAGGAGCCAAGTCTGGTGAGTAAGCCGCATGGGGTAGAACTTCCCAGCTGAGTGCTTCCAACGTGCCGCGAACTGGTTTTGCCGTATGTGATGGAGCATTGTCATGAAGAAAAATGACTTTGTGTTGCCTTTTTCGGTATTCTGGCCTTTTTTCAGGCAAGTTCAAATCGGTCAATTGTTATTGGTAACGTATAGTATTAACCGTTTCCCCAGGTTTTAGCAGCTCATAATAGACCACGCCCCTCTGGTCCCACCAAACACAGAGCATCGTCTTTCTGCCAAAGCGATTCGGTCTTGCGGTCGATGTGGATGGTGCCCTGGGTCTACCCATGATTTTTTGCGCTAGAGATTCTCAAAATAAATCCACTTTTCATCTCCTGTAACTATACGATGCAAAAACGACTTCCTTTTGTACCTAGCGAGCAAAATGTCACACGTGTTTTTGCGCTTTTCCATTTGCCTGTCGTTCAACTCCTGTGGTACCCATCTACCGGTCTTCTGAATCTTTCCCATCTCTCGTAGCCGATTGGGAACAGCTTGTTGACTAACGTCCAATTGCTCGGCGAGTTGTTTTTGTGTTTGCGAATCATCTTCGTCCAACAATGCTTGCAATTCCACATCTTCGTATTTTTTTGGCGGTTTTCCACGTTCCTTGTCTGCAACATCGAAGTTACCACTTTTGAAACGTAGAAACCATCGTTCACACGTATCTTGTGATGGAGCATGTTCACCATAAGTTTCTCGAGGTAATCGGTATGATTCAACAGCAGTTTTCTTCAAATGAAAAAATTAATGCTCTCCGCGAATGCTCTTTGTTAGGTATAATTTTCGACATATCGAACACGACACTATGCACAAACTTTTCCAATTTATGACTCGTGCGCGTCTGACACTTGTTGATGACACAACAAAATGGTGCAGTGTCAAATCTTTATAGCACAAACTGCATTAGTGCAGCATCTGCACTTGTACACCTGGTAGACGTTCCTCAAGGCTCAATGCTGTGGCGTTTAAGATTTATTATTTATGCCAATAATCTATCAGATAATTTATAAACGACCCAATTAACGCAATTTGCTAATGACACTTCTAACAGCGCAAATCCTTGAGCAACTCAAACAGAATTATGGCGTGACACAAACTATTTAATCGTAAACCATAGTAAAATACACATTTATAATCGTTGTTTAATAAAACGGAGCCATATATCTAGTCCATCTTTTTTAATTATGCTAGTTAATTATCAGTTAGTAATTATAATCTGTTATTAATAATTAATTAAACAATGATTTAAGACGAACAGCCATAAAGAATATGTAAATAAAATAAATAAAGCATATTACTTAGTGAGTCAACTAAACCCAATTTTCTGTCAAAATTATTTGATCGATATGAACTATAGCCTTGTTTACTTTCACATCAAGTTAGAATATTATTTTGTGAAGTTCAGCAACCAATCTACAAAGGGTATTTGGTAACCAAAAAAGATAAATTGATTGATTTCCAATGAAAAGCATCGAGAAACTTACAAAGCAATCGTTATCTGATATAATATTTTGTCTCCGACCTGTTTATACAGCCTGTCTAGTAAGAACGTGTCCGCGATAATTCATTTTTGGCAAATGCGATTCTAGCGAATCAGCAAAAAATCAGTGGTGCGAACCTTTATCTACGACGCATTTTACTAAAAGTATCAGTCAATTCCGAACTTTCGTCGAAAAAAAATGAGCTTGCGTGTCGGTTCGAGTTAGTATTTCTTTGTTTCCATCCAAAGGGGCCTAAAATAATACATTCCGCGACCACTAAATATATTAAAAAGTCGGTGTGGTTTATAAAGAAGTGAGTAAATCGTTTTAACTAGATAAAAAATGTCGACGACCTGCCAAAATGCTCGGCAGACAAAGTCACTCCGAAATAGAAAAACGAATCGTGTCTTTGTTTTCATGGGATCTTAAACTGACGATGCATCAAGGAGCGGCAAAATTAAGAAAATCGGGTTTGAATGTGTCCCATGAGTCCATTCGATAACATCTTCGTGCTCATGATGTCAAATTCCTGAGCACGTTGAGGAAACTTTTGTTTGACGAAAATGACGTCGCCAAGTGGCTCGCGCACGATAAGATACTAGAGTGACTCTCAAAACTCTGAAGACTTTGACTCAATTGGCTCGCGAGATTCCATAAATTTGCAGAGTATGCGGAAAATCTTGTTGTCGCGGCGCCCAGCGTCGTCTAATACGTCAGCATACTCCTTGACATGCACTATGTCATTCTATATTTTAAAAAAAATAAATATCCAATAATTTTCCATAAATTAGAACCGGACTTCTAAAAATGATCACCCTGTACAGATTAATATTAACTCAAACATAACTAATGTTCGAAATAGGTCATAAATTGATGACTGATAGTAGCAGTGCATCACTGAAAATAATGGAAGAATACTTAAACATCAATAGGCAGATAATTCGAACAATTTTACAAGAAGATAAAAACAAAAGTGGGTACGAAGTTTGTTCTACATACACGCACATGAAAATTCAAAATTATTACAATTACAACGTACTGAGAAAATCCAGAAACGTCCTAAAATCTGTCATTAGTGACGAGACATGGTGTTGTCAATATGATCCACGAACACACAGGCGATGAGACTTGAATGTTCTATTGGGATCCTCCCAAACCGAAAATGACAATGCAACGGGTTTATAAGGGCTCTCTACCTTCAAAAAAGACGAGAAATCAGCCGTGGGACTGCGAAGGAATGTGGTCTACAAAATCTCATACAAAGACTGCAGGTCCTCTTACATTGGACAAACGTCCCGCAGCATAAAGGGAAGGTTAACTTCCCACAGGTGTGACTGTAGAACGGGTATCAAATCTTGTTCCCTTGCAGAAAATGCAATTGACAATGGCCATCGTCCAGACTATGACAATGTGGAAATAGTTTACAAACAGCAAAACTATTATAAAAGAAAATTTTTGAAGATGGTTGCGATTAATGCCTGTGATGGCGCGATGAAGAGAAGGCCGATGTGGAAGATCCTGGAATCATCTATTCTTACATCCTTAAACTTTCCAATGATCTATCACAAAATAAGGACATTATAAAATAATACTAATTCATAAAAATCTTTTATTTTAGTTCTTTAATAAATAATAGGTTAAAAGTTTTTACACACTATATATAACACAGGGGAACAGCTGTTTTGGTGTCGAGGTTTTTTGAGCTGATTCTATATCAATTTGATGTCCTGAATTCAAATAACGTATTCATTTGTACCTAGGAGCTCAAATTTTTAAGATATACAATTTTTAGAGAAATATAAGTTACATTATTGTAACTTAAATCCGTAAGTGTAGTAAACAAAAGTAGATACGAAATTTTTATTTTAGTTATACAAAATGTCGTACTTACAAACAAAAAAAAAACATTGAAGAAATGAAATAGTCACTCAACACTTGGAAAGCTTCTTTTCCGCGACATTCTTGAATGTTTTTTTAAACAGTCCCTTTTTAAACTCCAGCAGTAATCTGCCATCATGTGCATGTCCCATCTTCCTTGGTAGCGGTCCTCCATAACTTTAATATCTTGGTGAAATCTTTCACCTTGTTCCTCACTCATGTCTCCTAAATTTTCTGGAAAACGGTCTAAGTGGCTGTGTAAATAGTGTATTTTAATACTCATATTGCACCCTAAGGATTTGAAACTATTAAGCATCTTGTTAACCATTTCAACATAGTTTTGAGCTTTATGTTTGCCTAGAAAATTTTCTACAACTGCAACAAATGATGTAAAAGCTTCTCATTCAACTTGATTCATTGAATTTATGAAGGCAGGATCCTTAATTAATTGTCTTATTTGTGGGCCGTCAAATATCCCTGCTTTGAGTTTTTTTTTTGTGCTCAACTGATGCATTTTTACCCCTATATATGCAAAACAAGACCCATTCTTATCAAGAGCCTTTACAAATTGCTTCATTAAGCCCAACTTTATATGTAATGGAGGAAGTATGATTTTTTCTCTTTCAACCAAAGCGTGGTTAATGACATTCTTTTCCCCAACGTCCATGTTTTCTCTCTGAGGCCAATCTTTTCTAACCCAGTGGTGTGTTTTGTCCCTACTATCCCAGAGGCACAAGAAACACGGATATTTCGTGTAACCACTTTGCTGCCCAAGAAGAAAGTTTACCATTTTTAAGTCTACACAAATCATCCATTGATGTTCGTAATACTTTATCTTCTGCAAGACCAAAGCTATGGTATTATATTCTTCTTTCAGTTTCGTTGAGTGAGCTAGTGCTATTAAACCATATTTATTCCCATTATGTAGAAGGACACATTTTAAACTTCGCTTTGAACTGTCAATAAATAGGCGCCAATCATCTGGAATATATTCAGAAAGTCCCATTTCTTTCATGAGTCCCCTAATTTCGTGACAAAATACAAGACTGTCTTCTTGAGAAAAGAATGGTAGCAGATCTTTTTCTCTTGTACGGTAAAAGGTAATTTTGGTTCCTTGTTCCAGTAAATTTTTGTCGTTCAACCTAGAAGCCAGTACTCCAGAAGCTTTTTTCGATAAATTGAGATCCCTGGTGAGATCATTTAATTCATTTTGATTGAAGCGTTGAGGAACTGGACCCTCATAGTCACTGTTAGTTTCATTAGCATCAGAAGAGCAATCAGAGGGAAAATATTCGTCATCAGAGATATGTGGTAGCTGAAATGTTGGAATCGGTATTTCATCTGAGTGCGGGATAGGACGTATTGCCGAGTCTAAATTGGGATAAGTCCACTTACTGCGGTTATTTCGATTGATTCCATTAGTATTTACTAAACAGAAATAACAATCATTGAAGTGGTTTTTTGGTTCTCTCCAAACCATTGGTACGCCGAATTTTAGACATTTTCTTTTCCCGGTAGTCCACTGCCGTAAATGCTCTGTACAAGTTTTACATACGAGATGCGGGGCCCACGTTTTGTCCTGATCACCAAGCTTAACTCCAAAGTATCCAAGATACGCTCGCTTTACAAAGTCAGTAATAGTTTGTCTGTTTTGTGGAAACATGTATTCTCCGCATATATAGCAAAACACATCAGGTTGATTTACACAACTTCTTCTTGAACTGGAACCTGAACTCATTTTAATTCTGTTCAATAACACAAAAACACTCTTTTCTTAACATAAAATAACACGCCGAATTCGATATACTCTCATTAGTAGTAGACTTACCCGAGTTAGGTGATTAAAAGGGTCAGTTCAAGTACCTGATAGGCAATGGTTCCACTATTTATAGATTTACCTGGAATTTACTCAATTACAGACTGACAATAAAACCATTGTACCTACATTAATGAATATATAATAATTTTAGAACTCTCATAAATGAATTAACTGAATAAAAACCACATTGGTAGATAAGTTGATGTATCTAAAAAAGTTGAACTGATAGAGAAAAACGGATTGCATGTATAGATTTAGCGTCCCAAATATAGTTAAAATCAGCTCTAAAATCCCAGGCACCAAAACAAAAATATTTTTTTGTTGCCATGTGTAATTTACTAAAATTTTGTAATTCAAGGTCAATTTTAGTTCATGCTGACCAATTGTACAGCACGACTATCACTGTTACTTTTATAAAACTGCCAATTGCTTATCTTTACTAACCTAAAAATTAAAACCACGTGCTCTGTTACCCCAAAAAAATATAACCGGAAAATATATTTACTATGTCGTAATTCTTTATAAAATTTCATGATCCATTTTCCTAGAAACATGTCAGCTTCCACAGGATAATCTCACGTTTGTAAATCTAACTTTCTTATAGTTGTCTTTTTGAAAACCGATTGTAAATAATTTCTAGATTTTCTGAAGAAGGATTGAATATATCCGAAAGCCTAACAATTAAACAAACAGTTACAATGGCCAACTGTTTTTGACTGACTAAATTACTTTTTCTTTCTCACAAGTCAGTCACGACTACTTCCAAATAAATAAATAAATATCTATATATATATATATATATATATATATATATATATATATATATATATATATATATATATATCAATTGATTGGGGGGGGGGGGGCATTACAGGATACGGAAGGAATATACCATATTAGGGAAAAAAACTAAACTAATAGATGTAAGAGAACATATAGTAAACCTAAAATGGAGATGGGGTGGACATACAATCCGACAACCGGAAGGAAGATGCCGAATTGGAGACCTTGGTGGGGAAAGAGATCGAGGGGTAGACCTCAAACCAGGTGGAAAGACGATGTAAAACTTATATCCGCCCTAGCGTGGATAAGAGAAGCACAGGGCCGAGATTAGTGGAGAACAAAAGGGGAGGCCTATATCCGACAGTGGATGTAAGACGGCTATGAAGAAGAAGATATATATATATGTATATATATATATATATATATATATATATATATATATATATATATATATATATATATACATACATATATATATATATATATATATATATATATATATATATATATATATATATAAATACATTAAAATTCCGGTTTCAATCCGCAGCAGCAGCAAGATCACAGTATCGAGCAGTAGCAGCAGCAAGAGCATTTAAAAATGCCAAATTAGATTTTGACGAGACGTCGTGCAAAGGTTTATAAAAGGACGATCGTAAACAAGTCATTAAAGAAAAACGAATTCATGGAGAACCAAAATTTTGTTGTTGCCCTAAAATTGCTGCATCAGCAAGGCTGGCATAGTTCAAAACATTGAGCTATTGAAGCTGTGAACTCACCGAGTAACAATATCCAGCTTGTAGCCTGTATTTAGCATCCTGCTACTTCTTGTTCAAAAATCTGAAGATACACCTCAAGGGCCGAGTTAATTTTTTGAGTCGTAAACAAGGGAATTTTCTGGATTAAATAAAACAACTTGAAAAAAGCAGGACTAAATGTAGTATTATAAACTGTGTAGAAAAATATGTGTTCCGTACGGAAAACTTATAAGATCAATTCGGTGTCTGTCCGTCTGTCACACTCGATTTTCTCCGAAACTATTTAACGTAGAAAGTTGAAATTTTGAACTAATATAAGAATTGACGGGCCACCAGAGCCGTGGAGTTTTGAAACTTAAATTTTGACTTAAGAGGTTAGTTTTTGGTGGTGAAATCGAAAGTGAAAACAATTTTAACGGGTCATCAAGTGAGGTGTCAAATGAAAACTTGTAAAAACACGAGTTCAAAAATATATATGCCTGCGCACATTTTTTTTTATATTATTTTTAAAAAATTGCCAAAATTTCTGTCCCCCCCTTATCTCGAAAAATACTGACCAAAAAATTTTGAAAAAATTCTGGAATATTCTTCACACGGTGTAAATTAAAGAAAATCATCACCAGTGCATTATCTTTAATAATTTATCTGGTATATATATATATTATAAAAAAAAACAACAAAAATTTCAAGGAAATCAGTTTTCAACAAAGATCGTAAACAAACTTTGTTGAAAACTCATTTAGGGTAACTAATTGCGCAAGTCCGACTTGAACTTGACCGGTTTTTATTTCAAACTCTCCGTGATTTCCTTCATTTCTTTATTTTATTTTTTATATGAATTAAAAAATTTCGCCAGCTCTCAAAATTCAAATAATTTTACCAATTATTTTGTAAGTTAACTTTTAATAAACTACACGAAACACATTATCTCACTCTAAGAACGTTTCGATAACGATATTATCATCATCGGATGAGATGACTGACATTCGCTTCCCCTGATGTTGCTAACATGATTTGTAAATCATGCGTAGAGTGCAAAAAGAAAGTGTATGGTGTACCACCACTAACTGTTGCATAGTGCAATTCTGCCAAATATTCCGACGTCCCAAGGTAGTTAAATAATTAATAATTTAAATTTGTATTAGATGATGTTCAAATACTGTTCGAAATAGATCCTCTTGTCAAAAAAAGAAATGTAATACTTTTTATTCAATTATTTTAATAAGACTATCATAAAGTGATTGTTTACATACAATTTAATACTGCCCACTACTATCACTAACTAATTATAACCAAGGTTATGACCACAGTTCAATAAATAAGTAGATATCACAATAAATTCCAAATTTTCCAATAATTTGGGAAGACAAAATTTATATTTTAGAATAACTACGAAGCATTTTCGAAAAGTAAGGACCGTTTCGTCATAAAAAAAATATATTCGTTAGAAGCTTTTATTTATTTTTCCTTAATCGCTGTTCACTTTCAAGTACTTTTCGTAACGCCGCATCAGCTTCTTTAATTCCTCTGCATAGAAGTTCTCTGCCTGGGAACTAAACCAGTTGACAGTGGCAGTCGACGGGTTTCTCGTCGTCTTTAAACTATCCACACATTCCACCAAGCTACTATTTCATCGATCAGATCGCAGTTTTTGGTCCATCCGTTGAACGATTTCATCGGTCTGGATACTGGGCCTGCCACTCCACTCTTGATCATGCACGTTTGTGTGGCCAGTCTCGACATCATTGTCTAACTTTTCCTTCATTTATTACTGTAGATGCATAAACTAGGCACAACTCCCTCTCAATTTGAACAGCTGATGGTCCTTTTGCACACAAAAATCGAATCACTTTGCAACTGGCAGGAACAATGATATTCGCGGACACTGACTGCATTCACCGGCAGGCAAACGACTACAGAATCAAAACAATAACTTAAGTGGCTTTGGAAACAATCAACAGATGGCGCTGCATGTGTACAACTTTATTCAGACCCGCCATTATTTAAATATAAGCAAGCGGCCCTTACTTTTCGAATAAGCCTCGTAAAAATTAACCTGAAAAAAAACGGCTTTTATGAAATTTTCAATTATTTAAAAATTAAACGAATTTCAAACCAACTTTTTAATATGTAGTTAATAATCAGAATTTAACAATTAATCTGCAAAAGTATGTACAATTCTTGCGATTAGTGTTATCAGCATGATTCGCCACATGGAAATGTCTGCTTACTTATTAACACCCATTTTGCTTGCTTGATTTTCGTTAATTTGTTCATGTTATCAAAAGCATCACTGTCTATGATTTTAATTTCGTTTTTGTTCAGGAATAAAACGGTAATTTGAAGATCGTTAAACACTCCCGCCTTAATGTGCTCGATCCCAAATTTTCCAATAATTTGGAAAGATAAAATTTATATTTTAGAATAACTACGAAGCATTTTCGAAAAGTAAGGACCGTTTCGTCATAAAAAAAATATATTCGTTAGAAGTTTTTATTGAGGTTTTAGTCTTTTATAAACCTACTTTATTTTTCCTTAATCGCTGTTCACTTCCAAGTACTTTTCGTAACGCTGCATCAGCTTCTTTAATCCCTCTGCATAGAAGTTCTCTGCCTGGGAACTAAACCAGTTGACAGTGCCAGTCGACGGGTTTCTCGTCGTCTTTAAACTATCCACACATTCCACCAAGCTCCTATTTCATCGATCAGATCGCAGTTTTTGGTCCATCCGTTGAACGATTTCATCGGTCTGGGCCTGCCACTCCACTCTTCATCATGCACGTTTGTGTAGCCAGTCTCGACATCATTGTCTAACTTTTCCTTCACTTATTACTGTAGATGCATAAACTAGGCACAACTCCCTCTCAATTTGAACAGCTGATGGTCCTTTTGCACACAAAAATCGAATCACTTCGCAACTGGCAGGAACAATGATATTCGCGGACATTGTCTGCATTCACCGGCAGGCAAACGACTACAGAATCAAAACAATAACTTAAGTGGCTTTGGAAACAATCAACAGATGACGCTGCATGTGTACAACTTTATTCAGACCCGCCATTATTTAAATATAAGCAAGCGGCCCTTACTTTTCGAATAAGCCTCGTAAAAATTAACCTGAAAAAAAAACGACTTTTATGAAATTTTCAATTATTTAAAAATTAAACGAATTTCAAACCAACTTTTTAATATGTAGTTAATAATCAGAATTTAACAATTAATCTGCAAAAGTATGTACAATTCTTACGATTAGTGTTATCAGCATGATTCGCCACATGGAAATGTCTGCTTACTTATTAACACCCATTTTGCTTGCTTGATTTTCGTCAATTTATTCATGTTATCAAAAGCATCACTGTCTATGATTTTAATTTCATTTTTGTTCAGGAATAAAACGGTAATTTGAAGATCGTTAAACACTCCCGCCTTAACGTGCTCGATCCCAAATTTTCCAATAATTTGGAAAGATAAAATTTATATTTTAGAATAACTACGAAGCATTTTCGAAAAGTAAGGACCGTTTCGTCATAAAAAAATATATTCGTTAGAAGTTTTTATTGAAGTTTTAGTCTTTTATAAACCTACTTTATTTTACCTTAATCGCTGTTCACTTCCAAGTACTTTTCGTAACGCTGCATCAGCTTCTTTATTCCCTCAACATAGAAGTTCTCTGCCTGGGAACTAAACCAGTTGACAGTGGCAGTCGACGGGTTTCTCGTCGTCTTTAAACTATCCACACATTCCACCAAGCTACTATTTCATCGATCAGATCGCAGTTTTTGTTCCATCCGTTGAACGATTTCATCTGTCTGGATACTGGGCCTGCCACTCCACTCTTCATCATGCACGTTTGTGTGGCCAGTCTCGACATCATTGTCTAACTTTTCCTTCACTTATTACTGTAGATGCATAAACTAGGCACAACTCCCTCTCAATTTGAACAGCTGATGGTCCTTTTGCACACAAAAATCGAATCACTTTGCAACTGGCAGGAACAATGATATTCGCGGACATTGTCTGCATTCACCGGCAGGCAAACGACTACAGAATCAAAACAATAACTTAAGTGGCTTTGGAAACAATCAACAAATGGCGCTGCATGTGTACAACTTTATTCAGACCCGCCATTATTTAAATATAAGCAAGCGGCCCTTACTTTTCGCATAAGCCTCGTAAAAATTAACCTGAAAAAAAACGACTTTTATGAAATTTTCAATTATTTAAAAATTAAACGAATTTCAAACCAACTTTTTAATATGTAGTTAATAATCAGAATTTAACAATTAATCTGCAAAAGTATGTACAATTCTTACGATTAGTGTTATCAGCATGATTCGCCACATGGAAATGTCTGCTTACTTATTAACACCCATTTTGCTTGCTTGATTTTCGTTAATTTGTTCATGTTATCAAAAGCATCACTGTCTATGATTTTAATTTCGTTTTTGTTCAGGAATAAAACGGTAATTTGAAAATCGTTAAACACTCCCGCCTTAACGTGCTCGATCCCAAATTTTCCAATAATTTGGAAAGATAAAATTTATATTTTAGAATAACTACGAAGCATTTTCGAAAAGTAAGGACCGTTTCGTCATAAAAAAAATATATTCGTTAGAAGTTTTTATTGAGGTTTTAGTCTTTTATAAACCTACTTTATTTTTCCTTAATCGCTGTTCACTTCCAAGTACTTTTCGTAACGCTGCATCAGCTTCTTTAATCCCTCTGCATAGAAGTTCTCTGCCTGGGAACTAAACCAGTTGACAGTGCCAGTCGACGGGTTTCTCATCGTCTTTAAACTATCCACACATTCCACCAAGCTACTATTTCATCGATCAGATCGCAGTTTTTGGTCCATCCGTTGAACGATTTCATCTGTCTGGATACTGGGCCTGCCACTCCACTCTTCATCATGCACGTTTGTGTAGCCAGTCTCGACATCATTGTCTAACTTTTCCTTCACTTATTACTGTAGATGCATAAACTAGGCACAACTCCCTCTCAATTTGAACAGCTGATGGTCCTTTTGCACACAAAAATCGAATCACTTTGCAACTGGCAGGAACAATGGTATTCGCGGACATTGTCTACATTCACCGGCAGGCAAACGACTACAGAATCAAAACAATAACTTAAGTGGCTTTGGAAACAATCAACAAATGGCGCTGCATGTGTACAACTTTATTCAGACCCGCCATTATTTAAATATAAGCAAGCGGCCCTTACTTTTTGAATACGCCTCGTAAAAATTAACCTGAAAAAAACGACTTTTATGAAATTTTCAATTTTTTAAAAATTAAACGAATTTCAAACCAACTTTTTAATACGTAGTTAATAATTAGAATTTAACAATTAATTTGTAAAAGTATGTACAATTCTTGCGATTAGTGTTATCAGCATGATTCGCCACATGGAAATGTCTGCTTACTTATTAACACCCATTTTCGGTCATGATGTGATGATTTAACTCTTTAGCCTTTTCTCGCAGCTGTTGAATACAACTACAGTTCAAATTTCTATTATTTGTAGCTTGCACTTCTTTTACCGCACTCACCACTTCCACGGGAAAACACTTTATTTTATGATTGGCTCTGATATCCAGCACTCTCAGATTTTTAATATTTTTGAAAAGATCCGGTGGAATCTCAGTTAAATTATTTTTCGCCACGTTTAAAACATTTAATTGGGTTATTCCACCTAACATCCTAGAACTTAATTGAGTTAACTTATTCCTATCAAGCCATATCTGTCCTAATTTTTTTAGGCCGGCGAAAGCCTCCGGGTCTATCACCGAAATCTCGTTTTTACTTAGAAATATCTTCACGTCAGGTATCTTTCTCTCGTCATTTAAATTGTCGCTTCTGGCAAAATGTTTAAAGGCGCTTGCCGGAATTTCCTTTATAAAATTTCTCCTGACTGACACCAGGCTTAATAAGGGTGCGTTTTTAAACCAGTTGCTGTCCCAAACAGAGATTTTGTTGGAATTTAGCTTGATTTTCGTTAATTTGTTCATGTTATCAAAAGCATCACTGTCTATGATTTTAATTTCGTTTTTGTTCAGGAATAAAACGGTAATTTGAAGATCGTTAAACACTCCCGCCTTAACGTGCTCGATCCCGTTTTCTTTTAAATTTATTCGGGATAAACTTGGCAAATTTTGAAAAGCTCCAGGTTGAACATCGTAAATTCCACATGAAGCCATAGTTAAATCTTCCAAAACTGGAAGGTCCCTTATTGTTCCATGAGGTAACACAGGTATGACTGCACTGATTTTTAAGTAAGTACTGTTTGGTACCGTACTCGGACTAATGCTCTGAATCTTCGATAAATTTTTTCTTTCACCTCGTTTTCTTGTTTTGTAAAATCCTGTGTTGAATAGTGTATTCTTATTGGTACCATATACTTCAAGAATTATAGTTAAAATTATTAATATTGATTTAACCAACATTTTGATTGGGACAAGAAAAAACTAAAAACAATTCTGCCAAGTAAATTGAAGCATCATCATTTTGTCGAAAGAAATCTTTAAATAGGGATGGGCAAATTAAAAATCTCGATAAATTGTTACATACAAAGATGGATAAGCTACTTAAAAAAATTAGATTCTTAAAATGTTTCTTTTTTATCGTAGAGCAGGGGAAATTTTGAGTAAAACTAATCTGCTATTTTTGGCGGATAATGCGAGACTGTTATTTACTAAAATCCCTCCACCTCTTCTCTTTTAGTAATATTTCTTGTGATTATGTGGATTGTTTCCCAAACTTCCTCTGGCCACAATAAACGTCAGAACGTCTTTTTGTTGCTCTAAAAAAGATCTAACCTGACTACCATCTTGCTTAAACACAGCCATATTTTTTGCGCTACCTGTAGCCATCTATTTCCATCCTACATTTGTCAAATGGGGAATTAGCCAGCGTTCATAAATTTCCATGTTTCATATGGTAAAATATTGAAACCTAGCATTTAAAGAAGGGCGCTGTAAGAGTCAGACCAGATTTGGTAGTAACAATGGGTTTTTCATCATAATAATTTGCCAACCCAGTATCTTACCAGGTCTACAAGTATGAAATGCGGATTTTTTTTTCTAAAAAAAATGTTAAATTCGGAAGAATGATAAAAAGTGTTTTATTCAAAGTATGCTCCATCGCTTGTTATACCAGTAAAAATCTTCCCTTTTTGCTACGAACCATTCATCGACCCATTTTTTCACATCTTCGTACGAACCAAAGCGCTGCTCAGCAAGTGCGTGACCCATCGATGCAAACAAGTGGTAATCGGAAGGAGCCAAGTCTGGTGAGTACGCCGCATGGGGTAGAATTTCCCAGCTGAGTGCTTCCAACGTGTCGCAAACTGGTTTTGCCGTATGTAATGGAGTATTGTTATGAAGAAAAATGACTTTGTGTTGTCTCTTTCGGTATTCTGGCCTTTTTTCAAGCAGCGAACGGTTCAAATCGGTCAATTCTTGTTGGTAACGTTTAGTATTAACCGTTTCCCCAGGTTTTAACAGCTCATAATAGACCACGCCCCTCTGGTCCCACCAAACACATAGCATCGTCTTTCTGCCAAAGAGATTCGATCTTGCGGTCGATGTTGATGGTGCGCCTAGGTCTACCCATGATTTTTTGCGCTTGGGATTCTCAAAATAAATTCACTTTTCATCCCCTGTAACTAACTATACGATGCAAAAAACGACTTCCTTTTGTACAGAGCAAACACATGTCACACGTGTTTTTGCGCTTTTCCATTTGCCTGTCGTTCAACTCATATGGTACCCATCTACGGGCTTCTGAATCTTTCCCCATCTCTCGTAACCGATTGGAAACAGCTTGTTGACTAACGCCCAATTGCTCGGCGAGTTGTTTTTGTGTTTGCGAATCATCTTCGTCCAATAATGCTTGCAATTCCACATCTTCGTATTTTTTTGGCGGTTTTCCACTTTCCTTGTCTGCAACATCGAAGTCATCACTTTTGAAACACCGAAATCATCGTTCATACGTATCTTGCGATGGAGCATGTTGACTATAAGCTTCTCGAAGTAATCGGTATGATTCAACAGCAGTTGAATGATGTGAACAGTGATGAAAACAAAAAATTAATGCTGTCTACGAATGCTCTTTGCATTTCGACATATTGAACACAACAGCACAACATTATGCACACACTTTTCCAATTTATCACTCGTGCGCGTCTGACACTTGTTGATGACAGAACAAAATGGAGCTGTGTCAAATCTTTATAGCAAATCTTTATAGCACAAACTGCATTGGTGCACCATCTGTTGTTTGAAATCCGCATTTCATACTTGTACACCTGGTAATTACAAACCCGCCAAATGCAAGTCGGACTTGGGCAGTTAGGGTTCCGTACGGTGCCAATAATTGCATTTAAAATAAAATAAAATCCGTACCTAGGCTAAGTTAATAAGATCCCTGGCATGTATATATCTTAGGTTCCAATATGTATTTTTACGTTTTTTCTTAGTCAGTAATGTATAATAGCTATAGCATCTTAGCTATCTAATAGCCAATAAATCAGTCTAGCTCAATCTAGAATCTAGTAATAACAGTGTAAAACAAAAATTTACTACCTAAATATTTTTTTAATTGTAAACAAATAAAATAAAATTATTTTGTCTCGGTACAGCGACGCGGTAACAGTAATGTGCTGAAAAGTATATTAAAAAACACCTCCACCATATAGTTTTTTTTTATACCAGATAAATTATTAAACATAATGCATTCGTGTTAATTTTTGCTCAATCTACACTTTATAAAGACTTCCAGAATTTTTTCAAAATTTTTTGATCGGTACTTTTCGAGATAAGGTGAAGGGAAAGCGATTTTTGGCAGTTTCTTTCTTAAATAATACAAAGAAAAGTCTGCGCAAGTATTACATCATATCTATTTTTGAATTGCGATTACTGCTTTTACCCCCCTCCCCTCCAATAGTTTCTGAGAAAATCTGGTGTAACAGTCAGATAGACACCAAAGTGATATCATAAGTGTTCCTTGCGGAACACTAAAAATAAACCACTGTTAAATGTCTCGAACAACCGTGATTTCTCTTCTTGTTCATCAGAATTAAATCTGCAAGGGAATAGAACTGGCAATATTTAACAATATTTAAAAAGTCAGATGGAATGATGTTGCCAAGCAGCATAATTTCAGGAAGCTTTTGCAGTTATTTTGAGAAACGAGAAAGTCTTTATGCGGGTGCATTGCGTGGCAGCATGACTATTGTGAAGAGATTTATTGTTAGTCTCAACTTATTGTACAATATATATCTTGTATAAGGAAAGTTTATTTATTTAGTTGTCTCACTTCGTATTATCAAATGCAAAGAGGCGTGAATACTGAGTTTTTTTAAAATACATGCCTAACTACCGTTTACACTAATACGTGTGCAGCGTTTCTAGAATTGTTTGATTCCATTCAAAAAATATCCTTTGTTCGCGCCTGAAAAAAGTACGCTGCGGCTGCTTGCAACTCATCATCTGAGGGATATTTTTAACAATTACATACACATATAATACTAGAAATAGGTAAGAAACATATAGCCTTTAAGCGACATCGCTTCAAGGAAAATTGGTGAACGGTGAGTGGCACAGTGACCCAGTAATCTGATTTTTCGTTCAAGATTGTCTAGAGCCCTTAATTATTAACGAAATCAGACATTTTTTTTTTTTTGAAATACTCGTAAGCTGATTCTGGACAAACGGAAGGAAGACAATTTACAAAATATTTTTTTTAATTTGCAAAAGTAGCACGGAAACGGTAGGTCAAATTTCGAAGTTCACGTGATTTCAAGTCTACTCGTTCAAAATTGGTTCATGGATTTTATAGATCGCTGAATCTATTTTCAGGGTAATTTTGATTATATGCACCCTATCGAGTGGTGAAAATGGGGGTTGGAGGGGGAGAAATTACGATATTCTCCTGAATTAGAGTTTCACTTTCAAAACTGGTCCCTCGGGGGTTTCTGGGGTGGCTGAATCTATTTTCCAACCCCTGTTTTCACCCCTCAGCAGGGTGTATATGATGACCCCGAAAATAGATTCAGCGATCCCAGAAATCCCCGATGAACTAGTTTTGAATGGGTAAACTTGAAATCACGTGAAATTTCACCTCCCGGTTTCGTGCTGCTTTTTGCAATTTTAAAAAATTTTGAGATTATATTTTGCAAATCGACTTCCTTACGTTTGTATGGAATATTTTAGAAATAATTATCTGATTTTGTTAATAATTGAGGGCTCAAGACAATTTTGAACGAAAAATCAGATTCCTGGACCACAGTGCCTGGGTTAGTTAACTAACTATAGAGTTAGTTGAATTTTTTTAGTGTTTAGAGTTAAAATCATGAACAAATTTTAATTATATTTATTTATAAGCCTCTCTTTCGTTCCTCTTAATTTTCTTTCATTTAGAAAAATGTAGTATTTTAATTAAACGATAGAAGAAACTGTACATTCCTAATTAATGTTAAATGAGGTTTAAACGAGGTCGAATTAATATCGTTGGGGTTATCGTAAAGATTAATTACAAAAGCGTAATTATTATTTTAAATTACTGGGAAGAGTACTGGTGTTTAATTTTTCTGCTTTTCTAGGAAGAGATACTCCGAAGCGCTGTGTAATCATGGAGTTGGTTTGTTGAAAATTTTAATGCAAATGCACTGAGGTTTTTAATTGAGCTGAATTTGTTTTTTTTTGTGATACTAATAAAATAATTTTTTATTGTTGTACTGAAGTTCCATAATATGTATTAATTAATATCATAACAAACCATATATAGCCCAGTCGCCAGCTTATACACACATGTTGTTCCGCCTTAAATATCGATCTGATCAATGTAAGACAGCCGTCATTAACGATCTCGATTATATTATTTGGGAGTAAGAGAGATAGACTCAATTGTACGTGTCATTTATTAATTTAACGAGTACACCCATACTCAGAGATGGATTTAGGTGAATCTATATTATAAGTATTAGGAAGTATTATGATTATGAGTTTTAGACATACGGAGTTTGCCTTTTTATAATGGACTATAAGAAGCGGAAAATAGGAGAGGATATTAAACATTCCCTCATATTTCTAATAATTGCAAGGCTTTATTGGATATAAAGATGAAGTTATAGCATATTTCTATCAAAAGATATTTACATAAATTATCACAGTTCTAAAATAATACAGTCAGAATTATAAACTACTTTAGGTGGAAGTTTTGGAATGTTTATTTAATATTATATTTTCAATGTAATAAAAGAATTATAGCTAACCTAAATGTTGCAGGTGCAAATTTAACAATAGAAAATTGATATAGGTACAGTCCCTAAAATAACAGATAGGTAAATATGTTGGTATGATATAATTTGCCAAGAAATAGGTACCTGCGTTTTGGCAACATATTTTTTTTGAAAAATAAATAAACAAATAAACCATATTTAAAGTGTATTAGGATGAAACATCATCATCAGAGTCAAACTGGGAACTGCTACTATCAGAAAATGATCCTTCGTCGACATTAATAACAATTAGTGGCACCGGTACATCAAGTATGTTCTCTTTTTGCCAGTATTCTTTGATTATATTTTCTGTATGTGTTATACAACTGATCCAGTTTTCTTGGGTAACTGTCTGGAGAACTGCCTTCCAAACAGATATTACTGCATTATCATCGTGCCTCGCCTCACTTACAATGTTTTTATTAAAAAATCCTTTGCACTGAGCCCACGCCAATTCTATGGCATTAAATATACAGTGGTAGGGAGGCAATCTTAAAACTTGATGACCCATTTCAGCAATTAGTTCGTCTGTAGCATACGGCAAGTTTGGTTTGTAATTTTTGATAATTTTTAACAACTCACATTTTAGACCATTTTCTGGGAAATTAATCTGCTTACTTCGCAGCCAATTGATCATTTCTCCTTTTTTTGTTGATTCATTTGGTACACTTTCACTAAGTCTAGGATGATATTGTACATTATCCATAATGATTAAAGACGGCCTTTCGAGCTTCGGCAGCAGTTTTTTTCTCTCTGCCATTTTTCAAAGAGTTCTGCGTTCATATTATCGTAGTAGTCATAACTCTTGTTTTTTGTGGAAAATACAAGCTCACTCCCATCTATAAATCCGTTGCTATTGCCAGCGTGAACGAACATATATCTTTTTCCAGCGGCTGCTTTTTTGTTCCATACAGATCGAGGATTTTCATCGTGCCAAGTCCGTATGCTGCTTCCATGTTGGGGAATCCATGTTTCGTCTAAAAACACAACGTCTAGGGGAGCGTCAGAAGTCATATTGGCAACATACTCTCTCAAAAATTTAACTCGTTTTGATGATTTCTGGTTTCTCCATGATGTATCTTCTTCCATTGTCAATTTTGTATTTGAATCCTAATTGTTTCATAATTAAACCAAGTGTCGATCTGCTGCAGCTTAAAATTTGTTTTGATTCTAGCTGTTTACGTATCATGTCCAAAGTAACATGTTTTCCTTCTACAATTAAGTCATGAATAACTTTTCGGATCTCACTTTTCTCGGACTCTCTCAAGTCTCTGGCCTTTGGACCTCTTCTTATCCTCGTATGGTCTTTTTTAGCACCATCAATGCCTTCTTGTTTTATTCTGGCTACCGTTCCCAAACTTAGTTTTAGTGCCTCGGATGCACACTTAATCACAGACAAACTTGTCAATAAGTTTTCTTTTTTATTTTGGAAATAATCAAGAGCATTTAGTACTAACTTCCGACTTTGACCATTCAATACTTCTCGTGGCATTTCGAATTTTTATTTGTAATATCTCTATCGACAAATAATCACAAATAACAAACAAATTCAAATGCGATCCTGTTTTATAGTGAAAACGTCATTAGCGGCTAATTGGTGCTATCTCTGTCGAGTGTACGATTCCGGGGCATAATAGACAAAGGTAGAACACTGGCAGATAATTGGGTGGGACTTACCATTCTTAGCATACGACTAAAAGCAGGTTAGGCACCTTCTCTCTCGGTTTTATTGCCGACTATGCCATTACAAATCGTACGGACTTTAGATTTTTTTTTTTCCAGATTTTTTTTATTAACGTGAGAATTTATTAAAAATTCGGATTCAAAAAGTGTAGGGCGCCAAACAGGTTGATTTAAAAGTCTACGCACACCTCTCGAAGGTTAATCGATGTTACTTGTTTTCAGAGTGCAAAAAGAAAATTATAAGATAGCTTTTTGAAGAGGAGACTTTCAACTTTCAGATGATATTAATAGTTTTTATTTTTGTTGCTTTATAATTTGTAAAACTAAAAACGAAATTTTCGTTTGCATGTATTGAAAAAAAAATCCTTGTGCGTATATTATTATTATACCTTCAGTTTCAATGTAAGAATAATTAAAAATACCCACATTGTCTGTGGTATTTAAAAATTGAATTTTAAAATATGAAAATTTGCCTGCTCTAGTGCCCCGAATATAACAGACCCTTAAACGCAATTTTTATGGATTTCCAAAAGGCATTCGATACAGTAGAACTAGTATCAATCCTACGAGCACTAAAAAAAGCAGAATCGACCAACGATATTCCAACATCTACGAAAACGCAACAACAACATTTAAACTACGAGGCTGGTTTGAAAAGTCCGTGCATAGTCCGAGAGATTGCGCCACCGGCGCGTATCGAGGTCACGTTTAGTTAGTAGCATCTCTTGAATGAACGCACACCAAGTTTCAGCCATATTGGTCTATTTCTTTGTGTTTGGCATTCGTGTGAATCAAGGAAGTCGAGTGATTTTCAAGAAATGGACGAAAAAGAATTTCGTGTGGTGATTAAACATTACTTTATGAAAGGCAAAACGCCTCAGGAAACTGAAGAGAAGCTTGATAAACATTATGGTGACTCTGCACCTTCGATTAGAACAGTTTATAAGTGGTTTCAAAATTTTCGGACTGGCCATATGGGCACAAGTGACGCTGAACGTTCTGGACGGCCTGTGGAGGTTACGACTCCAGAAATCATTGATCAAATCCATGATATGGTGATGGATGACAGAAGAGTTAAGGTGCGTGAGATTGCTAGTGCTGTGGGCATCTCGACTGAACGGTACATAATATTTTGCATAAACATTTGGACATGAGAAAGCTATCCGCAAGATGGGTGCCGCGATTGCTCACGCTTGACCAAAAACGGAATCGTGTGAAGTGTTGCAAGGATAGTTTGCAGCTGTTCCAGAAGAATCCGGAGGACTTTAAGAGCGTTTCGTCACTGTGGATGAAACATGGATACATTACTATACTCCTGAGACCAAACAACAATCTAAACAATGGGTTACCAAGGGGGAATCTGCACCAAAAAAGGCGAAGACCGTTCTTTCGGCCGGAAAGGTTATGGCGACTGTCTTTTGGGATTCGCAAGGGATAATCCTCATCGACTATCTGGAAAAGGGTAAAACTATTACAGGTGAATATTATTCATCGTTATTGGACCGTTTGAAAACCGAGCTGCAAGAAAAACGCCCGCGATTGGCCCACAAGAAAGTCCTTTTCCATCACGACAAACGCACCAGCACACACCTCAGCAGTTGTGGTCGCAAAATTAATGGAAATAGGATTCCAACTCGTTTCACATCCCGCCTATTCTCCAGACTTGGCTCCCTCGGACTACTATTTGTTCCCCAATTTGAAGAAATGGCTGGCGGGACAAAGATTTTATTCAAACGAGGAGGTGATTGCAGACACTAATGGATATTTTGCAGACTTGGACAAATCCTATTATTCGGAAGGGATCAACAAACTAGAACATCGTTGGACGAAGTGTATAAGCCTAAAAGGAGACTATGTCGAAAAATAAAAAAGGTTTACCCCAAACACATAAGTAGTTTTTATTTTTGCACGGACTTTTCAAACCAGCCTCGTACATACCAACACTAAAAAGAATAAAAATAAAAAGAGGAATTAGACAGGGAGATACTATGTCTCCGAAACTCTTCACTACAGTCCTAGAACACGCATTCAAAACTTTAGTGTGGGAAAGCAGGGGAGTAATGATCGATGGGAAAAGACTGAGTCAGTTGAGATTTGCGGATGACATAGTTTTAATATCGGACAACTTGAGAGAAGCTAGAGAAATGCTGGAAGAACTACAACAGGCGACACAGAGGATAGGACTGAAAATAAATTACAATAAAACTAAAATGATGACCAACTTAATACCTAGCGAACCGATAAGAATAGAGAGAGGAGGAAATAGAAATCGTCGATAAATATACCTATCTACGACATGAAATTAGAATAGGTAGGGACAACCAGACATGTGAACTCCCCAGACGAATAGCTTTAGGGTGGACAGCTTACAGAAAGCTCAGAAATATATTCAAAGCGGACATTCCGATAAGATTAAAACGAAGAGCCTTTAACCAATGCGTCTTACCAGTTCTAACATACGGGGCTGAACCATTAACTCTTACAAAAAAACTGTTAAGAAACTGCAAATAACACAACGTAAAATTGAGAGATCAATGTTAGGGTTGACATTAGGAGATCGAGCCCGAAATGAAGAAATAAGGAGGAGAACGGGTGTGGACGACATCATAGCATGTATAATGAGATTAAAATGGAGATGGGCCGGCCACGTGGCAAGATTACAGGACAATAGGTGGACACAGAGAATTTTAGAATGGCGTCCCAGAGCCGACAAGCGCAATCGAAGGAGACCACCAACAAGCTGATTTGAATTCTGTAGACTTTTTCCCAATTATTTCGGAATTCTGTCATCAATTTGACAATCGATTTCTGCAAATTTTCTGGCAAAATATATATATATATATATATATATATATATATATATATATATATATATATATATATATATATATATATATATGTATATATGCGAAGTTTTGTCACTTCCGCTTCAATAGTAACAATAATTACATTTATATTATCATGTAATTGGTTTTTGACAAGTAGGAAAAGGTTTTTTTTGTAAAAAAAAAATATTCCGTTTTGTCACATGCATTTCCTGTAAAAATAAAACAATGCATACATTTTAGTTGAATATTTTCCATTAATTTTGAGTGGTTGTTTTAAATAGTTAAATAAAATTGCAACAATGTACTAAATTTTTAAAATATTTTTTCCATTTTACAATTTTTTCCCGCATTTTTAAAAATTTTTACCATTTTGCAACAACTTCCAGAATTTCAAAACAATTTGCTACATCATGCAACAATTTCCAAAATTTTAAAATTATTTTTCCAATTTAGTAACATTTTATTGAAATTTTTCAATTTTAGCAACAATTTCCCGGAGTTGTAAACAATTTGCTACATTTTCCAGAATTGTTTAACTAACTTTATCATTTTGCAACAATGTACAGAATTTTTAAAGTATTTTTCCCATTTTGCAACATTTACCCGAACTTCCTAACTATTTTTCACATTTTGTAACAATTTCCCAAATTTTCAAACAATTAGTTGAATTGTTTAAAAAATTTCTTTAATTTGCAACGATTTCCCGAATTTTAAGAAGGAAGTAAGATTGACGGTCTGTGGCGTCAACACACACCTTCGCACAAAAACTAACACAGATACCGAACTTGCGATATCTAGCACTCAATTTTTAGATATTTTGGCAAAAAATGTCTAATAAACAACCTCCAACCCATTTCACATTAGAATTTAATGGAATTTTTAACTTATTACTTGTTCTTTAAAGATTTTTAGGAATATTTTCTTAAAAAACTCGATAATTGAACTGTTAATTACTCACTTAACATTAAGTAAATATGACATTCCAGAACCACAGTGAAATTTTACTCACCTTCAGGGACAGAATTTATTTTGTACAATGAAAATTTGTTCACTTTTGCACTTTCTATAATAGTTTAAACTTGATGACATCTGATGTGTTTCACGAGAGATGATGCGTGGTACTGGACGTTTCGAAATGAAATTAAAGTTATGAAACAGGTGCAAACGGAAGATACACCTGAGTGGTCGTAAATCAGAATAGACGAATTGGCAGAAGTATTCAAACAGGTAAAAATCCCTAAATAGAACCTTTTGTTTCTTACATTTGGTATAACTCTACGTGGCAAAGTTTCGAATTTATATTTCTGCTTAATTTTCACAAAATCTGCAACATCAATTCAAAGCAGCTCTCGTGATTATTAAAAGCCGTTGCCAGCAATTTAAATTTTAATAACTCAATTTTGCCTGTTTTCTATGTCTTTTATTAACCTCTTCACGACCGAATTTATTTGGGAAAGTAGGACCAAAATGCCCGATTTTTTTTATGGTATGTGTTAAATCTGCAAATAGGACTTACCAAATATGTTTTTTCAAAGTTTCAAAAAAACAAGTGTTTTCACAAAAAATAAAACATTTTAATTCTGTTCTTGACATCACCCGAATTAACTCGGGCGTTCAAAGAAATGCTAATTTGAAACAAAATTTGAGCCAAATAACAAAAAAGTGGCTTATCTTATCAACTAAATAGTACTAACTGTATGATATACTCTAAAGCAGGGTGTAACACAGAGTGGTACGTCACAAATAGGGCAGTAGTAGCGTGTTTCCTTTCGAACTTTTTTGCCGCGGGCATCACGCACTCTACAGCATACACCACATTGCCGAGTTGGAAATTGTTTTTTTTCGGTTGCCGGGATACACTCAGGGAAATGACGACCTGTCAGTCTAAGTGGTGTAGGTTGGCTTGAAGGTCGTCCTTTTCTAGAAGAAAATTCCGTGCGGTGATATTTTTCCATGATCTGTTTGATTAGATCCAACCTATAAACTAGTGCTGACTTTGTTCCTCCAGTTTTTCGATATAACACAAAAGAGTTCCACAGTGCCAAATCTAATAAATGAAAAAATATTTTTTTGTAATACTTTTTTCCACGCTTTCTTGGAAGGTTGTAGTCTGCTAAGTGTTGATCCACCCGATCAACACCGCCCATGGTGTCGTTATAATCTTTCGGCTTTATTATAATCTCTCTTGGTTTTTCTATCTCTACACAGGTGTTCGTATGAATGGTTGAAATCAAAGAAACATCTTTCTTGTCTTTCCACTTTAGGACACAAACTTTACCTCTTTGAAAGGCTACAACTTCTCCTTTTTTCAGCTTCTTTTTTTTTAGCTCTGAAGGAACTTCTTTCCGTGTTAATTTTAGTGTTCCATAAACGTCGGTTTTCTTTGTAATAAGTAAATCCGCAAGCTGGGGGGAGTTATAAAAATTATCCATCGTTATGCAATAGCCCTTCTCTAACAATGGCTTAGACAGCGTCATGACAACTTGCGACGAAATTGGTAGATTTTCATAGTCTTTGTCAAGGTTGGTTTGTTTTCCAGTGTAGATGATAAAATTCCATACATAACCACTTTTAGATTCACACAGTAAATAGGTTTTTATACCAAATCGAGCTCTTTTTAGTGGAATGTATTGGATCCAACCAAGTCTACCAGGTTTTTTTCAGGTACGACCAGTTCTTGAAAATTGCTAACCAATTTTTCGTATACTGGCCATATTTTATTAAGTTTTGGGTTTGGATGAGTTACTTCATCAAATTCATCATTATTAGAAAAATGGATGTTTTGATGGATAGCCTCAAATCTATTTCTGCTCATACAACTGGCAAAAAAGGGCGTCACCAAAAGAGGATCGGTTGACCAGTATTGACGCAATTCTGGTTTTTTTATAACGCTTTGTAAAATTGTCAATCCTAAAAAGACTCTAATTTCTTCGCTAGTCACAGGGTACCACATTTTTTCCTCTTTTTTTTTGCTCAGCATACCTGTTGGTTTCTGTTACTATATGGCCAACCAAATCGTCGTCAACGAACTGTTCAAAAAAATCCAACATGTTCCAATCATTGCAGGATACACAATTTATAGACGGTACAGCCGTAAAAGGGAATGATGGTGGGGCTGGGGAATCAGGTTGCAATTCAAACCAATCACGTGCTTCAAGTAAATCCGCCGAATTATCTGAATTCGAGCTACTACTTGAAATATTGCCGTAAGATGTATCAGAGCCACTTTCGTCTATTGGTTCGTCAACTTCTGACTCATCTGACAGATCATAATCGTGATATACTAAGTACTTGGGTTTCAGCTACTAAAATGTAAATAACAGGTATAATAAATATATTTACTTATTGTAGACAAAAACTCACGTAAAATTTAATTCACAGAAGCAGCGCAACAAAACTTATCAAGTCGCAACACAAACTAAATTTACCCGCTGGCAGCTTATTTTGCCTCAAGATCAAATAAACAGTCGCAAAAATCCGACAAGACCCGAGGGGTTTGAGTTAAATGTGTAAAAATGCGTATTCCCGCTTTTCACGAGACAGTTCGGGTGATGGCGCATAACATCCATAAAAATTAGAGATGCCCGAGTTAGGCCCGGGCATAGAAAAATCGAAACGTTGACCGTGCCCGAGTTATCTCGGGTACAGTCGTTAAGCGGTTAAATATAGGTTTGGTATTTATTTAACAATAACCCGGCTCTATTTTGATGTATTTTTTAATTTTTTTTTGTACGTGCTTACTTTTCGAAATTTTAACATTTCTTCACGTTTTAGGATTCCTAAATCACAAGAAATGTAATTTTCAGCCGTCGTCTGTAGATCTGGTGCCGCCATGACGGCCATACAAAATGAGATATTGATTTAAAATTTGATACACATATAGAACGTAGAGTAGGAAAGAAAACTAGAATTTTAAACGATATTGCTTTAGGAAAAGAAGGTGTAAAGAGGAGGAGTCGATACATTTTGTAATTTCATTAGAAAATATTATCGAATTTTAAATACATTAAATAGTATAGACGACACAGCCATGTTTTCCATTGTCTTGCACCTCTACTAATTTTAATAGAACACCAAAGCTTACTAACGTTCTTTATCCACCAAGCCACTATATATATTTCTACGATTATTCAGATGAATTCTAAATTAAACGAATTCCATCATTTTATATTGCGGTGAATGGTAGGCGGAACGCTCGCTCGGGTTGTCCATTGTCTTAAACCTCCCGTACCTGCTAAGACAAAACCGTTTGTACACTTAAAGAATTTAAGACTCCAATACATAAACAACAAAAGCCTGAAAACAAACACGAGTTGTCGTAAAATGGAGGAAATTACTAAATGCAATTTCTCCTGAATCAGTCGATTTTGATTGCCCCTATAGAAAACTAAAGAACTCCGGGTTTTTCCTCCAGAAGTTTATAAACCTTTGATCTTTTATCCTCGTATAAAATAATAGACGTATATGAGATGTTTTTCGTGGTTACTCTTAAACTACGCTTAAAACCCCTTTAAGACTGCCATTTTCTGCGATCATGGGTCGTCTAATCTGAGATTTTAGATTTCCGAAGACCGCAAGGTACGTTCTATTAAACTATAGGGTTATGTCTTTCTCGTAAAGCCCCAAATCCAAATACCATAAAAATCTAAAGTCCTAAAATTAGCCATATAAGTTATATTAGTTTAGTTGAAAGAAAATTAAATAATAAAATAGAATAATTAAGGGTTTACATACACCTGGGCGCTGCAAAAAGTATGTATATTTAAGAAAAAAATTAAAGGTTATTAAGTAAACAATAGAAAAAAGTGGCGATTATATATTATATTTTTGTTGTACTTTAAATTATAAGGAAATTTTTTTTTTTAAATATGTTCTAAATGTTAACATTATTTTTATCGGGTTAAGTGGACCACTGATGAGAACTATAGCGCCTCCTTGTCTGCGGCATAACACCACAAAAAATAATCCAATCTACAAAAGTAAAAATTAATCGTTTTCTTTCCAAAGTAAAAAAATTACAGTGAGTTATAATCGTCGGGCCGATTATAACGTTTTTAAAAAACAATTCTTTTGCTTTTCAAAAACTTCTATTTTTGTTCGTTACGGAAAACTTTATTAGAATGTCGATACAACAGACACACTCGTCCTGCACTGGTTTGCGAATTATATTTATAAACTTTTTATGTCTATTATGCAGAACGGCGTTTTTAGATAAAGGAAATCTACATCAGTATATTTTATCCATTTTAAGCATATTATCAGAATGTAACTCCTCCCGCCTTAGTTGAAAAGATAACCTGTAGGTTATTTTTTCATAAAATCTAACTCAATTTCATCATCGGTATTTATATTATTATTTTTCATTATTTCCCTTGATTTCCTTAATCTTTTTACAATAACATATATTTATGAAGTATTATAATCAAAATAAATGTTAGTAATATATATGTAACGATTGTCCATACATTATTATATTTTATGGTGATGAAAGAAGTCATGCTTTCTAGATGTCTTCTTTGGTTTTTTAATTCTTCTTTGATTTCGTTGTTGGCCTTTAGGTTTATATTGTCTAAGTTCAGAGCATGAGGGTTGATGTAGGGTTGGTGTCCTTCTTCTGGGTTCCATTGAATTTTGGGTAAAGGGATTTCTTCGTAATTTACTTTTGATTCGTCATACGATTTTAAAATTATATTACACTGGTCAAAAAAAAAAGAAAATTGCTTGTTTCCTATGATTTTTTTTTTGTTTCTATCTCAAATTGACGCGTATTTTTTAAATATAGCAACAATTTTTCTCTAATAGCTTTTGTTTTTGAGTTATAGCTAACTACCCTCATTTACTATTTTTACTTAGATTTTCGTTTTTTATTGGACACTAAAATATATTTTGTTGTAGTTTTAGATATGGCTTCGTCAAGAAGATGTTGTGTGCTTAATCCCGATTGTTTTTGCTATATTTGTGGTGAATATATATTTGCAAAATATCACAAACCTATACCGCACTTTGTGAAAACTGCGTATCATCAATACTTTAAAATAAAATTATATAATCAGGACAAGCCCTGGGTTCCTCATATTGTATGCCAGAAATGTGTGGTATGTCTACGGTTATGGTTCAGTGGAAAAAGAGATGCAATAATGTTCGTAACACCCATGATTTGGCGAGAACCTCGAAACCATTATGAGGATTGCTACTTCTGCGTTGTGAAAATAAACGGAATTAACCCTGGAAATCGAAGTAAGTGGTCATATCCTAACTTATCTTCTGCTCAACGACCTCAATTAAAATCACAAGAGGTACAACCCATCACATCTAAATCTTCTGATGATCCAAATCTCTGTGAACCCGAACGAAATACATCAAGTGAAGACTCTGATTCAAACTACAAATGTAGCCTTTCAGAACCTCAACCATTTAATCAGAAAGAACTAAATGACTTAGTAAGAGATCTGAACTTACCAAAAAAAGCTTCTGAAATTTTAGCATCTCGTTTAAAAGAAAAAAATTTGCTTACTCCGGAAACCAACATTACATTTTATCGTACCAGAGAAAAAAAATCTGTTACCGTATTTTTCTCAAGAGAAGGATTTAGTTTTTTGTAACGATGTTGGTGGTATTTTGCAGCAGATGGGAGATTAAAAAACAGTACCAACCTAGTGATTGGCGTCTTTTCATAGACAACAGCAAAAGAAGTTTAAAGTGTGTTTTGCTTCATAACGGTAACAAGTACGGATCTATACCTATTGCACACACTTTAAAAGAAGAATACGTAAATGTTTCTAAGGTTATGGAAAAAATTAAGTATCAAGACCACAAATGGGTCATTTGTGTTGATCTGAAAATGGTTAACTTTCTTTTAGGTCAACAAGGGGGGTACACAAAGTTCCCTTGTTTCATGTGTCTCTGGGATAGTCGTGACAAACAACACCATTGGTCACAAAAATTTTGGCCAGTGCGGGAAGAGCTCAAAGTTGGTACAAAAAATGTTATAAACGTGCCTTTAGTTAGCCGAGACCGCATCATACTTCAACCACTTCATATTAAACTCGGCATAATGAAACAGTTTGTGAAGGCGCTTGACAAAAGTGGCGAATGTTTTAATTTTCTTTCACGCAAGTTTCCAGGATTAAGTTCAGAAAAATTGAAAGCTGGTATTTTTGATGGGCCACAGATTAGGCAACTCGTGAAAGATCCTAATTTTGTCAAATCAATGACTGAAGTCGAATCCAAAGCTTGGAATTCATTTGTTTTGGTTATGAGTAGCTTCCTAGGCAAAAAGAAATCTGACGACCATGTCGAGCTTGTTGAGTGCATGCTATCGAACTTGCAAGAGCTAGGGTGCAACATGAGCATAAAAATCCACTTCCTGCACTCGCATTTAGACCGATTTCCACAAAATCTGGGTGATTTTAGTGAGGAGCAGGGTGAAAGATTTCATCAGGATCTTCGGACAATGGAAGAACGTTATCAGGGGCGGTGGGACTCACATATGATGGCAGACTACTGCTGGAGTTTGCAACGAGATCTACCTAAAGTCGTTCATTCAAGGAAATCTTATAAAAGATCATTTGCTGACCAGTGTTATTTATTAGAATTTGACAATTTATTGGAACTTCAATTAAGTAAGAACCGTTTATTAAATTAGTTTTTTCTAATTTTTGACAACTTATTTTGATAGGCTCTTCTTTTGATGTAGTTATTAACCATTTAATATTTGAGATTTGTGTTATTTGATTTTTTACAATTTTTATTTGAAAAGGGTAACATTGTGTTATATTATTTCTATATCTTAAGAGTTGTACGGTACAGGGTGGTTCTTCACTGGTTGCTTGACTTTCTTTTTCTTCACAGATGTATTCATTTTGTTGAATTTCCTTACATCTTGATACTGGTATTTATGGCAAGGTAGGGTTTTAAGGGTATGTTAATTATAAAAGTGTTGTTAATCGGGATAGGTACTGGATATAAATGAAAATATTGATACATTTCATCATCCACTAATGGTATTTCCAGCGGAAATATTATTTTATTCTTTTTAGTATAACTTTTGATTTTTATTATTTTTTCCAAAAGCAAGATATTTTGAATGTTATTATCGAAAGGTAACTTGTCATTTGGTAATTGAGTTTTTAACTTGTTTATCTCTATTATTAACTCATTAGGGTCTATTGTAGAGTTATGTAAAATATTTAATTTGGAAAATGTAATAGCGATCTCTATTTTATTAAGGACGCCATAGATTATTTGAAATAATGTAAACATTTGATTTAGACAAGTATTTATTCTATTATATTGCCGCTCGTTCGCTTTTTCGAGTGATACTTCCCTTAGCGTTTGTTCTACCTGCATAATTCCTGATTTTAATATCATTTGATTATGGGTCAAGTTTGAGACCATTTCTTGAAAGTTATTGTTTGTTCTATCCAAGCTAGATATTCGATTTATTGCGTCTATTTTTAGCTCGTTGCCTTGTACCTGTAATACTTCGATTTTCTTATTTATTACTTCTGCGTCATACTGGTCCATATTTCCAGTTATGCTTTTAATAAATGTACCGAGGGGGTTAAAAATTCCTAGTTTAATTTTTTGGATTTTATTATACGGTATTATTTGAGTTAATAAACTTTTTATTCGCTTTTCTATAACATTTACTGTAACTAAAGAGTTATCATACTCTTTTTGGTATTCACTTCGGTTCCTTAAAGTAGCTAACATATAATTAGATTGTTCCTGAAGGGATTCAAATTCTTGCACTGCTGTATATCGTATTATTGTACGAAGGTCCAATGGTTTGTTACAATTCTAGCTATTCCTTTCTTAAATGATAGGATCCCTAGGTAAGTATTAAGTTCATGGATTTTTACATCATCAGCTCTGGTGTAGAGGGTTGTGAAGATGTTAAGGGTTGTGCCAACATAGACAAAGGATCTGCAGTTTCATTTCTTGTTTCTGAATTCTTCTTGTTTCTTGTTTCTTTGTACCTCTTCCAATAGGATGAACTTCCTGTTCTTCCCTGGGTACTACTATGAGTCTTGAGCGATGCTTGTCCCGTTGAGCCGCGCCAATAAGAACTTTGTTACCCTGATTAATGTCTCTTGAGCGATTTTGTCTCACGAAACGAATCAATAGGAACTTTTTGTTACTCTGACCTGGAGGGCTTATATCTTGTTTAATTGTTCGTTTTCCGTTTATTTTCGTGAATCGTAGAAACGAACCGGAGTCTGTGTGCGCGATGCAACACCCGTTGAAACCAGTTGAGACTTTCGTTTATGCTCGATGCACTTGTGAAAATTGTGACCGGTTTTTCTTGGGTCTCCGTCGAAACTAATCCTTCCGCACTGCGCCAGTTATAATCGCTGGGCCGATTACAACGTTTTTAAAAAGCAATTCTTTTGCTTTTCAAAAACTTTTATTTTTGTAGGTTACGGAAAACTTTGTTTAGACTTTGATACAACAGACACACTCGTCCTGCACTGGTTTGCGACTTATATTTATAAACTTTTTATGTCTATTATGCAGAACGGCGTTTTTAGATAAAGGAAATCTACATCAGTATATTTTATGCATTTTAAGCATATTATCAGAATGTAACTCGATTATATATTTTTGTTGTACTTTAAATTATAAGGAATTTTTAAAAAAAAATATGTTCTAAATATTAACATTACTTTTATCGGGTCAAGTGGACCACCGATGAAAACTATGGCGACTCCTTGTCTGCGGGATAACTTCACAGAAAATAATCCAATCTACAAAAGTAAAAATTTTTTTTCCAAAATAAAAAAATTACGGTATTTCGAACTTTAGTATGCAATTTCCGACCAAAAAATTTATGTTTGATTATTTACAAAAAAATGGTCTATTAGAAAAATTAAACAAAAAAGAAACCTCTCGACATTTTGTAGAAAAAGTAATTATTAAGATTTTCGAAAAAGAGACAGAGAATAAAAATCCAAATTTCAAAAAGTCGAGGTGTATGTAAATAAAAATAGAAAGATAATAGCACATTCCAAAAAAAGAATGGTAGGGTTATTTTTTCAGTACTTCTTCCTTAAATACAAGTCGTTATATTTACAGGGTGTTATGAAAACAATTTAATTTATCGACACTGGCAAATCCTTGTCTCAAAGGCAATTGCGGAAAAATAATGATAAGTGGCCGTCCTCTATATATAATAAGAAAATTCACCCTGACATTTTATGCCTTTTCAGCATGTACACCACAATTTTAACAATACTTTATTCATGCAATTCACAATTTAAGAAAGTTGGGACTTTGCAAATGCTTTTGAAATTTAGGGGATAGATAAAAGTAGGAAGAAGCTAAATTAGAAAAATAGGGGCGATGCCTATTTGTTTATTTCTTGCAAAACTCACAGCTATTTAAACGAGAGAGAGATGAATAAATGTGCAAAAAATTTAGAATTAAGAAATAACTATAACTTAATTATGACCACGTACCTGATTATATAGAGCTGTTTTAAGTGTTCCGTACGGAATACTTATAAGATCATTTCAGTGTCTGTCTGTCTGTGTGTCACATCCGATTTTCTTCGAAATTATTTGACATAAAAAATTGAATTTTGCCACTGATATAGGAATTGATGGCCTCATCAGAGCCGCGTAGTTTTGAAAGTTAAGTTTTTATTAAAGGGGTTAGTTTTGGGGAGTGAACTCAGAAGTAAAAAAAAAATTTTTTTACCAGGTCATCGAGCGGGGTGTCAAATAAAACGAGTTCAAAAATATATATAATGTAAAACTTGCGCACACTTTTCTTTGTATTATTTTTAAAAAATTCTGAAAAATGTATGTCCCCCTTTATCTCGAAAGGTACTGATCAAAAAATTTTGAAAAAATTCTGGAATATACTTCACAGGGTATAGATTGAACGAAAATTATCACACCTTTAATAGTTTATCCGACATATAAAAAAAAAATTCTAGGTCATCAGTTTTCAACAAAGATCGGAAACAAACGTAGTTGAAAATTCACTTGGGCTGAGTTTTGTGAAGTCACTGATCATTACCATCCTCATACCTCCATAACAAAAATTTTTATTTTAAAGTCAAATAACATAGGGAAGACTAATTGCACAAGTCCGACTTGCACTTGGCCGGTTTTTGTTTTAAAGGTTAGCAATTTTTTCCAGCAGCGTTATATACAAAAATCATTACAAACATAAAACAAGAAGCAAACTATGTTCTATCAAAAATAAAATAACTAGAAGTAACCTAACTAAACCATGCTGATGCCTATCTAGATTCTAAGACCGAATCACACCGAAAGGTGTTTGTCAGGACTTACTTAGCCCATTATATCTCTTATATATTAACTAATTATTGTAAGAATTCGGCATGTAAAATAATTTGTAACAATAAAGAACTTGTTGAATTTGAACTTGAAACCGATTTGTGAGCAGGTACATTATCTTGCAAAAACGCACCCGTTTGAAGTATATTTGTTTGGTGTTGATAGCAGAATTCTCATTGTAGATACAAATACATGTTGGGGTGCGCCTAAAAAAAATAGATCCTTATGCATTTTATTAGATTTTGCTACCTGTTTTGAATTTTTTTTAAGGCAGAAAACCTCTGCTATACAATAGAGTCATAAAATGTAATTGAGGGTTCATCGGTAGCATAGCCGTCCGAGCGTAACCTGCTTTTAGTGTTTAATAAATAAAATTGTCTTAAAAATAAAGTTATAGAAATATAAGATTTATTACCAAAAATTTTTAATCTCTAGATCTATGTATATATACAAATTCACAATTCACGATATATAAGTACTTTAATTACAATCAAAAACAATCATCATCTTCAAAATCCGAAGACTCGACTTCTCTTAAATTGATAATTAAGGGTTCTATTTCCACAATTTCTTCGATGTATTCTTCAAGTTTCTACATTTTATTTTCTTCTTCTATAACATGTCGAATGGCATTTTTCCAATTATCCTGTTTGATCCTTTCTATTTCGGCGAGTAATAATTGCCTTACGTCTTGAAGTTTGAACTTGGTGTTTTCCCTTGCAACGAAACCTTTCATTTGTGCCTAAATTAGCTGTATGGGATTCAATTCGCAATGATATGGAGGTAATCTAAGCACCGTGATATTCCGTTTCTTTGCCATATTATCGACTGCGTATTTCTTGAACTGTGCTTTTTTGTTTCGCAATTTTGAAAAGATCCGCTTTTAATATACTATCTTTATGTTTGAGATTTTTGTCTCTTATCCATTGAAGAAAATTCGCTTTCTTCCATGAATTTGTCGGGAGTCGTTCTAATAATCGAGAATGATATGGGGCATTGTCTACTACTATAACTGATTCTGCTGGTATACATTCAGTCATCTGTTGGAAGTACTCCTCAAAAATATCGGCCGTCATCTCCTCATGATAATCTTTAGTTGACTTTGATTCGAATTCTAACAAGCTATCGTCAAGAAATCCGTTTTCACTACCAATATGTGCTATAATTAGCCTGCTACCTTTTCCTGAAGGGGGTTGTAATCCAGTTGACCAACCTTCCATAAAAGCTTGTTTGATACTCTTAATGTTTTTGTCAATCCAGAATTATTTCACTGTGTGTCCCTCATTAACTCAAGCCTCATCTAAATAAAAAATATTTCTTTCTTCCGCTCGAAATTTTCTGATTGCTCGTAGATATTCTCTTCTCCAACGATTTATTTCTGTTTTATCGATAAGAACAGATTTTTCTGTTGTGTTTTTCCCAACGAAAATTCAGGTTATGAAGGATTTTCCATAATTTCAATTCTGTGATTAAAATTAAAAATGCAAATAATTGGTAGAAAAACTGCGGACGCTTATGGTTTATGACATTTTAATGTATATAACCCATGTTGTGTGCTATCAACTCCAAACAAACGAACTTTAGAAACTTTTCATGGGGTGTTTTTTTTCAAAAATAAAAAAATTACAGTATTTCAAATTTTAGTATACAATTTTCGATCAAAAAATTTATGTTTCATTATTTATAAAAAATTGTCTATTAGAAAAATTTAAAAAACATCTCTACATCAATTCATTTTTAAGATTAAAAAAAGTTAAAAATTATTAAAAATTGACTGAGTAATATTGGAGACAGTGTCTGAACACAGGTAGCGGTCCCAATCCGACGCCAGGTCACATTTAATGTTATAACTTTGTAATGGAATGCAATTTTCTTTAAAAAATTTTTGCGATTAATTCTTAGAATTATAGAGAATCCGAATTTTTGAAATTTCGAGGTGTATGTAAACCTTAACGTATTAAGCAGGTCGTCATAAATTTCTTTAGCTAAGAGTTCTCTCAAAAAGAGATGGTACTTTATCACCGATAGTTATTCGGTTCTACTAAACTCGCAGTTTTTGTCGCTCATATATTTTTCAAAAATTACTATAAATATCACATAGAATCTGGACCACCAAACTTTGTGTACGTATTTCCTAACTGCCAAACTTCTCCTCATTGGTTCTTGGCAATGGATTAACTAGTTATCAATACTCGTAATATGTTTCAAAGTCATGCGGGCAGTATTGGGTGACACATGCGGTGTCCAGAAAAAGCGGAAATTTCCCGCCAGATATCTCTCGTGTCAAGTTTCTACGAAACTCGCTGAGTAGTTTTTGAATTATACTTGGTGGGGGAAAACCAAGGGGGAAACGAAAGTTCTTCGTTGTAAGGGTTTGACAGTTCCCTAAAGTCAATATTTAAATACGTATTTTCCTAATACTCTTATATAAAACATTCTAACATAATCATATAAACTGAGCTACTGACTATGTTTATACAGAAACAAATAAGTATGGATGCCGAGAGCAAGGGAGTAACGTAAACAAGAGTCCTGGCATATTTATCGCGCATTTTCTTTCTTAAATGAAGTAAATCGTGGAAAAAGTGCAGGCTAAGCTTCCGACCATTACTAGTTATTTATATGTAATTATGTTTACAATCATAATAATTCTAAGCTTTTCAGTCTTTGCCAACTGTAACTTTTACTAAGGAAACATCTTTTTTTTATCAAAGAACCATGTCTATAATAGGAAGTATCGATTGGCCTTTTAACTAGATCAAATAAGTATTTCCCTCTCCCTCTCTCTCAGTCAGCGACTTCTTAAATCGGCTTTTGCCAATATCGGCTGTCCTGATATCATTGCATCAAAAGGATTACTGTTATTCCACGTCATGATTCAACTTATTTTATTCTGTTTCGTCAACTTATTTCCGTTATAAAGATAAATAAAAATTACGTTTTGTGTTGAAATAAAATAAAACAATCCTGTTATTTAAATAATGTAAGAATTATTGCGATTTTTGATAGGAAATTAGTAAACTGATGCAAGCAGGTTTTTATTCAATTATTATAAATATGGTTGGCAATGGTTGACAACGAAAAAGCTTTTTTATTTATTTATACAAATTTTACGGGAAACCCCATTGTAGTACAATTTTAAAACAGGTACAAATGCCGATACAAAAATATTAAAAATTAAAAAGACAAACACGTGACAAAGACTATGTCTAAATAAAAATATTCAACAAACACATAAACATCCTCAATAACAAAATATATAAAACAGATACAGGTAATAAAAGAACTAACCTCAGAAATATAAAGAAAATAATAGTATTAACAATAGTAAACACTAATCAAGTAGAACCTCTACAGAGCCCTCAGCAGCTGGGACCTAAATTCCGAGATTAAGCTGTTAAACATATCGAGCCGGCCATCCAATGAATTCCAAGTCCTCAAAGCTCTATGAATGGGAGAGTGCCTCCCATAATTCGTGCGATGGAAGAGGATGCAAAAGAGATCATGATGGCAAAGATTGCCTCTGGGTATATTAAAATTTATTTTAGCGAGTAGCTGAGGACTGTCAGTGATTCCATTAATAAGTTTGAAGATAAAACATGCATCATAAAGGGATCTTCTCATTTCCAAAGTATATAACCCTAAGATCCTCCGCATGACAGTCCTATGATAATTCACAAGTGTACCGTTGCACTTGAGTGCCGAAAATCTCAAAAATTTATTTTGCACTCTTTCGATTGTTCCTTTATGCAACTCATAAAATGGAGACCAAATTACCGTCGCATATTCCAAGTTTGCACAATACAACACTCTCAAAACAGTCATAGAGAACTGCCCGCAATTTCTCAAAACAAGACCCAGCCCTTTCTGGCTAAGGGTAGATATATGCCTTGTAAAAGTAAGTCTTTCATCGAAAGCAACCCCAAGGTCCTTTGCTGAACTCCTGTAAAGCAGTTGAACACCCTCAATCGAGTATGAGGATGGGACTCTATTTTTCCCTCTATAGAAGCTAGTGGTAAAACATTTGGTTACATTTAAAAATAGATGATTGGACTGGGTCTACTGCCAAACCAGATCAAGGTAATCTTGAAGCGCTACAACGTCCTCAACACTACCGACCCGCCGATAGATTTTCAAATCATCTGCAAACATAAGCCCCGTTGAGCGATGCAATGCCGATAACAGATCATATACAAACAAAATAAAGAGCAGAGGAGCGCAGTGTGAACCCTGGGGGACGCCCGATGTAACATGAATAATATTGGATGACAAACCATTCATTCTCACAGTCTGGGTACGGCCCAAGAGAAAACTCTCTAACCAAGCTATGATCTGCTCAGAAAATCCCAGGGAAAGGAGCTTACTCAATAAGATTTTAAAATTAACTCTGTCAAAGGCTTTTTAGAAGTCAGTGTAGATAACATCGACTGATCACCCCTCTCTAACGCCTCCAGCAGAACAACTTCATATAGTGCCAAATTTTCTGTGGTTGATTTCCCAGGACAGAAGCCAAACTGGTAAGGATTGATCATTCCCCTACAGGACCAGTTTAACTGGTCGCACACTAAACTATCGAATAGTTTGGGCATGGCAGACTGTATACATACTCCTCTATAGTTGCTGATATTCTCCCCTATCACCCGATTTGAAGATGGGAGATATGAAGCTGTGCTTCCACCTAGATGGAAAAGTACAAGAGTCCAGAGACTTATTGAAAATAATTTTCAGAGGTAAGGTGATTGAATAAACGCACTGCTTTATAAACAGATTGGGAATATTATCTGGACCACATTTAGTTTCATCTGGCAGCCTCTCAACTTTGGAAAAAATCTCAGATAGACTGAACTTCCTTAACAATATGTCACTAAAACAGTGCTGATCGAAGTCAGGCACCCGACAGTCACTGTCAATATACACACTGGAAAAGTGCTTCGCAAATAAGTTGACAATATCAACACTGGAGTGTGCCAAAATTCCATCCAGGTACATGCTATTCGGGAGATTAACCGCATTTCTTTTACTATTGACAAACCTCCAGAAGTATTTAGGGTTGTCAATTTTGATTCGATAAAGATATGCGCAGTCCTTAACGCCTTAAGTAACAGCAGAGTCGATGAAAGGTACACAACTCTTCTTGAATACATATATAACAATGTCACATCACAAATATTGCTTGAAGAAAAAACAAATAAAATCAAAATTAAAAGAGGAATTAGACAAGGCGACTCGATATCCCCAAAGCTGTTCAGTTTGACTCTAGAAGACATGTTTAATTCTTTAAAGTGGGAAAATAAAGAAATATTAATGGACGGTGAACAATTAAATCAAGTTCTCAGATGATTTCACTCTGATCGCCAACACAAAAGAAGAATTACAAGAAATGCTGATGGAATTAAATAACTAGTCTCGAGAAATAGGTCTGAAATTAAACTTCACCAAAACCAAATATTTGAACAACGAAAGTGAAGATAACAGCCAAGAACTATTAATAGAAGTTGAAAGAATAGAAAAGGATACTACATTAGCAGCTTCTCATAGAATAAGAGCTAAAAACAATCACAGGTGCGATGCTCTTTCGCATCTCACACGACTAAGCACAAGTGCTTGGTTGTGCTAAGATCAGTGGACTCGTCAATAATAAATGAAAACTTAGTTTGCCGCAGATCTTCACATGAATTATCAAAACTTTCTTTACCTATAATATGATTTTAGTTTTTCTGCCATTTTTGAATCGGGACAAACGGACTGTATCAGTTTCGGTAGGTTGTCCATAGTGGTGAATGGTAGATTATGTTCAGCAATAAATGAGGCTAATCTTACTTCACCCGAAAATATAAAAAGTAGTTAAAGAAGACGTACCTACTATACAAAGGTAGAATACAAAATAATGTAACAATGTACTAGTACTTAGTAAAAACTATTGAAATATTTTTACCTTGTTTAACTTGTATATCAGGATTTTGAGTTTTTATCACAGTAAATGATGATATCTTTGATTGTGATTCCTAAGAGCGTTTTTCCCTGATGTAATATTAATATCCCTATTACAACTTTTACAACAGGCATAGTTTGCGCTTTTACGACTTTCTTGCAATCAGCCTGAAAATTCTTCTTCCCATTATTTTTTATAAAATTGTAGGTATTTTTTTCTTTTTGCACTCGCGCTTGTACTCGGTTCTTCGTCTGATGACATTACGACTTGGTATTATAATAATATTTTTGGTAGCTACTACTAGTAGACGCTATTAGTAACTCGGAGAAAGTTTCTCTTCTAAATAATGAAAATTAATGAAACAATAATATCCGAATTCTTGTTTATACAGACAAACGAATTAGCTCGGGGATCCCCTAAAAACGTCGAGTTACGAGTTGTAGGACTCAAGATATCGGGAATACTCTGCAATAACTACTGATCATACAATCGAGGGATTCCCTGTAAAAACATAAACGAGAAGGGTTACCAACTTGGAAATGTAAAATCGGTATAAAAATCGGGAGAATTTCCTTGTATCCTCAGAAATCATGGAAAAATCGTTAAATTTCGGCATTTCGGTAGGACAGACTCCATATCGGTAGAAATACCGAAAAATCGGTAGGTTCGAGACCACTATGATTATTTCTACCGAGACGCGACATACCGAACCACTCCCGCTCCGCGCCCGCGCATCCCGCTCAAATCAGGTGGGTTTCATTAAAATATAGGCGTTCGGCATGTTTTTGATACCGAATCGGTACCGAGCACACCGAGAAAAACGATACTGCACGGACAAATCAGGGAGTGGCAAAAAAAAAATAATTTTGGCCGCATAAAACGCTGAAATACCCCTATGTGCTGCATTTGCTACATCAATAATTAATTTAATTAAAATCATAAACTAATTTAACGAATTAAAGCCAGAGTCATCTAGAATGTTGTAAGGAAAGTTAGTGTTTACTATACCTATTAAATAATCATAATTTGAATTCTTGTAAACTCAAACTCGCCGTTTCTAATTAACTTTTAGACAATAAGGCCTCTGATTTTCTCTAAATTTTTCCTTTCTTTTTCAGTCTGCAACCGGACGTACTACGGCGACGTTGGAAAAACTTACGATCTACGTGTCATTAAGGCCCCAGAGACGCGTTTACCCTTCCTGTGCCATCTAACATTTACAGCAAACGGCCAAAGTCACGGCGACATCGTGCAGGTAATTACCCCCGACCATAACAGTAACATTAAAAAAGTTTGGGCCTTTTTTGTTCTGTGTTACTATAAAGTATGACAGGGTAAACTCAGATTTAGATGATGGTAAAATCTTGTTTAACTGTACTATAAACACATAGAAAAGTACTATTTTATTTTATCATATATACATATATGTATGTATATATATATATATATATATATATATATATATATATATATATATATATATATATATATATATGTGTGTGTGTGTGTGTGTGTGTGTGTGTGTGTGTGTGTGTATGTATGTATATCACTCATTCATCGAGTATCAGCAGAAGCGGGAGCACTTGAAAATGCCAAATGAGATTTTGGCGTAACGTCGAGCAAATTCATTGTTAGACGAATGGATTGAAACCCGGAATTTTAATGTATTACATTCCACCATCCGTGATAACCTCTATTGTAACATATATATGTGTGTGTATATATATATATATATATATATATATATATATATATATATATATATATATATATATATATATATATATATATATATATATACAGGGTTACAGGGAAAGTCGTCCTAGATAATTAAGGACGTTATAGTTTAGGTCGTTTCTGACCGATTTGACTCCATGACATGATGTCCTAAACTTAACCGTTTTCGAGATATTGAAGTTTAAAGATTTTCTAAAAAAAACATGTGTTTTTTGCTTTTATATCGATTTTTTTTTATTAGAGGTTCTCGAGTGCGATTTTTTTGGTTATTTTTAGTTAGTCTGTATGTCAAGTATCAAAAATCATCAAAAAAATTTTAACTAGTTACTAACAGTTTCAAATGGCGGCTTGTTAATGTTTCTAAATTACGAATTTTTACCAAGTGTTTCCTACTTTAAATCAATAAAGAGAAAAAAAAATGTATGGAAGTTATTCTGCAAATTATTTTCAAAACTTTTACGTCTTTTTAGCTATCTAAAACGGTATAATATCTACTGGATCTATTGAAAATTCTAAGAAAATGAGATTTCAATAGGCCCAAATGTAGAGTAACATAATAATAGAATTTAGATACTACCAATTACCGGTTTACTGCCTGCACCTTCAAACAATAAAAAGGGTTGGGTAAGCATTTTTTTTCCGGTCGGGGTACTCTCTGTGCGAGTGACATTTTCTGTTCACTAAACATTATTGAATGATTTTTAGTCTGCTCATGCGATTCGTCCGTGGTAGATGTGCTATGCCGTGCTTTTCAAAAATATGTGTGTTTCATCTTCTGACTGTGTGAATTGGCTCGTAACTGGATTGTGATCTCTGCTTGTGAATATGGCAACGTATACCAACGAGGAATATGCTGACCTCCTAATGTGTTACGGATTTTGCGAAGGAGTGACGTCGCGTGCACGTGATGAATACATACTGCGATATCCTACTCGTCGTGTACCTGATGTTAGCGTATTTGATGGAATTTATCGAAGACTACGAGAAATTGGTTCCGTACAAAGACGGCGGACTGACATGGGACGACCACGTATCTTTGACGAAGACGAAGAAAACGAAATACGACGTCTCTTTGAGGTGGACCCAACCACATCTACAAATGTTGTCGCACAACAGCTTGGTATTTCGCAGTGGAAGGTATGGTTTGTAATGCATACTGTCAACACCCTTACCACTATACGCCCGTGCAAGTCATTGAAGAAGGGAATCCGTTGCGACGATTAGAATTCTGCAGATTTATGCTCAATACCGATGTCGAAGATGCATCTTTTTTTAAGAAAATACTATGGACTGACGAGTCGAAATTCGACAAAGACGGTCTTACAAACTACCACAATGCCCACTATTGGGCTTCTAAAGAGGAAGGCAACCCAAACAAAAAAAGAACGAAAGGATCACAAACAAGATTCAGCTTAAATGTGTGGATGGGTATAATTTCAAATTATTTGGTTGGGCCATTCTTCCTGCCAGATAATTTGAATGGCGAGGAATACGACAATTTTTTGCGGAACGATTTACCTAATTTGATGGAAGATCTACCTATTGGTTTGAGACAAAACATGTACTTTCAACACGATGGCTGCCCAGCTCACTACAGAGGAAGTGTTCGAGCATGGCTCAACGACAATTATCCCAACAAATGGATTGGAAGAGGCGGAACCATACCTTGGCCGGCGAGAAGCCCAGACCTAACACCGATGGATTTTTATGTGTGGGGTCATATGAAAAGTCTCGTATATAACCAGATGACTCCTATCGAAAACGTGGATGTCCTAAGACAAAAAATAATTGATGCGGCTAACGAAATGAGGCGGCACCTCACAACCAGCGTTGTGAAAAGTAATTTAAGAAAAAGAATGAGAATTTGTGTTAGAAATAAGGGCGACCATATAGAACATGAATTATAATTAATAAAAAATATTAAATTGCAAGGTTTTTTGTTTTATTTGTGTATTTTTCGTATTTTCACCTAGAACTAAAAATTTACCTTTTGCAACCCGAGCCCGCTTTAGGTGTCATTCTGTGGACAATTTTCCTATTAAACTGCTAGTATTATACCTTTTTTGATAGCTAAAAAGACGTAAAAGTTTTTAAAATAATTTGCAGAATAACTTCCATACATTTTTTTCTCTCTTTATTGATTTAAAGTAGGAAACACTTGGTAAAAATTCGTAATTTAGAAACATTAACAAGCCGCCATTTGAAACTGTTAGTAACTAGTTCAAATTTTTTTTGACGATTTTTGATACTTGACATACAGACTAACTAAAAATAACCAAAAAATCGCACTCGAGAACCTCTAATAAAAAAAATCGATATAAAAACAAAAAAAAACATGTTTTTTTTAGAAAATCTTTAAACTTCAATATCTTGAAAACGGTTAAGTTTAGGACATCATGTCATAGAGTCAAATCGGTCAGAAACGACCTAAACTATAACGTCCTTAATTATCTAGGACGACTTTCCCTGTATATATATATATATATATATATATATATATATATATATATATATATATATATATATATATATACAGTCGACACTGTTTATAGTGAAACTCTATATAGTGAAAAACTCTTTATAGTGCAATTTTTTCAAGACCTAGAATATCTTACATACATAGCAATATATACGGATTTTTTCTTTATATAATGAAAAACTCTCTATAGTGAAATTTCGGTCAACATTTTGGTCTTTCACTATATAGAGAGTCGACTGTTTATATATATATATATATATATATATATATATATATATATATATATATATATATATATATAAAATATATATATATATATATATATATATATATATATATATATATATATATATATATATATATATATATAATACAGTGCAATCTCGACTATCCGAATCGCGATTATTTGAAATCCGGCTTATTTGAAACAAACTGTTAAAAAGCAAATTGTATTCCCATTAAACGAAAAAATCCCCATTATTCGAAACAGACGATGAGTAGTTTCCTTAACGCGTCGGGGACTCTCCGGCGTCTAGAATTTCACCGCTGTCTATGTTTTGGTTAGTCGACGAGTGTTATAAGTTACTCATTACGTCTATTATTATCGCAGAGGTAATAGTTTCGTTTTAACAGATATTTTACAAAATGGAGCGTCATAATAATAAGCGTAAACGTGTTGTTATTACCTTAAAAGAGAAACTTAAAGCAATTCAACGTTTAGATAATGGTGAACTTCTTAAAAATATAGCAAAGAATTTAGGTGAAGCCGTGAGTACTGTTTCAGAGTGGAGAAAAAAATCGCGTAAAACTTGAAAAATGGTGTAGTGTTTTGTCATCGCCCACACAGGCACGAAAAAGTATGAAAAGCGGTGAATACCAAAAAGTGGATCATTCTTTATTTTTATGGTTTACACAGAATCGAGAACTTGGAATACCAATTTCAGGAACAATTTTAAAACATAAGCCTGAGTTTAAGCGAAGAGTTGCCGGTTAGTGAAGCGCCTGTAAATTTTTCTGCAAGTGATGGATGGCTAAACAGGTGGAAAAAAAGACATGGTGTACGTCAACTGAAAGTGTGTGGCGAAAGATTGTATTGCTCATGTATCTGCTGCAAAAAAATTTGCAGAGAATTTTGAGCAGCTCATGAAAGAACATGGTTTACAACCAGACCAAATCCATAATTGTGATGAAACAGGCTTGAACTACAAAATGTTACCGTCAAATACCTTAGCTTCAAAAACGGGAGCTGGAACACCTAGTTACAAACGTAGCAAAGAACGAATTACTGTTCTTGCATGCAGTAATGCTTATGGAAAACACAAACTCCCATTATTATGTTTTGGTAAGTCAGCAAATCCACGAACCTTTAAGAATATTCGTCGCAATGCTTTTCCTGTTTTGTATAAAAATCAAAACAATGCCTGGATAAACGCGACTGTCTTAAAAAGATAAATTTGAAAAATATTACATATTGGATAGCTTCAGCCTGAAATCAAGTAAAGAGTAGTACTCTGGAAAAATCTTGGTCAAAATTGATTCCGCAAGAGGAGAGACATTACTCAGAGGCAGAAACAGAAGATAATGAAAGTTTACATCAAATTATTTTACAAGAATATCAAGATGTGAAAGTGTTACGGAAACCGATGTTTGTGAATGGTTAAACAGAGATAGTGTGGAAGATGAAATGACTGACCAAGAATTAATTAAAAGTGTATGCAAAAATACTAATGAAATAGACCGTGATGACGATGATGATAACGAAGTAGAAGCCACTGACAATATTCCAGTAAAAATGTCACATTCAGAAGGACTAGAGGCCCTAGAAAAAGCGTTAACTTATATAGAACAACAAGAAAATGCAACCGCCGCGGACGTTTTGCTTATCAAACGTTGGAGAGACATTGCAGCCAAAAACAGAACTAACGCAAAACGAGTGCAGTTAAAAATTACTTCATTTTTAAGACATTAAAGTTAAGAATGAAAAAACTATTTTATTTTCGATTTTCGGTACATATACATAAAATAAATGAACTAATTGTTCTATTCTTTGTTTTAATAAATACCTATGTACGTAATAGCATATCGTATAAATGCTTTTAAGCCAATCTGCAATATTGTATTAATTCTAAACTCCTATTTTATAAAAAAATTCGGATTAACCGAAATTTCAATTATCTAAAATCATTTTGGTCCATATTATTTCGGATAATCGAGATTCTACTATATATATATATATATATATATATATATATATATATATATATATATATATATATATATATATATATATTAAGTCTGTCGAAATGTGGGCAATCATCAACGTCTTAAGGAACTGTAAAATTGATTAAGGGCTTAAAGACAGATGGTATGTATGTGAGTTATTTACGGTTCGTAGACGACATTATAGTCATCAGTAGTCATCCACATGAGGTACAAAAAATGATAAATGAGAAATTACCACTCAAAGACAATTGGTCTTAAGATGAATAAAAGTAAGACAAAAATATTAACCAACACTAATAACAACATATGTTAGTTATAAATTTAGAAGGAACAGCTCTCGAGATTGCAAAAAATTACTACGACGAGAGGCAGTGTCTCTGATGAAATTTCAAAAAGAATCGTTCTTGGATGATGTGCATTCGGGAAATTAAGTTATATATTCAAAGATAAACCCATTCCAAGTAAGTTAAAGGTCAAAGTTTACGACCAGTGCATCCTACTCGTAATTACATATGGCGCCGAAACTTGGACACTGAATAAAGCCGATATATAAAAACTAGCTCGGACTCAGAGAGGACACGGAAGTCAGATGATTGGGATAAAACTTAAAGATAGAAAGAGAAACAAATGGTTACCTGAACAAACCAAATTAAAAGATATTATAGAGCACGCAGCGAAAAGAAAGTGGCGAGAGGCTGGACATGTAGTACGCACGACCGACGATCGATGGACCAAGCCAACATTAGAATTGAGACCACGAGAACAGAAAAGAAGCGTAGGACGTCCCAAAACAAGATGGCCGGATGATATACAGAGGATTGCAGGCATTGGTTGGATGACAACATCTGCAAATAGATTGAGATGGAAATTCAGGGAGAAGGCCTACATCTAACATTGGATATATATAAATATATATATATATATATATATATATATATATATATATATATATATATATATATATATATTATATATATATATATATATATATATATATATATATATATATATATATATATATATATGACAAAATAGATGCTTATACTGCACTCTGTCGGTAACTTATTTAAAGTCTTTCCAAACAAAGCGGCCAGGCCAGGGCTAGCACTTAATTGCAGAAGCACACCTTCTCGAGCGTCCCGTTCGAAGGCATAGATGGCGTTGGTGAAGCAACCAAAGGCGAATCGAAAGATCCGCACTTGAGAAGTTCCCAAAAGTGCTTTGTTTAGAAAGATTTCAAATAAGTTACCAACAGAGTGCAGTATAAGCATATATTTTGTCATGGTTTTCCTTTAGTACCTGGATAAGGACTGAAATTGTATTCTTTATATTTACTGAACCTAGCCCAACTGATGAACCGTGACACGACGAAACGCGTCTTGGGATGGTCTAGCAAATACAGTGAACACTTTTGGGAACTTCTAATGTGCGAATCTTTCGATTCGCCTTTGGCTGCTTTACTAATGCCATCTATGCCTTCAAACGGGAATCTCGAGAAGGTGCGCTTCTGCAATTAAGTGCCAGCCGTGGTCTGACTACATTGTTTGGAAAGACTTTAAATAAGTCACTGACAGAATGCAGTATAAGAATCTATCATGGTTTTCCGTTAGTACCTGGATAAGGACTGAAATTGTGCTCTTTGTATTTGCTAAACCTAGCCCAACTGATGAGCCGTCTTGGGATGGTCTAGCAAATACGGAGAACTCTTTTGGAAACTTTTAAAGTGCGGGCCGTTCGGTTCGCCTTTGGTTGCTTCACCAACGCCATATATATATATATATATATATATATATATATATATATATATATATATATATATATATATATATATATATATATATATATATGTATAGGTTGGACCAGAAACGAACGCTCATAAAACCAAAATAATGAGTCCCCGAGACATAGATGTGACTGTTGCCAACCAATTGCTCGAAAACATGCTCTCGAATATACAGTTAGGACAAGAGCCCATTGGCAAAAGAGAACCAAGATGCGGAAATCTTGGTTCTCTTTTGCCAATGGGCGGACAAACAAGCCCCAGTGAGCAGCATAACTGGGGCATATAACGAAGTCTCCAGGCATTCCAATAAATCTTACTAGTTGTACAATGCCTGTTCTCACTTTTGGTCTAGAAACTACAGCACTAACTCGCAAAATGGCTAACAAGCTCTAAATCACTCAAAGAGCAAAGCAATAGAAAGAGCCACGCTTGGAATACGCCTTAAAGGTCGATTCAGAAACCAAAATATCCGAGAAAGAACCAAAGTGCGGATATATTGGAAAAAATAGCACGGTTAAAGTGACAAGATCCGAATAGATGGACTAATAAATTGTTAACATGGAGAATAAGGGAGACCAAGAGAAGTGTAGGAAGACCACAAAAGCGATGACAAGACGACATCCAGAGAATTGCAGGAAAGAATTGGACGCAAGTTGCAATGGACAGAATTACTTGGAAAGTTTTGGAAGGGGATATATATATTAAGTATATACTTTATATATATATATATATATATATATATATATATATATATATATATATATATATATATATATATATATTAAGTATATACTTTATATATATATATATATATATATATATATATATATATATATATATAATATATATATATATATATATATATATATATATATATATATACTTTATATATATATATATATATATATATATATATATATATATATATATAAAGTATATATATATATATATATATAAAGTATATATATATATATATATATAAAGTATATATATATATAAAGTATATATATATATATATATATATATATATTTATATATATATATATATATATATATATATATATATATACTTTATATATATATATATATATATATATATATATATATATATAACACATGGGCTGAAAAGTCCCGGGCCTAACACATAGATGGCGCTAGTTTTATTGCAGTCACCTTTTTTTCAGTTAATACTAACCTTCAAAAGACAGCTGTTAAAATTTCATGATATTCTATTCATTAGTTTGTGAGTTATTGTGCTAAGAGTGACGCTACTTTTGTTATTTTCAAAACAATGGATCAAAAACAATTTCGTGTTTTAATTTTACACTGCTTCTTGATGGGAAAAAATACCGTTCAAGCGAAGCAATGGCTTGAAAAGTGTTATGGGGACTCCGCTCCATCAGAAACAACAATAAAACGTTGGTTTGCTGACTTCAAACGTGGTCGTAGAGACACCGATGATGCAGAACGCAGTGGACGTCCAAATGAGGCGGTAACACCAGAAAACATCAAAAAAATCCATAAAATCGTTTTGAATGATCGAAAAGTGAAGTTGCGTGAGTTAGCTGACATCGTAAAGATATCAAAAGAACGTGTTGGCTTTATATTGCATGAGCATTTGACTATGAGAAAGCTCTGTTCAAAGTGGGTGCCGCGTTTGCTCACTGTTTATCAAAAACAAGAACGTGTTGATGATTCTGAGCAGTGTTTGGCCATTGTTAGAGCGGCGCTGGAATGATTGCGTTGCTCTTGATGGAGATTACGTTGATGAATAAAGCTAATTTTGAACCAAAAAAACCGTGTTTTCTTTGTTAGGCCCGGGACTTTTCAGCCCATGTGTTATATATATAAAATATATATATATATATATATATATATATATATATATATATATATATATATATATATACTTAATATATAAAATTTGTTGGGGAACTCGGCAAAGGGCGAGATAAAAGTTTTTAGGTTTTCAATAAAGTCCCTTTTCTCCCTCAAGAAACTGTCTTTTGTCAGTGGTATGTCAATCATTTTGTGCATGGCGCCGGCTACAGGTGGTTGGTTCGGGTGAATTAATTAATAATTAAAAATGTTTTCAGCATCCAGGGTTTTATAACACATCCCTGTTATAAATTTTATCTTTTTAACTTTGTGTATTAGTTTATAGTGTTTATTTTGATGGGTTATTAGTCGTTTCTATGTTACAAGCTAATAATGGCCATTCATGTTAACTTTCTCACTATTCATGTGAGTGTTTTTCTCTTTTTATATTACATCTTATATTTCATTGCACTTCTACATTAGTTTATTAATAATAATAATAATAATAATAGTAATAATTTCAGACACACACAGTCACGTCCAATTACAACAGGAAAAGATGAAAACGTGGTCAGAGAAAACACTCCACGGAAAACACAGATACCACATAGAACAAGACCACGTAAATAAAAAACAATCATACACTTGGTTACAGGATGGGCAGCTATTCCCTGAAACAGAAGGCTTCTTACTTGCCATCCAGGATAAAGTCATATTAACCAGAAACTACCAGAAGCATATCATCAAAGACCCAACTATTACAGAGGACAGATGTAGGAAATGCCACCAACAGAAAGAAACGATCGAACGCATAACAAGCAGATATAAAATATTAGCCGGAACGGAATACACAGCCAGACATGACTCAGCGGCAAAAGTAGTTCACCAAGCACTAGCCACAACATACAAGCTCATAGAAAACACAGATCCCTACTACAAATACACACCAACATCCGTACTTGAAAATAAAGATTACAAACTCTACTGGGACATTAGTATCCATACAGATAAAACAGTCTCCGCCAATAGACCCGATATTACTTTTCAGTGCAAAAAAGATAAAGTCACCTTTCTTATTGACATAGCTGTCCCCAACGACACAAACATCCAAACGAAATACACAGAATAAATTTCCAAATACACAGACCTTGCAACGGAAATAAAAAGGCTATGGAAACAAGAAAAAGTCATCAATGTCCCCCTCATTATATCAGCCACAGGCCTTACACCAATAATAATCACACCACGCTTGGTACAATTGGGACTCAACACAAACATACACAAAAACATTCAGAAGTCAGTGATTTTGAAAACATGTAACATTGTCAGGTCATTCCTTAATACATAATGGTAATAGGGTTTGTGCTGACTTGGCTTGGGCCCGTTAGCCAAACATGGAACCACAAGAAATTTTTTGTGTAATAATTTAATTATTGCCCAAGTTTTCTCAGTTAGTAGACTAATTCTCCTTTTCAGTTCTTTCCCTGAAGAAGGTCCCAACCAAGGACCGAAATATTGGCTTAATGAACATTGTGTGAACTTTTATCACGCCCTTTGCCGAGTTCCCAACAAATTTTATATTTAAGAATTTTGTTAGATACGGCAACTTTTGCTTTCTTTCTTTATTTATATATATATATATATATATATATATATATATATATATATATATATATATATATATACATATATATATATATATATATATATATATATATATATATATATATATATATATATATATATATATATATATATTAGTGTATATTCTGAGATTGCGTCAGATCACTAAATGTAAAGTATTCCTCCGATGAGCTTTAACGTGGATAGACGTACGCACATTCTATTTAATGTTTAATGAGTTAGCCCGGTCAGATAGTTATAAAATATTTAAATTTATGATCAGGAAAGCCTTTACAGTTTGTAACAGTTATCGAGTTATGAACGATAGGTCGAGTTATATTTTTTTATTTGTCGGTGTAATTTAAATGGAGATGAGGGACAGTTTTATGAATAATCTGTCAGTTACGAGGGTCTTGATTGGAATTTTTTTTATAGAGTGCGAAAGCTAGAAAATGATTTCTAGTAATATTTTGAACAGTCATAAAAGTTACAAATGAAAATAACACATTATTTCTCGTTAAACCGTATTATTACAGCACGAAAATAACATAACAAATAATCAGGAAGACTAAATAGTGGCTCTTACACAATACGCTCATTATCTAAATTTTAAAGGAAAATGGGTTTTTCTCTGATTAGCGCTCGTCAGCAGGATGCAAATGAAGGAGATTCTTTGTTAATTAAATCTATTTCACGTATCAAAATATGCGATATTGTGTTGTCTAACCAACCACTTGCATTGAGTAGAATTTTTACCAAATTATGAATTTATTTTCTTAGATTTGGACTAGTTAAAAATTCATCATCATTATAATAAGTTATTCCTGCAGGTAAAACTTATGTTATATTTAAATAATTCTCTTGATGAAAAAGGTATGTAATTAGAATAAAACACATGTTGAGGTTTTGGAAATAAGTTAACAAATACGATTTTGTTGTTACTTCCCTTACTAAAGGAAAATATTGAGTTCGAAAAAAAGTCATCCTCCGAGATTTTTGCATTGCTTCATTTTATCCCTAGAACAAGCTAACTGTTAACTTCGAGCAGCAGCAGCAAGATCCCAGTATCGGGTAGCAGCCAAATGAGATTTTGGCGAAACGTCGTGCAAATTCATTGTTAGACGAACGGATTGAAACCCGGAATTTTAATGTATTACATTCCACCATCCGTGAAAACCTCTATTGTAACATTATATATATATATATATATATATATATATATATATATATATATATATATATATATATATATATATATATATACAGTAGAACCCCGGTTATCCGAGGTAACGTGGGGGGGCAGCTTCCTCGGATAACTGAAAACTCGGATAATCCGGATTTGTTTTTTTTATTCATTCAAAAAATAAACACCAATACTTTAAAACCGATGTATTAACGTTTTTAACATATAAATAGATACATACATTATAAAAAAGTGAAATAGGTATCTATGCGCTTCTGTTTCATATTGCAACATCTTCTTTTTCTCGCTGCAATGTTTCTCTATCTATTAAGAAGAAGCAAATCCGTTGGGGTTGCCTCTGGTTGTTGTTCGATATACCTCAAAGCTTTTTCCAAAGGGAGACTGTTCATCCACTGCCGCTTCGTCATCGTCATCTGATTTTTCGGTTTCCTGAAAGGCATTCGTTATTTCTTCAATACTTATTTCTTCTTCTAAATCATCTGCTGTAATCCATTCAACAACATCTTCTCTTGTCACATTTTCGCAATCTTTTAATTTTTGCATTAATTCAAATAAACTTTTTTCTTTTTCTTCTATCTCGCTGTCAAAATTTGAACGGGACATTTCATTTGCATTGGAACATACCATTATAGTTAATCTTTCCTTGCTTCGTTTGTGCCGAGGAGCTGATTTTTCCTGTCGAGATGCCAACGTTTTTGATGAAAGCATTTTATAATTCAGACCAATTTCGTCACAGTTGTAAATTTGATCACATGTGTATCCACAATCTTTGATTTGCTTTTTAAAGTTCTGCTTAAACTTCTCAGTTGATGACACATCAGCAGAAAGTTTTTCACCACATAGAGTCAGTTGTCGTACACCGTACCGTTTTTTCCAGCGGTCAAGCCATCCAGAACTGGCGGTAAACTGATCTATCTCTGGAAATTGCCTACTAATAATTATTGCTTTCTGTTGTAAAATTGGACCTGACAGAGGCACACCTTTTGATCTCTGTTGGTTTAAACCACATGAATAAAGCTTCGTTAACCTTTTCATAGTCGCCGGTTTTCATTAATTTTCTTCCTGAGGATGACGAGGCTGGATTTATACACCACTCCTCTATTTTTGTGCGGTTTCTTTTCCAATCTCCAACTGTTACCTCACCTACTCCATAATCTCGTGCAACAACTTTAATTGTCCCTCATATTTCAGTTCTTCTGATGGCATTTAATTTTCTTCAATAGGAACGACAATTCCTTTACGCTTGTTTTGCTCCATTATAAGACGACAAACAAAAATTTAAACAAAGCACTTAGAATTAATTACACTTAACTACCAGAACTCCAACCAAATAAATTATGTGAGTATACTCGTACTTCTCCGTAGTAAACGCTATAACGCACTGCATTCACGCAAATTTACATCCTGAAAGAGTCCAAAAACCTAAATAGGGGAACCCCTCACACGGGCCAGGGGGATTCCCCGAAGGCCCCGACGATTTTGAATGGAAATATGTACATAATTATTTTAGAAGCTCGGTTAATACGCAGCATAGACGCGCGTACCTCGGATAATCAGGTGGCTCGGTTAATTCGGAGCTCGGATAATCGCGACTCGGTTAATCGGGTTCTACTGTATATATATATATATATATATATATATATATATATATATATATATATATATATATATATATATATAGAATTTAACACTCTGTATAAAAAAACTGTTATATCTATTATATGAAAACATAGCTGAAGCTGAAAACTGTTCATATTGAATCAAAGTTACTAACTAAATGTGAAAATAATAAAATGAATTAATTAAGAGATGGCGTTAATTTGAAAGTTTACACGAGTACATTATAACTTTGCAAGTATGGAAAAGGCACTTGTAGGGGTTGTTTAGCCGGAAAATTCATCTCTCGGGATGTATTACGTTATCATTAAATTTTAAAAGACTTTTTACCAGACCAGAGCTTTGAAAGTATTCCTTAGTTTATTATTTAATAACAACTAACTCTTTATCATGCTTAGAGTCTTTTTTGCATATATATTTATATATATA
>CM032455.1:143994362-144069362 GCA_019049505.1 Pachyrhynchus sulphureomaculatus | reverse complement strand
ATATATATATATATATATATATATATATATATATATATATATATATATATATATATATATATACATATATATATATATATATATATATATATATATATATATATATATATATATATATATTATAAATATTGTGTCATTTATTTTTTCCTAGAACAACACCGTTTTTCTTTCTATAATTTATATATATATATATATATATATATATATATATATATATATATATATATATATATATATATTATATATATATATATATATACATATATATATATATATATATATATATATATATATATATATATATATATATATATTATAAATATTGTGTCATTTATTTTTTCCTAGAACAACACCGTTTTTCTTTCTATAATTTATATTTTATTACATTTTTATATTTGATTAGGCAGTGATTTAAATTTTTGAGCAGTGTAACTTAACCAGTAGTGTAACGCGTGTTGCCGACCTCACCTATTTCGTTTGTATTGAATCCGTCTGATTTGTTAAAAACTGCTTTCCGGATATATATATATATATATATATATATATATATATATATATATATATATATATATATATATATTATATATATATATATTATATAGATTATTATTATTATATAACGTGGCCAGAGAACATATGTATGGATTAAAAAAACACGTAAATCGGATAAGTGATTCTCGAGTGATAAGCGTACTAACGGACAGACAGAGAGACGTTGCATTTTATATATATTATATTCTTTGCTACATGATCTTGTTCCATATTTTAACGGTTTGGGCAGCGTTTTATAATCTGGCCAAATAACATATGTATAAATAAAAAAAAAATAACCAGCCAAGTGCAAGTCGGACTTGCGCAATTAGTGTCTCATACGCAAATTATTGTTGCTATTTTTAGCACTATGACGGAATTTTGGATCAGTTCGTTACATTTTGCAGTTTTTACGATTTTTATTCTTCCGACAAACGAGTAAAAGTAATTTGGAGAAACGTGCAATGACAACGTCTTTCATTTAAGGACGAAATAGACCAAAAGTTATTCATAAAAGAATATCCCAGGTGGACGATAATGACGGCTCACGTTAAAACTTTAGTTTAATGGGACCGAGACTCAATCCAGAAAGACCGTAGCTCAGAAAGACCGATTAAGGGAAAACCGAGGCAGCTATTAGGCTTATTGAGGCTGTTAGATCGACGCACGAAGATACCTGATAAAGAAGCTCAACTGTGGTGTATCTTTACGTTGCAAAGTTTAAAATTTATAATTCTGCGTAATTTTCACAAAATCTGGCAACCTCAATTCAAAGCAGCCTTCCTGCTTGTTATAAATTCGTTTAAAATCTCAATAACTGCCTGACGTGATAGGATATTTTCTCCATCTCTTATTATATATTACGACTAGCTATGCCCGCGGCTCCGCTCGCGAGGACTACAGAATTATTGTTTAGGTTTTTTGCAAGGGAGTGCGCTGACGGCAAACTTTTTTCCGACTTGATTCACTATTTATTTATTTATTTATTTATTTATTTATTTATTTACAGTTCATTAGAACCTAATTTAACTATCGGATAGGCATATTCTTACAATGTCGATATAATAGTTGCTTAAACTTATTTATGGTTTCACAATTTTTAATATTATTTGGTAGATCATTAAAATGTTTAAGTCCTTTATAATAAAGATTTGCTCGATCAGCTTCATTTGTAATTCCCACTACTCGGAAGTCATTTCGTCCTCTGGTGTTGTAGTTGTGTATCTGATTGACGTATCTAATTTTCTCGGTCAAATATGTGGGACAATTTTCTATCTTTATATTATAGATGAATTTCATTGCGTAATAAAATAAGCTCTGCTTTACACTCAGCCAATTTAATCGATCTAACATATCTTTTATGTGCGTATCTCTAGGCTTCCGCAATATAAATCTCATTGCCTTGTTTTGAAGTTTTTGCAGTAGTTCTATTTGTGTATCCTTAGCAAGAAATAATACCGAAGGACAATAAATAAAATGTGGCTCAATTATGCTCCTATATATTAATATTTTATGGTATTCACTTATGATGTGGCAAGTTCTATACATGAGATAAAGTTTTTGGTTTATTTTATTCACTAAATATTGAAAGTGAAAGAAAATTTAAGTTTACAATCTATCATTATACCCAAGTATTTAATTTCGTTTACTTTTACTATTTCACGATTATTTATGTATAATTTATGATTATTATTATAGTTATTGTGTGATATTATCATATATTTAGTTTTATCTGTATTTAGTTTTAACATATTTATACACATCCATCTGTAAAGAATATTCATATCAGACTGCATTTTATTAATAGCCACATCCAAACTAACATTATTAATTGCAATCAGTGCATCGTCTGCAAATAGTCTAACATCCCCGTACTTTAAACCGTCTTTAATGTCATTTATGTATATGAGAAACAGTACCGGCGCAAGGACAGAGCCTTGCGGTAGACCAATATTCACTGGTATCGCTGATGATGTCGTGTTTCCAATTTTTGTTTGTTGCTTTCTATTCGATAGATAATCTTCAAACCATTTTAATTCTATATCACGCACTCCAATTTTGTGTAGTTTCATAAGCAATAATTTTCTGTCTATAGTTTCAAATGCTCTTTTTAAATCTATGAAAGTTGATACAATGTATTTTTCATTCATCAAATCTTCACGCCATTCACTTATAACATAATTAATTGCGGTTTCACATGAGTGTTTGCTTCTAAAACCCGATTGTTCTGGAATAATAATATTGTTATCATTCAAATATTGCAGTAACTGATTTTTTATCACTGTTTCAAGGATTTTTTCGTCACTTGGAAGCGTATTTATTGGCCGCATCTCTTCAGGTTTTATAGTATATTTTATAGTATATTTTATTTTTTCAGTTGGCACAATTTTGGAAATTTTCCATTCGTTAGGCACTTTTCCTTGCAGCATGCTATTATTGATGATATTGGCGTAAAAAAAAAGCCGTGTACGTTATTGAATGTTTAATTACACCTTCAGATAAAATATTCTTACCGCCAATTTTATTTTTAAATTTTTTAACTATTTCAATTATTTTGTTACTATCTACTGTTTGAAATTTAAATTGGTGATTAATTATATTTGTATTCCCATAGTATTCTGCACAACGTCTATACCATTTTTAATGTCAATGACACTCTGACCAAAGAATTTATTTAAAAGTTCAACAACTTTTTTTTCATTTTCAATTATTTTACCATTTATAATGATTCTTTTTATTGCACTGGTACTTTTTGACATACAAATTTCTTCTTTAAAACTTTCCACATTTTCTCTGCTGTTTCTTTGATTATTTTCAATTTTATTCTGTACATATTGCACTTTCTTCTGTTTAATCATATTTTTATATAATTTTTTTTACTGCCTTGTAATCTTCCCAATCATTAGTTATTTTGGCTATTTGGTATTTTTCATACTTTATTCTATGTATTTCTGTCAGTTCCCAATCATACCATTTATTCATCAACTTTATATTTACGGTTTTTTCTTCAGTTAGCGATAACATATATTATGTTCAATGCGTGGCCTATGAAAAACACCTTCAAATCTATATCACCGTTTACCATATCACCGAAATTTATCATTCGTAGCATTTCGATAATTTTATCACAGTCATAGTTTTCCCAGGAAATAATTTTTTTCGTGAATCTCATTTTGTATAATATTGTTTCATGATCTGATATTTGATCGTTTTCTAGTTTAGTACTTGTTACGTTGTTTATATCTGTGTATAAATGATCTATTTTCGTACTCGAATTTTCACTCACTCTTGTATCAAATATTATAATTTGTTTCATTGCTGCAGAGCTAAATACATTTTCCAGTTCTTTGCCACGTATAGAGTTTCTATTTAAATCTATATTAAAATCACCAACCATAACGTTGTTTGAGTAAGTCATAAATTTATCTTCAGTTATATTGTGCACATATTGTATAAACTCCATGTGATTGCTGTGTGGCGAATGATAAAGAACACCTAATTGTAATTTAATATTATTTTTAAGCCTGATAATTATATACTGATAAACTATTATCGTCAATGCTTATTCCTTATGTTACCTAACGTAACAAAATATATACTAAAACCTGGCCAGAGAACATATGTATTAATTAAAAAAAAAAAAAAAAACCGTAAATAGGATAAGTGATTCTCCAGTTATAAACGCACGAACGGACAGAAAGACAAAGAGGCATTGCGTTTTATATATTTTATAGATTTTCCAAATAAAAGTCTTCACCTTGCTTTCATAGACTTAGACAAAGCATTTGACAATATGCCGAGAAATAAAGCGTGGAAAAGCCTAGAAAACAAGGGAATAAACAAAAAGACTATAAGAATCATAAAAGGAATATACAGCAACAATGTGAAGTATGTAATAAAAAACAACATGAAGTCGGAGGGATTTACAACACAGGAATGTTTGAGGCAGGGAGGAAGCTTGAGCCCAACTTTGTTCACTCTATACATGGATGAAATAAACAAGAAATGCGAAATAAAAGTGAAAAGAATGACATTTGGATACTGGAAGTTAAAAAGAGAAGAAAGAAGAAATATCTTAAGCGGCTTTTGCCGATGATATTGTGCTAGTGGCCGAAAATGAGAGACAAATACAAGGAAACCTCGATATTTGGAATAAATCGTTTAAAGAAGAGGGTATGAAAATTAATATAGATAAAACAGAAGTAATGACAATGGAAAACCAACAAACGAACATTTACATAGAAGGGAATAAAAATACAACAAGTGGAACAGTATAAGTATTTGGGAGTGATAATGGATGTAACTGGAAAACAAGCCAAAGACATTAATGAAAGAATCGAAAAAACGAACAAACTTTACTATGCAATAAGTAATAAATTCATTAGGAAGAAAGAAGTGACGAAACAAACAAAAATAAAAGTGTTCAAAACAATTTATAGGACAATCCTAACATATGGATGTGAATCATGGACCCTAACAGACAGGCAGAAAAACAAGATACAAGCCGTCGAAATGAAATACTTGAGAGAAGTACAAGGAGTTACTTGGAAAGACAGAATAAGGAATACAGAAATAAAGAGAAGGCTGAGAGTACAAGCAATTATGGAATATATACAACAAAGCTGGGATGGTGGGGGCATATACAGAGAATGAAGGATGATAGACATGTGAAACAAGTGTATGAAGCCCGAATACTGGGAAAAATAGAACCGAGGAAGACCTAGACAGACCTGGAATAGGAGGTATACTTAAGGAGAAGGGAAAATCATGGAAAGAAGCAGTGAAAATGGCAAAGAATAGAGGCAGATGGAAGAAGTTTATATGTGGAGATTGAGAGGGAAAAAAAGGAAAATGTATAACTATATATATATATATATATATATATATATATATATATATATATATATATATATATATATGTATATATATATATATATATATATATATATATATATATATATATATAAATATATATATATAGATATATATATATATATATATATATATATATATATATATAATATATATATATATATATATATATATAAATATATATATATAAATATATATATATATATATAAATATATATAGATATATATATATATATATATATATATATATATATATATATATATATATATATATATATATATAAATATATATAGATATATATATATATATATATATATATATATATATATATATATATATATATATATATATATATATATAAATTATAGAGGATTACTAAATTTATGCTTGGTACAGTAAGGATTGTGTTTATTTAATAATATCGCAGCGTTATTTGTATTTTTTATTAGTTTTTTCACTTGCTATTTATATGCAGTTTCCCTGCGTTATTTTGGAGACAATTAAAAGATTAAACACAAAATTGTTACTTTCTCCAGTAAAAAAATGCGTAACCCACTGTTCATTTTACCGCTTGCATATCCTGAGCATATAAAAATAATGTTTTTTTTTTAGAATATTTCCTAAGCAAAAGAAAAATTCAAAAATTTGGCTCTCATCAGTTTGTGGAGCTTATAGTCTACTAAGGTTAAAACTATAAAGCACAATTTTTTTTTGAAAACTGAAAGGAGTTTATGAGTATTTTTAAAATTTTCTTTGGGCTCATTTTTCATTGATAAATTTTTAGCGAAAAAGTTGGTTTATGGTTTGAACTTTGGCGGACTATAGGCCCCACAAATTGACGGCAGCGTTTTCCTTATACTCAGGAAATATTCTAAAAGAATATAACCATCCTCAAAGCCTGCAAGCGATAGAGTCCCCTTAATAAGAAAATTTTGAACTGGAATATTTACTTAAAATTAATTATTATGTAATATGTATGTACTTACAGTTGTTTATTCAATTTACTTTTGTTCTTCCTTTCGGCAGATAACCAAATTTTTTTTTATAGCAGTTCAAAATCATACGAAAAGCATGTATCGCGCTTCATAGGCAACCTTGCCAAATTGCTTAGGCGTTCTTTATTTATTTCCATTTTAAAACAACAGTGTACTAAAATTATATATCCTACAGTGCTTAATTTACGTGTGGCTAGTGTACTATTTGACTAATTTCATTAAATTTCTTATTAATTGAAATATTTTTCTGATTTCTTGAACTGCTTCATTTTAAGCTATAATCTGTAAATAGCACCCTACGATAAGATTTTAGGCTTCCTAAAAGGCAAAACGTATCCAAAACTCATATTAGACTCGAAACAAGAGTAAAATTGGATTTAAGTCTTCGCAATACACCCGAAAACATCGAAAGTTTAAAATAATTTAAAAATTGAAACATTTTTATACAAAAACCAGCTTTTTTCGCACATTCTCTGCTACAACACATGTTAAAGAATGTATTTTTGTATAACCCTGTTCAAACTGCATGTCGCTAACTGCTAATTTTTTTTTTTGGACTCTTCGCAATACACCCGAAAACTTCTCTCTCATACTCACTCTTACCTCTTAGATAAATTAAACACCACACTCCTAAAGTAACTTTATTTGATTTATTGCGCAAATGTAATGTAATGTTTTGACGAATGTTCTCAGGGGTGTGAAAATGTAGTGAAATGTAGTGAAATGTAGTAGTGGTTTTTCCACCACCTCTTCTCTAACACAACATGCACACAATCGACTTTGAGAAAACCAGAACCCTACAAAAAAGTGGTAACCTATCCACTAGAGTAATCAAAAAAGCCATAAAAATAGAAAAGAGGCCCAACACTTAAATATTTGGGATGATAGCCAACGTTGGAAACATATTCTATCTCAATATCAAGTCAACCAACAATAATTAAACCACACAAATATTACAAAGAACTACAGGACCGATAACGCGCAGTCAAAGCCGAGCCTCTATTGGCCAGAACCGTTCGACCAATAGATCCACGCCCCCAGCACATAAAACCGGGTCCCTCGGAGCCAGTCTCGACATTCAACGCCAAGACACACATCCAGCTTTGAAAAAGATGGATGAGATTCAGCGAAACCGTCCATCAAGGGACTTTGAGCTAACACGGGATACCGAAAAAACCACTACTACACACATATATATACATATATATATATATATATATATATATATATATATATATATATATATATATATATATATATATATATACATAAACACACACAAGTTGCCGTATCTAACAAAATCTTAAATATAAAATTTGTTGGGGAACTCGGCATCACATCCTTGTTATAAATTTGTTCTTTTTAATTTTTTGTATTAGTGTATAGTGTTTATTTTAATGGATTGTTAGTTGTTTCTGTGTTACAAGCTAATAATGGCCATTCATGTTAACTCTGCTTTTCACTATTCATGTGGGTCTTTTTCTTTTATTTTATATTACATCTTATACTTCATTGTACTTCTACATTGGTTTATTATAAATAATAATAATAGTAATAATTCGAATAATTTAATTTTTCTGCCCAAACTATCTCAGTTAGTAGACTGATTCTCCTTTTCAGTTCTTACCCTGAAGAAGGTCCCAACCTAGGACCGAAATACTGGCTAAATGAACATTGTGTGAACTTTTTTCACGCCCTTTGCCGAGTTCCCCAACAAATTTTATATTTATATATATATATATATATATATAATATATATATATATATATACGAGACTGGTTTGAAAAGTCCGTGCAAAGTCCGAGAGATGGCACCACCGGCGCGTTTCGAGGTCATGTTTAGTTAGTAGCCTCTCTTGAATGAACGCACACCAAGTTTCAGCCATATTGGTCTATTTCTTTGTGTTTGGCATTCGTGTGAATCAAGGAAGTCGAGTGATTTTCAAGAAATGGAGGAAAAAGAATTTCGTGTGGTGATTAAACATTACTTTATGAAAGGCAAAACGCCTCAGGAGACTAAAGAGAAGCTTGATAAACATTATGGTGACTCTGCACCTTCGATTAGAACAGTTTGTAAGTGGTTCCAAAATTTTCGGACTGGCCATATGGGCACAAGTGACGCTGAACATTCTGGACGGCCTGTGGAGGTTACGACTCCAGAAATCATTGATCAAATCCATGTTATGGTGATGGATGACAGAAGAGTTAAGGTGCGTGAGATTGCTAGTGCTGTGGGCATCTCGACTGAACGGGTACATAATATTTTGCATAAACATTTGGACATGAGAAAGCTATCCGCAAGATGGGTGCCGCGATTGCTCACGCTTGACCAAAAACGGAATCGTGTGAAGTGTTGCAAGGATGGTTTACAGCTGTTCCAGAAGAATCCGGAGGACTTGAAGCGTCGTTTCGTCACTGTGGATGAAACATGGATACATTACTATACTCCTGAGACCAAACAACAATCTAAACAATGGGTTACCAAGGGGGAATCTGCACCAAAAAGGCGAATACCGTTCCTTCGGCCGGAAAGGTTATGGCGACTGTCTTTTGGGATTCGCAAGGGATAATCCTCATCGACTATCTGGAAAAGAGTAAAACTATTACAGGTGAATATTATTCATCGTTATTGGACCGTTTGAAAACCGAGCTGCAAGAAAAACGCCCGCGATTGGTCCACAAGAAAGTCCTTTTCCATCACGACAACGCACCAGCACACACCTTAGCAGTTGTGGTCGCAAAATTAATGGAAATAGGATTCCAACTCGTTTCACATCCCCCCTATTCTCCAGACTTGGCTCCCTCGGACTACTATTTGTTCCCCAATTTGAAGAAATGGCTGGCGGGACAAAGATTTTATTCAAACGAGGAGGTGATTGCAGACACTAATGGATATTTTGCAGACTTGGACAAATCCTATTATTCAGAAGGGATCAACAAACTAGAACATCGTTGGACGAAGTGTATAAGCCTAAAAGGAGACTATATCGAAAAATAAAAAAGGTTTACCCCAAACACATAAGTAGTTTTTATTTTTGCACGGACTTTTCAAACCAGCCTCGTATATATATATATATATATATATATATATATATATATATATATATATATATATATATATATATATATACATATATATATATATACATATATACATACATATATACATATATGCATATGAATATTGCATCGTTTTAGGTTATTTTAATATTTAATTATCTTTACTAATAATATTGCAAATGCGGTTGCTAGTAAGAAAGACCAGCAGAGCGAAAGTTTGTGGTTCTATTTTACCAGACATTATCAGAACGAACTTTGTATTAAACCTAAAAATAAAAGTGCCCTTCTAAAGAGAAGCACAATGTAACTTCATTTCTTAAACAAATAGAAACTTTAGAATTGCAATTACCTTCAAATATATTATTATTACTTTTCTACTTTTGATCTAGAGAATTGTTACCTAAAATATTCTTACCTTGATCTTACTCTAAGAGCGCCTTAAATAAAGCTCATAAAAAAACCCACTTTATGCACTACTCCGACTCTCTCTCCTTGAAAAATCGGGTGAAAATAACAAAAAACTAAAAATACTCCACAAGACTTAATAGCTTATCGTTTTACGTAATTAAAGAAAATATCTATCCTTTTCTTAGATAAAGAGTGTGCTCTTTTTCATTTTCCAATCTTTATGTTCGTAATTCGTTGCCTCTTGAATACTCCTCAAATATTCAATTTAGAAAATCTAAACATCTAAAATATCTCGAGTTTGTCACAAAAAAAATACCGTCGGTGATTTGAGACGTAACATTGAAATGGAAAATACGATTAGAATGGTAGAATAGGGAAAATTTAAAAGAATATTCCTTAAGGATAATCCCTTCGGTGGAAGATTCCGATGCCACTACATGTGTCCCGCAGAAATAAAATCAATTTCTTTTGCTGAAATTGCTGACTTAAAGACCTTATAGGGTGCCAATAAGGTGTGTTTAAGACGTTTTATATTGCTCTTTAAAAAATAAATCAAAAATATATTGGAAAAGTGCTTATGCGACATAGATTTTTTTATTAATAAATATTATCCTCCTATTTAACAATCTCCTTGGTATTAGGGTTGTAATAAATGTTAATATTGTAACAGTTTTTCATTAAGTTATGCCGAGCTAAAAAGAAAATTATTACTCTACGTTAAAATTGCTCTAATAATATACTACTCAGTATATATCACCACTACACCAAATAGTTTATTTTTGCACACGACGCGCGTTTTGCTAACCTGTTGTGCAAACTAAAAGGTCAGTTAAAACATGATTTAAAGAACATTTAGCACGTTTAAGATGCGGTAGAACACAATAGTCTAGCATTACCGAACATGCCCTTGAAGCTGATCATACTGTAACATTAGGTAATTTAAGATTCATTAAGGATGTATCTGACAGGAGATTGTCGAACGCATACGAAAGTATGGAAATTGTAAAATGTTAAAGTAGTTTAAATAAGGATAGAGGATCTATTCCTTATAGTCCTCTCTACTGGGTACTTGACCAGAACTGTTGGCTCTGCCCATGCCATTAGTTTTCCTTGAATAATTTATCAGGTGTACAATGCGGATTTTTTTTTCTAAAAAGACATATTAAATTCGGAAGAATGGTAAAAAGTGCTTTATTCAAAGTATGCTCCATCGCTTGTTATACATTTTTCCCATCTTTCGGGCAATTTGTGAATACCACACCAGTAAAAATCTTCCCCTTTTGCTGCGAACCATTCATCGAGCCATTTTTTCACATCTTCGTACGAACCAAAGCGCTGCTCAGCAAGTGAGTGACCCATCGATGCAAACAAGTGGTAATCGGAAGGAGCCAAGTCTGGTGAATAAGCCGCATGGGATAGAACTTCCCAGCTGAGTGCTTCCAACGTGTCGTGAACTGATTTTGCCGTATGTGATGGCGCATTGTCATGAAAAAAAATGACTTTTGTGTTGCCTCTTTCGGTATTCTGGCCTTTTTCAAACAGCGATCGGTTCAAATCGGTCAATTGTTGTTGGTAACGTTTAGTATTAACCTTTTCCCAGGTTCTAATAGCTCATAATAGACCACGCCCATCTAGTCCCACCAAACACAGCCAAAGTGATTCGGTCTTGCGGTCGATGTGGATGGTGCGCCTGGGTCTACCCATGATTTTTTGCGCTTGGGATTCTCAAAATAAATCCACTTTCACATGCCTTGTAACCATACCATGCAAAAACGACTTCCCATACGATGCAAAAACGACTTCCTTTTGTACCGAGCGAGCAAAATGTCACACGTGTTTTTGCACTTTTCCATTTGCCTGTCGTTCAACTCATGTGGTACCCATCTACCGGTCTTCTGAATCTTTCCAATTTCTCGTAGCCCATTGGAAACAGCTTGTTGACTAACGCCCAATTGCTCGGCGTGTTGTTTTTGTGTTTGTGAATCATCTTCGTCCAACATCTTCATATTTTTTTGGCAGTTTTCCACGTTCCTTGTCTACCACATCGAAGTCACCCATTTTGAAAAGCCGAAGCCATCGTTCACACGTATCTTGCGATGGAGCATGTTCACCATAAGCTTCTCGGAGTAATCAGTATGATTCAACAGCAGTTTTCTTCAAATGAAAATAAATAATTAATGCTGTCCGCGAATGCCCTTTGTTCGATATAAATTTCGACATATTGAACACAACAACACACTATGCACACACTTTTCCAATTTATCACTCGTGCGCGTCTGACACAAAAAAATGGCGCAGTGTCAAATGTTTATAGCACAAACGGCATTGGTGCACTATCTCTTGTCTGAAATCCTCATTTCATACTTGTGCACCTGGTAGGTGTTAGGTTAAATATAAATAAGGTAGGCTTGTATTCGTAGTTTAGCTTTAGTCAATCATCGCTCCTAATGAAGCTAAAATGGTTAACGAAACACGCGTCGGGTGCAAAAATAAAGTATTTGGTATAGTGGTGATATATACTGAGTAGTGTCACTATCCCAATGATTCCCCATTCCCAACATAATAATATATTTAACACAGCCTTACTCGAGTTACTTCATTTGATTCAAAAAATTATTTAGTTTGTATACCAAAAAACGACCTTAAAGTAACTTTCAACTCATCAACTAAGGAAAATTTTCGCGTTATATTTTCAGCTGTTTAAACAGAAATAAGGCGGTGGACGCTAAATCAGAACTTCATGAATTCGGATGTTTTTCTCTAATAGCCTGTTTCAGATTTTGGATTGACATTCCGTAAACTTCGCTACTGGACCCTTTTTCTGTATATTATATAAACTAAATCCCTCCGCATTCCAAAATAAATCTTCCAAGTGCAAGTAATTGCTTTTGAGGTAGTTCACTCGTGACAATTAGAGCCAAAACTATAGTACGACAGTAAGTACAAAAAGTTTAAAATACTCTAGCAGAGTATTATTATTTTTGTCGGAGACTGTATTTGATACATGGAAACTTTTATATGCAGACACACACTAATACAATCACACTTTTAATGAAAATAAAAGTGACAACGCTGCCAATGCGCACACCCAATGCTCTATAAAAGTAACGTGTATATAGGCATATTTGTTATGCTTTGTACATGTTTACTCTTTAGACCATATTACTCCTCTTTTAAAATAAATATATATATATATATATATATATATATATATATATATATATATATATATATATATATATATAAAATGCCTTTTGATTGTAATCAGTGACGACATAAAGGCAAATTTACAAAGGAAAAGCTCACCAATAAAAGCAAAATATTTTGGCTATGAATGACGCGAAAAAATTAAAAACTGAAATACCTAACATGTGCAGTGGTCGACTGATCGTTGAGTTAGATGAGTTAGGAAAAAATTTAAAGTGTTGTCTGTGTAAAGAAGTCCTTTCGTTAGAAAAGATAAGTCATGAGAAACATTTAGGTCTTAATTCATTATTAGATATTTCTATTAGTGTTATAACGAAAGTACCAACTGGTAAAATGCATATTACAAATAATAAAGTTCATTCAGATGTCAACACCAAAATGGTTCTAGGTAAAATATTTATTTATTTTTATATAAATATATTTAGTAAATTATTTAATTTTTTTTTAGAAGTACCAGCTATTATATGCATATATTTTTTTTCATATTTTTTAAACTTAATTATTTGTTACTTTTGAAGGTGCTGTTCATTCTGGTTTCGGGTGCACTGCATTGAACCAACTACTGGCTTCAATGAATATACCTCCAATATCATGGAATTTGTGTAAAAGATATGAACGTGAAATATAATTGAAAAATTATTAATCCTACAAATATATTTTTGTTTAAATATAAATCTTTTAAGTACTAAAGAAACAAATAATAAATATCAACATATGAATTCAAATTTTTAATTAATACATTTAATATTTTTATTTGATAATTAAAAATAAAGCTGATAAATATATTGTTTTTATTCAATACATTATTTAAGCTACAAATAATTTTATGTTTAATAGTTAACCACTTTAAATGCTATTTGAATGTTGTCGCATAAAGTATGACGACATAAGCGTTGTCTAGTTGTGATATCTGTCCCTCACTAACCGGTTATTCTTTTAAAAAATATCAACTTTAAATATTTATAACTTATTAATAAATCAATAAAAAAAGAACATATTTTTATTTCAAAATTTTTCTAATTTTTTTTTACTAAATATTAGTTTTTTAAAAAAATCGTAAGAAAAGTTCTTAAGATATACAAGAAACTATGCCTTTTTTTATACTTCATTGGCTTTTTATACTTCAAGATAAATTATCCAAGCTAATGCACTCATGATTATTTTTATTCAGTATGCACCATACCACTATTAGAGCTTTAAGAGAGAAAGCAACAGAATAGAACTTAAAGTTGTACCTGGTATTTATAGATTATCAAAAAGCTTTTGATAGTATCGAAAGCTGGGCCGTCGAAAGAACCTTGTATAACAGCAAAATAGACTATAGGTACACTCAACTCACAAGAACAATTTACAACAAGAGTCAAATGATAGTGGAAACGAATAGTAAAACAAATCCTATACCTATCAAACGCAGAGTAAGACAGAGAGATTCTACGAGCCCAAAACTATTTTTAGCAGCATTAGAAGAAGTTTTCAAGGAACTCGAATGAGAAAAAAGGGGATCAGTATAAATAGACAACAATTAAATCATCTGCGTTATGCTGATGATGTGATAATATCAGATAATTTTGATTGATACAGGAAATGATTACTAAACTACAAAACAAATCAGAGAGGGGAGGACTACTGCTGAACAGAGATAAGACAAAGGCTATGACAAACAAAGGCGATCCGCGAGGCTTGAGAATAGAATGCTAAACACTTGGATACGTAAAAGAATACATCTACCTAGAGCAAATAATAAGTGTAGAAAAGCAAATCAAACGGCAGAAGTACAGAGAAGAATCATACTGGCAATGCATTCTACCTGTTCTCACCTACGTGGCCTAGACATGGACATTTACTAAGAGGACGAAGGACCAACTCAATAAAACAGAGACAGCAATGGAACGCCAGATACTGAATATAAGATTACAAGACCGAATCAAAAACGAATGTGTAAGACAAAAGACCAAAGTGATAGGCGTAAGAGAACAGGTGGCAAGTTTGAAATAGAGATGGATAGGTCACACAATGAGACAACAAGATGAGAGATGAGATAAAAGAATACAAGAATGGAGGCCATGGTTGGGAAAAAGATCCAGAGGAAGGCCCGAAATAAGATGAAAAGATGACCTGAAAAGAATGGCTGGTTTAGGATGGAGCAGAAAGACGCAGAATCAAGAGGAAGGCTTATTAAATTAGATATTTAGATTTATTTGCGTTTCCACTAAGATTTTTCAAATTATTACATATAACCTATAGTTAACAAAATTACTTTATCTAGTGTGTACTACAACTATTTAAAAGCAACGCTCCAGTTTAAGAAACACTCATCTAGTTAGTTCCTAGTAACCTACTCATAATTTACAATTAACATGTTTCTATTATGCCCAATAAACCATAATGAAACCGGATGTAAATGATTATAGACACAATACAACAAACATTGATCACCAAACGAAAATTCCGTTCACACACAGTATTTAGTTTATTATTACAAAGGATTTTATTATTGGTTTAGCGGAAAGCTGGATTCGTATTTTGAGAGTCCTGTTTTGCTTCAATTCGCATATTCTCACGTCAGTATGTGTCCGATAATGGGATTGAAGCACCATTAAAATAACTCCACATAATCATTTGTGTCAATGGCCAAGTCCTCCTATTTTGTATTTGATATTTCGGATATCTATGCAATGCTTATTTATCATTTTATTATCCGTGTAATTATTAAAAACTCTATTTGACGAATTACACAATTAAATCAACAAGTAAAAAAGCCATGGAATGCTACAAGGAATATGGCGGTTTCAGTAATAGTAATGCAAAAAATTAATAACTTTTACTTTTAAAGAACACTAAAACCAACGTTTTGATCACACAGCCCCACAAAAAAAAAAGTGGGGTATACTTTTGATGCGATATATCAGATCCGTAGTATTTTTGCCCGCTGATCACGAATCTGACGTCAGAATATCGCCATCACATCTCAATTTTTTTCTAACCTCAAAAAAATAGGTAAAAATTAGTAAAAATTAAGAAAAATATACTCCTAAAAAATTGATTCAAGCTTTTTCATGAATCCAAAGATGTATTAATATGTATTCGGACACGCTAAGCTAATATTCATTGGTTGGATTGAGCCATACAGTTCTGTTTTCTTTCTAACCTCAATAAATCAGACAGATATAGTGCTTCTCGAATGCAAAAACGAATTCAAATTAAAATTCAACCGATCCTTACCAAATTTGGTACACGGGGATTTTTGGGTCGCTGATCACGAATCTGAGGTTGAATTTGCAAAATTCAAGATGGCAGATGTTTTCGCGCCATTTTGAACGCCGAGAAAATTCATCGGTCGATTTTTATTCTTCTACCTGCATCCAGGGCACCTCCACGTGGTGACGGTGGGCAACGGTGTTACTCCACTAGCCGGCAGAGTCCCTGGATAACGGCTTAGATGCCGTCATGGCAGGTAGAAGAAAGAGAATTACGATGCAGGGACTCGGAAACCCAGTATCGGCGGTTGGTCAGGGTGGGAAAACGGGCCCGCAGCCGTCGTCATCCAGCGACCGTAGCTCTTCATGTGTGGGTGACTTGGCTCATGTAGAGTATAATGCTACAAGAAAACGGTCTCACGGTACAAGGACTTTTCATAAGTGCGATAAAAACAGTGATTCACTTTGTTATATTTGCTGTCAACACGTATTGAGTAAAATGGGGTCACCGATAACGGATAAGATTAAAACCTTATATAGGGATTGTTTTAACATTGAAATACAGCACCAGGATACAGATTGGGTTCCCCACATCATTTGCAGTTCTTGCAAAATAATGTTGTACATCAATAAGAAGGCGATTAAATATTCCAGACCAGCAATATGGAATAGACCATACAGTGAAAATGATTGCTACTTTTGTATGAATGTTGTATCTAGGCATAACCGAAAAAATAAAAGCACTATTACTTATAACGATGTTTCGTCAGTAACAAGACCAACTAAACTAATTCCGCCTCCTGAACCACTTGATGCTGATGTTATGGAAACAAATGATTTCACCTTATCAGTTCATGCTGAAAACATTGAGACTGTCGAAAAAGATTCAAACACTGTTACTAATGAATGTTCTAGTGACAACCTATCATATACTAGTGACACAGATAAAGAATTTCTACCATACAACCGTAAACCAGAACCAATACTCGTATCACAGTCAGAACTTAGTGATCTAGTCAGAGATTTAGGCTTATCCAAAGATGGTTCAGAGCATCTTGCTTCCTTTTTAAAGAAAAGACATTTACTTAAGCCATAAACTACGATTTCTTATTATAGAAACAGAGATGAAGAATTTCGAAAATATTTCACAATGGACGAGGAATTGTCACTTTCATATTGTACCGATGTAAAAGGTCTAATGGATGAATTTCAAAATAACTCATACGATCCTGAAGAATGGAGACTGTTCATTGATTCTTCTAAACGGAGCATTAAGGCAGTTTTGCTGCATAATACCAACGTTTACGCTCCCATTCCGATTGCTCATTCCACAGTTATGGAAAAGCAATATGAAAAAATGAAGCAGCTTTTGATAAAAATAAAATATGCTGATCATAACTGGAAAATTTGTGGAGATCTGAAAATTGTAACAATATTGCTTGGCCAACAGTCAGAGTTTACACTTTATCCCTGTTATAAATGTCTGTGGAATAGCAGAGACAGGGAACGTCATTATAAGAAAAAAATTTGGCCAACAAGAGAATCGTTCACTCCTGGTGAAAATAATGTATTGTTTCCACCATTGGTAGATCCAGGAAAAGTTCTTATTCCCCCGCTTCACATTAAGCTTGGACTTATGAAGCAATTCACGAGAGCATTAGATACAAACGGCCCATGTTTCAAATATTTGCATAAAAAATTTCCGAAATTTTCTGAAGCTAAAATTAAGGCAGGCGTATTTGACGGGCCACAAATAAGAAAATTGTTTCAAGATTCATTATTTGTTACTAAAATGAATAAAGTTGAAAAAGCTGCTTGGCTTAGTTTTAAAGAAGTCGCAACAAACTTTTTGGGAAATAATAAAAGTCCTAAGTACAAAGAAATAGTCGAGAAAATAGTAAAAAATTTTCAAACATTAGGTTGCTTAATGAATCTAAAATTACATTTCCTGGACTCCCACATCGATGATTTCCCAGATAATCTTGGTGACTACAGTGAGAAGCAAGGGGAACGTTTTCACTAAGATCTGAAAATCATAGAAAATCGGTATCAAGGACGATGGGATGACCATATGCTAGCGGACTATTGCTGGTCGCTAAAAAGAGAAACAAGTCCTCAAAAGCGTTTGGGCAGAAAGCCTTTGAATAGGTCATTCGCGGAAAAAAGAACAAGATACAGCCAAAAAAAGGAAAGTTAGGCGCGGGTCTAACCTTCGCAATTCTAGGGCTTAAGGGTCTACTATTTGAGAGTATATGGTTTAAAAGTCCTGGTTTTGAGTTTATTGGGTCTCATTTTTAAAGTTACAGGGTTATTGAGGTCTATTTTTTGAGGTTACAGGGTGTGGGAGTCTAAGGTTTCAGGGTTTAGGGTTTAAGAGTATCAGGTTTGAGGATTCCCCAACTGTATACCAAATTTGGTAGGAATCGGTTGGTTTTCAAAAATTTTGTCCGCCATCTTGGATCCGCCATTTTGAATTTTGCAAATTCGACCTCAGATTCATGATCAGCAACCCAAAAAACCCCCGTGTACCAAATTTGGTAAGAATCGGTTGAATTTTAATTTGAATTCGTTTTTGCATTCGAGAAGCACTATATCTGTCTGATTTATTGAGGTTAGAAAGAAAACAGAACTGTATGGCTTAATCCAACCGATGAATATTAGCTTAGCGTGTCCGAATACATATTAATACATCTTTGGATTCATGAAAAAGCTTGAATCAATTTTTTAGGAGTATATTTTTTTTAATTTTTACTAATTTTTATCTATTTTTTGAGGTTAGAAAAAAATTGAGATGTGATGGTGATATTCTGACGTCAGATTCGTGATCAGCGGGCAAAAATACTACGGATCTGATATATCGCATCAAAAGTATACCCCACTTTTTTTTTTGTGGGGCTGTGTCATAGATAGAGCCGAAAATAATCAACCGAATATCACAAGAATTTTTAACTGTGAAGTTGTCTATAAGTCCGTTTGTTTGGAGTTGATAGCACACAACATGGGTTATAAACATTAAAATGTCATAAACCATAACCGTCCCAAAATTTCTCTACCAATTATTTGCATTTTTAGTTTTAATCACCTTTATTTTGTATCTCTATACAACAGTGCGACCTTTTTCTAAAAAATAGTTTATTACATGCCTTCTACACTTTACAATAAGCTATATAAATCAACGCATTTCAAAGTTTATTTTAGTGAGTAAATGATGAAACTAAAAATCTTATTTTTATGATAATGGCCTAAACGAGTACAACGAGCCATTCTTAAGAACTAGAAATCTACAATGTTATAAAGTTACAATAAAATTATTTGGGGTTTTAGCAGTTATTGGAATATAATTAACCAAAGTACAGTGATGGCTTCAACTTTCAGTTTTGCCAGGCCAAACTTCGCGAAGTCTGTAAATCTGCGTTTTCCCTGCGAGAAAAAACAATGATACTTAACGTCTACGATGCCCTAGTGCATTAACAGCCAACAAACCAAGTTCGTGACATTGTGGAAACCTGTGCCAACATGACGAAAGTTGGATCAGCAACTATTTATAGATTTCTTAAAGAAAGAAAACGAAATCCTTGCAACGAACCTCAGAATCGCAAAGGAAAGGCGCCCTTAGAAGTCGATGAAGACTTTAAAAACGCAATAAGAAGAAAAGATAGAAAATCTGTTTTTATCGATAAAACAGAAATAATTTATTGGAGAACAGAATATCTACGAGCATTCAGAAAATTTCGAGCCGAAGAAAGAAATATTTTTTATTTAGATGAGACTTGGATTAATGAAGGACACACAGTGAAAAAATTCCGGATTTACAAAAACATTAAGAATGCTAAACGAGCTTTTATCGAGGGTTGGTCAACTGAATTACAATCCCCTTCAGGAAGAGGTCTTAGGCTGATTATAGCACATATTGGTAGTGAAAACGGATTCCTCGACAGTGTTGCGTTGGAATTCGAATCAAAGTCAACTAAAGATTACCATGAGGAGATGACGGCCGATATTTTTGAAGAGTACTTCCAACAAATGCTGAATATATACCAACAGAATCAGTTATAGTATTAGACAACGCCCCAACCATTCATGGAAGAAAGCGGATATTCTTCAACGGATAAGAGACGAAAATCTCAAACATAAAGGTTCTTCTTCTTCTGTTATTATTCTTAAAATTGCGAAACAAAATAAGGCACAGTTCAAGAATGAGATGGCAAAGGAATGGATATCACAGTGCTTAGATTACCTCCATATCATTGCGAATTGAATCCCATAGAGCTAATTTGGGCACAAATGAAAGGTTTCGTAGCAAGGCAAAACACCACGTTCAAACTTCAAGACGTAAGGCAATTATTATTCGCCGGAATAGAGAGGATCAAAGAGGATAATTGGAAAAATGCCATTCGATATGTTATAGAAGAAGAAAATAAACTGCGGAAACATGACGAATATATCGAAGAAACTGTGGAAATAGAACCCTAAATTATCAATTTAAGAGAAGTCGAGTGTTCAGATTTTGAGATGATGATTGTTTGTAATTGTAATAAAAGTACTTATGTATCGTGAATTGTGAATATGTATACAGTAATACCCCGCTTAGCGCGACCCCGTTACGCGCGGTTTCACTATAACGCGAATTTCAAATTTCGCGCTCATGTAGTCATTAACTTCTCTATGGTCGCGGGGGGATCCCCGCTTTCTCTGAATATTCTCTTTGAAGAATTGGGAATTCCCTGTCCTTCGACTTTGTTCTATGGGATTTCCTCGTTCGTTTCGTGTGTTCATTTGTTCCGTAATGTTAGTTCGGTCGGCTGGCAGTTTTGTTTTAATATTTATTGGAGATACATACATACATAATTTAACCCTACGTTAAAAATGCCGCCTGTAAAGAAAAAAGAGCGTAAAAGCGTCACTTTGGAATTGAAGATGAAAGTGTTAAGAAGAATGGAAAATGGAGGCAAAGCAACAATTGTTGGGAGAGATTTTGGACTCTCAGAATCGACTGTGAGAACGATTTATAAAAATCGGGAAAAAATTAAAATCTCCAGCGAAGGTTCAACACCTATAAGTGCAACAAAACTTTCTCGTTCGAGATCATCTATCTTAGAAAGAATGGAGAAATTACTGTCAGTCTGGATCGAAGATTTGAATAAGAAGAACACACCACTAAGTCAAGATCTCATATGCACAAAAGCAAAATCTTTGTATGAGATGCTGAAAACAAAAGAAGGAGAAGGGAGTGCCACTCCGACTTTTGCTGCCAGCAGAGGCTGGTTCCATCGGTTCAAGCAGCGTTCTAATCTTCACAATATCCACATAACAGGCGAGGCGGCCAGCGCGGACATTCAAGCTGCAGCTGAGTTTCCAGACAAGTTTCAAGACTTCGTTAGACGAGAGAAAATTCCTGCTTGTCTCATCTTCAATGTTGATGAGACCGCACTTTACTGGAAAAAAATGCCATCTCGAACATTCATTTCTAAGGAAGAACGTCAAGCCAGTGGTTTCAAAGCTGCGAAAGATCGACTAACACTTCTGCTGGGTGGTAATGCCACTGGTGATTTCAAACTGAAACCTTTACTAGTGTACCATTCAGAAACACCCCGTGCAATGCGAGGCACAGACAAGACAAGTCTACCAGTTGTGTGGCGATCAAACAGAAAGGCGTGGGTTACACGGGAAATTTTTCAAGAATGGTATTCTAATAGTTTTTGCCCATCAGTCAAATCATACTGTGACAGAAATGGGCTTGAACCTAAAGTTATATTACTCTTAGACAATGCCCCAGGACATCCAACCTCACTTGATACGCCCAGAGACTTAAAAGTGTACGTAAAGTTCCTTCCACCAAACACTACGTCAATATTACAACCTATGGACCAGGGAGCAATAGCAAACTTCAAAGCTTATTACCATCGCCGCACTTTTAGCCAACTAATTCATGAAACTGACGGGGAAGGAAGACAGTCTATGCGAGAGTGGTGGAAGTCATACAACATTATGAAGTCTATTCACAACATAGAAGAGGCTTGGAAGGAAGTTAAAATGAGTTGTATGAATGGGGTGTGGCGTAATCTTTGGCCAGATGTAGTGGAAGCACCTAGAAGAATTGTCCAGATGCAGAGACAAGTGCTTGAAGACATTGCTGCAATGATTGAGGGGTCTGAACTTGAAGATGTCACGGTAGAAGATCTCGTAGAACTTGTAGCAACGCACGACGATCCTATTAGCAATGAAGATCTGATCGAGTTACAGAATAATCCTATCTACGATGAGGAAGAACAAGTAGAAGAGAAAGTTTTATCTTCAGGGGAAATACAAAATGCACTTTCAAAAATTTATTCAGGTTTGGACATATTGCAGAGTATAGACAATAATGATGTCCGTGTCTTGACCGTGTGTCAAACAATTAAAAACAGTGTTGGGTGTTATGAACGTATTTTACAAGAACGTAAACAAAACGTTACCCAAAAGACAATAGATGTATTTTTCCGTAAAAAATAAGAGTATGTATTGCATAAAGTGTTCTTAGAATTAAAGTGATTGATTAAAATGATTTGTATTTTTTTGTATTAAATTTTGACTATGTTTAATCATAAACCTCGATATACGCGAATTTCAGTTAACGCGATTTTTTTCGGAACGTATCCCTCGCGTAAAGCGGGGTATTACTGTATATACATAGATCTATAGATTAAAAAAAAATTGTGGTAATCAAACTTATATTTCTATAACTTTATTTTTAAGATAATTTTATTTATTAAGTACTAAAAGCAGGTTACGCTCGGACGGCTATGCTACCGATGAACCCTCATTTACATTGTATGACTCTATTGTATAGCAGATGTTTTCTGCCTAAAAATAATTCAAAACAGATAGCAAAATCCGGTAAAATGCCTAAGAAATCTCTTTTTTTTTGTGCGTACCTCAACATGCTAGTCAAATTTCTCAAATTTTATTTGAGATTAACACTACACAACAATTATCACCACTGCACCAAACACTTTATTTTTGCACTCGACGCGTACTAAGCATCATCAGAAGCGATTAGTAAGTCAACAGTCAGTCATCACTCGTGATGATGCTCACATTATTAGAGAAACGTGTGTCAGGTACAAAAATTAAGTGTTTTGTTGTAGCGGTGATAACTATTCTGTAATGCCATTGTGCCAAATATTACAAAATCCCAACAAAATCTGAAGACTAATTAATTGTTGTTTATAATTTCAATTTTACTTTTTTCTTTCTTAGTGGTTTGTATACCTAAGGTACAGGCCCTACCGTAATAGCGATAAGAATAACGAACTTCAAATAACCTCTCTTATAAGTTCCTAAATAAGGGAAATCGTTATCCTTAATAAAGGCTTCTCTTCTTTTGTTTCAACACTGCGCAAGCTCCAAACGGTAGGCGCATACTTCAAATAACGGTAACAGCTGAGTCTTTATATTTAATTTCTTCCCTTTACTACTGCGCAAGCTCCAGACGGTAGTCGCATGCTTCAAATAAACATAAAGACAGTGGCCTACCACCACCAGTTGCAAAAACTCTCCAATATTGCCAAAGAATTTCTTTAATATTGTACTCTAACTTAAAAAATTTAAATTTTATGATCATATTTTCACCTACGTGAAAATAATGATGTTCTTAATTCCTTTATATAAAGTCGCACATAATTGAAATGCTTTCACCCTTCTGTTAAAACACAATGTACGAGGCTGGTTTGAAAAGTCCGTGCAAAAATAAAAACTACTTATGTGTTTGGGGTAAACCTTTTTTATTTTCCGGAATCCTATTTCCATTAATTTTACGACCACAACTGCTGAGGTGTGTGCTGGTGCGTTGTCGTGATGGAAAAGGACTTTCTTGTGGGCCAATCGCGGGCGTTTTTCTTGCAGCTCGGTTTTCAAACGGTCCAATAACGATGAATAATATTCACCTGTAATAGTTTTACCCTTTTCCAGATAGTCGATGAGGATTATCCCTTGCGAATCCCAAAAGACAGTCGCCATAACCTTTCCGGCCGAAGGAACGGTCTTCGCCTTTTTTGGTACGGATTCCCCCTTGGTAACCCATTTTTTAGATTGTTGTTTGGTCTCAGGAGTATAGTAATGTACCCATGTTTCATCCACAGTGACGAAACGACGCTTAAAGTCCTCCGGATTCTTCTGGAACAGCTGCAAACCATCCTTGCAACACTTCACACGATTCCGTTTTTTGTCAAGCATGAGCAATCGCGGCACCCATCTTGCGGATAGCTTTCTCATATCCAAATGTTTTTGCAAAATATTATGTACCCGTTCAGTCGAGATGCCCACAGCACTAGCAATCTCACGCACCTTAACTCTTCTGTCATCCATCACCATATCATGGATTTGATCAATGATTTCTGGAGTCGTAACCTCCACAGGCCGTCCAGAACGTTCAGCGTCACTTGTGCCCATATGGCCAGTCCGAAAATTTTGAAACCACTTATAAACTGTTCTAATCGAAGGTGCAGAGTCACCATAATGTTTATCAAGCTTCTCTTTAGTCTCCTGAGGCGTTTTGCCTTTCATAAAATAATGTTTAATCACCACACGAAATTCTTTTTCGTCCATTTCTTGAAAATCACTCGACTTCCTTGATTCACACGAATGCCAAACACAAAGAAATAGGCCAATATGGCTGAAACTTGGTGTGCGTTCATTCAAGAGATGCTACTAACTAAACATGACCTCGATACACGCCGGTGGTGCCATCTCTCGGACTTTGCACGGACTTTTCAAACCAGCCTCGTATGTAATTTTCTTAAACTACCCTCTATAAATAAAAAGCAGCTTATTATATATATAATATTTTTTAAGGCATCTATTTAGCCACGGAATTGACATCAAATTACTTTGGCTGTTCAGTGTGTCTTAAGGGGTTACATATATATTTCTAAGAATTATTAAAAAAAAAAAGTTAAGAAAATTCCATTTCATTACCAAGTTATAGCATTAAATGTGACCTGGCGTCGGATTGGGACCGATACCTATTTCCAGACACTGTCTGCTTTATTACTCAGTCAATTTTTAATATTTTTTTCTTTCTTAGTGGTTTGTATACCTAAGGTATAGGCCCTACCGTAATAGCGACAAGAATAACGAACTTCGAATAACCTCTCTTATAAGTTCCTAAATAAGGGAAATCGTTATCCTTAATAAAGGATTCTCTTATTTTGTTTCAATACTGCGCAAGCACCAAACGGTGGGCGCATGTTTCAAATAACGATAACAGTTGAGGCCGTCCTTTTATTTAATTTCTTCCCTTTACTATTGCGCATGCTTTAAATAAAGGTAACACAGCCCCACAAAAAAAAAAGTGGAGTATACTTTTGATGCGATATATCAGATCCGTAGTATTTTTGCCCGCTGATCACGAATCTGACGTCAGAATATCGCCATCACATCTCAATTTTTTCTAACCTCAAAAAATAGGTAAAAATTAGTAAAAATTAAAAAAAATATACTCCTAAAAAATTGATTCAAGCTTTTTCATGAATCCAAAGATGTATTAATATGTATATATTAGCTAAGCTAATATTCATCGGTTGGATTGAGCCATACAGTTCTGTTTTCTTTCTAACCTCAATAAATCAGACAGATATAGTGCTTCTCGAATGGAAAAAACGAATTCAAATTAAAATTCAACCGATCCTTACCAAATTTGGTACACGGGGATTTTTTGGGTCGCTGATCACGAATCTGAGGTTGGATTTGCAAAATTCAAGATGGCAGATGTTTTCGCGCCATTTTGAACGCCGAGAAAATTCATCGGTCGATTTTTATTCTTCTACCTGCATCCAGGGCACCTCCACGTGGTGACGGTGGGCAACGGTATTACTCCACTAGCCGGCAGAGTCCCTGGATAACGGCTTAGATGCCGTCATGGCAGGTAGAAGAAAGAGAATTACGGAAACCCAGTATCGGCGGTTGGTCAGGGTGGGAAAGCGGGCCCGCAGCCGTCGTCATCCAGCGACCGTAGCTCTTCATGTGTGGGTGACTTGGCTCATGTAGAGTATAATGCTACAAGAAAACGGTCTCACGGTACAAGGACTTTTCATAAGTGCGATAAAAACAGCGATTCATTTTGTTATATTTGCTGTCAACACGTATTGAGTAAAATGGGGTCACCAATAACGGATAAGATTAAAACCTTATATAAGGATTGTTTTAACATTGAAATACAGCACCAGGATACAGATTTGGTTCCCCACATCATTTGCAGTTCTTGCAAAATAATGTTGTATATCAATAAGCAGGCGATTAAATATTCCAGACCAGCAATATGGAATAGACCATACAGTGAAAATGATTGCTACTTTTGTATGAATGTTGTATCTAGGCATAACCGAAAAAATAAAAGCACTATTACTTATAACGATGTTTCGACAGTAACAAGACCAACTAAACTAATTCCGCCTCCTGAACCACTTGATGCTGATGTTATGGAAACAAATGATTTCACCTTATCAGTTCATGCCGAAAACATTGAGACTGTTGAAAAAGATTCAAACACTGTTACTAATGAATGTTCTAGTGACAACCTATCATATACTAGTGACACAGATAAAGAATTTCTACAATACAACCGTAAACCAGAACCAATACTCGTATCACAGTCAGAACTTAGTGATCTAGTCAGAGATTTAGGCTTATCCAAAGATGGTTCAGAGCATCTTGCTTCCTTTTTAAAGAAAAGACATTTACTTAAGCCAGAAGCTACGATTTCTTATTATAGAAACAGAGATGAAGAATTTCGAAAATATTTCACAATGGACGAGGAATTGTCACTTTCATATTGTACCGATGTAAAAGGTCTAATGGATGAATTTCAAAATAACTCATACGATCCTGAAGAATGGAGACTGCTCATTGATTCTTCTAAACGGAGCATTAAGGCAGTTTTGCTGCATAATACCAACGTTTACGCCCCCATTCCGATTGCTCATTCCACAGTTATGGAAGAGCAATATGAAAAAATGAAGCAGCTTTTGATAAAAATAAAATATGCTGATCATAACTGGAAAATTTGGTCTATTTTTTGAGGTTACAGGGTGTGGGAGTCTAAGGTTTCAGGGTTTAGGGTTTAAGAGTATCAGGTTTGAGGATTCCCCAACTGTATACCAAATTTGGTAGGAATCGGTTGGTTTTCAAAAATTTTGTCCGCCATCTTGGATCCGCCATTTTGAATTTTGCAAATCCGACCTCAGATTCATGATCAGCAACCCAAAAAACCCCCGTGTACCAAATTTGGTAAGAATCGGTTGAATTTTAATTTGAATTCGTTTTTGCATTCGAGAAGCACTATATCTGTCTGATTTATTGAGGTTAGAAAGAAAACAGAACTGTATGGCTTAATCCAACCGATGAATATTAGCTTGGCGTGTCCGAATACATATTAATACATCTTTGGATTCATGAAAAAGCTTGAATCAATTTTTTAGGAATATATTTTTCTTAATTTTTACTAATTTTTACCTATTTTTTGAGGTTAGAAAAAAATTGAGATGTGATGGCGATATTCTGACGTCAGATTCGTGATCAGCGGGCAAAAATACTACGGATCTGATATATCGCATCAAAAGTATACCCCACTTTTTTTTTGTGGGACTGTGTAATTAGAGTGGCCTGCCAGAACAAGTGCTGCAAAATCTCTCTTATAACTATTTTCAGCTCGGAAGTAAATAAGCATAAAAAGGCTACAACTAGATGTTTTTTTTTTTCATTTTTGTAGAGAAAATTTGATTACGTAATGAACCTTTTCCACTTCAAACCCACATCCTTCCTTCTTTCAGAGAACAGCTCTTTCATCAATCAATGCGGGCGATGTTAGAATTTTTCAACGGGATTCTTAATGCTTTGAAAAATGAGCGCCCAAATAAGACTTGTTAAGCTCTTTATACTTTAATTCCATGCGATAAAAGTGGTTATGCTCGAAGCAATCTGGAAAAAGTTAACTTAGTAAAGGAAGAAATCTCGGCGTTAAGAAAAAATCAGGTTTAAAAGCACGTCGTCAATTGCCGAGTTTCCTTTCGTTAAAAGGTTTTTCAAACTAAAACTTTCGCAGGCTCATCAGTAGTCTACGTATAGTGGCAGAAATTCTTTCGTTCTCGTGTATAAATATTTCTTGTAATTGTATTAATTTATAATGCCTACTAATTCTTTCAACGAGATTATCTTTTATTAAGAGAATGATATTACCACGCTTATTGTTCACATGCCTTTGTCCTTATCGTTATCTCAAGCATCCGTAGTATTAACGCGAAAGAATTGCAAGGTTAGGTTAGTAACTTTTTTTTAATTCATTTCATGGTTAAGAGGTAATGCCACTCTAGAAATTTGAAGGACAATAACGCCCTTTTTCTAGGAAAGTGAAGGAAAATATAGTAAAACGACTAAATATCCGTATTTAAGTAGACGGGCATATTTTTGAACATTTATTACGTCATAATAATTAATCATTAGATAAGTTAAACTACATATATTAAAATTATTATTATCTATTTGTTTATGTTTTCACAATAGCGTAAGTGTATTAAAAACTAGGGTAAAAATTGAAAAAAAAGTTGGAAGATTTTGTAAAATCTATCAGAAAAAATAATAATATACAGGGTGTGCCATTTAAAAAATTTGAGTTTTTTTCAATTTAAAATAGTCGAAATGCATAAATTTATTTTGAACACCCTGTAGCATCTAACTCAAATTTCTTTACATATGGCTAACACCTGCCTTGAAAGCGCTAATGATAGGAAGAGACCGAGCACTAGCTCAGTTTAAGAGAAATAAAACTCAGGAGAGTCATCAATATTATAAAGAAATGAGAAATCTCACACTTTACTGTGTGCGTCGTGAAAAATTGGGATATCTTGCATATTTAGAGACACCAAAAAATGCAAAATCATTATGGAGGGGACTTCAGCAATGTAATGTTCACACGGGTTCGAAAGATACCCCTCGTCTGCCTGCACATTTGACCAATGTGAATGATATAAATGAATACTTTTTGAGCGTTTTCCGAAAGTCTGACAACTGTACTGGTAAAATAAATTATTACAGTAACAATAAGAGAAATTTAGATCTGAACTTTAATTTCCTAATGGAAACCCCTGAGTCAATTTGCAGGTGTGTTAATAGTATAAAGTCCAATGCTGCTGGAAATGATGGTTTGACACTTTTTATGCTTAAACTTAGTTTACCTGTTATCTTATATCATCTAACCCATATAGTTAATTGTTGCCTGGAGAGTGGGTATTTTCCGGAGAGCTGAAAAGAGTCTATTGTGTGCCCTGTTGCTAAAGTTAAAAATCCTTTAACCGTCAGAGATTTGCGTCCAATTAGTTTGTTACCAGTTATGTCAAAAGTCTTGGAAAGGGTACTACATACACAAGTTTCAGAATATCTCTTGACTAATGGGTTGCTCCCCTTGCATCAATCTGGCTTCCGGAGGGGTCATAGCACATCAACGGCTTTATTGAATTTAACAGATAGCATAATCAGAGCTATTGATGAAAATATGGCTGTTATATCAGCCTCGCTAGATTATTCGAAAGCCTTTGATGTGCTGGATCATAACCTTCTTTGTGCTAAACTGCACTATCTGGGCTTCGCTGATCACTCCGTAAAATTTTTCTATAGCTATTTGTCGGGTAGACGGCAGAGAGTGCGAATGAATGATGTTTATTCAACTGCTGGTAAAATTATCTCGGGAGTGCCCCAGGGTTCAATACTGGGGCCTCTGCTGTTTCTTATATATACTTTTGATATATTCCAAACTGCTGCGTATTCATCGGTTCAGTCGTATGCTGATGATACACAATTGCTTCATTTCTTTGAACCATCGGATCCTGAGTCTGCAGCAGAAAATTTAAATCAGGATCTCATGGCTTTGTCAGTTTACTCGGATGAACATAATTTGAAGCTAAATCCAGACAAGACTCAGGTTTAATTGTTTTGCAAGGAAAATCGGCGACCAACCTTGAGCATGGCTTTAAGACTGAGGCTGGCTGATCAGGATTTGCCGTTTTCTGATTGTGCTAAGAATTTGGGTCTTTGCATTGATACACATCTCAGATTCAGGGAACATGTTAGGGTGCTCTTACAAAAAAGTTATGCGAAAATGAAGGTTTTATATGCAAATCGTTTTATTCTGAATTTTAAGATGAGGAAAAAATTGTTTGAGTCTTTGGTCTTGTCTTCATTTCATTATTGTAATATTGTGTACTATCCTTGCTTGGATGCGCTTTCAAGGAGACGATTGCAGTATGTACAGAACGTCTGCTGTAGGTTTATACTTCATTTGAGAAAATATAATCATATATCTTTAAAAATAAATGAGTTAAAATGGTTAAATTTTGCTAATACTGTGCAACTGTACTTCGTAATATTCTTAATGAGGGTCTTAGGAACTTCAGTTCCGATTTATTTAAGGGAGAAGCTAGTATCCCGAAATTTGGTGCATGATACACGTAGGTATATTAGACGGCCTGATCGCTTGACTATGCCTCAGCATCGCACTGCTTTGTTTCAGCGCAGTTTTACATATAATGCAGTAAATATATACAATACCATGAACTCAGAACTGAAAACGTGCACTATTGACCGACTTCGTCGATTATATAGGAAAGAGCTGTTAAATAAGCAGAATTCTCAGACGTAGGTTATTTGTATTTTGATGTGTCTTCTCGATTATTGATTTTACTATGTTAGTATGTAATTGTTGCTTTATTTTTGTTTGTAAGCACGTTGTGTGTTGAAGAGGTTAGATGTAAAAGTAACCGATGGTTAAATCTCGCCTCTTCTACTACATGATGTGTGTGGGTAATATGTACTCACATCACATGTAATTAACATCTTAATAAAGACGATATTTATTTATTTTATTTATATATATATATTTTTTTTCATCTCTATAGAACGCTCTTACCAATTATGAATATTCCACCTTCAGAAACAATGGCGCTACAGCCAATTTTTTTAAAAACTGGAAACTAGCATTTTTTTTAAAAAAAATTGAAATATTGTAGAATTTAAAAATAAATAGGATGTTCCGTTTAAAAAAAAAACATATTATATCAGCCACACTTTTTTGAAGTACCCTGTATACTCAAAAATAATTTTAAACTGCCCAAAAAAAAAATCCTAAGATGATAAAAGAATATTTTTACTTTGGAAGACTCCACCGTCATCGATTTTTGAAGGTGATTGAATTTTATTAAAGTAGAGCATTTTTTAATGTTCCGTACGGAAACTTATAAGATCACCTCAGCATCCGTCTGTCTATCTGTCTGTCTGTTCGTCTATCTAATTATGATTTTCTCTGAAACTGTTTGACAAGATGTAAAAGTAACCGATGGTTAAATCTCGCCTCTTCTACTACATGATGTGTGTGTGTAATATGTACTCACATCACATGTAATTAACATCTTAATAAAGACGATATTTATTTATTTTATTTATATTTTTTTTTCATCTCTATAGAACGCTCTTACCAATTATGAGTATTCCACCTTCAGAAACAATGGCGCTACAGCCAATTTTTTACAAAACTGGAAACTAGTATTTTTTTTTAAAAATTGAAATATTGTAGAATTTAAAAATAAATAGGATGTTCCATTTAAAAAAAAAACATATTATATCAGCCACACTTTTTTGAAGTACCCTGTATACTCAAAAATAATTTTAAACTGCCCAAAAAAAAATCCTAAGATGTTAAAAGAATATTTTTACTTTGGAAGACTCCACCGTCATCGATTTTTGAAGGTGATTAAATTTTATTAAAGTAGAGCATTTTTTAATGTTCCGTACGGAAACTTATAAGATCACCTCGGTATCCGTCTGTCTATCTGTCTGTCTGTTCGTCTATCTAATTATGATTTTCTCTGAAACTGTTTGACATAAAATGTTGAAACTTAGTACTAATATAGAAATTGATGGCCTCATCAGAGCCGTGTAGTTTTGAAAGTTAAATTTTGACTTAAAGGTTTAGTTCTGTGGGGTGAAATCAGAAGTAAAAAAAAATCACCAGGTGATCGAGTGGGTTGTCAAATGAAAACTTGTAAAAACAGGGGTTCAAAAATATATATAATGTAATACTTGCACACACTTTTCTTCGTATTATTTTTAAAAAATTGCAAAAAAATCGCTGCTCCCCTCTTATCTCGAAAAGTACTGATCAAAAAATTTTGAAAAAATTCTGGAATATTCTCCACAAAATGTAGATTGAACGAAAATTTTCACAAGTGCATTACCTTTAATAATTTATCAGGTATATAAAAAAAAAAGTCAAGATCATCAGTTTTCAGTAAAGATCGTAACAAAATTTTGTTGAAAACTCATTTGGGATGTGTTTTGTGAGGTCATTTTATACCTCCGTAACAAAAATTTTTATTTTAAAAGCATTCAACGTACGGAACACTAATTGCGCAAGTCACACACTTGAGCGGTTTTTTTTATTGGTAAAGTTCTTTGCTTTCGAGAAATCTCCCCGCTTTTCCATTTTTTGGTCGTCCTCTATAATCCTTCCAAGTTCTACATTGCCTGATTTACAGTGAAGAAGGTACCCAAAAATTGAACATACTGGTCCAGATTCTCCCCCATGAGCCTATGTACTGACCCACATTAGGTTTTATATGTACAAAAACATTTTACCACAGAAAATATTATCTTTTTAATATTGAGTGGTAAAGTTTACCAGGTGTACAAGTATGAAATGCGGATTTTTTTTCTAAAAAAACATGTTAAATTCGGAAGAATGATAAAAAGTGCTTTATTCAAAGTATGCTTCATCACTTGTTATACTTTTTTCCCATCTTTCGGGAAATTTGTAAATACCACGCCAGTAAAAAGCTTCCCCTTTTGCTGCGAACCATTCATCGAGCCATTTTTTCACATCTTCGTACGAACCAAAGCGCTGCTCAGCAAGTGCGTGACCCATCGATGCAAACAAGTGGTAATCGGAAGGAGCCAAGTCTGGTGAGTAAGCCGCATGGGGTAGAACTTCCCAGATGGATGCTTCCAAACTGTCGCGAACTGGTTTTGCCGTATGTGATGGAGCATTGTCATGAAGAAAAATGACTTTGTGTTGCCTCTTTCGGTATTCTGGCCTTTTTTCAAGCAGCAAACGGTTCAAATCGGTTAATTGTTGTTGGTAACGTTTAGTATTAACCGTTTCCCCAAGTTTTAACAGCTCATAATAGACCACGCCCCTCTGGTCCCACCAAACACAGAGCATCGTCTTTCTGCCAAAGCGATTCGGTCTTGCGGTTGATGTGGATGCGCCTGGGGTCTACCCATGATTTTTTGCTCTTGAGATTCTCGAAATAAATCCACTTTTCATCCCCTGTAAATATACGACGCAAAAAACGACTTCCTTTTATACCGAGCGAGCAAAATGTCACACGTGTTTTTGCGCTTTTCCATTTACCTGTCGTTCAACTCATGTGGTACCCATCTACCGGTCTTCTGAATCTTTCCCATCTCTCGTAGCCGATTGGAAACAGCTTGTTGACTAACGCCCAATTGCTCGGCGAGTTGTTTTTGTGTTTGCGAATCATCTTCGTTCAACAATGCTTGCAATTTCACATCTTCGTATTTTTTTGGCGGTTTTCCACGTTCCTTGTCTGCAACAACGAAGTCGCCATTTTTGAAACGCAGAAACCATCGTTCCACCACATCTTGCGATGGAGCATGTTCACCATAAGCTTCTCGAAGTAATCGGTATGATTCAACAGCAGTTTTCTTCAAATGAAAACAAAAAATTAATGCTGTCCTCGAATGCTCTTTGTTCGGTATAAATTTCGACATATTGAACACAACAACACAACCCTATGCACATACTTTTCCAATTTATCACTCGCGAGCGTCTGACACTTGTTGATGACACAACAAAATGGCACAGTGTCAAATCTTTATAGCACAAACTGCATTGGTGCACCATCTGTTGTCTGGAATCCGCATTTTATATTTGTACACCTGGTAGATTAAGTTATTATTTGAAACGAAAATCCCGCTTATTAATTTTTATTTATTTTGCATCTAAAATTTGCGAATGACGAGCTAGCTCAATAACTTTTTTGAAAATCTTTGGCATTTGCATATTATGCACATTCACTACGAGGGCCGCCTTTTAAATTTTTACAAACGATCACTAGATGGCACTATTGAGATGTGACATTATCATTGTTGTAAAATTTGACATTTGTTATGGTTAAAACAGTGGCAGCTCAGAAATTGGCCTAGTAGCTCGTTTAGAGTGAGCGTCTAAAAAAACTGTTTTGTGAACAAATGGAAATTTTACGTGACGGTTTTCGTCGAATGATTTTTACGATTTTAGTAAAGGCCTAACTCAACAACCATGCCTCGAATCGCTTCGTTCATCTTTTGGTAATGAATCATCATCAGAAAAGACTATTTATAGAATATTGCAGAATTTCGTCATGGTCGTGCTTCCGTCAGCGATAAATTTCGTGAAATCGGTTGTCGTTCCAAAAAACAGCGATGCTGTGGCCAACATGATTGAAGAGGATCGACATGTAACATACCGTGAGATAGAGGCATTCTTAGGCTTATCGAAGACTGTAGTACATTCGATTTTGAACGAACATTTAGCTGTGAAAAAGACCTGTTCCCGATAGGTTCCGCATAATTTAACCGAAACTCAAAAACGGAAATGCAAAATCCGTATACAACATCGTAACAGGAAACGAAACTTGGATATATTCGAACGAGCCGGAAACTAAACTAAGCAGCGAACTTTAAATAACCTCTCTTATAAGTTCCTAAATAAGGGAAATCGTTATCCTTAATAAAGGCTTCTCTTATTTTGTTTCAACCCTGCGCAACCTCCAAACGGTAGGCGCATACTTCAAATAACGATAACAGCCGAGTCGTTATATTTAATTTCTTCCCTTTACTACTGCGCAAGCTCCAAATGGTGGGCGCATGCTTCAAATAAACATAAAGACAGTGACCTACCACCACCAGTTGCAAAAACTCTCCAATATTGCCACAGAATTTCTTTAATATTGTACTGTAATTTAAAAAATTTTAAAAACTTGGATATATTCGAACGAGCCGGAAACTAAGTAACAATGAGCTGTTTGGGTGTTCCAATATGAACCGAATCCATCAAAAGTGGTTCATTCGCATTTCCAAGAAAATGAACGCTTGTTTCTTCGATTATACTGGATATATTGGAACCATTGCTTTAGAGGATCGAAGAACAGGTAATGCTGAATCGTATAGAACAATTTGTTTGCCAGAAGTCGTAGGAAAAACGACCGAAAACGTCGCATCATTCTTTATCATGACAATGCCAGCTCTCACACAGCACGTCAAACAATTGATCATTTGACGGAGAAAAACATCAAATTAATGTCGCATTGCCCGCATTCATCTGATTTATCGCCTAACGACCTCTTTTTGTTCCCGAATATCAAGAAAAAATACGTGGACAGCGATTTTCATTCCCTCAAGAAGCTGTTGAATCCTCCCAAAACCATGTTTTTGAGGTACCAACTTCAGGGTGGAAAAAATGTTTCGAGAATTGGTTCGAGCGCATGCAAAAGTATATAAATCTTAAAGGCGAATATTTTGAGAAACAATTTATACCAAAAATTTTTTTTTCATTCATTGTTTTTGTAAAAACTTAAAAGATAGTCCTCCTATAAACGTCAATTTTCCGGAATAAATTGAAACTACTCTACAAAACAGATCTAACAGGACATCAGTTTATTTAACGAAACACCTTAAATTCCATGTAACTTGCCAAATAAATATATATTTAATTAAAGACATGAAAATTATTTTTCTCGGGGAATTTCTCATTCATCAATCAATACCGAGTTCAGAAACGTTAGGATTTCTCAACGATGTTCTTAACTCTTTGAAAAATGAGCGCTAAAAGAAGCCTTGTTAAGTCTTTATTCTTTAATTGCGCCTGATAGAAGCGGTGCAGATTTCAGTCTATTTAGAAAAATCGTACTTGGACCAAATTGAAAGATTTTTTTATTGTTTTTATAGAGTAAACACTAAAATGATCTTCTTTTGAATATAATTTCAAGCGTATTTGTTTTAAGGGGTTACATACACCTGGACGCTGCAAAAAGTATGTATATTTAAAAAAAAAACGGTCAAGTGCAAGTTGAACTTGCGCAATTAGTGTTCCGTACGTTGATTGCTTTTAAAATAAAAAATGTTATTACGGTGGTATAAAATGATCAGTGATTTCACAAAACACACCCCAAATGAGTTTTCAACAAAGTTTGTTTCCAATCTTTACTGAAATCTGATGACTTTGAAATTTTTGTTTTTTTGTTTAAATACCAGATAAATTATTAAAGGTAATGCACTCGTGAAAATTTTCATTCAATCTACACCCCGTGGAGAATATTCCAGTATTTTTTCAAAATTTTTTTAAACAGTCTTTTCGAGATAAGGTGGGGGGCCAGGGATTTTTCGCGATTTCTTAAAAATAATGCAAAGAAAAGTGTGCGCAAGTATTACATATATATATATATATATATATATATATATATATATATATATATATATATATATATATATATATATATATATATATGTATATATATATATATATATATATATATATATATATATATATATTATTCTGTACTCGTGTTTTCACAAGCTTTCATTTGACACTACACTCGATGACCTACTGAAAAAATGTTTTTTTCACTTCCGATTTCACCCCCCAGAACTAATCCCTTAGGTCAAAATTTGACTTTCAAAACTACACAGCTTTGATGAAGCCATCAATTCCTATATTATTATCAAATTTCAACTTTCTATGACAAATAGTTTCGGAGAAATCGGGTGTAACACACAGACACCGAAGTCATCTTATAAGTGTTCCGTATGGAACACTAAAAACCTCTCGACATTTTGTAGAAAAAGTAATTATTATGATTTAAAAAAAAAGTTAAAAAATATTAAAAATTGACAGTAATATAGCTGACAGTGTCTGAAGACAGGTAACGGTCCCAATTCGATGTCAGGCCAAATTTAATGCTATACCTTTGTAATGGAATGGAATTTTCTTAAAAAAAAAAATTTTAATATTTCCCTGAAGAATAGAAAATAAAAATTTGTAAAAAAAAACGAATTTGAAAATTCGAGGTGTATGTAACGCCTTACTAATTTATTCAGATTTATTATCACTAAAATAGTAAAACCTTTATTGACGAACAAAAATTGCAAATTTTACATAATAGTTATATAACATTTTTCACGGGGCTCAAAGATCACGATCATACACACAATCACATCAATATTCAATCAATATAACTTGATAACCCTAGAGCGTAGTTTCGAAATCCACTTAACTTAGTTTATACGTAATTTTAGCACAGCATCGTTCCTACCTTTTTACCGGAATTCGATTTAGAACTAACATTCATAATCGTAACACAAGATTTCCAAATGATTAAATAATAGCAGTTTCAGAAATAACTTCAAATTGTTTCTACGAGGGCGTATGACTAAGTTTCTAGCCTAGCATAGAAAGAAAAAGTAAATCTCAAAAATAAAAATTGTTTACTCTCACGTAAGAACGTGACAGCTTGTACTCTCGAAAAAATGTGTTTCCAGAACATGTTTTGCCATCAATGTATTCTTTGGTGTGCTAACAACGGCGCAATTACCTTAGTAAATTGTCAAATCGCCTCCGGCATCAATAATCGCCTGGTATTTTCGAGGCATGCTGTCGATGAGATTTTCTGCAATGATCTCCAAGTTTTTCGAATCTGGCGAAATAACTGGTTCAAAGTCATTAGAATCTTTCCTCTGAGCTTTCTCTTTACAAGGGACCAAACGTTTTCAATAGGGTTGGCGTCCGGCGACTGTGAAGGCCACTCTAGTATCTTATCGTGGTCCCAGGCGAGCTGTTTCGCAACGTGATTTTCGCCCAGCAAAGGGTTCTTCAACGTGGCACAGTGTCTCGACTAGTACAAGCTAGCGGGACAATATTATTTCTTCACTTATTTCAATTGTTTATGTATATTCCAGGTATCTTAAGCTATTTTAAGAAAAAAAAAGTTGAAAAATGTGTACTGTATGTGTATTAATCGAAATATGCAGCTGCAAGACGGAAGTGGTTTACTAATTAGCTACATACGTCTACCTACTCATTATGTGTGAAAAGCACAATCATGTTTGTTTACAAAGAAATTTTTAGGAAAAAAATAAAAATCATAATGATAGTACCCACATTTATTAATTTACAAAATATTATTTCTTTTAAAATAAATTAGTACAATAACAGTATCTATATATCAATTATTTACAATAACAAGGTGTATAAGTAAAAGAAATATAATATTAACTAACTTATATACTAAGGCATGAATTATAAGCAACTACAACACACAATAAAATAAGAATAATAATTACAATAAAAAAATACTTAAACCTACTAATCACCATCATGAGTCGTCATGACCGCTCTCCCATTCAGTAGAATATTCAGAGAGTAAATAATCCTCCTCATTTAATTCGTGATGATGACTTACTGATGGTGTTTCGGATGGCAATGAAGGTGAGATAATCAACTGCAGAACCTCCGATGGCAAAGAAGTAAATTTTCTTCGCGGTAATTCTCTATACGAGTTGATAACAGGATCAGACGTAATTAAAAGCATTCTCAAAAGATTTGTATTTGTGGCAATACGTGACCGCTTCCTGGTGTGCCGCTACGACAGTCTTTATTTCTTGCCTCCTGGGCTTCTTCGGAGAGTTGTCAAATGGGAAGAAGAAAAGACTTTATAACTTCCGCGCTGTGTACAAGAATTTTATGCACAGTAACGGGCATGGAATACCACGAATACAGATCAAGGTATAATTTTCTAGTATCATCACAAAACTTTTCCAATTCTATATAATTTATGTCATATCCCGATGACAAAGTTCTTAAAATTACATGAAATCTACGAATAAGGTGTACGTCTAATCCTGTAATTTCGCTGCTCAATTCAGCTTTGGAAAAAAAATCTACGTGCTGTGTTTCCATCGTTTGTGTTACCATACCCAGGTTTTGGTTTATCTACAATGAGACCCATACGATCTTTAAACACTTTTTGTATCTCTTGTGAGCGTTGCTTCACAATCGCTTTGTCGTTATCTCCCCTGACTTGCCACTTTTTTATTTCTAAACGATAGCTGATGTGAAGCAAACATTCAAACGTGCGGATCCATGCATGTAAAGTAAATAAACCAAATGCAAGGCGTTCTTCGTTGCTGGGATATTTCTTTGACTCCTCGTTCTTAGTAGACGGGGTGGCACCGCAAATATAACACTTTTGTGTTGAACTTGTGTCTGTTAAGGCATTGCACACTTTGCCATCAGTCATTGTCAACAACAAATCGTGTTTAACAGAGATTTGAGATCCAGCAATGTTACATAATGTTGGAAGAAGCTGACTTACTTCATCTAAAATTTTAGAAGTTTCTTCTTTCGTAAACTCTTTTGTCTCCTTGGCACAAATAAACATATTAGGACGGCAATATAAAGTAGAGGAAGGTCTTGGATTTTGCCAGATCACAGTTTCGCCATCAAGCAGTCTCAAATGGACAAATGAGTATACGAACAAAAATTCGTCTGTAGCGTTAGTGTTCTCAAATTTCTGCTTATACGTGCTTTGCCCCGAACTCCCACCACAGCCCCATTTGCTTACCAACGTATAATATGAACGAGGTAACACACTTCTAATGACTTCCGTCTCAGCTTTAACTAATCGTTCAGCCGTTTTATCCAAAATCGCGTGAAGTTTAATTTCAGCTCGAGATTCGGTCACAGAAATATATTCGTCAGAAGGACAACAAGAAGCTTTGGACTTACCTAAACTATAAAACGATGGATACACTTGATGTCCCGCTTTCATTGACCATTTTCTTGTTTGTTTATATGAGTGAGAAGTCGATTTCGAGTCCACATAATAAGCTAAAGCTTCGTCTGGTGTTAACTGCCGACTTTGTTCAGAACACTTATTCTTTTCTCTAGTTTCACTGACCGCGACGTTATGGATCTGTTTAGCAACACTTCGATGCCCTTCTTTTCGAGTAGCTAACTCATCTGCTGTAATAAGGTCACTTGCACTTCGCGATTCCAAAAGATCTTCTACTCTCCGTCTCTTCGTTTTCGTTGATGAGTCTTCAAATGATTTTCTGGGTCGCCCTACGGAAAGAGCCGCTGATGATGTTGAAGTGCACGGCTGGTTAACACACATCTTTGTTTCGATTCCGGATCCCTCTAACCAATCTTTATGTTTGATTAGAAACATCTCTTTGTTACACTTTAAAGAAGTCCACTTTTGATTGAATTTTGCTGAAAGGCTTGATATTTTCATTTTGAGTCGTTTTAGAGAATCGTCAGAAACATCAGACATATTGAAATTTTCACTTATATAATAAAAAATGCCACTGTTTCGTTCAGTTTTGTCATGTTTTAGCCATTCTTCAAAAAACTCCATTTTCGTCATAGTCACGACTCGTTCTGAAAAAAATAAAATAATTTTACTTTCGGGCCTTTTCGGGGTCTATAATATATATGAATCTGTGCCTGAATGTTGTAGGTATTACATATAGAAAAATCTAGGTGGATATATGTGGATAAAAAAAGTTGGTACTTTTAAAGTTTACAATTAATGTAAAATTTGCTGAATTTATCTATACATTTACAAATTGATATTACAGTACATATACATATTTTTTATAAAAAATATAAGTCATAATAGAGTACATACCTTCAGCAGAATATTCCATCACAAAAAACTCGTTTCACTTTGCGACCAATTTTAAAATATGTTATCACAAGTGTGCATAAAATGCAACTGATTTGCAAATGAAAATGACCTCTCTTATAAGGGTTACTTTGACCCCCTGATAAGATACCTTTATGAGGTGATAAACAAATTAATTCTTGGAATTCGTTAAATGGGGGGGGGGGGTTGTTTACAAGTCGTTATCAGTGGTTCCTGGAAATTACGTCATGAATATTGTCCCGCTAGCATGTTCTTGCCGAATCACTGTGCGTGGAACCGAATTTGATATCAGGAGCACAAAGATACTGTCGAATGGTCTCATGGGACACATTCAAACCCGACTTTCCTTTGCCGCTGCTCGACAAAACGTCAATTTCAGGTCCCGTGACAACAAAGACACGATTCGTTTTTCAACTTTCGGAGTAACTTTGCACGTTTTAACAAGTCGTCGAACAGAGAAAGACTGCCTCGAAACGACGCGCAAACGAATGACTCATTTTGGATTTTATGTGGTTTCGACGAAAGTTCGGAATCGACTGATACTTTTACTAAAATGAGTCGTAGACAAAAGGTCGCTCTACTGATTTTTTGTTGAATCGCTAGAATCGCACCTACTAAAAAATGAATTATAGCGGACACGTTCTTACTTGACAGACTGTAATCTCCTTTCAATTTTATACACTTGTGTCACAGGTTTAAAGGAACTCTAGGCTTTTTAAAAGATATTATTTATCCGGACTTCGACAACATATATTACTCTTTCTTTATTTATATGAAATTTGTGTCCTTTTAAATATTTTTCAGTTTTAGCAATGGGTAATAATGTGAGGGAGCTAAATCGGGGAAATATAGGGAATGTTCAATCAGTTCAAAGTCTAATTCCTGTATTTTTTGGCCAAATTACCAGCAATTTGTGTGCAGACGCACTATCGTTTTTCCAGTTTTTTGACATAAACGTTTTATTGTATTCCAAGTAATCTGTAAGAACCATCCCATTCTTGTTCCAAAAAACGAAAACAAAAACTTTTTCTGATGATTTCTGTAAGCAAGGGGCGAGATGAGCCAGCAAGTTTTCACTCCTTCCGAAAGTTTGGAAGCACTAGAAAACATCTAAAGGATTCACACTCCAAAATCTATAAGAAAATTTATGGATCGCAGTCCGAAAAAACAGCCATTTTGTTAGCTATTTTGTTGGTGCCGTTAGTTTTCCTTCTCTTGTAAGGGACATTTAAATTTGATATTTATTTTAAAATTCCGTGTTTACTGGCAAAGTACTGGGTAAATTACTTTACTAATTTTTGAGTCCATAATATCAAAGATACACAACGTAAACTCCGTTAATATTTTTAAATAATATATATAACATAATCCACCCCTTCGAACAGAGCACGATTACAGTAAAGGTAAAAGCGGCAAAGGGTTTATTGATGAAACGCATGGTTTACTTCTGTATAGGTAATATTATATTTTGTATAATTACGTAAATCTCCTCAATGCGGTAGATTTCGAGGGTAACTTTCAGCTAACCTCCCTCCGAAATAGTTCAAGTTTCTAATTATACTTCGTTTTAATGGATTACTAATCTCAATGCTTAATTCCGTTAAAATAATTAAATGAACTTATGGAAATTGATATTTGCGCTTCATAGTAACTTGTTCAAACTAAAATGAACGCTTAGTCAGTAGAAATTCTAACATTTTTAAAACTGAAAATCTTAAAAGTGTATTGAGCGACTTATAATTAAATGGCACGGCTTAAAGTATTTTATATATGAGACCTACACTTTAATCTGTGTACCTTATTACAGTCTCGGCAGTGACTTAAATTTTTGCGAAGCGTTCAGTTGCCGGGTAAAAGCAAACATTTTTCTCTGCGGGCATGCTTCAAATTTTTGATTGACCTTCCGGAAACCTCTTTATATAAACTGTAAATCTTTTTCCCATGTATTCAATATGCAAAATTCTTTTACAGTCTCGAAAAATAGCCACCACCAACTTTCCAAAAGACGATTGAGTTTTCACCTTCTTTGGAGGTCTAGAACTTTTAGGAACCCCTTGCATCGATTGCAGTCAAAAACTCAACTGTCTTATGAAAAGTTAATGACTATCATGTTTGTTACTGCGAAGAAATTTTTCTTATGAAAGAATTGAAGAAGGGTCCAAGACTAAAGAGGTAGTTTACGGAAGGAGAATCCAAAATCGGAAGCAGACTATCAGACCAAAACGTGGCCTTCCTTTTTATTCTAACATCTTATATATATATATATATATATATATATATATATATATATATATATATATATATATATATATATATATATATATATATATATATATAGTCGTGTTAGAACGTCTTTCGACGTTGTCCGATGCCTATTTGCCATTCTTGTCGGTTGTTCCATTGGCCCCCTGTCAGGTTATTGGCGCTTATGGCTTTCGTATTCCTTCCGTCCATGTTCTCTGTGGTCTTCCTCTTTTCCGTGGTCCGTGAGGTGTCCATTCCAGTACCTGTTTTGGAAGTCTATGGTATGGTATACTTTGTTTCTATTTCTTTCTGTGAACCTCCATGTTTCGCAGCTATAGGTTAATGTACTTTTAATCATTGTTTCATATATGTTATATTTTTGTTTTTTTTTTTGGTAATTTCCTCGCTCCGCAAATTTCCATTTAGACATCTAATTGCTCTTCTTGCCTATATCACTCTATCGTTAAGTTCTTGATCGTCTGTTCCTTTGCAATTTAATGTTACTTCTACATATTTGTATCTTTTGCATATGGTAATTTCTTTTTTGTTGTCGAGTACTAAGTTTGATTCCTCTGATCCAATACACAGGTATTTAGTTTTTTCGGTGTTCACTGTCAGTCCCCATTTGTCGTATTCTTTAACTAATTTTCTGACCATATACTCTGCATCTTCCTTATCGTTTGCTATTATTACCTGGTCGTCTGCAAGTTGGAGAGTATACAAGCATTTTTCATTTAATTCAATCTCCGTACCAAGGCATTTGTGTTTCCACATGTGTAATGCTTTATCTATATATATTTTAAACAACATTGGGAAGACACAACACCCTTGGCGTAGTCCTATGGTCACCGGAAATTCTGGTGATAGGCTGTTGTTAATTTTTAGTCTAGATTTTGATCCTTCGTACAAGTTTTGTAAGACTTTTATGAGTGTGTAAGTTATATTGGATTCTTGTAAAACTTCTCATAATTTATTTATTGGTACAGTATCGTAACACAACAAGCATGTTACTTACAACATCTTAAAAAGGAATAATTAGGGCTACCTTTGCGTATCACGTGAAAATTCTAATCAATATAATCGACCTACAGAGCTTACTGTTTGTAGTTTAATTAAAAAAATCCAAGCAAATGTAGTGTTTCTAATCCAACCCGTCAAAAACGTAAACGTATTGCTGAAAATGGGGTTGCTGAGAATCAAAGTATGAATGAAAATTCAGAATAATCAAATACACATCATTCTCAAAAACTTTCTTATGGCACTATTTGGAATATTCTTCATAAGGATTTGCATTAGAATACGTATAAAATTCAGTTGATTCAACATCTTAAATAAACTGACCTTTTATTTTGTAAACATTTTACAAATTGGGCTTTAGGGCAACTTAAAACAGACTCATCATTTCATAAAAAATTATCTTCAGCTATAAAGCTCATTTTTCGTCAAATGGTCTCGTAAATAAACAAAATCGTCACATTTGGAGTAATAAAAATCCACATTCTGTTCTTGAAACATCTTTACATCTACAAAAATTAACATTTTGGTGTGGTTTATGGTCTCGAGGTATAATTAGACGGTACTTTTTTGAAAACGAAAATGGCAATACACTTATTGTCAATGGAGCACGCTACACCTGTTTACTGATTTTCTTTACCATGGATTAGATGATTTTAATCTGGATGGCATGTACTTTTAATAGATGGTGCAACATGTCATACATCTCATGACGCAATCAATTTATTGAAAGAAAAGTTCTCAAGAAATTCCGATGTGAACAGGCCACCAGGATCATAAGATATGTAAATTCATTGATGTTTTTTTTTTCTTTGGAATTATGTTAAATCATTAGTTTACTCCAATAAACCACAAATACTAATTTAAATTAAAACCAACATTATTCGCGTCCCTGGTGAATTCAGTGCTAATTTGTGTGGAAAAGTGACCAAAAATTCGGGTTCAAGAATCGATTATTTAAAAGAATCCAGAGGCTTTCATTTAGATGAAGTTATTTTTAAATAAGAATAACACCATAGAACGCATCGACGCGTTACTACTTAGGCCACTCTATTAAGATCAAAAAGGAGAACCAGCATGCAGAAATTATCAGGCGAATAGGGCTGGCATCGACAGCTTTTGAGAAACTAGGGGATATCTTAAAAACTTCTATCATACCCATAAACCTAAAAACTCAAGTCTACAATACCTGTGTCCTACCTGTCAGCACATCTGGACTGAAGACGATGTGCCTCACTAAAACATTTGTTAAAAAGCTCACAGCTTCACAGAGAGCAATGAAAAGTAGCATGCTTGGTGTCTCCCTTAGGAATAGAATTTATAATGAGCAGATAAAGAGAGGAGCCAAAGTCAATGACACAACTCTGGAAGCGGCAAGGATGAAGTGGCGATGGGCAGGTCATGTGGCTAGATAATCCAAAAGCAGAGTATACAAGTTCACAGAATGGGGACTCAGAGAAACAGGAAGAGGCGTGGGATATCCACAGAAATGATGGATCGATGATATAAGACTTGTAGCGGACAAGCAGTGGTTAAAGGTGGCAAGAGACAGGGAAGCATGGAAGAATTTAGAAGAGACCTAGGTCCAGAAACAAAAGTTGGTTGAGATGAAAAATGTCATGAACCAATCTTTAAAACAGAAAAAAAAATACATTAATATCTCATACCGTTTTATTTTTATTGCAAATTAACAATATATAACTCTTATGTGATAACCTCTTATTAACTTTTTTCCTGTTTTTTTTTTTACTTAATTAGTTTTTAGTGTTCCGTATGGAATACTTACATTTCGTTGTCAATCTGTCTGTCTTACCCGATTTTCTCCGAAACTATTTGTGTTAAATAAAGTTGAAATTTGGCACAAATATAGGAATTGATTGGCCAATCAGAGCCGTGTAGTTTTAAAAGAAATTTTTACTTAAGAGGTTAGTTTTGGGGGGTAAAATCGAAAGTAAAAAAAAAATTGCCAGGTCAGTCATCGAGTGGGGTGTCAAGCTTGTGAAAACACAAGTTCAAAAATATATATGATGTCATACTTGCGCACACTTTTCTTCCTATTATTTTTAAAAAATGGCCAAAAATCCCTGTCTCCCCTCCCTATCTCGAAAAGAACGGGTAAAAGAATTTTGAAAAAATCCTGGAATAGTCTTCATAAAGCAGCGTTTCTCAACGTGTGGGGCTCGCCCACTAGGGGGGCGTGATCACACTATTGGAGGGGCGCGAGCGTATCGAAAAGAAATTATTATTAAAAACATTCATTAAAAACATTTAATATAGTTTATTGAAACGAAGGCAAAACAAAATACATTCTGACATAATAAAAAATAAAATACACATTTACGCTGATATAATACACCTATAAACAGGATTGTATTAGTACTTCACAATGTATTTACCTAATAATTAACATATCAATACTAAATTAAAAACAAGTTTAATAATTATTAGTGACTCCCTTGGACCTGTTTTGCAGAGCAAAGATTTTTTCGAAGGATGGTTTAATATTAGAAATAGGCACTCTGAGTTTTTTTTTCTATATTTAGTTGAAATCTATATTTTGGTTTCAAAGCAGCCACCGCAGAAAATCTGGTTTTGCAAAGGTAGGATGTTGAAAATGGTAATAGTATACGAAATGCTCTTGTTTTCAGTGCAGAAAACTCATCATTGACCTCTGCCCAAAATTCAAAAAGTGATATAAAGGGTCTTCCATTTGGGACTTGACAACTTTGAAATTTCACTGTGAACGCACCCTTAAGCCAATCACCGAATTGTCAACGTCAAAACATTCAGTAAAGTGAACATTTTCATCATGGTGAAGTACACGAACGAACAACGTTTACAAATAATTAAAATTTACTACCAAAATTTGGAGTCGGTGACTGCAACTTTTAAGAACGTTAACGCCAATTTTTGGTCATAATTCTCGTCCCAGTAGACAAGCAATTCATAGTCTAGTGAAAAAATTTGAGTTAATATATTCGCTGCTGGATGTTCCCGTGCCAGTGAGACAACGGCTTGGTCGAAGAATATTGCTGCCGTTCAAGCGTCCATCTCAAACGAACCAAAACAGTCGATTTCACGGTGTTCTCAAGAATTGGGCATCGCTCAGACCACACTAAGGCGAATTTTGCGAAAGTATCTTGGCCTGCACCCTTATAAGTTAAAGTTAACTCAAGAACTAAAGCCACTCGATCATATGAAGCGACGTACGTTCTCGAATTGGGATCTAGAATGTTGGAAGAAGATGACCAATTTCATCGCAAAATCATCTTTAGTGATGAAACGCATTTGGATAAACGGCTTCGTCAACAAACAGAATATGCGTTATTGGTCAGGTGAAAACCCTCATGTGCTTGAAGAAACATCACTTCATCCACAAAAAATTACTGTTTGGTGCGGTTTTCATGCCGGTGGTGTCATTGGGCCGTTCTTTTTCGTTGATGAAAATAACCGTCACGTTACAGTCAATGGAGATCGCTACAAAGGCATGTTGCAACATTATTTCTTTAATCAATTGCATGGGCTAGACATTAATGATATGTGGTTTCAATAAGACGGCGCCACAAGCCACACAGCGGGTGTAACAATCGACTTACTGCAATCTAAATTCGGTGAACGTGTTATATCGAGAAATGGTCCCGTCGAATGGCCGCCTAGATCGTGTGATTTAATACCTCTAGACTTCTTTTTATGGGGGTACGTTAAATCATTGGTCTATGCTAACCAACCTGCGTCGTTAGAGGAGCTCAGAGCCAATATTGAAAGAGAGATAGCGGCCGTTTCCGTCGAAATGTGTGGCCGAGTCATCGAAAATTGGGTTCAACGAATCGACCGCTGCAAACGTGCCCGTGGTGGACATATGAATGAAGTCGAATTCCATACATAAATGTTTTGATTGTACTTCAAGCCGATAGTAAAATTTTCGAAATGTCTCAAATGGGTTGCGTTTTATTTCAAAAAAAAGTTGTCAAGTCCTTAATGGAAGACCTGATATTATTAAATTATCTTTTAATTTCGCCCCTTACCGTGAAGTCTATGAAGATTTCTTCTTCGGAAGTTGAGAGCCCTTTGGGAGTATTTTGAAATGGATCCCTAACCCACTCGTAACTTGCTACCAAGTTATCGTCAGTAAGAAAATACTTTTTAAAATTATTTACCAACATGGCTAGATGATTTTCAATGGTTAATAAAACAACTTTCCTATGTTGTTCTTCAGCCTTACATGTTTTAACACATTCACCCACATTTGCAAATATTTCTAGGTTTTTTTGCTTTACATTTCTGCTCCATAATTCCAATTTTCTACAAAAAGCATTAATTTTATCACTTATATCGAATATATGTGTATTTGTTCCTTGGAGTTGTAGATTTAAGGTATTTAGTTTCTCGAATATATCGACCAAGTAGCTCAATTTCATCACAAATAAACTATCTCGAAACTTCTCGGCTTCCGGTCGGTTTTCCTCTTCTAGAAAAATGGCGATTTCATTTCTTAATTCATAAGCACGTTGCAAATATTTCTCTCGTTTTAACCATCTTGCCTCGCAATAAAATAGTAACTACAAAGTGCAAAAAAATTCTAGATTTTAATATAATTTACTACGGTTACAACTGTAGTGAGCACAATATTCAGAGCAGGACTCATTTCTTTGAAAGCCATAGCTTTTCTGTGGATCATACAGTGTGTCCACACACACAGTGGAGATTTTTGTCTCACAAGTGCTTGTACACTTTGAAATCTTCCAGACATTGAATGAGCACGATCGGTACATATTCCGACGCAATTTTTCCACTGCATATTTGCCTCGTTTATAAAATCATTTAAGATAGCAAATAATGCGAGTGATGATGCTTTGAGTTCTATTGGTTTGCAGAAAAATAGTTATTCTACTGCTGTCATACCATCACAAAATCGAACATAGGCAATGAAATGAGCATCTTTATTGCTATATGTTGCCTCATCAAGCTGAATTGAAAACAATTTGTCACGCAACTTCCCGAAAAGCTGTTGATGTACATCTTCAGCTATATCACCAATTCAACGGGCAACAGGATCATTTGATATAGGTATGGATAGCAGTTGTTTGGCAAAATTATTTCCACACATGGTTTCTACAATCTCAATTGCTGCTGGCAAAACAAGCTCTTCACCAATGATGTGAGGCTTTTTACATCTGTCTATTTTATACGAAACTTTTTAAGAGGCAAGTAAAGCTTTTTTATTTACAAACAAAGTTTTTTAAAAAAATGATTTCTGCTTTATATTTGATTTTAATTTTAATTCGAAGACTCTTCGGGGTTTGTTAAGGTACTCACTGTGAAGCGTTTCCAAATGTCGTTTAAGTTTATTTGGTTTCATGCTGTCTGCTGCCAAGATTTTTGAGCAAATAACACACAGAGGCCTTTCTTCTTCTTTTTCTTCAGTACTGGTAAACCCTAAATTTAAGTATTCTTGAGAATATTTTCTTGATTTTATTGTCGGAACCACGCTCGTCTGTGCACTTGTTGATGCTTCACTATCGTCTAATGCTCGCTTACGCCCACTTAAAAATGTATCCATGATTCTGTATAAATTTACTGCCTTGAATACTTAAATTACAACATACACATTCACGATAAATCCGATAGCAGTAGAAGGATCAACTCGACTGAGACGGGCTGTAATTGAACGAGGTGTAGTATTTATACACATTTGGGCAGACTTTCCGAATGTTGGAGATAACTCGGAACTTCTCGCGAAGCCGCTACCGATATGGTGAACGTGACAGAGAGCAATAGAGAGGCATCGATTCTAGTTTTGTCAACTTAGAAGATATGTGTTGCCAAATTTGAATAAATTTACTTATTCTTGGTAGTTTGTAAGGTTTGTAATTAGTGTAGCTTTAGCATCAAAATACTGAAAATACATTATTATTGCATGCGTTGTTATTGTATGAGAGGGGGGAGGCGCGATGAAAATTATATTTGAAAATGGGTCGCAAATACTGAAAGGTTGATAAACGCTGTCATAAAGTGTAGACTGAGCGAGAATTACCACGAATGCATCATGTTTGACAGTATGGCAGAGGTTTTTTAATATACTTTTAAGTACATTACTGAGTCTCACGTCGCTCCTGTACCGAGAAAAAATAATTTTATTTGTTTATTATATTTAGGTAGTAAATATTTATTTTACCCTTTTATTACTAGATACTAGATTGAGCTAGATTGCTTTATTGGATATTAGGTAGCTAAAATGCTGTAACTATTATACAATACTGACTGAGAAAGAACGCGAAGATACATATTGGATCTTGCTATATACATCTCGTAAAAAGAAATCGAATTTTTGAAAATTCCAGGTGTATTGCTAAAAGCAATTAACGTACGGAACACTGATTACGCAAGTCTAACTCACACTTGGCCGGTTATTTTGATATAATCTCATAAATGAATTTATTCTTTTAACCAATAAAGATTATTATTATTTCTGTTAGAACATTTCGAAGTTAAAGCTCTTGTATCACAATATTTATAACAAAAAATATTTTCTATTATCTACATTTATATTTTCAGACATAGATACAGTACAGAGAACCGTAAAAGCAAGATGGAGTTAGGGGTTAGCAAACAAAGCAAGAGTCGTAAGTCCTCGGCAAATATCGAATCAAGTCCTTTCTAAACATTTTACTTTTGTGAGTTTATTTAAGGCCTCTATTACATCCACTTAAATATTGTTTGAACAGGGAGCATTCAAGGAGTTTGTGTCAAATAAAGTTGCTCTTTAAATAAAACGTATTTTTTTTTTACAAGTGAAAACGTTTTAGTTTGGACAAAAAGACCTGTCATTTTTTAATTACTTTCAATTAGTTTTCCTGAGCAGATATTTCCTGACTGAAGAAACTATTGTATGAAGTTATAATGGCTGTTACAGAAAATATTTATGGTAAAATTATATTTTTTTCATAAAGTTATGACAGTGCGGCAAAACATATATTGTTTTGCACTGGGTTTATAACATGAAATACTGATTCCTCACCGCCAACTGAATTAAGATTGATTAACAAAATAGTCACATTACAACAGGTTTCATAGAGAAAAGCTTTTATTGATTTATTCAAAAATACGCTAAATTAGTGATAAAATTTTTTATTTTTCATTAAAAAACTTATATTTTTTTGGTTGGCTTTTCTCTTGTAATCAGTTCTCGCAATATTCCTCTAAAGACTTCAACAGAAGTCTGCAAGCATGGCTGATTGACATTTACCTTGATAACGCTTTTCAAACCCAGCTATTTCTTGGTGAAAGTGTTCTCCATGTTGATCGCTAACTAAGCCCATGTGTCCCGGAAAAAACTGAAATGGGAGTGTAGAAAATGGATTTTTAATGACATATTACATCCTAGTTCATGACAGATGAGAAAAATATGTAGAGAAAATATATAGTGACAACTAGACAACATAATACAAATAAGCTTAATACAATGCCCCCCCCCCATAAATAAAGACGAAATATTAGCAACAGCAAATCAGTTTAAAAACAAGACAGCAGGAGAAGATATGGTAATATACCTACAGAAATCATTAAAATATTTCTTGAAAAACATATGAACATTATACAGGACCTCTTCAACAGCGTATACAACACAGATGATGTACCTCATGATTGGTTGACATCAATTTTTATACCATTGCCAAAAAATAACCCTAGAAAATGCGAGGAATACCGGAATATTTCTTAATATAATCTATCAGAGTATACAAAAAACTAGATGAACGTACTGGACAAACACAGTTCAGCTTTAGGAACGGACTAGGAACGAGGGATGCACTATTCTCCATCCGCGTTCGCATTGAAAGATGTAGGGATGTCAACTCTGATGTTTATTTATACTTCATAGATTTCCAAAAGGCCTTTGATATGGTAAACCATGAGAAAATGATGGAAATACTACAATCGTGTAACATTGATGACAAAGACTTACAAATAATATAAATAATATCAAGTTTATACTGAAACCAGACTGCCAAAATAAAAATTGAGAATCGCATGTCCAAAGAAATAAAAATAAAGAAAGGCGTACGTCAGGGTTGTATTTTGTCACCCCTGTTATTCAATGCCTCGTCGAAGGAAATCTTCAATAAAGCACTTTCTGATAAAACAGATGAAATTACAATTAATGGTGTGTGTGTGTAAATAAGCTTCGCTACGACGATGATACTGTCATTCTAATGAACAGTGAAGAAGGCCTACAAAGACTCATGAATGAAATTGTTGATGCATGTGAGGAATATGGAATGAAACTGAATACTAATTAAACAAAACATTGGTGGCCAGTAAGAATCCTAATACAAACATAAATATTAAAGTACATCAACAAATTCTTCAAAGGATAACAAAAATAACGTACTTAGGAAGCGTAATCAGTAAAGATTGGAATTGCTCTATTAAAATAAGCTCAAGAATTGAAAAAAGCACTAAGCTGGTTTAATAAAATGCGCAGCATATTCTGTAACTGCCAACTAAACTTAAAAACAAGAACAAGAGTGTTGAGATGCTATGTGTTCTCGGTCATGTTATACGTTATAGAAGTTGCAACAACCACAGAGACAACACAACAAAGAATGCAGTCATTCGAGATGTGGTGCTATAGCCGATTGCTGCGTGTTCCTTGGACAGCGCATACCACAAACGTGGAAATGCTTAATCGAATAAGAAAAAAACGAGAGTTGATTCCAGCTGGTAAAGAAGGAAAAAGCACTTACTTTGGCCATATCCTGAGAAGCCAAAGGTATGAGCTCCTGCAATTTATAATTGAAGGAAAAATAATCGGTAGGCGAGGACCAGGAAGGAGTTGCAACTCCTGGTTGAAAAATTTACGACAGTGAACAACCATGACATCTACTCAACTGTTTAGAGCGGCAATAGGTAAGATGAGATGGAAAAATGTGATCGCCAACGTCCTTAGAAGGTAAGGCACACTAAGAAGAAGTTCATGATAGGCATCTAGCATTAATTTTATTTTTTCATGAAAATCTGGTGATTTGTGGTTGCCGAAAAAATTTTTCGTGACAGCAATAAAAGCCAACCATGCCTTTTTTCTATAGAACTTAGACCGGGTAGAAAAGAGGGATCATCAATTAATTTTCTTAAATCAGGCCCTACAAATATTCCTTCTTTTATTTTTGTATCACTGAGCCCATGAAATTGGTTTTTGAGAAACTGAAATCCAGGTTCATCTTTACGTAACGCTTTGACAAAATTCTTAATTAAACCAAGTTTGACGTACAATGGTGGTAAAATGATTTTCTCAGGTAATACTAATGGTTCGTTTTTAATATTTTTCTGACCAAGAACGTATCCAATTCTTAAAGGCCAGTTTTGTTTTACGTAATATTCTGAACGCGCTCTGCTATTCCATTCACATAAAAAACAACAATATTTCGTATAACAGATTTGCAATTTTAAGATCAAAGCCACTACTTTTAAATCTGCACATATTTGTCATTTGAATGTTGTGTATTTGATTTTTCTTAAATAAATTTTAAAATGTGATAGGTTTCTTTTAAATGAGCACCGTATGCTACAGGCAAAGATGGAAATATGTTGCCGTTATGGAATAAACCTACCTTCAGACTTTATTTGATCCATCAGTCTCCACTCTTCTGGCGAATGATGGTGACCTAGTGCCTACATTAAACTATCAATACCATTACAAAAAACTAAACTGTCCTATTTTTAATTATATTAGCCGATACTTGTTGGAAATCCATTATAATAAAAATACAGAATACACTCTAGTTTTAATTTACAATTAATTTATTTTAACAACTTAACAATTGTTTCAAACATACAGTGTCTTCTTTAGAAGTGTATTAAGAGTAACTAAACCATTTTAAGTAGTAATGTAAGTAATATGTTCCTTATACTATAATTATACCTGTTTTAGGTTAATGATTTTATTAAATTATGTACAGTTATATTATTTTTATAAAGTATGAAGCTATGATTGGTGTTGCAACCTTCTCGAATACCTGGGCTTTAATATTTTTTGGTATCTCTTTCTTTTCTAGGAATGTATTCTTTATACTATTAAATAATCTTCCTCCTGTTATTATTCTCTCCTTGATCTCCTCTTCCATCCTTCCATCCTCCGTTATTGTTGATCCCAAATATTTAAACTTTTCCACTTGATCCAGCTTTTCCTCTCCTATCTGTATTTCATGTTGTCGCTTTTGCTTTCCTATTGTCATAGTCTTTGTCTTTTCTTTATTAATTTTCATGTTTATTCTTTCCAATGCTTCTTTATATTTCCGTATGTTCCTATCAAGCGTTTCCTCGATTTTTGCTATCCTCATAACATAGTTCTGATATTTCTATCTTTTTCATCTTCCAATAGCCTATCTAGTATGGTCTTACCCCTTTCTTTCTTGCTTCTTTTATTGCTTCATCCAGAACTATTGAGAAAAGCATGGCGCTCAGAATGCATCCCTGCCTAAGGCCCATAGTTGTTTCAAATATATCAGATCTGTCTTGTCTTGTTCTTACATGATTTGTTGAATCGTTGTATAAACTCTGTACGCCTTTTATTATTATTTCTGGTATTTCTCTTTTCCTCAGTGTTTCCCATATGCCTTCTCTTTTATTCTTGTCGAAAGCCTTTTGTAGATTTATAAAAACCCAAGTGAATTTCCCTATCTTCTCCTATTGCTTTTTCACATAATTGCCTCACTATAAACATTGCATCATTCACCCCTTTACCTGGCCGAAAGCCAAACTGCGTTTTTGGAAAAGAAATATGCACAATGATAGACAGACAGAAAGGAAAGATAACGGCTACAGAAATGAGATTCATAAGGAAAATAGAGGACAAAACAAGGATGGACACGGTTAGGAATATACAACTCAGAAGGAATTTGAACCTGAAACCAATGGTGGAAAAGGTTGAGGAAGCACAACTAAGATGGTATGGTCACGTCGAAAGGATGCCTGAACAAGGAATAGTTAGACAAGTGCTTGAAACCAGAGTGAGCAAGAAAAGAACCCGACCGACCCGACGAAAGAGGCCGACCTAGAAGAGCATGATTGGGGGATGTTAGAGAGGCAGTGGCCAAAAGAGGAATAGAGTGGGAAAACGCAAGACGAGCCACACAGGATAAAAAGAGGTGGAAGGAAATATGGAAAAGACAAATATAGAATAACTCAAGTCCACCTGCCTTACACCCCTAAAAGGGTAGAAAAGCATAAGGATTAAGTAAATAAGTATGAATCTATGATAGAATTTCTGACAACTAATATTAATAGAGTAAGCGAGAATGATTTAAATCTACTTGTTCGTCTAATAGCTGGTTGAAATTTTTACGGTTATTAATTTCGAGACTTTCTAGGATTAATTTTTTGGACTTATTTTCATTTTTTTGTACCACACTAACATTGGCAATATTTTACATAAAAAAAACGTTTAAACAAGCAGTTTCACTTATATACTCTACGATAGTAGGAAAAGCACAATACACTTACACAGGAAAAGTCACTAGAAAAATCTCCAAACAATTAACGCAAAATAACAAAAAAATAACATTTAAGACTAATAACACTCTAGGGAATATAATTCTGAATAACAAATCTAAATCTAATAAAATTAAAAAAACCGGGCGTCTATTTATTGAGTTGTGGATCTTGTACCAAAAACTATATTCGACAAACTAGTAGACTATTTGAAAACGATAGCAACTCACATTATGCAACAGATGTAATTAATGAATCACATAAATTCAATGATGAATTTAAAATGCTACATATTGAAAATAAATCCAAAAACCAAGTAGATTTAAATCGTTCTCCCTTACTCAATTTATATGAGTTCTCAGAAATTCTATCATAGATTTATACTTCATAAAAATAATATAACTGTACATAATTTATTAAAATCATTAACGCAAAACAGATATAATTATAGTTTAAGGAACTCTTTAGTTACTCTTAATACACTTCTGAAGAAGACACTGTGTGTTTGAAACAATTGTTAAGTTGTTGAAATAAATAAATTGGAAATACAAACTAGAGTGTTTCTATATCTTTATTAAAGTATCCTATTTTGAATAAAAGGTAGTTAAGGAGCTGTGAAGATTTCGATAAGTCTGTAACAGATTCCACTGTTTTATTCTTGATCCTAATATTTTAAATTTTTTTTCGATGAAATCTGAATCTGTAACAAGGTCGTTTAGTTCTGATTGAGTAATCAAATGGGGTCAGCGTAAATCCGCCGTTAGGTTCTTCTGACCATAAGCTACTTTCGACATCGAGTCTTCTACCAATCAGTGACAGAGAGACGCCTAAACCGCGTAAGATTTGGCACTACAAGTCTGCTAAATGGGAAGATCTCATGGATTATTTTCGAACTCTCCCTTGGTTAGACATTTGTTTTCGATCCGACGACCCATCTGACTGCGCCAGGGAGGTTTCCGATGTTATTTTGGCCGGTATGGAGGCTTACATCCCTTTTTCGAAGAAATGCCCTCCCAACGGCAAGGCTTGGTTTGACCAAAAATGAAAGAAGCTGTTGCTTCTAAACACCTTGCATACCGACAATGGTATGAAAATCCTAACACCATAAATCGTAACACATTTGTTCGTGCCAGGAACAGATGCAAAGAGGTTATCGACGAAACCAAGGAGGTACACAATCAACAGATTGGAAACAAACTTCTTGCTTGTCCCGAAAATTCCAGGTCCTTTTGGTTGGTCGCTAAGGCACTTAGTCAGAATTTCACCAAATCCACCATACCCCCACTCACACGGCCAGATAATTCTATTGCAACGACACCTGTTGAGAAAGCGAACTTGTTGGCTGAACTCTTTGCTTCACATTCTACTGTCGATTTCCAAGGAAAAACACCACCTACTATTCCCATAGTGCAGTCAAGGATGCCCGATGTTGTCTTCAGACAGCGTATCATAAAGCATATACTGATGAAGCTAGACACGAAAAAGGCTTCTGGCCCTGACGGAATACCTGCCATAGTTCTTAAAAAAAACTGTGCGAGGGAACTAACACCAGTTTTCTGTAGACTTTTCAACCTATCCTACAGAAAGGGGATAGTTCCTTCCTGCTGGAAATGTGCTACAGTTCAGCCGATACCTAAAAAAGGCAAGAAGACCTTGCCAAATAACTACCGACCAATCGCTTTCTATAATATCGAAAGTCATGGAAAAGGCTATCAATCAGCATCTTCTAAAATATCTTGAAGGATTCAACATTATTAGCGATCACCAATATGGCTTTCGTAAAAATAGATCAACAGGAGATCTTCTGACTTATGTGACACATGTCTGGAACAACGCAATTGAACACTTTGGAGAATCTCAAGCGGTTGCTCTTGATATATCCAAGGCATTCGACCGTGTTTGGCACGACAGGCTGTTGGCTAAGCTGTGTTCTTATGGTATGTCTGAAAGGTTCTGTTTGTGGCTCTCATGTTTCCTCAAAGAACGTTCTTTACGAGTGGCAGTCGACGGATTTCTTTCTAACACCTTCACTATCAACGCCGGTGTACCGCAAGGCTCCATACTGTCTCCTACTCTCTTTCACATTTACATTAACGATCTGCTGGAAAAGACCGAGACTCCTATCTACAGCTTTGCAGATGACAGTACACTTATCTCTTCATTCACTTTGAACGCTCGGACGTCGGCTACTCAGACGAATATCCGCACAAAGACCTGGAAGAAATTCTATCTTGGGGTGACAGTAACCAAGTGGAATTTAACTCTACAAAAACCCAGGCGGCAGTTTTTCTCTAAAAAAGTTAACGTTGCTGAACCCGACACTCCATCCCTCTAACATCGTCACTCAATTTGTTGGGCGTTAATTTGAGAGAAAATATGTCCTGGCATGAACATGTTGCAGGCATAGCAAAGAGAGCTTCTCAAAAGTTGGGAATATTATTTCGAACCAGAAAGCTTTACACTCCACAACAACTGTTAATTCTTTACAAAGCTCAAATTCGACCAACTATGGAATGCTGCTCCCATGTTTGGAGCTCCGCTCCCAAACATACACTGCATTTGTTGGATTCTATTCAGAGAAGAGCTGTCCGTCTGATTGGAGACCCGGAACTGACCGACGGCCTTGATTCGCTGGAACATCGAAGAACGGTTGGCGACTTGAGCCTATTCTACAAGTACTTTCATGGAAAGTGTTCGAAGGATGTGGCCCGCTTAATTCCTCCCAGAGTGGTGCATGTTAGAAGTACACGTCGCGCTAATTCTGCACATCCGTATGAGGTTCAGCTTGTTACTCCTCGTACAACGCTCTTCAAGCAGTCTTTTATATGGAGAACATCATCTCTTTGGAATAATGTGCCCAGGACTGTGTTTCCCACCGAGTACAATCTACAGCGATTCAAGAACAACGTGAATCGCTTTCTCCGCACACGTGTCGCTTCTGTAGCGCTTTAGGGACTTCCCTGTAGCACGTGTGCTAGACCCATAAAAAAAAAAAAAAAAAAACCGTCAAATATTATAACATTTCAAACAACATACTCGGGGAACCCACGATTTATCTCTATTTTCAATTGCGGTCTTAAGATAAGCTTCATAACACTTTTCAAGTAGCGGGGTTAATTGACTTTTTTTCACTTTTAGTGGTAAATTTACCACAAACGTGACAAAACGAACTAGGCGAATTAAAACAAACGCGTGGCATTGTGTATATTTAGCACTAATCTAAATGTTTTGATCACATTTATACACGAAAAAGTAATATTTTTATGACTAACTTCAAACAAGTGATACGGGGAGTAAATAAAACAAATTACTAGTTTTCTAGGTTGATACTTTTTTTTGTATACTAGAATCACTATCCGAAATGTCGGTGATTTTTTTAGTGTAGCATAGTGTTTTTACTTCACCAAACACATGGAATTCAGCGGCGATTAGGTCTCTCCTGGACTGCATATGGCAAACTGGCCTATGTATTCAAATCTAATCTTCGTATGTGTTTAAAAAGAAGTAGTTGACAGATGCATACTCCCCGTTCTTACGTAGGGAGCCGATACTCTCAAAATGACGAAAAAAAAAACATCGATAAAATATGTGTCATGCACTCTTAAAGACCACATCCCAGATCACATTATCAGGAAGAGAACAGGGGTACAAGACGCAATCAGATTCATTCTACACCTGAAATAGAACTGGGCTGGACATGTTGCTAGGTTTAAGGATGGACGATGGACAAAGAGAATTAAAGAGTGGCGACCAAGATCCGGAGTAGAGGTAGATCGCCAAGTCGGTGGACTGTTGATTTAAAAAAAGTGGCTGGAAATTGGGTACAAGCGGCCCAGAACAGAAAAAGGTGGCAAGACTTGAGGGAGGGTTTCTTCCAGCAGTAGACAGTATAAGCTGATGATGATGAGTGTTATTAAACAACAGCAATTCACTATTTATGGTATTTTATTCATGAATTGATCAACTTATACAGCCAAACTACGAAGAAACTGATTAATAATGCTTATGACTTAAGGAAACCCAAATATGCAAGTGAAAAACTTTAAAATATGCGCATAAATATGCAAATAATTTTCCCAAAATATGCACATACATGTTGTAAATATGCAGTAAAAAAAATCGAAATAGACTTGAAAAATGTAAATTTATTGTTTCACATTACATGATACAAGTACTATACTAATGTAGCAATAAAAAATTTTCAACATACAAGGCGAATGAACTAAATCTAAATATAATATTATACAAAGTAAAAAATAAATATAAATCATAATGTATTTTATTACTTTACTTAAAGATGAACATATAATAATAATAATAATGTAGGTACATATTATAAAAATTTACATACGTAGTAAACAGCATAATAAAACATACATTTTAAATTTGATACATACAGGGCGATGCAACTAAGTAAGCGGACATATGCAAATATTGCAAAAGACAGGGTCTCCGTTAGTTATAAAAACAATAAACTACTAAAGGTTTCTCAAAATTTTCCATTAAAAAGTTTTGTCTTCTATCGTTGTATAAAAATTTATAAATTGAGAAACTCCTTTCCACATCGACTGATGTAATAGGGGCGATTTAAAATTATTTAATAACATAGGATCTAAATCAATGGAATCAGTAAAATCCCCCTTTAAAACATTAGCTACTTGGCTGACAAATTGAAACCCACTATTTTTTTCCATAACATTCTGAAATTTTTGAAAAATTTTGCTCCCAATTTTACCTGCGACATTTTCAAAAGCGACCTCACATTGTTTTATTAGTTGAACACTTCGGGTTAATGGCAAATTAGATTCCTCCATTTGAGTTATGGTTTTAGAAACAAAGCTATAATTTGTTTTAAGAAAGGAAAGTTGTTGTTTTATCTCCTTGTTTTTGAATAATCGTTTAAGTCCTGTAAGGGATTGGAAAGATTCGTCTGATAATTCTGCAATTAGACCATCTAGTTGACAGAAGTTGTCGCAATAAAAAAAGGTTGCTTCCAAAGTGCCCCATCTTGTAATAACAGGCTGAGGTGGAAGAGGAGTGTTTGGTAATTTTTTCCTTGTAGAACTGAATCCTTAAAGGCGCTTTATGGAAGATTTTCTTCATGTTAGAAATTAAGCTATTCACAAACGGAAAATGAACCCTATTTAAAGCATGAGCGAGACATGTTACATGTATTAAGTTTGGATAAAAAAATTTCAAATTTTGCCCGGCCTTTGTCATGTACGGTGCTGCATCTGACAAAATAAGCAAAAAATTATCTCCTGGAACAGGCGTAGGAAGAAAAACTTCGATAGTTCCTCTTGAACAAATCTGGCCACTGTCAATGCATTTGTTTTTTCTAACTTTTTGGAAGCAATCAGATAAGATTTTGGCAAAATATCGTCGCTAAGAACTCCAATCAATAAATGCGCAATATACCGTCCTCTTGAATCGGTAGGTTCATCAATACATATGTAAAAATGTTCGTTGCGAATTTTACCTTTAATTTCCTCAATTACCTGTGAATACAAGGAGCTTACGTCGTTTCTCCGTATTGTTGTTTCACCTGGGATATTAAAATTGCAATACTTCTGGAGGAAGGAAGTAAAGTTTTGATTACGTAGCTTCGATAACGGAATGTTTGATGTCATCATTGCACGGCATAGATCTCGGTTAAAGATGTCTTATTCATTTAGCTCTTTATTTTTGTACGTTGGTTGGAAACATTGCGTTAATGTGTGTTGTGGCCTATCTCCAGGTTTCGTCTTACTCAATTTGGCAATATGGCAAGCAGTTTTCACGTGTTGCTCTATTTGAAATTTTTTATCGCATGGTATCTGCAATAAAAAAAAATTTAATTAAAATCCCAAGGAAAAAATTCGTTTAAATAGAAATTTCGTTAAATAGAAAACTAGGTGCTTAGGGCAGGCAAAAATTAAAATTCTGCTTTGTACCTTTTTTATTAGATTACCTAGAAATACATACGTTTACGTATGTATTTCTGTTTCGTGGTTTCGTTAAATAGAAATATTGTTCGTTAAATGGAAGAAAAATAACTTAAATAACATTGAAAATAGCATCAACGGCAAAATCCTGACAAAAATTTCGTTATGTTTAAATATTAAACGAAAATGAAATACCCTGTATATTCAATAGGTATTCAAAAATTATACTTACAATTTTAACACATGCAGAACAGTAGGTTTTTCCCATATCTATTCTTAGTTCTTTGTATGGTTTAATCTACACTGACACACTACTGGCTCACAAGATAAAAAGCAGAAATCGACGTAACCACTTTAAAAGCACAACCAAAAATGAAATCTAATAAATTAATAATACAAGTATGCTCTGATGGCCGTCTGGGGTTTACTGACTGGTTTTTACTGACCATAAAATAATAAAATTTATTTGCGGAAAACCACCGGCGCGGCGGCGGCAACCTAAACATTGACCCTTATTCCGAAAAATGAATGAAAATGCCTGCCAAAGACCTACATTATTATAAATTCCTTCAAATATGCACATATATGTTATTTTTAAAGCATTTATGCAAATATTTAGAAAAATGCATATAATAGGCAAAATATGCAATATTGCGCTTTGCATATTTGGGTGTCCTTACTTATGACAGTGTTTAATAAGTGCTGAAAAAAGTACTGTATTTTAATATTGTTATGTTGTTGATGGAATAGCGTGTTACAGTTTTTTATTAGCCGATTATCTCTTCTCATGATCTTAACAAGATTAGCGACACGCACGTCCAGTTTTAAAAATAAAGCGGTTGGTGTAGTGATGACAACTATAACGAGGGTTACCTTTTGAGTTTTTATAGACAGAAAAAAAAATTACTACAAATCGTTTTATTATTTCTCAAAATATTCGCCTTTAAGATTTATACACTTTTTAACGAACCAATTCTCGAAACATTTATTCCACTCTGATATTGGTACCTCAAAATATGGTTTTGGAAGGATTTAACAGGTTTTTGAGGTGATGAAAATCGCTGTCGACGCATTTTTTTTATTTTGACATTCGGGAACAAAAATAAGTCGTTAGGCGATAAATCCGGTGAATATGGGCAATGAGACATTAGCTTGATATTTTTCTTTTTCAGATAATTAATTGTTTAACCTGCTGTGTGAGATCTGGCATTGTTATGATGAAGAATGATGTGATGTTTTCGGTTGTTTCTCCAGATTTCATCGATGACGTCTGGCAAACAAATTGTTGTATATCATTGAACATTCACCGTTCTTCGATCATCTGAAACAGTGATTGCAACATGTCCGGTATAACCAAGGAAACAAGGGATCATTTTCTTGGAAATATTTCGCCAGCGAATCACTTTTATTGGATTCGGTTCATCTTGGAACCCCCAAACAGTTGATTGTTGCTTAGTTTCCAGCTCTTACGAATATATCCAAGTTTCGTCTCCTGTTATGATGTTGTATACGGATTTTGTATGTCCTCGGACGAATTTTTTGAGCATTTCCTTACACTAATTGACACGAACCCGTTTTTGAGTTTCGGTCAAATTATGCGAAATCTATTGGGTTCAGATCTTTTTCACAGCTAAATGTTCATGCAAAATCGAACATACTGCAGTCTTCGATATGCCTAAGGATGCCTCTATCTTACGGTAAGTCACATGCCGATCCTCTTCAATCATGTCGCGCACAGCATTGATGTTTTTTGGAACGACAACCGATTTTAGTCGGCGTTCACGAAATTCATCGCTGACGGAAGCACGAACATTACAAAATTCTGCAAACCAATTGTAAACAGTCTTTTCTGGTGGTGTTTCGTTACCAAAAGTTGAACGGAGCGATTCGAGGCAGTGTTGTTGTTTATTAAAATCGTAAACAATTATCCAACGGAAATCTTCACGTAAAATTTCCATTTGTTCACAAAACTGTTTTTTTTTAAACGCTCACTGTAAACAAACTACTCAGCCAATTTCTGAGCTGCTACTGTTTTTCCAGTAACAAATATCAAATTTTACAACAATGGTAATATTACATTCAATAGCGTCATCTAATGGTCGTTTGTAAAAACTTAAAAGGCGGACTTCGTATATAATGTTATTGGGCCGAAAATTCCAAAATCCCAACGTGGTGTAGCCGGTATTTATTTGCGCCTAATAAAAGGCTGTATTTTCTACTAGAGCGTAAAATACTTTTGAACTATCCCATTTTTGCATATTTTTATAAGCGGAGGAAAAAGACTTGACTACTGCTACTGAAATACAAAGTAAATAGGACTTCTTTCAGTGACATTATGTCTAAATTTTATGACAATCGGATAAACAGAAGCTGATATATTGCGTGTAAAGTGGCAGTGGGCTTAACTATCAGTCGAAAAATGAACATCGAACAAAGAGAGTATATTCAGTTTTGTGTAAAACTTGAACGAAACGTATCAGTTGATAAAACATGTTTATGGTGATGATTCTCTATCTCGTAGCACAGTACATGAATGGTATAAACGTTTTAAAGACGGTCGTGAGGACCTAAATGACGATGAACATGTTAGTAGTAATACTACAGAGCCTCTGTGACATTTTAGCCTCGAAAAATCTCGAGTCGGATGGCATGTGTCCATTCGCAGTGGGTGTGGTCATTATTTTTCGGCGAAGACGTGACGTAATGAAGAAGAAGAAGTGTGTGAAGACATGAAATGGTGAGAGCATTGTGTGTGTGGGTGAAGAATGCCCTTGGGCGAAGAAGTCGACAATGACATAAGAGACCAGAGGCTGTTGAAGAAAGTTTTAGTAATGGTCTTGGGGGAGGGGGGTGGAGTTTGTCGTAGTGCTTAGATATCGGTTAATAAAAAGGTCGAGATTGCACCTGATTAAATATTTCTTTTAAACCGAAATTCGCGATAACCGAAGAAATCATCGACATTGTCCGTGAATTCACCAGAAAAGAAATCTTCGTTGAAGATGAGCTAACAAATTCATTTAATATGTTTATTGACAGTACAAAACACTATGTTGAGTTTGAATGGGACTATTTTGAACCTAATAAATGAACTTCGCTAAATAATAAGTTCTTGCTTTTAATTTTGAAAAAGTTGTGTTTACTTTAAGATACATTGCGTAATAAGATTGTATTGGATGTACAGCGTGATAAGATGAAATGAGGACATAAACACAGTTGTGGAAATATGCAAGGAGGCAAAAGAAAAAGGACTAGGATATGGTATAGATACCCAATGAAAATAATAGTTACGGTAACAAAATATTCACTGCAGTGGCAGTGAACAAGTGCAAAAAGTAAAGAAAATTAATGGATAGATGAATAAGATTAAAAATGGCTTTAGAATTAACAGTTTAACATAAAAAAAAAGCTTAGAAGAGACGAAAGTTATGTTTTTTGTGAGGTTTCCATTCACAACAGGGTAAAAAAAACGGCCCAAGTGCAATTAGCATTCCGTACGTTGATTGCTTTTAAAATAAAAACTTTTGTTCCAGAGATATAAAATGATTAATTATTTCACAAAACCCACCCCAAATAAGTTTTCAACAAAGTTTTTTTTTTCCGATCTTTACTGAAAACTGATGACCTTGAAATTTTTGTTTTTTATATACCAGATAAATTATTCAATATAATGCAGTCGTGGTAATAATTTTCGTTTAATCTACACCCTGTGGAGATTATTTCAAAATCTTTTCAAAATTTTTTGATCAGTACTGTTCGAGATAAGGGGGACGACAGCAATTTTTCGCAATTTTTTAAAAAAAGTGTGCGGAAGTATTACATTATATATATTTTTGAACTCATGTTTTTACAAGCTTTCATTTGACACCCCACTCGATGACCTGATAAAAATTTTTTTTTCGCTTTCGAACTTTCTATGTCAAAGAGTTTCGGAGAAAATCGGGGCAGACGGACAGACAGACACCGAAGTGATCTTATAAGTATTCCGTATGGAAAAGCAGACTGGGCGAAATTAATAGATGATTTAGAATTTAACGCCAATAAGCTGTGTCACCTATTATCTCACGCGACTAAAAATAATCTCGATATATATGTATATTAGAATGGAATTTTTAAACTAAAATTAATGATTGTAATTAAAATTAAATATTCTTAAAAAAAAAGTAACTTGAAACTTTCTAACCTAAAGGCAAAAATTAATTACTTCAAAAATTTTCCCATTATTACTTTTAACAAAAACTTTTATAATTAACGTAACTTTTTTTTGTTATAACGTATTAACGCTGCAGGTAGATTTTAATGACTACGATTAATTTAATTTAATGAACCCATATAATATAAGTAAACACGGCTCTGTATAAATTATGGGCCTATATATTTTAATTCCCACCTTTAAATAAAATATTCTTCATTAGAAATTTCCAAAACTAAAAAAAATGTTCGTTGTTTTTCGTTATGAAACTTTTTATTAAATTTTTAATGAGCGTCGTTTCATTTTTTACTGTTTTCTCTGAAAAAAGTATCGTATTCGTGAAAAAATGCTAACTGATATGTATGAAAAATATTTACGTAATCTGAAATCCCTAGTCATCAGTACCTGCAACTATAACACTCATGGGAACCAATTCAGATCTTTTGTATATCTTATCAAATAGATCATATATAGACCAACACCAAATTTAGTTTGTTCTTGATGAAATAAGAGGACGAAGTTGGATCCGCTTTTTCCAGCCAAAAACGGTCGTTTTTCGAGTTTTTGAACTCGGCCCTAAAGCAGGGTCCGATCTGGGCGACGACTGCCCTTTGGGGCGCTTGACTTTTTTAGTGTCAGCAAATGTTATGCTATTTGATTCAAGTGGCTAAACGATACTCCATTTTTGGATGTAGCATTTTGGGCATACCAGGGCACGGGGACCGCAATTTTAACGTTAATGATTTTTATTCGACTCGCCCGATAGAATGTACAACTAGGCCGACGGTTAGTTGCCAGATTAAAATTTCGAGTCACCCTCTTGGTCTATTAAATTCAAATAATCATATACTTCAAAATGCACTAGGTATTCCATACTTACCCACATGGTTTTAGAGCCAATAGGTCCACAAATCTTGCCATATATAATCTACTATTCAGTATTGTCGATGATTAGGAGAGAAATGTGAAACATCCAGTGACGTAAGCAAAAGTTCTGAATGTGTGTGTCATATACATATTGAAAAATCCAAATGCTATGGTAGTTTGATTCTCTTAGTCATAACCTAATCAAATTCTTCGCATCCAGTCGTTATCACTATATTTTCTGCGATGGCATGCAATACAATAGTTCCACCTATTTTCAAAAATCTAATTCAGGGCTCTGTCCTAAACCTAACCGTGTTTTTTATATACATAAACGATCTAACCAGTACTGCCTCTCAGATAAACTTAAACTTGCAGTATCGTCTGCAACACTTCGTGCCCAGATTTAACTACCCTGGAAAGTTCACAAGCTAGTCTTGACCAAGTGAACGTGAAATTTGCTCAATATATATATATATATATATATATATATATATATATATATATATATATATATATACATATATATATATATATATATATATATATATATATATATATATATATATATATATATATATATATATATACTGAGATCCTGTGTCTTGAGCTGCAATGTTTGAGCGCCACCTTAGTTGGTATCCAGCTCGTCTTCTTCGTTGCAATAGATTTGTTGCAGTGGAGACCGTGCTCCTGCAAACGAGGCAGAGGCAGACCACTCAACAGATAATTTAATGACTTAAAGATGACTGCTGGACTATCATGGATGAGAGAGGCGCAAAATCGAGAACGTTGGAAGTCTATCAGGGAGACCTACATCCGAAAGTGGACTGAAAACGGCTGAGAAGAAGAATATATATATATATATATATATATATATATATATATATATATATATATATATATATATATATATATATATATATATATATATATATATATATATATATATATATATATATATATATATATATATATATATATATATATATATATGTATGTGTGTCTGTGTGTGTGTGTGTATGAGGGTGGATTAATATATTCGATCTCGCTCGGAAATACCAATTGAAGTCTCGACCGCAAAATCGCATAAATGACCCTATCGAGGATGACAGACGTATAAAAATTGCTAGAATTGCTGAAATGGGTAATGTCAGTCGTCCACTCCATCATTCATGAGAAGTTGAACTATCGCAAAACGTGTTCGAGATGGGTTCCAAGACAGCTGACTCAGAACCGTAAAGGCAACCAAATTAGAATTTGTTCTGAACTCAAACAACGGTTTTTAAAGGAAAGTAACAAGTTTCTAGAATGTATAATAATCTACGATGAAACGAGGATTTATTATTTTGAACCTGAATCCAAACGGCAAAGTCTCGAGTAGAAACATCCTAATTCTCCCGCAAACAACAAATTTAAAACCTACGCGTCTGCCGGTAAAGTGATGTTAACGATATTTTGGGAGTTCAAGGCCCAATTTATTGTGATTATTTAGAAGATCAACGTATCGTGAACAGTGAGGACTGTTCAGACATGCTTCAACAGAAAGTAAAACCCGCGGTAAGACGAAAACGCCATTGTTCTCTCTTAAAAGTTATGATTCTGCTGCATAATAACACTCGCCCTCATACCGCTCAGAAAAGGCGCGTGATGATCGAAAAATTTGGTTGGGAACTACCTCGCACCGTCCAATTTTTATCTGTTGCACCCGCTCGAAGAGTTTTTACGTGGCGCCAAGTTCGAAGACAACGAAGCAGTCAAAAGACACCAAGGTGAACATTACAGAAACTCAAAAGCTCACAGTACGACGGGAAAAGTGTCTAAGTATTCATAGAGCCTATGTCGAAAAGTAGCGTAGTCATTGTCATTGAATAAACAGTTTTGTGTTCACAGTCATATGTCTCGGTAATTATTGAACCTTCCTTGTATGTTGATTATGGGGTTGTGATTTATGTGTAATGTATGTATATATGAGTGTATTCAGTATCATTCATGAAGTAAAGTATTCTTATATTTGTAAGATGTAGAGAGATTTCTTGTTACACAGGGAAAAAGCGTTTATTTCAAAATCTATCTCATAAATGAATAATGTGCTACCTTCTTTAAGATAGGCTTTTTCCTTAATTAAAAAAACATGAACCTTACAACAAGTTACGCGAAAAATTCTTTTAATAGCGTTAATGCATTTGCGAGGGCCAGCGCAACGTTTTTTTCTCCGACGAAATGAATGGCTCGCCTTAATCTCGTAAAATTTATTTCTTTCTCTCAACCTGGATTAAAAATGTGTCGCTTTTTACAAAACCTGACGTTTTTTAACGTTTTTTACAATGGGACACTTTTAATCGGCGTTTAGGGATTAAATTTAGGTGTATATTTTGTCTCTTAACTTAAGTTCCTTCTCATTATGGGATTAGAAAAATTTTGATAAAAAGAGCAATTTTCTTTTGTTTTATCTTGTTAGGTGTTAAATTTGCTTTTAAAGTTTGGCAATCAATTATCTTTCCTTTGGCGAATTTCGAGCTTTTTCTTAATCCTGCCTGTAGGGATTACGCAGGCGAGAGCACAAAGCCGTAATTAGGAATGAAATAATCTTTTTAATTACTTAAAGAATGTATACTTAATACCTGAGAAATAAAAATTCAAATATAACTGAGCTCAACACAAAATAATTAATAGGGCCGCATGAAGCTATACGTAATAATGTACCTAAAAAACGATACAACAAACAGACATGCATATGGCACTGGCTCACAAAATTATTTTTTGTTTTTAGATATTTTAAATCGGGTTTTATTTTTAAATATAGCAGTAAAAGCTTTTTAGAGTGCGTATTTTGAAGAAAAATAAATTTTAATATACAAAAAACAGTATATTGAGAAAAAAAAACATATTTACTTAAACAAAAATTACAAGAATAACACAAACAACAACAAACAAAAGAAATCTTTGTAAAAAACTTTTTAAACCAATACATCTAAATGTTATGTATTTTTAGGTGCTGAAACCGTATCTGGTATCAATTTTTTTTGTATCACCCACAGTTCTCTCACAATATGGCACCGTTTAAATTTCAAAATAGGGAAAATTAAATAATTAAATTGTAAATAATTAAATTAAATAAAAAATTTCCAGATTCCAGTAAATATTTTTTTTTTCAGCCTAGAACCAAGCTTTTTCCTTAGTCAAACCCAAATCTCTCACTAAATCATTTAACTCAGCTTGTGTAAACAACTATGGTTTTAAATTTTCTAGAGAACACACATTCATAACACAGCCCCACAAAAAAAAAAGTGGGGTATACTTTTGATGCGAAATGTCAGATCCGTAGTATTTTTGCCCGCTGATCACGAATCTGACGTCAGAATATCGCCATCACATCTCAATTTTTTTCTAACCTCAAAAAATAGGTAAAAATTAGTAAAAATTAAGAAAAATATACTCCTAAAAAATTGATTCAAGCTTTTTCATGAATCCAAAGATGTATTAATATGTATTCGGACACGCTAAGCTAATATTCATCGGTTGGATTGAGCCATACAGTTCTGTTTTCTTTCTAACCTCAATAAATCAGACAGATATAGTGCTTCTCGAATGCAAAAACGAATTCAAATTAAAATTCAACCGATTCTTACCAAATTTGGTACACGGGGATTTTTTGGGTCGCTGATCACGAATCTGAGGTTGGATTTGCAAAATTCAAGATGGCAGATGTTTTCGCGCCATTTTGAACGCCGAGAAAATTCATCGGTCGATTTTTATTCTTCTACCTGCATCCAGGGCATCTCCACGTGGTGACGGTGGGTAACGGTGTTACTCCACTAGCCGGCAGAGTCCCTGGCAGGTAGAAGAAAGAGAATTACGATGCAGGGACTCGGAAACCCAGTATCGGCGGTTGGTCAGGGTGGGAAAGCGGGCCCGCAGCCGTCGTCATGCAGCGACCGTAGCTCTTCATGTGTGGGTGACTTGGCTCATGTAGAGTATAATGCTACAAGAAAACGGTCTCACGGTACAAGGACTTTTCATAAGTGCGATAAAAACAGTGATTCATTTTGTTATATTTGCTGTCAACACGTATTGAGTAAAATGGGGTCACCGATAACGGATAAGATTAAAACCTTATATAAGGATTGTTTTAACATTGAAATACAGCACCAGGATACAGATTGGGTTCCCCACATCATTTGCAGTTCTTGCAAAATAATGTTGTACATCAATAAGAAGGCGATTAAATATTCCAGACCAGCAATATGGAATAGACCATACAGTGAAAATGATTGCTACTTTTGTATGAATGTTGTATCTAGGCATAACCGAAAAAATAAAAGCACTATTACTTATAACGATGTTTCGACAGTAACAAGACCAACTAAACTAATTCCGCCTCCTGAACCACTTGATGCTGATGTTATGGAAACAAATGATTTCACCTTATCAGTTCATGCCGAAAACATTGAGACTGTCGAAAAAGATTCAAACACTGTTACTAATGAATGTTCTAGTGACAACCTATCATATACTAGTGACACAGATAAAGAATTTCTACCATACAACCGTAAACCAGAACCAATACTCGTATCACAGTCAGAACTTAGTGATCTAGTCAGAGATTTAGGCTTATCCAAAGATGGTTCAGAGCATCTTGCTTCCTTTTTAAAGAAAAAGACATTTACTTAAGCCAGAAGCTACGATTTCTTATTATAGAAACAGAGATGAAGAATTTCGAAAATATTTCACAATGGACGAGGAATTGTCACTTTCATATTGTACCGATGTAAAAGGTCTAATGGATGAATTTCAAAAAATAACTCATACGATCCTGAAGAATGGAGACTGTTCATTGATTCTTCTAAACGGAGCATTAAGGCAGTTTTGCTGCATAATACCAACGTTTACGCTCCCATTCCGATTGCTCATTCCACAGTTATGGAAGAGCAATATGAAAAAATGAAGCAGCTTTTGATAAAAATAAAATATGCTGATAACAACTGGAAAATTTGTGGAGATCTGAACATTGTAACAATATTGCTTGGCCAACAGTCAGGGTTTACACTTTATCCCTGTTATAAATGTCTGTGGAATAGCAGAGACAGGGAACATCATTATAAGAAGAAAATTTGGCCAACAAGAGAATCGTTCACTCCTGGTGAAAATAATGTATTGTTTCCACCATTGGTAGATCCAGGAAAAGTTCTTATTCCCCCGCTTCACATTAAGCTTGGACTTATGAAGCAATTCACGAGAGCATTAGATACAAACGGCCCATGTTTCAAATATTTGCATAAAAAATTTCCGAAATTTTCTGAAGCTAAAATTAAGGCAGGCGTATTTGACGGGCCACAAATAAGGAAATTGTTTCAAGATTCATTATTTGTTACTAAAATGAATAAAGTTGAAAAAGCTGCTTGGCTTAGTTTTAAAGAAGTCGCAACAAACTTTTTGGGAAATAATAAAAGTCCTAAGTACAAAGAAATAGTCGAGAAAATGGTAAAAAATTTTCAAACATTAGGTTGCTTAATGAATCTAAAATTACATTTCCTGGACTCCCACATCAATGATTTCCCAGATAATCTTGGTGACTACAGTGAGGAGCAAGGGGAACGTTTTCAGCAAGATCTGAAAATCATAGAAAATCGGTATCAAGGACGATGGGATGACCATATGCTAGCGGACTATTGCTGGTCGCTAAAAAGAGAAACAAGTCCTCAAAAGCGTTTGGGCAGAAAGCCTTTGAATAGGTCATTCGCGGAAAAAAAGAACAAGATACAGCCAAAAAAAGGAAAGTTAGGCGCGGGTCTAACCTTCGCAATTCTAGGGCTTAAGGGTCTACTATTTGAGAGTATATGGTTTAAAAGTCCTGGTTTTGAGTTTATTGGGTCTCATTTTTAAAGTTACAGAGTTATTGAGGTCTATTTTTTGAGGTTACAGGGTGTGGGAGTCTAAGGTTTCAGGGTTTAGGGTTTAAGAGTATCAGGTTTGAGGATTCCCCAACTGTATACCAAATTTGGTAGGAATCGGTTGGTTTTCAAAATTTTGTCCGCCACCTTGGATCCGCCATTTTGAATTTTGCAAATCCGATCTCAGATTCATGATCAGCAACCCAAAAAACCCCCGTGTACCAAATTTGGTAAGAATCGGTTGAATTTTAATTTGAATTCGTTTTTGCATTCGAGAGGGCACTATATCTGTCTGATTTATTGAGGTTAGAAAGAAAACAGAACTGTATGACTTAATCCAACCGATGAATATTAGCTTAGCGTGTCCGAATACATATTAATACATCTTTGGATTCATGAAAAAGCTTGAATCAATTTTTTAGGAGTATATTTTTCTTAATTTTTACTAATTTTTACCTATTTTTTGAGGTTAGAAAAAAATTGAGATGTGGTGGCGATATTCTGACGTCAGATTCGTGATCAGCGGGCAAAAATACTACGGATCTGATATATCGCATCAAAAGTATACCCCACTTTTTTTTTGTGGGGCTGTGTAATCATCCGGTCGACTTTCATTAAATTCGGGACTGGACTATAAAACATCATCAATAGACTGAGGTGGCTCAGGGACAGGAAGTCCCGGTCCATGTCCTACTGGCCGATTAGCTGAAATAAAGTTAGGATAGACAATTACTTTCTTATTTTTGGAGTTATATCCAGAAACATCAACGCTACAAAAATAACAATCATCTGAATGATTTTCTTGCTTTCTCCATATCATGGTACTGCAAATCTAAAAGCTTTCTTTTCTTTCTTATACCATTTTCTAAGATCCTCGACACAAACATAATTCTAAGATCCTCGACACAGAGAGTTTAATGAACTACGACGTAATGTTAAATTATTGATCGATTTGGCATATAAAAACTATATCTCTAAAGTAGAGGATTCCATCACTGATGATCCAACTACGTTTTGGTCGTTTATTAAAGCTAAAAAATCGGCAACTTATTTGCCTGATGTGCTTAAGTTGGGCAATCTTCAATTCTCTGAGCCAGATAAAATTGCTGATGCATTTGCCGGCTTCTTTGGGAGTATATATAGTGCGCCGTCAGATCGCGTCCCCAAAAACGATGTCTTCACCTCTAATTTATGTATCGCTCTTGATTGTTTGCCAGAGCAAACTATACTAACGGCATTGAAAGGATTGAAAGATAAACTTACTTGTGGCCATGATAATATTCCCAGCTTTATTGTGAAGGATTGTGCTCATGCTTTGTTGTTACCTTTATCTTATATATTCAATTTGTCTCACAGATTCCCTGACGTATGGAAGAAGGCCAAAATCATTCCCGTATTTAAAAAGGGTGACGCAAATGATATATCTAATTATAGACCGGTATCTTTATTACCGATATTCGCCAAAGTCTTTGAGATGTCAGTATATCAGTGTATTTTTGCACAGGTTAAAAGCCTGATTTCTATAAATCAACTTGGTTTTTTTAGCAAACGTAGTACAATAAGTAATTTGGCTTGTTTTGCTCAATTTACAGGCAATGCTTTGGACAAACGAATGCAGGTTGATGCTGTGTACAATGATTTCTCGAAGGCCTTTGATAGGGTTGACCATTCCATATTTCTACATAAACTGGGTTTCAGCAATAACCTAATTACATTTTTCGAGTCCTATTTGTGTAACCGCTTGCAGTACGTCGAAATTCGTGGACATAAATCCTCAACGTTTAGTGCCACAACTGGTGCACCTCAGGGTAGCAACCTTGCACCTTTAATTTTTTCACTCTTCATTAACGACATTGGTGATGGCATAACTAGTAATTTTCTTTTGTTTGCTGACGACCTAAAGCTTTTCCGCACCATAAGAGACTCTAGTGATTGCCTTTCATTACAACATGATATGGAGTCGTTACAGCAATGGTGTGAGTTGAATAGGCTGCCATTGAATGCCGGTAAGTGCTTCTTTTTGACTTACTCGAATAAATTTAGCACCATCGACTTCCAGTATAAATTGGATAATGAAGATATTACACGTTGTAATACCTTCAAGGACCTTGGAATTATTTTTGATCCTAAACTTTCATTTGCCCATCATATTAATTGGATATGCACTACTGCGATGAGGACGTTGGGTTTCGTAATTTATATTCCAGCTTGAATATGGTGCAGTTGTTTGGAATCCAATACACGCTAAGTATATTAAATAGGTAGAGAATATTCAAAGAAAGTTTGCCAAATTTCTTATATTAAAATATGATGGTGCGTATCCGGA
>CM032455.1:143919078-143994262 GCA_019049505.1 Pachyrhynchus sulphureomaculatus | reverse complement strand
TTCTACATAATTTCCGTGAATATTGAGGCACTTGTCATAACGTGGCACCAGTTTTTTTGAATACCTTCCTCATAAAATTCTGCCGCCTGACTTGTTAACCACTGTATCACAAATGTTTTGACTTCGTTATCGTCTTGAAGACGCTGACCACCCAGGTGCTTCTTCAGCGTGTGCAGGAACAAATGGTAGTCTGTTTCTCTCACCTTTTCGTCCACTTTCTGCACCAAATCTTCATTAACGACCGAAGGACGCCCACTCCGTTTCTTCATCATGCACATTTGTGCGGCCATCGTTTTTAAATGCTCTCACCCATTTCCTTACCATTCCATCACTCATAAATTTTGTCCGTAAACTTCACAGATCTCACGATGAATATCGATCGGTTTTACGCCTTTAGCACTAAGAAATCGTATAACAGCCCGTACTTCACAATCGGCGGGACTCACGATTGTCGGAGGCATCTTAAACACTCAGTAAACAACGTATACAATGAAGAATCAGACTGTAATGGCGTCAGTGCGTAGACATGAGATGTAGGTTACCAGCGCGCATGCGCGGAACGCCGACCGTATCGCAAAACGGTACTTACTTAAAAAACATGCCTCGTAGAATAACTCAACTCCTCGGGCCTTACTCTCCTAACAAAAAGGGGAAGAAAGGCATAAGGATTAATTAAGAAAGTAAGTAAAATAAAAATTTCAAGTGCATCAGTTTTCAGTAAAGATCGGAAAAAACCTCTGTTGAAAACTCATTTGAGGTATGTTTTGTGAAGTCATTGATCATTTTATACCTCCGTAACAAAAAATGTTATTTTAAAAGCAATCAACATACGGAACACTAATTGCGCAAGTCCGACTTGCACTTGGTCGGTTTTTTATTTTGATGTCATTTTCTTGGCTCAGTAGATAACTTAAAAAAAGTCCTCTTATATCACTAATGAATAACTCATATATTTTCCCAGCAAATTACCTATACACATGAACGAACGGACCCTGAAAAATAAATATTTCAGTTTTTCTTTTTAGGGTACAAAGCCTAAATAAATAATAAATTACATAAAAGATTTTTATCTAATTTTGTTTAGGTTTATTCCTATGTACATTTTTGTACGTAAATAAATAATAAAGACAGATGCGTATTTTAAACATTCGTTCACGGAGGAAGATAATTAGATAAAAAAAAAAATTATATAAAAACCCAAAGAATAAAACACGCAAACAAACTTTGATAACAAAGAGCCCGTTTTTTTTTATAAACCCCCGCTAACACAAGATCGAATATAATTCGCTTTACCATCCTCTCTGTCATAAATAATACTCGAAGAACATTCGAACGCGCCCTGTTGTTCAACTGAGTGGAAAAAACAACCTCGGGGGAATTCTGTCAAGCAGAAGCACATATACAGCAAAACTTTGTTATAAATATTAACTTGGTTTAACTTATACTTAACTTAATTGTAGGATATGTGTGAGTTTGCCACCACGTTTAATATACACACTCTTCCAGCAAAAAGAGTTTTGTTGTGTGTTAGTTTGTTGGTATGAATTTGTTATTTGGTTTTGAACGTCTTCGACTAAAATGAAGTTTTCGTATGTGGGTAGCATTAATTCTGTGTAAAGGAGACATTAACGGTTTATATTTACTTTTTTGTCATAATATATTTGTTCTTTGAAAAGAAAGTACCTCATGAAGAGGTGTAAAGCGAAACATTAAACAAACGTCATAGTAATTTTCACAGACTATTTTACTTGTAACACCCAAGTTTCTTCAGAGATTTCTGAGAAAAGCTTGCTTCCAAGTGGCAACTGATGGATTTCTTTCCGACCTCTATTAACGCTGGTGTACCCCACTTCATAAGATTTATCACAGTCTCTCTTTTTAATATACTCTCTCATCATCCTTATTCGTCGGTCCATTTCTGGACCTCGCTCATTCCTTACCATTTTTTTCGATCTTGCGCCTCTCGGATTCACATCAGTCCAGCAGATCTTTTTAGATCGGCCGTCGATCGCATTGGGAGGCGTCCCCTAGATCTCTTTCCCAAGTAGGGCCTCCATTTCAGAATTGTGTTGGTCCATCTTTCATCCTTACACCTTGCCACATGGCCTGCGTCACTCCACTTCAGTTCCGCCAGTGCTTCGGCTACGTCTTTTATTTTTGTTATGCCTCTTATCCAGGAGTTTGTTCTGTGAAGTGTTATGCTCAACATTTAGCGATCCATTGCTCTCTGTCCCACTCTTAGTTTGTTCATTGATTATTTTGTGAGAGTCCACGTCTGAGCTCCGTATGTCAAAACTGGTAAGACACATTGGTCAAATAGTCTAGAACGTAGATGCATCGGTATATTTTTATTTTACTCAATTTTCCAAAGGCAGCCCAAGCCAGTCTTCTTCTTCTGTAAAGTTCTATTTTTTGATTTTTCCCCTCCAAGTTTTATCATATGTCCTAAACAAATGTAATTGTCCACTTCTTCTAGTTCTTGGTTTTTAATTTTTATTTTCTGTTCTAGGGATCTATTACAAATAACTTTTGATTTTGTTAGGTTCATGTTTAGACCGATTTCACTTGATACAGCTCCGTTAACATACAGTCCCTGGCCAAATTATTAGACGCACTGCAAGATTTCATGTAAAATATTAATTACCGAGTGATATTGTACCGTTTTATTATTTTAAATTGATTTGTTTTTTATTTTTATATTATCCAATCAATTCCCTATTTATTTGACATAAATAAAACAGCATTAATTTAGAAAAGCATAAGTTTATTAAGTTTTAAAGAAAAGTGAAATTAATGCTAGTAAAAGTCAATATTTAGTTGAGCCACCTTTAGCCGCCATCAAAGCTTTAATTCTGCGCGGCATGCTATCAATGCAAGATTGTACTGTCTCCTGCATTTGAGGATGATGATTCCACACATGAATAATCTTTTTCTAGGAGCTGGGTTTTGTTGGTAATCACATCTTTAGCCACTTCTCTTTTCATCAGCTCCCACACATTTTCAATGGGGTTCATATCAGGGACAATCCAACTGAGGGATATTTTTTTCTGCCAAAAAAGCTTTAACAGACCGAGCAGTGTGGCAGGGAGCTCCATCTTGCATGAAAGTGAATGGTTCCCCATTGGAAACCATTCTCTGAGCTGCGGAATCAACCGATTTTGTAATACTTCTTTGTACTGATCTTGCCTCATTATTCCTTTGACGACGTACAGACGTCCAGTGCCCTTGCCGCTGATGACTGACCAAATCATCACTTTGGTGGGATGTTCTCCAGAAATCCACATCTTTGTCTTGCCATTGTTTGGCCCACTTCAGGCGGTTTGCTTTCATGGCAGCTGTTAACTTGGCTTCCTGGCGGGGCGACAGGCCCTAAAATCTAATTCTTTTCAATTTTCTTCGAACAGTGCGCTCAGAACCATTTACGCTAGCATCCTGGAGTTGTGATTTTATTACCTTTGTGGTAGCAAATCTGTTTTCTACACAAATTTTCTTCAAACATCTCTCTGACCGTGGAGTGAAAATTGGTTTTCTACCGCATCTTTTCTTTCTTTTCGGGCTTAATTCCTTCCCTGACTCATTTTCTTTTTTATGCGTCGTACACTAGCTTCAGAAACCTCCAATCTTCGTGATATTTCTCGGTTTGTAAATGTTTGCGCAATCACAAGGGCCTTCACTACAGCTTTTTTACGTGGTGAAAGATCGCCTTTTCTACCCATAATGAAAATAGTCCAATTACTTTTTTAAAACACTGCATACAAAATAAACTAATAACTGAGTAGTATAAAACTGTTAAACAAACATTCACAGTCCATAAAGCCACAGAAACACGTCCGTACCTGACTCGATTCCGATCGCGACTGATACAGGTTTGTACTTGTTTACGTTCATGTATCACTTTGGCAACACAGTGTTGCCATATGTTAAAAATAAATACAAATATGTAGTCTACAACAATTCTTTTAAATAAAAATCAATAATATTGTAGTTTAAATATACCACTATTGCATAAAAACTCTTAAGAAACATAAAATTACTAAAAAAAAATACAGTGCGTCTAATAATTTGGCCAGGGACTGTAATCTGTTGTTCAGGAGTTTCTGCGATAAGAACAATATCATCAGCAAATCTGAGGTTGTTGAGTCTTTTTCCATTCATTAGGATGCCCTTATTGTCTTACCATTTTAGTTGCTTGAAAACATCTTCTAGAGCATTCGTAAATAATTTTGGCGAGAGAGTATCTCCTTGTCTTAGATCCCTTTTTTATACAGATGTTTTATAGTGGATGTGACGTTCTTATATATGATTTCAAGTAGCGTAATATAACGATGATCTATCCTGGCGTTTCTTAAAAACTTCATAATTGCCCAGTGTTCTACTAGGTCGAAGGCTTTTTGAAAGTCGACAAATGCTAGGTTTAGTTCAAAGTTATACTCAACTGCATTCTCATTTTTATTAGGTGTTCACTTTTACTATAATCTCTTCGAAACCGGCTTGCTCGATTGGTTGGTATTCTTCAAGTTTAGTTACGCGATTTGTAATAAATTTAGTAAATGTTTGGCAGTATTGGTATAACAACTAATAAAGGAAAGAATCGTATTTTTAGAAGTTACCATGAATGTTTTATGAATGTTGTGAATGTTTTATATAATTGTGATAAAAGGCTTATCGGTCTATAATTCTCGAGATTGGTCTGATCACCCTTCTTATGTAATAATATCATCTAAGTTGGGAATATGGAATCTTTGGCACAATGACACTACTCAGTATATATCACCACTACACCAAACACTTTATTTTTGCGCTCGACGCGCGTTTCGCTAACCATGTTAGCTTCATCAGGAGCGATGATTGACTGGTTAGCGAAACGCGCGTCGAGGGCAAAAATAAAGTGTTTGGTGTAGTGGTGATATATACTGAGTAGTGTCTTTGTGCCTAAGATTCCACATTCCCAACTTAGTTGAGATGGCTTTACGGTCAACGGAATTAAACTTTATCGTAAATACAGTAGTAAGATTAGATTAGTAGATGCAGATAGTCTTTTTAAATTTCCTAATTTTATTAAGATTAATTTACCAAAATTAAACATTTCAGAAAAAGTTTCATTCTTTGCTAAACAAAAATAGCTTGACTTCGAAATCAAGAATTTGTACACAAAACGTAGTATGTTAGAAGTAGAATCACACAGCTTTCAAAAAACTTACTTCAGCATTAAACAATATTGAATATGAAGCATGAAGCGAGTTCCAGAGAAAAATGTTTTTAGTTATTGATATTCAATATAAAAAGAAATTCTCTATTCTAAGTAAAAAATTAAAAAAGCTCTTACCGACGAAAAATAGTCCTCGGAACTCGTAAATATTATAGAAAATCAGTCAATCATCGCTCCTTATGAAACTAACATGGTTAGCGAAACGCGCGTCGAGCGCAAAAATAAAGTGTTTGGTGTAATGGTGATATGTACTAAGTAGTAATAATATCATGCTTGCGTTATTCCAGCTCTTGGGAATTTCTCTTTTTGCTAGGCATATGTTGAAAAGATCACGTATTTTTATTAAAATTTCTTCTTCTCCTTCTTTTACCATTGCAATCACTATTCCATCTTCTGCTGGCGCTCTATTGTTCTTTATTTGTTTCAATGCATATCTCAGTTCTTCCGTCGTTATATCCGGCATTTCTTCTGAACCTACGTTGATTATCTTTCTCTCATTGTTGTACTGTTATATTATTGTTGAGTTTTTGTGTCGTATAGGTTTGTATAGAATTTTTCTATTTCTTTTATAATCTCCTCCAAGTTTCTTATCTCTCTTCCGTTTTCGTCTGTTAGTGTTATAATGTGTCTTTTTCCGTTTCGTCTAAAGACACTTTATTCCCCTGTTTTTCTCTATTAATTTTTTCACTTCAATTTCATAATAGTTTTGTCGATCTTTTCTATCATCTTTCTAGCTTCCTTTGCCATTTATCTAAATTTTCATATTTACCTTCTCTGAATATGGTAATTGCCTTTTTTCTTCTATTTTATTTTTAGTGTCTTGGCTTAGTTTTTCTGTCTTGCAGTTTTTCACTTTAGCAACTTTTTTCTAGCTTGCTTCATTGACCTCCACTTCTCCTTTTTCTATTGCTTGTTGAGCTTTCTTTTCTTTTCAATTCTACTGCATTTCATGTTTCAGTTTCTCTGTATCAATCTTTGTTTTTATCGTTTTTTTTTTTTTTTTTTTTTTTTGCCCCAAGCTTTCTTTTCTTTTTTGGGTCTATTGAAATTTTTGCTCTTAATAGGCTGTGGTCACTATCTATATTGAACCAATTTAGGGTTCTTCATCTTGTACTATTTGTTTTTCGCTTGACAAGTTGGTCTATCTCATTTTTATCTTTTGATCTAGTGATCCTGCCCACTTTCTTTGTTGTTTTTTTGGAGAAGAAAGAGTTCATTTTATATAGACGGTGTTTTGTTAAAAACTCTAGAAGCATACCTCCTCTTACATTTCTTTAGTCATAGCTGAAATTGCGTATATATTCCTCATTTTCTTCTTGTCTTTTCCCCACTTTTGAATTCAAGTCTCCTATCACTAGTGTATGAGTACTGTTGTCTTTTTTTATGTTGTCTAATATTTCATTATAGAAGGTTTTCATTTCTTCGTCTGCATGAGTCGATTTTGGTGCATAACACTGTATTATTATTATTTTATATTTCGATGAGAGTTGAATGATTATCGAAGCTACTTTCTCTGATTCGTTGTCAAATTTATATAATCTGTGCTGATATCTTTTTGTTAATTATAAAATCTACGCCACGTTAGTTTTCATTTCTCTACGCCTTTGTAATATAATATATGTCCAGACTTAAAGCTATGCATTCTTCTCCCTTGCGTCTTATTTCTACTAGTCCGACGATGTTTCATTTTATCTTATTAAGTTCTTCTTCGAGTTCGTAAAGACGGTCTTCGCCTAATAGATTTCGTACATTTATAGTTCCGATTGCCAATGTTGTTTTTCATTGGTAGTCTGCTCAGTCCCGGTGATTCTTAGCACCCCACCTGCTTCCTTTTCTGACCTGCTTCCTTGGTCAGGGATATGCAGACCGCCGGGGACTTGGGGCTTGTTTGTTCTTGTCGTTTTCATAAGGGTATTTGGCATTTAAAACACCACGTTTGCTAGGCGGGTTGATGAGTCTAGGTATGGGATATAGGAAGGATAATAGATTGTGGACATGATTAAGGTAAAGGCACAAATTTGCGCTGTTTATGGTGAAGATGCCAAAAGGTGGTCCTTGCGCATTCGTTCTAAAAAAATGTCAAAGTTGCTCCTCGCACAGGTCGACTAATGATAGAAAAAGTTGATGGAATTTTGTCCAAACATGAGCAAGACCGGAATATAAGTAGCCATAACATTGCCAAGGAACTAAACATTCATCACCAAAGTATTAAACCATTTGAAGAAAGCTAGCTACAAAAGAAAGCTTGATATTTTGATGCCATGTGATTTGACGATATACTCGATTGCGTTTCCATCTGCGTTCCTCCACGAAATCAAGCCATTTTTGAAGCTATTGATCACGAACGATAAAAAGTGGATCACGTATTACAATAATGTGCGAAAAAGATCGTGATCGCAAAAAGACGAAGCTCCACAAATGATGGCAAAGCCCGGACTGACACGAAAAAAAAGTGATGCTGTGTGGAAGGGGATAAGATTGAAGCAATCGATTTAAAAAAAATCGGCCAAGCTAGTCAACTGAAAGGCCAGATCACACCCATCTTTGATGACGGGACAAAAATTAAGAAATCTTGGCTGACAAGGTTTAATAAGACAGAGCTCCTTACTCCTTCAGACTACCATTTGTTTCGGTTTCTGTAGAACTCCCTGAATAATTTTAAGTTAATTTCAAAATAGGTCGGTGAAACCAACTTGTCACAATTTTTGACCCAGAAACCACAAAACTTCCAAACTGACAGAATTATAGTGTTGCCAGAAAAATGGCAGAAGGTCATAGAACAAGATAGCACATATTATTATTTTATTACAATTCTTTCAAAATATAAAAAAGAGTCGTCTTAATTTTGACTTTAAAAAGATGTTTTGGCAACCCTTTATATTTTAGTTAATTAATATAGAACTACGATTTAAAAAATCTTCAATAAATTTGAGATCAGGCGTCAACAAATGTAACTTTTGGGTCATTAATCAAGAAACAGCTCCAGGGCTTTACATCACAAAAACATAAGCAGATTTCTTGAAATAAAGGAGTATCCATAGACCATTATCTTTGATAAACGACAAGACAATTATAATATGAAGCACAGACAAGACAATTATAATATGGAGCAAGTATTTAGATAAAGTCAGAGGGTCATTTATCAAAGAAATGTAAGTAAGTAGCTAATAAATACGAGGATGGACTGAAAAATTCTCTACCTGATCAACCAGGAGCAAGATTTCAGTCCAAATTCAATTCGTATTCGATAGATGGTGATGAGAGAAAATATGGAGCTAGATCTAGTAATGACCTAGCTATTGGCAGTCATTGAAAATGCAAATTTATCAACGATGGCTAAATTGATATATCTTTGGTGCTAAAATTCTTTTCAAAAGAAAAATTGTAAAATAAATTAAAGATAAATTAAGTCCACTGTAATGGCGATGCGAAATTCCACGAACTCAAGTACAAATTCTTTCTCATCCACATTATTCTCCAAATTTGGCTCCGTTTGTCTTCTTCAGTTACAAAAAATAGCTATAAGGGAATAAATTTTGATAAGATTCTGCGGTACTACGTGCTATGCAGTTAATGAATAACACTGAAGAGTCCAAAGACACACTGAATCAAGTGTGTTGAATTAAAGGAAGGTAGATAGTTGTTTTTATCCTAGTTAAGTCAAAAACTTTTTCATTCATTCTCGTATACTAAGATCTGTGACTTGTTATGTCGATTTGATTTCTTCTCTTAGTTGTTACGGAAATTCACTCAGAAATTATTTTACTTTTTATGTAACATTCTGGAATAAGACCAGTTCACAAGAAAATAATGAAAATGGACGAATTTGAGAGTTCCATAAGCAAGTGAGAGGCTTGGCTCAAACACACATTTGTTTCTATATAAATCCGCCCATTTCCTGTGGGTCTAATGATAGGGTATCGTCAAGAAGAGGGTTTAAGGGTAATTTGTACTGTTTTTGGTTAAAAGCACACCTGTGCATATACTACTTATAAAATTACTATTTGGCCATTTAAACTTTTGAGTTAAGCCATCGATCTTAAGCCCTTAATAAAAAGTTTTAGATATAACAATGCTTTTATATATATATATATATATATATATATATATATATATATATATATATATATATATATATATATATACGAGGCTGGTTTGAAAAGTCCGTGCAAAAATAAAAACTACTTATGTGTTTGGGGTAAACCTTTTTTATTTTTCGACATAGTCTCCTTTTAGGCTTATACACTTCGTCCAACGATGTTCTAGTTTGTTGATCCCTTCCGAATAATAGGATTTGTCCAAGTCTGCAAAATATCCATTAGTGTCTGCAGTCACCTCCTCGTTTGAATAAAATCTTTGTCCCGCCAGCCATTTCTTCAAATTGGGGAACAAATAGTAGTCCGAGGGATGTGAAACGAGTTGGAATCCTATTTCCATTAATTTTGCTACCACAACTGCTGAGGTGTGTGCTGGTGCGTTGTCGTGATGGAAAAGGACTTTCTTGTGGGCCAATCGCGGGCGTTTTTCTTGCAGCTCGGTTTTCAAACGGTCCAATAACGATGAATAATATTTACCTGTAATAGTTTTACCCTTTTCCAGATAGTCGATGAGGATTATCCCTTGCGAATCCCAAAAGACAGTCGCCATAAACTTTCCGGCCGAAGGAACGGTCTTCGCCTTTTTTGGTGCAGATTCCCCCTTGGTAACCCATTGTTTAGATTGTTGTTTGGTCTCAAAAGTATAGTAATGTATCCATGTTTCATCCACAGTGATGAAACGACGCTTAAAGTCCTCCGGATTCTTCTGGAACAGCTGCAAACCATCTTGCGAATAGCTTTCTCATGTCCAAATGTTTATGGAAAATATTATGTACCCGTTCAGTCGAGATACCCACAGCACTAGCAATCTCACGCACCTTAACTCTTCTGTCATCCATCACCATATCATGGATTTGATCAATGATTTCTGGAGTCGTAACCTCAACAGGCCGTCCAGAACGTTCAGCGTCACTTGTGCTCATATGGCCAGTCCGAAAATTTTGAAACCACTTATAAACTGTTCTAATCGAAGGTGCAGAGTCACCATAATGTTTATCAAGCTTCTCTTTAGTCTCCTGAGGCGTTTTGCCTTTCATAAAGTAATGTTTAATCACCACACGAAATTCTTTTTCGTCCATTTCTTGAAAATCACTCGACTTCCTTGATTCACACGAATGCCAAACACAAAGAAATAGACCAATATGGCTGAAACTTGGTGTGCGTTCATTCAAGAGATGCTACTAACTAAACATGACTCGATACGCGCCGGTGGTGCCATCTCTCGGACTTTGCACGGACTTTTCAAACCCAGCCCTTTATATATATATATATATATATATATATATATATATATATATATATATATATAATATATATATATATATATATATATATTTATGTATAAATATATAACATTTAAATAAATATTATATTAAAAATAAGGGCTGATAGTCGAGTCGCCTAAATTATAATGGTTATACGATTTAATGTCATTTAATTCTCATTATTCTCATTTCATCCTCCCGTCTATTTAATTTATCTCAGTTGCTCCTCCAGATGCTATTCGAAATCCATCTAAGTCAGGTAGTTTGAGAAGTTCGTAATTAGGCGATTCTTTTTAAAAAAAAAAGAACTTCTAAATTCTCAGATATACAATTTAGAATTAGATATAGATTCAGATGAATGTTGCGTTCAGTAAGAAAAATTAGATACCCTAAAAAGAAATGAAACTTATGTTTATACAAATACTTATATATATATATATATATATATATATATATATATATATATATATATATATATATATATATATATATATATATATATGTATAAATATATAACATTTAAATAAATATTATATTAAAAATAAGGGCTGATAGTCGAGTCGCCTAAATTATAATGGGTATACGATTTAATGTCATTTAATTCTCATTATTCTCATTTCATCCTCCCGTCTATTTAATTTATCTCAGTTGCTCCTCCAGATGCTATTCGAAATCCATCTAAGTCAGGTAGTTTGAGAAGTTCGTAATTAGGCGATTCTTTAAAAAAAAAAGACCTTCTAAATTCTCAGATATACAATTTAGAATTAGATATAGATTCAGATGAATGTTGCGTTCAGCAAGAAAAATTAGATACCCCAAAAAGAAATGAAACTTAGGTTTATAGAAATCCATGCTGGTTTTAGTGTAATTAAAAAACGTTATAATGATCTAAAAACTAGCGCTGTTGATCAGTTGGAAAACAAGGGCCTGCATTGTCGGGGATAAAGGGTCCTTGTTCTGAGAAATCGTTTAAAATTAATGATTAAATATGGCTTAGTATAACATAAAGAAATATCCTCAGGCAACTGATTTTAACATTTAAGTTGCAGGATGCTAAATCAAGGCTATAGGATGGGTATTGCATCTCGGAGAATCCACAGCTTTCGGTAGTAGCTTGAAATGTGCAGGCCTCGTGGACCCGATAGTTGTTCAACAGCAATGTTTTGGTTTTTCATGATTTCCGAGGTTTTCCTCCTGCTTCAGATTTTTAAACATCCTATCGTAAACCTTTCTATTAATTGTGGACTCTTTTTTTTATTTACTCGATAAGCAAACGTTCTTCGCAGTGGCAAAAACGGTCGTGATTAACTTTCCTGAAGATGACTGAATTTTCGTCTTCTTTGGAGGTGCAGAACCTTAAAAACCTTATGAACCTTACGAAAACTTATAAACCTTATGACTCTTGCTTAGTGGAAGGATCCCAATAGAACCCCCAGGTACCGTCGTTAATGTGACTATTCCCTAAAAAGAACTCTCATTGTTCTCTCAAGGGGCCAAATATTCTAAATAAATTCCTCGCTTCTTAACATCCTGCATAATATTGAAGACCATAGTTTCGAATACTTCAGCTTCTTTAGCAAGCAGTATAATCTTCATTCGTAAATCTGACTGCAACAAATCCTTATTCCTCATTTGGGGCCATCCTGATTTGAATCTTCATTTTATTTGAAAATAAGATGAGTTGTCTTTGCCATATACCACAGACTTCTGATAAATTTCCCTCTTTAGTGACAAACTTTATCAATACAAGATGCTCCAAATTACTTTCACTTATTTTTCGGAAAAAAAAATTGTAAAACTGAAAAATAAAAAAAAATTGTAAAAAGTTCTTAAAACAACGACAATAATTTGACAATCAAGACAACATTATCATGGGTAAGTCGATAATTTAAAAGAATACCCCCGGAGTTCGGCTTTTGAATCTATATACGTATTTAAATTAAGCTAAACATTAAAAAAGCTTCTGGCGCTGGTAGTACTCAAAAAATAGGTGAACAAACTAATACCAGTTTTTTGCAGACTTTTCAACCTATCCTACAGAAAGGAAATACGCGCTACAGTTCAGCTGATACTCATTAAAGACAAGAACTCCTTGCCAAATAGCTACCGACCAGTTCACACTGCATTCAATTATTTGAAAAGTTTTGGAAAAGGCTATGAATAACATCTTCTAAAATATCTAGAAAGATTCAATATTACTAGCGGCCATCAATGTGGCTTTCATAAGCAAAGATCTACAGAAGACCTTCGAACTTATGTAACACATGTTTAGAACAGCGCAAATGAAAATCTTGGAGAATCTCGAACGGTTGCACTTGACATATCCAAACCATTCGACAGTATTTGGCATGACGGATTAGTGGTTAAGCTATACTCTTATGGTACATCTGAAAGGTTTATGGCTTCCAGGTTTCCTCGGAGAGCGTTCTTTACGAGTGGCAGTCGACGGATTTTTTTCTAACATCTTCACTATCAACGTGCCCCAAGGTTCCAAACTGTCTCCTATTTTCCTTCTCATTAAGATTAACGGTCTACTGGAAAGGACCAGAAATCTAGTCGACAGCTTTGCAGATGACAGTCCGCTTATTTCTTCATTCCCTTTGAACGCTCAAACATCAGCTACTGATGCAAATATCCGTAAACAGCAGGCAGTCATTCAGTTTAACAAATATCTGGACGAAATTTGGTGGTAACAGTAATCAAGTAGAATTTAACGCTACAAAAACCCAGGTGCCAGTTTTTTCTGAAAAAGTTAACGTTACTGAACCCGACATAATTATGTCGGAGTACTCCATTCCTCTAGAATCGTTCCTCAATTTATTGGGCGTTAATTTGGGAGCAATTGTTTGGAGCTCCGCTCCCAAAAATACACGACATTTATTGGATTGTATTCAAAAGAGAGCAGTTCTCCTGATTGAAGATCCAGAACTTACCAATAACCTTGATTCCTCGGAACACAAAAAACGGTTAGCGATTTGAGTCTGTTCTACAAGTATTTTCATGGAAAGTGTTGGAAGGATGTAACCCGCTTAATTCCTCCCAGAGCGGGCAGGCTAGGAATGCATGTAGCACTAATACTTCATATCCGTATGGGTTTCAGCTTCTCACTCCTCGTTAAACCCCTTTTCAAGCAGTCTTTTATATAGAGAACCTCGACCCTATGAAATAATTTTCCCAGGCCTGTGTTTCGCACCAAGTACAATTTACAGCAATTCAAGATCAACATGAATCGCTTCTTCTGCACACGCGTCGCACCTGTAATGCTCTAGGAATGTCCCTGCAGCACGTGTGTTATGCCAATAAATAAAAAATATGTAGATAAAACAAGCTTTTTAGTAATCTGCAAATGGCTTAAATTAATTACAAATCATCTAATTTGATTTGACTGGAAAACTTTCACCAATTTTCTGCATCATTAAAAATTATTAATTTAAATAGTAACGCTAAATATATATTCAGGATTCAACAAACCATTCAGCAAATGGCGTCCCTTTTTAATGTGTTACTTATTTTACTCTTTCATGATGTAAATTAAACATAAAAATAGGTTTTAGGCTTGAAGTTATTGGTTACACAGAACTACATTTTTAGTGTTCCGTACGGAACACTTATAAGATCACTTCGGTGTCTGCCCGTCTGTCTGTCCGTCTGTCCGTCTGTCCGTTGGTCACCCCCGATTTTCTCCGAAACTATTTGTCATAGAAAGTTGAAATTTTTTAGTAATATAGGAATTGATGGCCTCATCAGAGTCATGTAGTTTTGAAAGTTAAATTTTGACTTAAGGGGTTAGTTTTGGGGGGTGAAATCGGAAGTGAAAAAAAAATTTTTTTACTAGATAATCGAGTGTGGTGTCAAATGAAAGCTTGTGAAAACACGAGTAAAAAATATATATATAATGTAATACTTGCGCGCACTTTTCTTTGTATTATTTTTAAAAAATCGCGAAAAATCGCTGTCCACCCACCTTATCTCGGAAAGCACTTATCAAAAAATTTTGAAAAAATTCTGGAATATTGTCCACGGGGTGTAGATTGAACGAAAATTATCACGAGTGCATTACCTGTAATAATTTATCTGGTATATAAAAAAAACAGAAATTTCAAGGTCATCAATTTTCAGTAAAGATTGGAAATAAACTTTGTTGAAAACTTATTTGGGGTATGTTTTGTGAAGTCACTGATCATTTTATATCACCGTAATATAAATTTTGACTTAAGGGATTCGTTTTGAGGGGTGAAATCGGAAGTGAAAAAAAAATTTTTTTACTAGGTCATCGAGTGTGGTGTCAAATGAAAGCTTATGAAAACACGAGTAAAAAATATATATATAATGTAATACTTGCGCACACTTTTCTTCGTATTACTTTTAAAAAATCGTGAAAAATCGCTGTCCCCTACCTTATCTCGAAAAGTACTGATCAAAAAATTTTGAAAAAATTGTGGAATATTCTCCACGGGGTATAGATTGAACGAAAATTATCATTACCTTTAATAATTTATCTGGTATATAAAAAAACAAAATTTCAAGGTCACCAGTTTTCAGTAAAGATTGGGAACAAACTTTGTTGAAAACTCATTTGGGGTGTGTTTTGTGAAGTCACTGATCATTTTATACCACCCTAACAAAATTTTTTATTTTAAAAACAATCAACGTACGGAACACTAATTGTGCAAGTTCAACTTGCACTTGACCGGTTTTTTTTTTACTCAAATAAGACAAGGTGTCCTATATATCTTTTGGGTCTCTGAAAACGATTCCCTTGTCCGTTTCCGCCCAAGCACATCTAGTTTTTGCGTAAATCACAGAAATATAATCTCAGAAGTAGATAACATGTAGTCTGAAAAGTTTTTGGACTAACACCTAGATGTCGCCTTTTTAAAAATCCATATGATTTTTAGGAAGTACCAACCTTCAAACGATACGTGTCAAAAGTTTCATGATATTTCAATCAGTTTACAAGTTACAGTGGTTTTAGTGACACTACTTTTGAGATTTTCAAAACAATGGAGAAAATCTAATTTCGTGTGTTGATTAAACACTGTTTTTTGATGGGAAAAAATACCGTTCAAGCAAAGCAATGGCTTAATAAGTGTTACGGGGACTCTGCCCCTGGAAAATCACTCATCATTTACTGGTATACTTAATTTAATCGCGGTCGTACAGACACAAATGATGCTGAACGCTCTGGACGCGGAAAACATAACAAAATTGTTTTGGATGACCGTAAAGTGAAATTGCGTGAGATAGCTGACACCCTAAAGATATCAAAAGAACGTGTTGGTCATATTTTGCATGAACATTTGGGCATGAGGAAGCTCTGTTCGAAATGGGTACCGCGACTGCTCACAGTGGACCAAAACCAACAACGTGTTAATGATTCTGAGCGTTGCTGGACCTGTTTAACCGCAATAAAAACGATTTTTTCATACGATATGTGACAAAGGATGAAACATGGATTCACCACTACACACCGGAATCAAATCGGCAGTCAGCTGAGTGAACAGCAGACGGTGAAATCCACCCGAAGCGACCAAAGACGCAACACTCGGCTGGGAAGGTTTTAGCCTCTGTATTTTGGGATGCGCATGAAATAATTTTCATCGACTATGCTGAGAAGGGAAAACCATCAATAGCGAATATTATATAAAGCTATTGGTGCATTTGAAGGCAAAAATCGCAAAGAGACGACCCCAAACAAAAAAGAAAAAAGTACTCTTTCATCAAGACAATGCACCATGTCACAAGTCAATGGTTATGATGGCAAAATTGCATGAATTGAAGTTCGAATTGCCTGCTCATCAACCGTATTCTCCAGGTTTGGCCCCCAGCGACTATTATCTATTCGCAAACCTCAAAAAAATTCTCGGGGGAAAGAGATTTGGCTCCAGTAAAGAAGTTATCGCCGAAACTGAGGCCGATTTTGAAGACAAAGACAAATCTTTCTACAAGAAAGGTATAGAAATGTTAGAAAAGCATTGGACTGATTGTATCGCTCTTGAAGGAGACTATATTGATGAATAAAGTCGAATTTTGCAAAAAAAAAATGTGTTTTATGTAGCTAGACCAAAAACCTTTCAGCCTACGTGTTAAGTAAAATCACCAAAATAAATATCGAGATTCAAGCCTAAGATAACTTAATTGATAAAAAAATATGGAAGCATAGCGCTGACAAATTAAATTACATATATAAACTATAAACTGGCCTAGCTTCCAATAAAACATAACCTAACACAGGCTTAAGTTTTTTTAAAATACATAAGAAGTAATATACTATGCTTCTGTATTCTGTATTTCGGTCGCCAAATACATGCCGTTGTTTATTTTGCTCCATCACTTCAGAATTTCAGATGGAAGAGCTCCAAACCTAACATAATCTAATCCTAAAATCTTTACCCCAAGAACTCCAAACCTAACATTACTTAATGACAGAACTTTACACCAAGAACTCCAAACCCAATATAACCTAATGGAAGAACTTTACACCAAGAACTCCGAAACTAACTTAACCTAGGATCTTTATACCAAGAAGTCCGAAACTAACTTAACTACGTCACCATCTTTTTTTCTAACCGTAACAAATAGCTCTATGTCAGTGAATACCTTCATTCTGCTTCTAACCGTAAAAATTGCTCATATTAATGAAAATCTCATTTTCTTTGAAGGAAAGAAGAAAAGTGCTGCTAGTAAAAAATGAAACAATACATTTTTATGTAGCTTAGATTACTCAGACTTTATTTCGCTTGTGTTTTTTTTTCGATGAGTCCCGTTGCCTCCCACAATCTAGCTTAATTGTGGGCGCCTTAGTAGTGGCCGCCCGTGGCTCCGTAGCGTAGTACCTTGCTTACGGTGTAGAAGGTCGAGGGTTGAATCCCGTAGGTCGGTATACTTTGCGGCGCTAATTTCGCCCGCACATTGAAGCGCTATTTTTGTAGCCCCTCCTTTTTATACTTTTTTTTATAATTTCTGAGAATGGATTGAGTGGGTATTAATATTAAAAAAACTAAAGAAATTAAACATACACTAGCTCAGTTTTTCTTGGTAGAGTAATATGGGTAAGAGATAATTTTTGTACTTCTTTTGGAAATAGTCTCTATAGTTGTTTAAAATTTTTGGTTGTACAAATTTTGGGCACCATTCATTTTAAAATAAAAAGGATCTAACTTCAGCTAAAAAAATGAAAAAACACTGAAGGGTTATATAGTTGTTAAGGAAAATTTTGATACGGTGCAACCCTTTTGTCCTGAAAAGTAAAATAGGTAGTACAGTGAAACACTAGCATTAAACAAAAAAAAGATTTATTAATGACTAACGTTCTAACTATGCGGTTCTGTTATTATCCTGTATTACAAAAAAAACCTTAGCCTAATAGGTGGTATTGCTAGATAGAGTCCTTAAATTAGGATTTTTTAATTAAAACTTTGCTACACCCTGTGTTGAAGGTTCGTGAGGTTCACTTCATGAGTTATCAGTTCTATACAATGTGAAACGCACTTATCAGCGAGAAAATAGGTCTACGGATGGATATTCTGATGACTTACGGTTTTCCTACGAGCTTTTAGGCCTGTCCTGGTGGGATATTCAAAACACAGATGTCTCCTCCTTGGTTACTTCAGTTCCCTTTGGGCTACTAAACTTTTCTTTGGCCCCTGTCTGGGAATAAACAGGATATTTCAAAGAAAAAGGCCTTAAATTGAGCACTAAAACCGTTTTCACACTACTCCATCACTAATATATCAGTACTTGATAGTGAAAGCCTACTGGGCGGCTTTTTAAAAAAAGAAGCCCTTACTTTGGCTGAGAAAAAAGAACCTGACTGCGGCTATAAGATGGGAAGAGCCTACGACGGCTACTTGTTGGCAAGAACCTCACTACGGCTTCATGTTGGAAAAAGCCTTGATCCGTGTCATCCGGACCCTTAAATATTTTTCTCCCTTCCGTATAAATCACGTCTTCAAGATGGCTACTTCCCGGATACAAATGTCTAGCCAATCGACGCATTAGAAACGAATTAAATAAATTCGGTAGAAAACCCGCAATGCACACTGTAATATAAACGGCTCTTAAATTCGAGTGAACTACACTGCTTAAAAGTTAGTAAACACTGCAATAAATATAAAAATGGAAAAAAAAAATGTGGATTATAAGGAGAAAAAACAGTAACATAACATGATCTTAAAATCTAGGAAAAAATGAATGTTACAACTTATTTATTAATTTATTTAAATACATTTGGCCTGGTCACGTGCATAGGTAGTAATTGTCCGCTGAAATGCAACACTGGCGCATTGTCTAAAAAGTGCTGTGAAATACAAGAAATGTATGTTTCGGCACTTGGACAACGTTGACGGGTATTACGACATCCTCGCCGATATCCTTAGGATTTGAAAAAAGATAAAATCCCTACTCAGACGAGGAGGTGATCGAAAAAAAAAATAATAATTTCGGTAAGTCCTTCCGCCTCTCATCATCGGGGTGCTTTATTTTGGTGAGTTTCGAGTTCTTGGTGTAAAGTTCTTTCATTGGGGTATGTTAGGTTTGAAGTTTTTGGTGTAAAGATCTTAGAATTGGGTTATGTTATGTTTGGAGTTCTTCCATCTGAAATCCTGAAGTGACGGGGCAAAATAAACAGCGACCGAAATTAAATATACAGAATACAGTTTTATAGCATAATATTTGTCATGTATTGAACAAAAAAAAATTGTGCGTCGGTGTTAGGTTAGGTTAGGTTTTGTTAGAAGTTAGGCCATTTTATAGTTTATATATGGAATACTGTACGGCAAAATATTGCAGAATAGAATAAGAGAAACAATTAAAGGAAAGATATCTGAAAACCAAAGCGGATTTACTCCGGGCCGGTCATGTATAGACAACTTGTTTACTTTACAACAATTGATAGAAAAAAAGATCCAAAAAGATGATGAAATACATATGATCTTTATAGATCTTAAGAAGACATACGATAGTGTACCGAGAAATAAACTTTGGCATGCCTTGAGAACAATAGGGATAAAAGAAGGGATGATAACGACAATAAAAGAGTTATATAATGAAAATATAGAATATGTGAAACAGGGACGCTATCTCTCGGAAGCTATCCACATTACAAAAGGTCTAAGACAAGGGTGTTGCCTTTCACCAATCTTATTTAATATATTTGTAGACAACACTCTAAAGAAGTGGAACCGCACTTGCGAAAGCATGGGTTTTGGCTTTGCCCATTAGTGATAAACACCTATTATCGTTAAACTTTGCAGACGACCAAGTAATAATAACACAAGATGCATTCGATATGGAATATGTATTGAAAAGATTATACGCAGACTACAAGGAATGGGGACTAGAGGTGAGCCTTGAAAAGACGGAATATATGGTTATGAACTCGGAAATAGAATTTGATGTCTTAATTAACAACGATACAAGTCAAGGAATTTAAATATCTAGGAGTACTGGTTGACAACAAAAACGGTATAGATGAAAAGGAAATACAGAATAAAATACAAAAAGCCAGAAGGATCATAGGAGCTCTTAACTCAATATGGTGGGATCAAAACATAACTACACAAAACAAAAAGAGAATTGGAAAAACAATGGTAGAATCGGTTTTAAGTTATGGTAGTGAACTGTGGATAATGAAAGAAGAAGATAAAAGAAAAATAACGGCGATAGAGATGGATTACTGAGAAGAAGCGCCGGAGTGTCCAAATTCCAACACATAACAAACCAAGAAATTACGCAACAGAACAGCAGCAACAGAAACGATTATACAAAGAATAGAAAATAGAGGTTTAAAATGGTTTGGACACCTACTCAGAATGAACGATACAAGATGGCCCAAAAGGCTCTTGACATGGAAACCACCGGGAAGAAATAAAAAAGGACGACCGCGTAGATCCTGGAATGAAGATATGAGACAAGCCATGAGGTCACGAGGAATGGACGAAGAGATGGCGGACGATAGAGAGGTTTGAGAAGGCGAATGGGAACACAACACTTAGTTGTATAATTGTTATATATTACTTGTGTATATGTACAGTTAAACCCAAATATATATATATATATATATATATATATATATATATATATATATATATATATATATATATATATATATATATATATATATATTGTAACATTCATTTTTTCCTAGATTTTAAGAGTATGTAATGTTACTGATTTTTTCGCTTTATATTGTACTTCTTTTCATCTTTGTATCGAGCAGTGTATTACACTGGAATGTCTAGCCGCTCATGGTACAGGTGCAGTGCGGGTTTCCGACCGAACTATCGAATTCGTAGTACGCCGGGATTGGTCAAATGTTTGTTTCCGGAGTTTGGTTCCGGCGTCGCCATTTTAGAGACAGAGTTCTCACGGCTTATTTAAGGGTCCGGAGGACGCAGTTCTAGGCTGAGTACCATCAAGCCGCCGAGAAGGCTTATTTCCACCGAGCCGCAGTAGAGGCTTATTTCCATCGAGCCGCCGAGAAGGCTTATTCTCATCAAGCCGCAGCCAGGCTTTGCCCATCAAGCCGCAGTAGAGGCTTCTGGCAATATTTACGAGAGCCAAGTTAAGCACGAGTTTTTTAACGTAAAGCCGTAGTGGGCTTTGTGTGTTTTCTACATGGAGTAGCCAAAGTAGGCTCTTCTAATAAGTGCTGGAATGTGTGAAAGCGGTTTTGTGTTCAATTTAAGGCCAAGAAGCCCGTAGGAAAACCGTAAGTCACCAGAACATACATCAGTAGATCTATTTTCCCGCAAATAAGTGTTTTAACATCAATTTGAACTGATAAATCGTGAAGTGAATATCACGACTCTTCGATTTCGGGTGTAGTAAAGTTTTAAAAATAAGATGTCTGATTTAGGAACTCTAATTTTAATAACTACTGTTTAGGCTAGAATTTTTGTAATTCTTAAAACTGCAAGGGTTGGAACTTTTATTTTAAAATCATGAATAAATTTTCTTTTTGTTGGTTAAAGCTAGTGTTTCACTGTACATCTATCTTTCTTTTCAGGATAAGAAGGGTTGTACTAGACTAATTCTTTTATACCAACTGTATAAACACTTCAGTTTTTTTTTTCATTTTTTTAGCTGAAGTTAGATCCTTTCTATTTTAAAATGAATGGTGCCCAAAAAAAAATAGTACAAATAAAGTTTTTAACCATAAAAAAAAATAATTCCAAAAAGACGTACAACAATTATCTCTTACCCATATTTCTCTACCAAGGAAAACTGAGCTAGTGTTTGTTTAATTTCTTTAGTTCTTTTAAAAATCATTATTCACTCAATACCTTCTCAGAAATTAAAGCGGGGCTGCAAGAAAATTGCGCTCAAGCGTGGGACAAACAACTTTTCACAGGGTACAAAAAGATGCCTCCTGCCTGAGGGCAAGTTCCCAAGTTACAATATATATATATATATATATATATATATATATATATATATATATATATATATATATATATATATATATATATACGGGATTTAATTTGTAAGCTTGCATATTTTTTATCAATTAAGTTATCTTAGGTTTGAATCTTGATATTTATTTTGGCGATTATACTTACATAGTTTCAAGATTATATGTCTTTGATTTACGCAAAAAACTCGACGTGCTGGATCGAAAAGAACAACGGATTCGTTTTCAGCGACTCAAAATACGTATAGGACACCTTGTCTTGTTTGAGTAAAGAAAACAAAAATTTGAGGTCCTGTGCTATTTAAAGTATATGTACATATATTTTACATAAATCAAAGAGACTAAAAAATAAACTCCCTAGAATTAGAATCATAAATTTAAATTGCTAAAAACGACAGAAAACCATTTCGAAACATTACGACTTGCTGTACATTACCCAGTGTTTTAAATTTACTCACACAGTCGGCAGTAAAAATGCCGAAATTATTTACATTGTTAACCTGACACAAAAAAAAACATTCTCTTCCCTTGTTTTTAGGTTTCATGTTTATATCTGCTCTTTAATTACTGTTACTCCCAGGGTTGTTTTTATTTTTTGATTAATCTCATTTTTCCCCATCCTCTTGATGTAATTAGGCCAAAGACTATTAAACATTTAATTAAAGTGACATTTTGGGACACCCAGTTTTTTACCGTTTAAGTGTTCTACCCTCTGAATTGTCGGGAAATCCGTTAAATTAGGTTAAAATCGTTTTAAAATGGCGATCAATCCATAAGGAATAAAGGACCGTTTAAATTAATCGTCCATTTTTTAAGATGATGTTAAATAGGGATAAGTGCATGTACACGACCGTCAGAAAGTATTTGCCCACCTAGTTATTTCAGTCCCAAGACAACAAAAACCCAGATAATATATATTTTCTTTTATTTTTTAATTTTAATGAATTATTATTTATTTTTACATTATTTACAGTCTAGAAAATCAGAAAAATATTCATGATTTTCCAGGATTTTTCTCATCTATGTAACCTCCTTTGTTATTAATTGCCGCTTTACAGAGTTTCAGCATTCTGCCAAGTAGTTTCATCAGAGTTTCTTTGGTTATTTTAATCCATTCTGCTTGTAAAAGTTCCCACAAGTGATTTCGAACACACCTGTCCAAATGGTCCCACAGCAATTCGATAAGGTTCAAGTCGGGTGACTGTGGAGGCCAAGTCATCACTTCCAGGACGTCATCGGATTTCCATTGATCCAAAAGTTCTCTAATTTATTTAGCAGAATGTTTAGGGTCGTTGTCATGCTGAAAAATAAATTTCTCCTGAAGGTAGCATTTGAGCTAGCAAAATTTCTTGATACTGTTCTTTTTGCATAACTCCTTCTATCCTAAAGATTTTTCCAACTTTACCGTTGTCAAAACAACCCCAAACCATTACTGAACCTACACCATGTTTTACTGTTGGCAACTGACAGGCTTCCTACATCCTCTCTCCAGCTGACCGCCGCACGTAAACTCGTCGATCTAAACCGAAAATTTCGAATTTAGATTCGTCGCTCCAAAAGACGGAATTCCATTGTGCTGATATCCAATTTTCATGTTCTCGGGCCCATTCTAATCGTTTACGTTTATTCACTTGCCTAAGAAGTGGTTTCCTCACTGCAACTCTCCCATGTAGTCCACCTTCTGCTAACCTGTTCTTCACGGTTGTCACGCTGATGGGGATGGGCCGCTCCAGGTTTACTTGAGCCATGATTTTTGGTGCGGTTAGGCGGCGATTACGTCTGCTGGACATTGTTATAGCTTTGTCTTCAGCGGGAGTCGTTTTTCGAGGCCTTACTGCACCTTTTTGGTTGGGAATTCCATATTCTGTAGGAAATTTTTTACGATTTAGTCCACCATTCTCCTTTGCATCCGCATATCACTCGCGATTTATCGACTCGAGTGACCATTGAGCCTGTATCAATGACAAAGTATTGTTTGCAAATGGTTAATTTCCAAAAGAGCAATGGTATTTGTAGCATAGTTTTTATCATAAAATGTCACTAGGAATTTCCATAATCCCTAGAAACTTGAAATGAGTTTTTACTTCAACCGGAATTCTCAGAAATCGCCTCAAAACGATTATCATGCAAAACTTGGAAATTTGTTCTAATTGGTTTTTAATTTGTGATTCCACCAAAGAGGCTTATCTAAACAATTTTAAGATGGACACTTATTAAGAACAATAAAATTTACCTAATATAATAAAAGGGTTTAATTAAGTATTAAATTTTGGGAGTTACATTGAAATTTCTAAATGGGCAAATACTTTCTGACGGTATTGTATATACAAGGGTGTTTTTTTAAGTTACGTCTGGCTGAAAAAATTTTTTTGCCGTAAAATATGTTTTATTTATTAATATTATCTCCTGAAACTTCAGTACAACATAGTTTCCTTCAAGAGGGACATTCCAACGTATTTTCAATAATTCAATACATCCTTAAAGTGTGATTCCGGATGATCTGCAAAATATCCATCCACGGCTGTAATAGCTCCGTCATTTGATGTAAAACACTTTCCACCCAGGAATTTTTTCAGTTTGGAAACAGATAATAGTCAGACGGTGTCAAATCTTTTGAATACGTTGGATGTTCAAGCAATTCCTACTTTAATTTGTTGAATTTTGCCATCGTCAAAATAATTGTGTGAATACGTGCATTATCTTGATGAAAAATGATTCTTTTCTTCTTTAAAGCAGGTCTTTTCTCAAGAGTTTTTATATCCAACTGATCCAAAAGCTTACAATAATATTCAGAGTTAATTGTTTTACCTTTCTGAAGATAACTGATCAACAAAACACCGTTATAGTGCCAGAAACTGTTGCCATAACCTTCCCTGCTGATGGAACCGTCTTTGCGTTCTTTGGTGCACTTCCACCGGCTCCTATCCATTGTTTCGACTATTTTTATCACTCTGATATAAAGATCCAAGTTTCATCAACGTTATGACATGATGCTTGAAATCCATTTTATATTGCTTAAAACGATCCAAACACGCTTGAGAAATACGCATTCGAATGCGTTTTTGGTCAATTGTCAACAAATGCGGCACCCATTTTGCACAAAGCTTGTTCATATGTAATTCTTCATGCAAAGTATTTCCAATTTGTTCTTTTGAGATGCCTATCGCCTCAGCTATTTCATTTGTGGTGTCGTAGTAGTTTTTGGGTGACCTTTGCGTGGATCATCTTCGAAGCTTGTACGACCAGATTTAAAAAGAGCAGCCCTTTTTTCAACAGTCGAAAGTGAACGTGATGCATCCTTATACACTTTTAACAATTATATTTTTTACATAACTATCGTTTTATTGTAGAGGTGTCTACACTAAAACATTTAGTCCAGCGTTTTTCTCCAGTTTCTTCCATCCGGGAAAAAACTTCTTATCTCTGAGATCTTCCTTCAAATGTTTGAATATGAAGAAGTCGCAGGGAACTAAATTAGTGCTATAAAGTGGAGGTTGTAACTCGGTGAATCTACAGGGTGAGTCAACGATATAGTAAAGTTCATTATCTCATTTGTTTCGGGAATGACGAAAGAATGTTAAATACAATAGGGAATATTAAAGTGCACAGTTTAAAATTATTTTTGAGTATACAGGGTACTTCAAAAAAGTGTGTCCGATATAACATATGTTCTTTTTTATTTTTAAATTCTGCGTAAAATTTTATAACTTTTGTATTAATAATGTTATATATGTAAACCTAGAAGTTTTTCTAATTTTTTCTAATTTTTTTTTTTTTAAATACTAGTTTTCAGTTTTGTAAAAAATTGCCAGTAGCGCCATTGTTTCTGTAGGTGGAATCTCATAATTGGTACGAGCGTTCTATAGAAATGAAAAAAAACATATATGTAAAGAAATTTGGGTTAGATGTTACAGGGTGTTCAAAATAAATATATGCATTTCGACTATTTTAAATTGGAAAAAAAAATCCCAATTTTTTTAAATGGCACCCTGTATATTATTATTTTTTCTGATAGATTTTACAAAACCCTCCAACTTTTATTAAGTATGTCATATACCTATTTCTAACAGTTTTCGATTTATTTTGAATTTTTCAATTTTTACCCTTGTTTTTAATACACTTACGTTATTGTGAAAACATAAACAAATAGTTAATAATAATTTTAATATAGTTTAACTTATCTAATGATTAATTATTACGAGGTAATAAATGTTCAAAAATATGCCCGTCTACTTGAATACACAGGTTTAGCATAAAGGGCATCCCGTATCCTATTTTCCATATCTACTGGTGTTGTAGGGGGATTCATATAAACACGATCTTTAATGTAGCCCCACAAAAAGAAGTCTAAAGGTGTTAAGTCACATCCATTTTTGTGGGTAACGATCGATCGTTTCAAAATTCCCAGTGGTAATGAGCAGGAGCTCCGTCTTGTTGAATCCACATTTGTTCCCTTTCAAAGCTATCAACTTCTTCAAGTAATTCGTTTGCAGAAAATTTAGATATCTAGGCCCGTTAAGCGGTTCGCGGAAAAAATATGGACCAATAATTCGAAAATTTAATATTCCACACCATACATTAAGCGACCAATGGTTTTGGTTTTAAACTTCCCCAAAATAGATTAACTGTTGAATAATAATGCATGTTATGGCTCCATTGCTGCGAAAAGTAGCTTGATCAAAAACATTTTTCACTAATGGCCAGCTTCAAGTTTGTGATCGTCCTTCTGTAAACCTTTTCATTAATTGTGGACCCTTTTTCAGTATAATTATTAATAAGTTTTTTTGTCAATATAAACAATATATTTTAAATTTAAAAAATATAAATCGCCTTGCGATCATATTTTTTATTGGTCAAAAACTGAGAAAATACGATTTTTGTCTAATCGATCTAAAATTTTACATAGTACCATAAAATATAATTTTAAATACTTTTTTTCAATAAAATTTTCGATATTTTAACGGAGTGTCTTTTGGGCTTTAAACTTTCTCAAATTCAACATTCCCGTCAACCGATAAATGATAATCTGCTCTGCAAAACCATTTTCTGGGTTTCAAGTGATACAGAATCCACTTATAGATTTAGCGGTACTTCCGCTGCTCTATGCACTTGTTGATCGCTCGTGACTCGATCATTCTTTTTTTTTGATCCAGGTCACTTCAGCCAAAAAAGGTCACGAATGAAAATAATAAGCGGTATAAACCTTTTTTTGGCATTCTAAAAGTTGTCTCAAAAGTCTCATAAAATCTCGTGTTTCTTAAGAATTTGTCAAAGGTCACAAAGATCGGTTTTTCGCAAATATCTCGCTTATGGTTGCAATGATATTTGCGTTTATTATGAAAATTGTAGAGCATAAAATTCTCTACAAATTTTGTGTGTTAAACATTTTTTATTCGCTTAACGTTTTTGAGATAGAGCGCGGAGAGCGCGCAGCGCTCAGCCATACAAAGCATAATGCAAGGTCAACCGTCCCGGTAATAATACGTCGTATAAAGTTAATTAATCACTAGAAAATCCATAATTATGAATAATTTACATTATTTATTAATTAATACATTATATTTAATAATATTTTTCATTTATCAAATATATTCGTTTAATAATATTTACCTACTTCGTGTAATTAAAAAATTGTTAAGTGAAATACTTTAAGTATATTTTAATTATATTCTAATATAGCTTAATTATATTTTAAGTAGAAAAAGATTAAGTATTTTTCCTTTAAAATATGTAAACTCTTAAATACTTATATTACTATTAAGATTATACCTGGGAATACGGACCCCTATAATACGACCTTTTCTATTTATATTCAGTTGGGACAGATGTTCCATTGTATAGTTAAGACCGATTTCTTTTTCAAGGGACCACTTTCTACTAACCAAGTTTATTAGTTAGTTTTATATTGTATCTTGGCAACGACTGACATACAATTTTAAGGGTTATGGCTGATTTGTGTTTTATATATGTGATAAGTCACTTTCAGAAGGTGATTCTGTTAATGTAGTGCGCGGCTTACAAACTTTAAAAACTGCAAGTATTGAAAGAAATGAAAAGAAAAAAAAAAGCGACCGGAAGACGATGATGAAGAAGAAGAAAATTGAGACTCATGTCCTTCTAATTATTAAAGTTTACGTAAATCCTCCCCACATTTGAACTTAATTGTAGTAAATGTATGATACATAATTGCTAAATAAAGATATAATTAAAATGTATTTACTCTATTCCTTTTCTACTTAAAATCTAATTTAGATATATTAGAATATAATTAAGATATACATAAGCATTCTACTTAACAATTTTTTAATTACACGAAGTAGGTAAGTATTATGAAACGAATATATTTGATAAATGAAAAATATTATTAAATATAATATATTAATTAATAAATAATGCCAATTATTTATTCATTATTATGCATTATGAATTTTTTAGTGATTAATTAACTTTATACGACGAATTATTTACCGGGACTCACGGTTGACCTTGCATTATGGTATGTATGGCTGAGCGCTGCGCGCTCTCCGCGCTCTATCTCAAAAACGGTTAAGCGTATAAAAAAATGTTTAGAACAAAATTCGTAGAGAATTTTATGCTCTATCATTGAAACCATAGAAACCGAGATATTTGCGAAAAAAAAAACCGATTTTTGTGACCTTTCACCTTGAATATCTTAAGACGCGGGCACGAGATTTTATGAGACTTTCGAGAAAACTTTTAGAATGCCAAAATAAGGGTTTATATAAGTTTACAGCTTATTATCTCTTATTCCGAGGTGAAACCCCTAATGTGACTGGACAAGTAATCGTCACGCGCTATGTGTGAGAATTTTGACAACTTACGCGCGCAAAAGATGGAAAACTCCTAAACGTCGAAAGTGTTTCGCTATTGAAGAAAAGAGTGCAGTAATTCAAAGTTTGAAAGCAGATGAATCAAATGTAACACTCCACCATTTCGACAAGAGAGAAGGGCAAAAACACGATTAAAGATTTATTTAATACTCACGTTTTGAATTCTAAACGGACAAAAATCTATTCAGGAAAAAGGAGAAGAAGCATTGTTTCAGTGGTTTAAAGTGTAACGAAATCGAGAAATATCCGTAAATGGTCCTATTTTATAGGGAAAAAAACCCAGTTCTTTACTTCGCAGTTTAATGTTCCAAATTTCACATGTACGCCAAATTAGATTCACCGATTCAAAACTAGACACAATATTTTCGCCGGTAAGATAAGTAAAGAATCATTATCGGTGAGATAAAATGACGTTAATGATTGGTGCAAATTTACAGATGATCAGATTTTTAATGCTGATGAGGCAGATTTGATTTATAGACTAACCCAGATAAAGCTTTAAAATTTAAAGGAGAAACGTGCGCTGGTGGAAAGAGAGGATAACTGTTATGGTTGCAGCGAACGTGAGTGGTACGTTCAAAAAAAAAATGTTGGTGATGTTTCAGAGGTATGCAGTCATTACCAGTAGATTACGAGAATAATCGGAAAGCCTGGACGACATCTGATATTTTCACAAAATGAAACATTTCTGGGACTGTGAGTTGACAACGAAAACCTTGAGGCAAATACGAATGCCAGTAATAATGTTACTAAGATTACTTTACTCCATGCCATCCTGATAACTTATAATTAAACTTACACAAAGTATAATAAAAACTTATTTTAGACACGCTGGACTTACAGCAGGAATCGATCAAGTTCCAACAATTGTAGACTTTGACGACGAAGACGACAGACCTCTTGCCGCTGCCGATAACAAGCCAGGAGCTTGAGCAATATTCGAATGTCGATAATATTGTTGTCACATGTGACGATCTCTCCGATGAGTTCATTGTGCAGAATATTTATTGCCGAAGGACACGAAAATGCCGACTGCCGATGGTGAGATCGAGAGATACAATCGACTCCGAGCGTCGGTGTCGTCGAGGCACTAAAACTTCTAAAATGTCCTCATACATTCTAATTACAAGGATGACAGTATAAAAACTATTATGTCTTTATAATTTAATACGTTATTTCTACTATAAGTTGAAAGCACAAACCAGAAAAAAATCAAAATTACGGGCTTTTTAAAGCTGATAAATGTGCACTACATATGAAGTTTAAGAATCTTTCATATGTAACTTTACAATTGCTAACGTTTGCTATAAACGTATTTTTATAATTTTTTTGTTTTCATTTGACTTGCGTATGTATCTAACACGCATGTTTCAGTAAATATCTGCTTAATTTGATGTCGCTTTATAACGTCGTCCGGTTAGTACGACGGAATATAGTTGTCCCTTGGCCGTCGTTATAAGCGGACTATATTAATATATATATATATATATATATATATATATATATATATATTATATATATATATATATATATATATATATATATATATATATATGTATACATAAATATATTAAACATTTGTTAAGAATTTCAATGTGTGTCATCTGAAAATTTCTGACTGGGACATTGCATTTCGCATGTGAACTGAACAAAATTTAATAATAACTAAAAAGCATTTTACAATACTTTTCTAATTAAACTTTTTCTCTAATAAATGCATTTTTAAAAAGTTCTGTAACCGTTAGAAGGGATTTGCGTAAATTAGTTTTTGCACTTTTAACATTAATCGGGCAAGTTTTAATTCTAAGAGGATTTAGAAACCGAGAAATAGATTTTAAAAATGAACTTTTTAATAGCATTTTAATAGATATTTAACCCGTTTTTGAAAATTCATGTTTGAAATAAATACTATCAAGTACATACATACATACATATAGTCTATATATATATATATATATATATAATATATATATATATATATATATATATATATATATATATATAACACATGGGCTGAAAAGTCCCGGGCCTAACACATAGATGGCGCTAGTTTTATTGCAGTAACCTTTTTTTCAGTTAATACTAACCTTCAAAAGACAGCTGTTAAAATTTCATGATATTCTATTCATTAGTTTGTGAGTTGTTGTGCTAAGAGTGACGCTACTTTTGTTATTTTCAAAACAATGGATCAAAAACAATTTCGTGTTTTAATTTTACACTGCTTCTTGATGGGAAAAAATACCGTTCAAGCGAAGCAATGGCTTGAAAAGTGTTATGGGGACTCCTCTCCATCAGAAACAACAATAAAACGTTGGTTTGCTGACTTCAAACGTGGTCGTAGAGACACCGATGATGCAGAACGCAGTGGACGTCCAAATGAGGCGGTAACACCAGAAAACATCAAAAAATCCATAAAATCGTTTTGAATGATCGAAAAGTGAAGTTGCGTGAGTTAGCTGACATCGTAAAGATATCAAAAGAACGTGTTGGCTTTATATTGCATGAGCATTTGACTATGAGAAAGCTCTGTTCAAAGTGGGTGCCGCGTTTGCTCACTGTTGATCAAAAACAAGAACGTGTTGATGATTCTGAGCAGTGTTTGGCCATGTTTAAACGTAACAAACCGGAATTTTTGCGTCGATATGTGACAATGGATGAAACATGGATCCATCACTTCACTCCGGAATCAAAACGATCGTCATCTGAGTGGACAACAACTGGTGAACCTCGTCCAAAGTGCCCGAAAGCACAACAATCGGCTGGAAAGGTTATGGCCTCGGTATTTTGGGATGTGCGTGTGTAATATTCATCGACTATCTTGAGAAAGGAAATACCATCAACAGTGAATATTATATAGCGTTATTGGAGCGTTTGAAGGCCGAAATTGCAAAGAAACGACCGCATATGGCAAAGAAAAAAATTTTGTTTCATCAAGACAACGCACCGTGTCACAAGTCAATCAAAACAATGGCAAAACTACATGAATTGAACTTCGAATTGCTCCCACATCCACCGTATTCGCCAGATTTGGCTCCCAGCGACTACTGGCTGTTCGCAGACCTGAAAAAAATGCTCGCCGGTAAGAAATTTCGCACGAATGAAGAGGTTATCGCTGAAACTGAGGCCTATTTTGAGGCAAAAGATAAATCGTTCTACAAAAGTGGTATTGAAATGTTAGAGCGGCGCTGGAATGATTGCGTTGCTCTTGATGGAGATTACGTTGATGAAATAAAGCTAATTTTGAACCAAAAAACCGTGTTTTCTTTGTTAGTCCCGGGACTTTTCAGCCCATGTGTTACATACATATATATATATATATATATATATATATATATAATTATATATATATATATATATATATATATTATATGGGCAGATCCATTACTTTTTGACAAAAGTGTGCGGGCGTAGGCCAGCGATTTGCCTGCCGATTTTTTCTTCGAAAGTAGCTTCAAAGAGAAGGTGATCCTCCAAATTTGAGCTCGATACAATAAAATCCGGCAACTGTAGAATTTTTTACAATTTTGTATCTTAGCTTCCATATAACTTAGAGATTCGAATTCTTCGGCATTCTTCTCTGTTAAACTTATATTTTCAAAGAAAAAATAGATTTTTGTTTTAAACTTAAATCTGGCATGGCTGGGAGCTTTTAGCTGAACCATTTTAGCGAAATTTTCTTGTTTTTGAAATGCTCTCAGATCTACAGTTTTTGAAGTAGAGGGCTGGCCGACGACTCATATTTTTCATCTAGGTATATTCTGTTGAAATCTATCCTAATTTTCATTGATTGCCTCTATTCTTTTAATATATGACCAAACAAAGCCGATTGATTTTTGAAAAATCGCTATTTTCAGATAGCCATAACTTTTTTTTCTCAACTCAAAATCGCTTGAAACTTTCAAAAATTTATACTTCATTTTATTCTCAAACAATCCTGAAAATTTCAAGTTTGGAATAGAAGTGGTTTACGAGCTACGAATTTTTAAAATTGTCAAATTTTCTACTTAATATGACATTTTTGTGGTTTTATCCTTGATTTTATAAATTTGACGTAATAAATTAATACTTATCCATTGTTTATATATACATAAAAAAAAAAGATAAATGAAGCTCACAAATTTTAATATTCAGTGAATTACGAAAAATCATAAGATCTTTAAACCTGAACTAACGGATTGAAACCCGGAATTTTAATGTATTATATATATATATATGTATATATATATATATATATATATATATATATATATATATATATATATATATATATATATATATATAGATATATATATAATGGGCAGCGAGCTTGTCAGAGTATCGGATGTGAATAAAAAACTCATTTTTCTTTTTTTTTAATACTCAATATTTTGTCAATAAGTTTTTGACATCTTCAAAAGTAACTGTAAGATTAAAACAAAAGACATACTATTAGTTAGGTGAAAAATCTCGTTTATGATAACAAGAAAAAGTAAAAGAGAAAGAGAAAACTTCCTTTTTTGTTACTAAATATAAGTTGCACGAACATGACACATCGATGACAGAAAAAATATAAAAAGTATTAAAATACAAAACGTTTACTTACTAAATGTTAATTAGTTCTTTCTTTCATTTAAAAACATCTACTTGAGATTAATATCTAAGAACCACTGAATTTGTTCACGGTGTGCAGATAATTTTTATTTTTATTCTTTTCTTCTTTATTTTTTTTTCCTTTCCTTTGATGTTACCGGATGTCTCAAATGTATTGTTGTATATTAGTCTTTATTTATTTATTTTTTATTTAAAAGAAAAAATGAATAAAAAATAAAACAAATTTAAAAATATTTTTAAAAAATAGAAAAATAAAGACTAACATAAAACTGAAGCCTGGCCAAACGATTAATTCTGTCATCAGTTGACAAGATTTAAGCAAGCGATTAAAGAAGATCAACCTGGAAAATAGTCAACAGATAATCTGTCCCCACCATAATAACGCCAGACCACACCCATCTTGGATAACAAAAATTGAGAGAGCTTGGTTGGGAAGTTTTAATGCATCCACCGTATAACCTGGATCTTGCACCATCAGACTATCATTTGTCTCTGCAAAACTCCCTAAATAGTGTGCCCAGAAACCACAGAAATTCTACGGTGACGGGGCTATGGTATTGTCAGAAAAATGACAGAAGGTCATCAAACAAAAAGATACATATTTGGTTTAGTAAAGTTCTTGCAAAATATAATTAACAAATGTCTCAATTTTGTCCTTAAAAGGCTCAACACTTTTTGGACAACCCTTTTTTATAGTATGTTTTACATAATATTATCTTCACGTTTACTACATTTACAGGCTTTCCGCACGATTGTAAGCACTTAGCGAAATAACAAATATATCATATGGTTGAGACTCAGGGCCCTACTAAAACTTGACCTTAGACCCAAGCCTAAATGACCTGTTCAAAAAGGCCCGACTGGTTCCTCTGTCTAGTTAATTTTTTATTTACGGCCAAATTTAAATTTGTTCGTTTTTACTAAACGATTACCTCATCTCACCCAAAGTAAAAGAACGTGAATCCAAATCCTAATGGATTGGTCGACATATTTTAGTTTTAAAATATTTATTAGGTAAATTACGAGGGTGGGGTTTTTAAGGGGTTACATACACCTGGGCGCTGTAAAGAGTATGTAACACGTAAAATGAACAGTTTTTGATCTAGCTACTTAAAACACATTTTTTTTTTTCAAAGTTTGACTTTATTCAAAAACATAGTCTCCTTCAACAATGATAACATCAGTCCAACACTTTTCTAACATTTCTATACCTTTCTTGTAGAAGGATTTGTGTGTGTGTGAAGTGGTTACCAATATTTTTCAATTCTCCGCGCCCTTTCTGAATCCAACCAATCTAAAACCAAGGTTATGATGATAGACAGAGCCAACAATAACCAACCAAATATCACGAAAGTTTTTAAACTGTGAAGTTGTGGATAAATTTACGTCTCTAGGCTCTTTAATTAGAAATTCTTGAAGTTGATAGCCAGAAATACGCCGAAGGATAGAGATTGCCCGTCATGCTGTTGTGAAACTAACAAAAATTTGGCGCGATCGCAATATATCTAAAACAACAAAAATTCTACTCCTGCATTCTCTAGATATTTCTATTTTACTATATGCCGCAGAGACATGGACGCTTAAAGAAAGGGCCCGCTCAAGACTCAAGGTGTTTGAGATATGGTTTTATAGCAGACTACTGCGTATACCATGTACTGCGCAGAGAACCAGTATTTCGATTCTGGAAGAACTAGGAGTAGCTAAAAAATAACTGACACCATCCATGAAAAAATTTTGCGATACTTTGACTACATAGCTAGGCCTCAGTTTCGGTAATAACTGCTTTATTCGAGCCAAATCTCTTTCCCGCAAGCGTTTTTTGATAGACAAATAATAGTCGCTGGGGGCCAAATCTATGACTGTGATAAAATTATCGAAATGTTACGAATGATAAATTTCGGTGATATGTTAAACGGTGATATAGATTTTAAGGTGTTTTTCATAGGCCACGCATTGAAGAATATTATGTTATCGCTAACTGAAGAAAAAACCGTAAATATAAAGTTGATGAATAAATGGTATGATTGGAAACTGACAGAAATACATAGAATAAAGTATGAAAAATACCAAATAGCCAAAATAACTAATGATTGATTGGGAAGATTACAAGACACTGAAAAAATTATATAAAAATATGATTAAACAGAAGAAAGTGCAATATGTACAGAATAAAATTGAAAATAATCAAAGAAACAGCAGAGAAATATGAAGAGTTTTAAAAGAAGAAATTTGTATGTCAAAAAGTACCAGTGCAATAAACAGAATCGTTATGAATGGTAAGATAATTGAAAATGAAAAAGAAATTGTTGAACTTTTAAATAAATTCTTTGTTCAGAGTGTCATTGACATTAAAAATGGTATAGACGTTGTGTAGTAGAATACTATGGGAAATACAAATATAATTAATCACCAATTTAAATTTCAAACAGTAGATAGTAACGAAATAATCGAAATAGTTAAAAAAATTTAAAAATAAAATTGGCGGTAAGAATATTTTATCTGAAGGTGTAATTAAACATATATCATCAATAATAGCATGCTGCAAGGAAAAGTGCCTAACGAATGGAAAATTTCCAAAATTGCGCCAATTGAAAAAATAAAATTTACTATAAAACCTGAAGAGATGCGGCTAATAAATACGCTTCCAAGTAACGAAAAAATCCTTGAAACAATGATAAAAAATCAGTTACTGCAATATTTGAATGATAACAATATTATTATTCCAGAGCAATCGGGTTTTAGAAGCAAACACTCATGTGAAACTGCAATTAATTATGTTATAAGTGAAGGGCGTGAAGATTTGATGAATAAAAAATACATTGTATCAACTTTCATAGATTTAAAAAGAGCATTTGAAACTATAGACAGAAAATTATTGCTTAAGAAACTACACAAAATTGGAGTGCGTGATATGGAATTAAAATGGTTTGAAGATTATCTATCGAATAGAAAGCAACAAACAAAAATTGGAAACACGACATCGTCAGCGATACCAGTGAATATTGGTCTACCACAAGGCTCTGTCCTTGCGCCGGTACTGTTTCTCATATACATAAATGACATTAAAGACGGTTTAAAGTACGGGGATGTTAGACTATTTGCAGACGATGCACTGATTGCAATTAGTGATGTTAGTTTGGATGTGGCTATTAATAAAATGCAGTCTGATATGAATATTCTTTACAAGTGGATGTGTATAAATATGTTAAAACTAAATACAGATAAAACTAAATATATGATAATATCACACAATAACTATAATAATAATCATAAATTATACATAAATAATTGTGAAATAGAAAACGTAAACGAAATTAAATATTTGGGTATAATAATAGATTGTAAACTTAAATTTGATGCACACTTTCAATATTTAGTGAATAAAATAAACCAAAAACCTTTATCTCATGTATAGAACTTGCCACATCATAAGTGGATACCATAAAATATTAATATATAGAAGCATAATTGATAATTTCTTGCTAAGGATACACAAATAGAACTACTGCAAAAACTTCAAAACAAGGCAATGAGATTTATATTGCGGAAGCCTAGAGATACGCACATAAAAGATATGTTAGATCGATTAAATTGGCTGAGTGTTTAAAGCAGAGCTTATTTTATTACTCAATGAAATTCATCTATAATATAAAGATAGAAAATTGTCCCACATATTTCATCGAGAAAATTAGATACGTCAATCAGATACACAACTACAACACCAGAGGGCGAAATGACTTCCGAGTAGTGGGAATTACAAATGAAGCTGATCGAGCAAATCTTTATTATAAAGGACTTAAACATTTTAATGACCTACCAAATAATATTAAAAATTGTGAAACCATAAATAAGTTTAAGCAACTATTATATCGACATTGTAAGAATATGCCTATCCGATAGTTAAATTAGGTTCCAATGAACCGTAAATAAATAAATAAATAAATAAATAAATCTGGAGAATACGGCAGATGAGGAAGCAATTCGAACTTCAATTCATGTGATGTTGCTATCCTAACCATGACACTGTGGATTGTCTTGATGAAAGAGCACTTTTTTTACCACAAATAAAACACTAATAATGTTTTTTAATTTCCACTATATTATTATTTTTCGTGACAATTGTTTCGGCACACGGTGCCTTCTTCAGACGAATAAGAATTTTTAAACTAAATGTAATATTCTCGTTGTCTTTATTGGATACTAAGATAGGCAAAACCTCTTTCTTACAATTTTGACAGTACATTTTTCATAAGAATGATTTTATGCTTATACTAACTTAACCTAAGCTTTTATACTATATATATATACTATTTTATGCTTATACTAACTTAACCTAGGAAATGTGTTATATATACATGAATTTCTTAATGCTAACACTTAAACCTAAGACTAAAACTACCTTAGCCTAAAACTTACGCTAACTTAAATTAGGACGTAACATTAACTTAAACTAGGGCTAATTATAACTTAACCTAGATTGACAAACTTCTTGTCACGACGGGCAAGGGGGGTCATCGTCTTCGTCCGAGAGCAGCGGGTCGGACGGTCTCGGGAACTGGCGGCTGGCGTGAGGTGGGAGTCGGAAGGTGTCCCTGCTGCGTGGGTTGGGGTGCTGGGACGCCATCTCCAGGAACTTCAGTTGAGCTTTCCTCATGTGTGCCTTTATGGTAGGCACACCGAGGTCCCTATGGAGTTGTCGGTTCCTCATGAACCATGGGGCTCCCGTGATCATCCTCAGGGCCTTGTTCTGCACTGCTCGAAGTTGAGCTCTCCTTGTTTTGGAGAGCTGGCACCAAGTGGGGCAGGCGTAGGTGAGGCCTGCCTTTACTATGGTGTTGTATACCAAAAGCTTGGTCCGTAGCAGCAACTTACTGGAGCGATTCAAGATGGGATAGAGTTTGCCCAGTAGTTGCTTCGCCTTCTTGGTTGCAGTGCAGACCTGGTCCTTCCAGACGAGTTGTCGGTCCAACTGGACATCCAAATACTTGATGGAGTTGGCCCACTGGATGCGGGAGCCTTGGAGATGTCCATGAGAAGTTCCACTGCCCTTGGAGAAGACGATGGGTTGGGTCTGAAGGGGGTTGAGTTTGATCCTCCAGCGGTGAAACCAGGAGTCCAGGGTGTCGAGGTGGCGCTGAAGTCTGCGGGTGATGAGGCGGCTACTTCTGGAGTGGATGATAATGCAGGTGTCATCAGCATAAAGGAGGAGGTTGGTCTGATCCGATTTGGGAATGTCGGCTGTGAAAATGTTAAAGAGGTGGGGGGAAAGGACGGAGCCTTGTGGGACTCCGGCTCTGATGGCCTTGACTTCGGAAATGGCCGTTTCGACTCTAACTTAAAAGGTTCTGCCAGAGACGAAGGACAGAATGAGTTTTGTTATGACAGGGGGTAAATGTAATATTGAATACATATCCTTAAATATAGTATTTTTGTTCTACCTGTTTAAGAAATCCTCAGTGTACTTAGATAATTCTAACTATAAAATTGGGTACAATAATATAAAACCATAAATACACAACATACAATTGGAAAAACCTAAATATTTAATCCTGGTTCTTGTTCTAGGTAAATCTGGTTGGCTTAATTTCTAATTTTTATAAAGCTTTAATAACGGAGAGTTGTTGGTTTCAAGTTGTTGATTCAGTAAAATGTTCCTATTCTTATATTTGTTAATCTCCACGTTTTCTAAGAAATTCAACCCTTTTGGATTTAGATTTATTATAAAGAATTTTAAAATTTTCGTCAAAACTGTGATTTTCTAAGATTAAATGGTCGGCATAATTAGAGGTGTTAATTTGTTTATGTACATGTACATAAAACCAAGAAATGTGTATTTAATTATTTATAAAAAATTGTCTATTAGAGAAATTTAACAAACCTCTCTACATTTTGTAAAAAGGATTTAAAAAAAGGTTAAAAAATATTAAAAATTGGCTGAGTAATATTGCAGACAGTGTCTGAAAAACAGGTAACGGTCCCAGTCCGGCGCACAGTGGGGAAAAACGAAAAATCGTGTTTCAAAATTTTTGGTTCGATTTGGACGATTTTTTTTTAAATTGAAGCTTATTAAATTCCGAACAAAGTTGTTGGAGCCGATTTTGCAATTAAACTTTTGTTTCAAAATGGCGGACGTTGGTTTCTGATTATATAGCGACTGAGACACAGAAAACGCTTACAGTTTCAAACCAAGTTGTGCTAAAATGCGTGTATGTATGTTTTTTTATGTCGCAGATAATATATCTAATATCACAGTTACAAGATTAATAATAATGAACCCAAAATGGCTGCCATTAACAATAAAAGTATTATAAATATGAATAAACGTACCATTATTATTTTATATCCATAACATTTGCATAAATAATTTCTTTAAGGTTGTTAATTATAAATATGTTTCAACAATTGACTTAAAATGACAAATCAAGTATGGCGGATGCCAAAATTGAATCGAGCAAGAAAGTTTCTCTGTGGCATTTAGACTGTGGCAGTCAGATCATTCAAGTTATTCAAGTTTAGTTGCGGGATTTAAATTTTCATGTAGTTATTGCTAGAATATTGCTGCTGTAAATTTTAAGTATCGTAGACAATTTTCTAGCAGATACAAAAAACAGCGAAACACGCAGAAAAGGACAGCTCACACAGCTAGAAAATGGCTACAACAGCTAAAACGTTTTGTTAAAATAGGGACAGCTAAATATTTTATGTAAGAGTAAGTTAAGGTTAGACATATTTATTTTCTTATTTTTCTAGTCTATTCCTATAATTCAGTAGTTCTGTATATGTACTAAAGGTTTTTCTCGTTAATACAGATTATTATTACTCTTACAAAATACACGCAGAGAAATGCTAAAATAGGGACAGTTAAATATTTTGTTGCATTAGCCACTGTTTAGCAACAGCAGCCACTTTTTTGCTACAACAGCAAACAATGTGGCTAGTGCAGCAAAATATTTAGCTGTCCCTATTTTAACAAAACGTTTTAGCTGTTGTAGCCATTTTCTAGCTGTATGAGCTGTCCTTTTCTGCGTGTATCGCTGTTTTTTATATCTGCTAGAAAATTGTCTACAATACTTAAAATTTACAACAGCAATATTCTAGCAATAACTGCATGAAAATTTAAATCCCGCAACTAAACTTGAATAACTTGAATGATCTGACTGCCACAGTCTAAATGCCACAGAGACTTTCTTGCTCGATTCAATTTTGGCATCCGCCATACTTGATTTGTCATTTTAAGTCAATTGTTGAAACATATTTATACTTAACAACCTTAAAGAAATTATTTATACAAATGTTATGGATATAAAATAATAATGGTACGTTTATTCATATTTATAATACTTTTATTGTTCATGGCAGCCATTTTGGGTTCATTATTATTAATCTTGTAACTGTGATATTAGATATATTATCTGCGACATAAAAAAACATACATACACGCATTTTAGCACAACTTGGTTTGAAACTGTAAGCGTTTTCTGTGTCTCAGTCGCTATATAATCAGAAACCAACGTCCGCCATTTTGAAACAAAAGTTTAATTGAAAAATCGGCTCCGACAACTTTGTTCGGAATTTAATAAGCTTCAATTTAAAAAAAAAATCGTCCAAATCGAACCAAAATTGAAGACTCTAGACAATTTTGAAACACGATTTTTCGTTTTTCCCACTGTGCGGCGCCAGGTTATATTTAATGCTATAACTTTATAGTAGAATGCAATTTTCTTAAAAAAAATTTTTTTGAATAATTCTTAGAAGTATAGAGGATAAAAATCCGTAAAAAAAATCAAATTTTTGAAAACTCGAGGTGTATGTAATCCGTTAAGCTCTCTACAAAGCCACGAAAATGATGTCATACAAATAAATTGCTTGGTTACCAAATTACTGCGCTATTCTTAATTCTTTGATGAAATTTTATGCGAGTCCGTTACGTGTTGAAAATTTTTACGATTTTTTTTCTTCCGAAAAATGAAAGTGAAAAAAGAATTTCTTACTAAAGAGGGAAATGAATCAAGAGTTATTCATGAAGAAATGTCCCTCTAAAGAGTAAAACAATGACTGGCCCTTATTACGCAACGTTACTGGACCGTTTGCATAGTGAGTTGAAGCTAAAGCGACCAAGATTAGCACGCGAAAAAGTGCTCCATCAATAGGATAATGCGTTTGCTCATTCATCGGCCGTTTCCATGGCAAAACTGAACGAGCAGGGCTGCGAAATAGTTTCCCACCCAACTTATTCCCCAGATTTGTCACCAAGGGGCTTTTTTTTGTTTTCTAACCTCAAAAATTGGCTTGGGGGGACGAAATTCTCGTCGAATGAAGAGATTATCTGTGATGTAAATGAGTATTATGTACAGCTCGGAGGGAATAAAAAAATTGCAATCTTCCTGGACCAAATATGTCGAGCTCAACGGAGAGTATGTTTTGAGAAATAAATTTTTTTCGCAAAAAAAATGTTATTTATTTTGTTTTTCAAAGACTTTTCAATCGACCCTCGTATATTAGTGTAAACTATAGTTATATAGAAAAAAATTACCTGCCAGGTAAAAGTCGGTCTTGCGCAATTAGTATTCCGTCCGGTTTTAAAATAAAATTTTGACTTTACAAAACACACCCCAAATGAGTTTTCAGTTTTCCGATTTTTAGTGAAAACTGATGCCCTTGAAATTTTTATTTGTTTTTATATACCAGATAAATTATTACAGGTAATGCACTCGTGATAATTTTCGTTCGATCTACACCCTGTGGAGAATATTCCAGAATTTTTTCAAAATTTATTGATTTGATTTGATTTTTCGCGATTTTTTAAAAATAATACAAAGAAAAGTGTGCGCAAGTATTACATTATATATATTTCTGAACTCCTGTTTTCACAAGCTTTCATTTGACACCCCACTCGATCACTTGGTAATTTTTTTTTTTTTTTCACTTCCAATTTCACCCCCCAAAACTTAAAGCAAATTTTAACTTTCAAAACTACACGGCTCTGATGAAGCCATCAATTCCTATATTAGTTTCAAATTTTAACTTTCCATGTCAAATAGTTGACAGTAGACAGACGGACAGATAGGCAGAGAGACAGACAGACGGATAGACAGAGGGACACCGAAGTGATTTTATAAGTGTTCCGTACGGAACACTAAAAATGAGTGTAGAAGTTTGAACACACTGGCCGACTTGAAGCCAACGTGGGGAAGAGGTTAACTAAGGATAATAAGAAGCGATGCAAACGATTACGTTCGATTGTTACTTCACAAGAATCCGGATCTCTCAATACGCTAACGATCAGCCAAAGGCAAATAAAATATTCGGCTTAAAAACGTTTTTACTGTAATGGCCAGGTCAAAAACACAATTTCCAAAATTAAAGCATCAAAAGTCTTGACTCAAGAACAGCTAATTTAAAGAAATATGTGAAGATGATTAAGAACCTCTCCATAATTCTGATGGTTATAAGTATCGACGCAGGTATCAAGGTTAAGGCGATATCATACGCTGTAAACACATCTCAGTGTTCTTAGAAACCCACTCGATAACCTGCTAAAAAAAATTTTTGTTATTTCCGATGTTACCCCCCAAAGCTAACCCCTTAAGTCAAAATTTAACTTTCAACTATATACGGCTCTGATAAGGCCGTCAATTCCTTTATTAATCTCAAGTTTTAACGGTCTATGTCAAATAGTTTCGAAGAAAATCAGGTGTGACAGAAGAACAGACAAATAGACGGACGGACAGACAGACAGATGGACAGACACCGAACTGATCTTATAAGGGTTCTGTACGGAACACTAAAAACATTTTTTCGAGCTCTACGAACTTTCCTTTATAACTAGGGAAACAACTTCAAAAAACGCCCTCGTAATAAATATAATTAAAATTGTTCATAATGATTAATTACTGTTTCGAAACACCAAAACAATTTGTACATCATTTCGATATTGTGAGAATCATAATTCTTGGAATTATACTGGTTCAAATTTTCGAAATTTAGAGACCCAATAAATAAATCCCTGAAGACGCCTGCTGTAATTGTAGGGGAAACGTCGAGAATTCGAAAGGGTCTAATCTCAAGAACAATGATTTCTATCTAACAATAACAGTGAAAACTTCTGTTTCACGTGTCCATACAATTTGTTATGAATTCATTTATTACTTACCGACCAACGATCTCTTCTTACAAAGCATTATGCTATTAACTCTCGGACGCTCTTTGTGTCCGAACAGACAAGAGGCTTAACATCGACTTTTTAGTGTCGTGGACGGTCCTTAAAGAAAATGGACCGTAAACTGACAAAGTGCCTGATGTTATCCTTAAATCTTTCCTCTTAAACTTTTGTTAAAGGTGTAAAACGAAATTATTTTCTTTTTTAGGACGATAAGTGATATTGGTCGACACATAAAGCGTAACATATGCTTTTATTAGGTCGTAAAAAATTCTTTCAGAAATGAAATAAATTTTTAGTGCAGTTATTTTTACTATAGTGTGTTTAACAGTTCGTCAAAGCTGAAAAGTTTTTGGTCTAGCAACTTAAAACACATTTTTTTTGCAAAATTCGACTTTGGTTATCAACATAGTCTTCTTCAAGAGCAATACAATCAGTGCAACGCTTTTCTAACATTTCGTTACCTTTCTTGTAGAAGGATTTTGTGTTTACCTTCAAGACAGGCTTCAGTTTCGGCGATAACTTCTTCACTGAGCATTTTTTTTGAAGTCTGTGAATAGATACTAGTCTCTGGAGGACAAATCTGGAGAATACGGTGGATGAGGAAGCAATTCGAACTTCAATTCATGTGATTTGGCCATCGTAACCATTGACTTGTGACACGGCGCATTGTCTTGTTGAGCACTTTTTTCTTGTACATTTGGGGCCGTTTCTTTGCGATATCTGCCTTCAAACGCACCAATACCTTTATATAATATTCGCTATTGTTGGTTTTTCCCTTCTCAGCATAGTCGATAAAAATTATTCCATACCCATCCCAAAATACAGAGGCCAAAACCTTCCAGGCCGACTGTTATGTCTTTGGTTACTTCGGGCGGCTTTTACCGGCTGCTCTCCACTCAGCTGACTGCTGATTTGATTCTGGTATGTAGTGGTGGATCCATGTTTTATCCATTATCGTATAAAAAATTCCTTTTTATTGTGCTTAAACAGGGCCAAACAGCGCTCAGAATCATCAACACGTTGTTGTTTTTGATCTACTGTGAGCAAACGCGGTACCCATTTCGAACAGAGCTTTCTCATGCCCAAATCTTCATGCAAAATATGACCAACACGTTCTTTTGATATCTTTAGGGTGTCAGCTATCTCACCTAATTTCACTTTATGGTCATCCAAAAGAATTCTGTGGATTTTTTTGATGTTTTTCGGTGTAACCACCTGATTTGGGCGTCCAAAGCATTCAGCATCATTTGTGTCTGTACGACCGCGTTTAAATTGAGCATACCAGTAAATGATGAGTGATTTTCCAACGGCAGGGTCGTCGTAGCACTTATCAAGCCATTGCTTTGCTTGAACGGTGTTTAATCGACACACGAAATTCGATTTTTTCTATTATTTTGAAAATATCAAAAGTAGCGTAACTAAAACCACTATAACTTTTAAACTAATCGTCATAATATCATGAAATTTGGACACGTATCATTTTAAGGTTGGTACTTCCTAAAAATCATATGGATTTTTTGAAAAGGGCGACATCTATCTGTCAGACCAAAAACTTTTCAGCCTACGTGTTAAGATCACTTCAGGGTCTGTCTGTTCGTTTGTCTGTCCGTCTGTCACACCTAATTTTCTCCGAAATTATTTGACATAGAAAATTGAAATTTAGCACTAATATAGGCCTCATCAGAGCAGTGGAGTTTTGAAAGTTAAATTTTGACTTAAAGGGTTAGTTTTGGGGATAATATCGAAAGTGAAAAAAAAAACTGCCAGATCATGAAGGGGGGTGTCAAATGAAAGATTGTAAAAACAGGGGTTCAAAAATATATACACTGTAATACTTGTGCACACTTTTCTTTGTATTATTTTTAAAAAATTGCGAAAAATCACTGTCTCTTCTCTTATCTCCAAAATTACCGTTCAAAACATTTTGAAAAAATTCTGGAATATTCCCCACAGGGTGTAGATTAAACGAAAATTATCACGAATAAGATGAATGATAAAAAATAAAATATTTATGAACATTATCTCCACTCAGCTCAATAAATTCGGTTCAGCGAAATTCCAGTTTCTATCCCCTCAGAAAAAATTTCTTCGGAACTGTGCATAGTACTCGTTTACAGCACAGATAATCTCTTGATTAGACGAAAATTTCTTCTCCCTAAGGCAATTTTTGAGGTTAAGAAACAAAGAAAATAACTTGGGACCAAATATAGAGAATAGGTTGTGTGGGGAATTATTTCGAAGCCCAGCTTGTGCAAAGAGTACTTTTCTGCGCGCTAATCTTGGTCGCTTCTGCTGTAACTCACTATGCAAGCGACCCAGTAACGTTGCTTAATAAGAGTAAGTCACTGTATTACCCTTTTCTAAATAGTCCATCATAATGATACCCTGGGAGTCCCAGAAAAACAGTTGCCGTCACTTTTCCCGCCGATAAAATTGTTTTCTATTTTTTTTTATGGGTGTAGCACACGTTCTGTAGGGAAGGAGTCCCTAAAGCACTACAGGAGCGGCACGTGTGCGGAAAAAGCGATTCACGTTGTTCTTGAATCGCTGTAAATTGTACTCGGTAGGAAACAGCGCTGGGCAAATTATTCCAAAGGGATGATGTTCTCCATATAAAAGACAGCTTGAAAAGCGTTGTACGCGGAATACGGATGTAAAGCACTAGCGCGGCGTGTATTTCTAACATGAACCGCTTTGAGAGGAATTAAGCGGGATACATCCTTCGAACACTGTCCATGAAAATACTTGTAGATCAGACTCAAGTCGTCAACCGTTCTTCGATGTTCCAGCGAATCAAGGCCGCCGGACAGTTCCGGGTCTCCAATCAGACGAACAGCTCTTCTCTGAACAGAATCCAACAAATGCAGTGTATGTTTGGGGCTCCGCTCCCAAACATACGGAGCAGTATTCCATAGTTGGTCAAATTTGAGCTTTGTAAAGAATTAACAGTTGTTGTGGAGTGTAAAGCTTTCTGGTTCGAAATAATATTCCTAACTTTCGAGAAGCTTTCCTTGCTATGCCTGCAACATGTTCATGCCAGGACATATTTGCTCCCAAACTAACTCCCAACAAATTGAGCGACGATGCTAGGGGAATGGAGTGCCCGGACATAACTATGTCGGGTTCAGCAACGTTAACATTTTTAGAAAAACTGCCCCGTGGGCTTTTGTAGCGTTAAGTTCCACTTGGTTACTGTCACCCCAAGATAGAATTTCTTCCAGGTCTTTGTTAAGTTGAACGACCTCCTGGTGTCTGCGGATATTCGCCTGAGCAGCCGATGTCAGAGCGTTCAAAGTGAATGAAGAGATAAGCGTACTGTCATCTGCGTACTGCTTGTGCAAAGAGTACTTTTCTGCGCGCTATTCTTGGTCGCTTCTGCTGTAATTTACTGTGCAAACGACCCAGTAACGTTGCTTAATAAGAGTAAGTTACTGTATTACCCTTTTCTAAATAGTCCATCATAATGATACCCTGAGAGTCCCAGAAAAACAGTTGCCATCACTTTTCCCGCCGATAAAATTGTTTTCTATTTTTTCTGTACAGTTTCACCCTCGCGAACCCACTATTTTGACTTTTGTCTCCGGGGTATCAGAAGTCCATCGGATTCCGCACATATCCTTCTTCTTGCGTTTTTAGTCTGTGATCAACAAACGCGGCACTCATCGCGCGCTCAGCTTTCCATTTATAGAACCTCATGCAGGATATTACCATTTTTTGAGAAGAAACCTCAATCGGGAATCCTCAAAGTGCAGCATCTACAGTGCTCGTACGGCACGTTTAAATTCATTTATCTGGTAATAAATTATCTTAAGTGCTGATAACAAGTACCCACGCTTTAGTTCAGTTTCTAATTCGAACGCAGTCCACTTTTTTAAATAAAAATGTTTTATCACTACACGATACTCGGCGTTATTCATTTCTGCGAATCGTGTAACACCGTTCACTTACGATAGCTGCCAACGAACAACTCCGCGTCGCATTTCTTCGAAATTTTGACCAGAACCGTTACAAGAATCACGCTTACAATTCAAGGTGACCGTAGACTGAGTAAGAACTGATGAAACTCTCAGATCTGTTGAGAATATGCCGCTGTCACATCGACAAATAAGGATTCCGAAGCTTGCTAAGGAAACTGAAGTATTCGAAACTGCACTTTTTAGTGATTAAAGAAGGTTCTACATTATGGGCCTCCAAACGCGTTTCAGAAGAGGAGAAACTGGCGAAGAAAGAGTCTTGAGTACTCTATTGGGATCCCCACCCTAAACAGAAGTAGATTCATCACTTTATAAGGGCTTTTCACTTTCCAAGAAGGCGAAAACTCATTCGTCTTCTAGAGATGATGCCGCTCGTTTGTGGGAACCACTAAAAAATTTTATTTAATAAATCTATGGTAAAGGAGCCCTCAATTAATAGAAAGGTTTATGGAAGGAGGATCCAAACTAACCTGAAGCAGACTCTTACAGAAAAATTTCCCGATTCATAGAGAACCAAAACTGTTGCTCGACAACTTAAAAAGCATAACTCTCGCACAATTCAAGCCATTAACGAAAGATTGAGATTCGCCAAGTCAGAACAGTCATCCCGTAGCCCTAATTTAGCGCTCTGGGACTTATTTATGTTCAAATATGTGAAGGGAAACGTCGTTTAGGTGATGGATAGATAGCACACCCAGGTTTTCGATTACACCGATAAGCCACTAAACATTTTCCTGTCTAAAAATTGACCTTTTTATGACTTCAATATATTCCATTTTAAATTGAATCCCAGCGGTTATTTCAAAAATAATAAATTTAACTGTACACTAAAAATCTCATTTATTTACGCTGGTTTGAAAAGTCCGTGCAAAGTCCGAGAGATGGCACCACCGGCGCGTATCGAGGCCATGTTTAGTTAGTAGCATCTCTTGAATGAACGCACACCAAGTTTCAGCTATATTGGTCTATTTCTTTGTGTTTGGCATTCGTGTGAATCAAGGAAGTCGAGTGATTTTCAAGAAATGGACGAAAAAGAATTTCGTGTGGTGATTAAACATTACTTTATAAAAGGCAAAACGCCTCAAGAGACTAAAGAGAAGCTTGATAAACATTATGGTGACTCTGCACCTTCGATTAGAACAGTTTATAAGTGGTTTCAAAATTTTCGGACTGGCCATATGGGCACAAGTGACGCTGAACGTTCTGGACGGCCTGTGGAGGTTACGTCTCCAGAAATCATTGATCAAATCCATGATATGGTGATGGATGACAGAAGAGTTAAGGTGCGTGAGATTGCTAGTGCCGTGGGCATCTCGACTGAACGGGTACATAATATTTTGCATAAACATTTGGACATGAGAAAGCTATCCGCAAGATGGGTGCCGCGATTGCTCACGCTTGACCAAAAACGGAATCGTGTGAAGTGTTGCAAGGATGGTTTGCAGCTGTTTCGTCACTGTGGATGAAACATGGATACATTACTATACTCCAGAGACCAAACAACAATCTAAACAATGGGTTACCAAGGGGGAATCTGCACCAAAAAAAGGCGAAGACCGTTCCTTCGGCCGGAAAGGTTATGGCGACTGTCTTTTGGGATTTGCAAGGGATAACCCTCATCGACTATCTGGAAAAGGGTAAAACTATTACAGGTGAATATTATTCATCGTTATTGGACCGTTTGAAAACCGAGCTGCAAGAAAAACGCCCGCGATTGGCCCACAAGAAAGTCTTTTTCCATCACGACAACGCACCAGCACACACCTCAGCAGTTGTGGTCGCAAAATTAATGGAAATAGGATTCCAACTCGTTTCACATCCCCCCTATTCTCCAGACTTGGCTCCTTGGGACTACTATTTGTTCCCCAATTTGAAGAAATGGCTGGCGGGACAAAGATTTTACTGAAACGAGGAGGTGATTGCAGACACTAATGGATATTTTGTAGACTTGGACAAATCCTATTATTCGGAAGGGATCAACAAACTAGAACATCGTTGGACGAAGTGTATAAGCCTAAAAGGAGACTATGTCGAAAAATAAAAAAGGTTTACCCCAAACACATAAGTAGTTTTTATTTTTGCACGGACTTTTCAAACCAGCCTCGTATTCTGGTTTTTTTTTTTTCAAAAAAATTCTTTCCTTGAAAACATGTTTGCTTGCAGGCCACATACTTTCAGCATTCATATGGAAATCGCTGCATCGCGTTTGTTTAGTTCACGGCGGCCTTTCAGGAGCCGGTTCGTTGATTGACCGAATAACCGTTCGAAAAGAGGCCAATCGGAAAGTTCGACCATGTGCGACGACCTTTATTTTAAATTGAAATGTCTGAATAAAAGTTCGGTTCGCCTGTTTGTTCATGATTATTGACACAGAATTTTTATTCAAGTATAAAGAAAGCGGAAATTCGACAGGAATATATAATTACTAGCAAAAAATTGTTTTATTAGTAATTCAAATATTTTCATCAGTTATTTTTTTATGCATTACACTCAGAAATACGTTTAGTGTAGTACTGAGATCGTAATTGATACAGTCAAGTACGGAAAGTGGCATTGTGTGTGAAAGTGAGCAAAAGTTTATGGCAGGTTCTTTTTACAGAAACTTACTGGTGCTAAACGATTGCTCTTATGTCGTAGGGAACGGGGTTTAGCTGTAAGGGCGCTACTGAATATAGTTGTAGCTACGAGGCTGGTTTGAAAAGTCCGTGCAAAAATAAAAACTACTTATGTGTTTGGGGTAAACCTTTTTTATTTTTCGACATAGTCTCCTTTTAGGCTTATACACTTCGTCCAACGATGTTCTAGTTTGTTGATCCCTTCCGAATAATAGGATTTGTCCAAGTCTGCAAAATATCCATTAGTGTCTGCAATCACCTCCTCGTTTGAATAAAATCTTTGTCCCGCCAGCCATTTCTTCAAATTGGGGAACAAATAGTAGTCCGAGGGAGCCAAGTCTGGAGAATAGGGGGGATGTGAAACGAGTTGGAATCCTATTTCCATTAATTTTGCGACCACAACTGCTGAGGTGTGTGCTGGTGCGTTGTCGTGATGGAAAAGGACTTTCTTGTGGGCCAATCGCCGGCGTTTTTCTTGCAGCTCGGTTTTCAAACGGTCCAATAACGATGAATAATATTCACCTGTAATAGTTTTACCCTTTTCCAGATAGTCGATGAGGATTATCCCTTGCGAATCCCAAAAGACAGTCGCCATAACCTTTCCGGCCGAAGGAACGGTCTTCGCCTTTTTTGGTGCATATTCCCCCTTGGTAACCCATTGTTTAGATTGTTGTTTGGTCTCAGGAGTATAGTAATGTATCCATGTTTCATCCACAGTGACGAAACGACACTTAAAGTCCTCCGGATTCTTCTGGAACAGCTGCAAACCATCCTTGCAACACTTCACACTATTCCGTTTTTGGTCAAGCGTGAGCAATCGCGGCACCCATCTTGCGGATAGCTTTCTCATGTCCAAATGTTTATGCAAAATATTATGTACCCGTTCAGTCGAGATGCCCACAGCACTAGCAATCTCACGCACCTTAACTCTTCTGTCATCCATCACCATATCATGGATTTGATCAATGATTTCTGGAGTCGTAACCTCCACAGGCCGTCCAAAACGTTTAGCGTCACTTGTGCCCATATGGCCAGTCCGAAAATTTTGAAACCATTTATAAACTGTTCTAATCGAAGGTACAGAGTCACCATAATGTTTATCAAGCTTCTCTTTAGTCTCCTGAGGCGTTTTGCCTTTCATAAAGTAATGTTTAATCACCACACGAAATTCTTTTTCGTCCATTTCTTGAAAATCACTCGACTTCCTTGATTCACACGAATGCCAAACACAAAGAAATAGACCAATATGGCTGAAACTTGGTGTGCGTTCATTCAAGAGATACTACTAACTAAACATGACCTCGATACGCGCCGGTGGTGCCATCTCTCGGACTTTGCACGGACTTTTCAAACCAGCCTCGTATAGGAAACAAAATAATATAGTAAAAGAATATTATTTATGTTTGTGAATATATTTATTATTATTATTCTTATATTTATATGTGCAAGAGTTTCCGGCCACTTTGTACTACGAGAAAAATTATTAGTCCATATGCTCTATAATAGATTTAAGTTATATTTTTATGTTAATATTTTGTAGCCATATCCTTAGCAGCGATAACAGCCGCACAACGATGTGGCATTGACTCAATTAATCGATTAATACAAGCAGATGAAATTTTAGCCCACTCTTCCTTCAATGATTTGAATAACGCGGCTTCATTTGTAATACGCTTTCGAACTCGACGATCTAGCGTTTCCAATAAGTATTCTATTGGGTTCAAGTCCGGTGATTGAGATGGCCAGCTTAAAACTCTCACATTTGAAGCAGAAAACCACTGCTTTAACAACTTGAATGTATGTTTGGGGTCATTATCCTGGTGAAATATCCAATTCTGCGGCAATGTTTCTTCAGCATATGGTAACAAATTGTTTTCTAAAATGTCGTTGTAAATATCAGCGTTCATATTTCCGTTGCTCTCTATCAATGGACCGACTCCCGATGCAGAGAAAATTCCCCAAACCGAACATCATTTCTCGTACCAAAAGGACATGTTGTCTACCATCGCTTCTAAACAGATTAAATTTAGATTGTTCTGAGAAAGCTACTTTTTTCCAATCTATATATATATATATATATATATATATATATATATATATATATATATATATATATATATATATATATATATATATATATATATATAAAATTCCGCTATTCCGCTGGGGAACAAAGGGCTTCCACAAAACTTCTCCACCTGACTCTGTTTCTAGCGAGGTTTTTTATTTCGCCCCATGACTTGCCAATTTGCTTGGCTTCTTCCAAAATTGTGCGTCTCCATGTCTGTCTCGGTCTGCCCCTGCCACGACTGCCCTGTAGGTTCCAATCGAGAGCTTGTTTTGCAATATCGCCAGCGGGTTTGCGGAGGGTATGGCCCACCCACCCCCACTTTCTGCGTTTGATATTGTACTCTATGGGTGTTTGCTTCGCTCGTTCCCATAACTCGGTGTTTGGTATCTGGTCCGGCTAGTATATTCGTAAGATTTTGCGTAAGCACTTGTTTGTAAACACTTGTAGTTGATTGGAAATACTTTTAGTCACTTTCCAGGTTTCACAGCCGTACAGAAGCACCGATTTGATATTTGTGTTGAAGAGGCGTATTTTTATGTTTGGCGACAGTATGCGGGACCTCCAGATGTTGTTGAGAATCCCGAATGTTTGCTGTGCTTTGAGTATTCATTGTTTGAGGTCAGCCTCTGTCCCTCCGTTCGTATCTATCACACTGCCAAGGTACGTGAACCTTTGTACCCTTTTGATTGGGCAATTATTTAAAGTTAAGGTTGTATTTTCGTTGTTCATTATTTTCATTTCTTTTGTTTTGGAGTTGTTAATCTGCAGCCCCACTTTTTCTGCCTCCTCTGCTAATCGAGTCAGTTTGGCTTTTGCGTCCTTTAATGAGTGAGATAGCAGGCAGATATCGTCCGCATAGTCTAGGTCTTCCAGACGTGACGTCAGGCCCCATCTTATGCCTTGAGTGTTGTTAGTTTTAGTCATGTCTTCGTCTAGAACGATATTAAATAAAAGCGGGAATAGTACGCATCCTTGCTTAACTCCATTTCTGACAGGTATTGCCTTGCTAGTCATATTACTGTGTATCACTTTACAGCTACTTCCATGTTAAAGTGCTTAATAATCCTTAAAGCACACCTCGTTCCCTTAAAGCTGCCCATATAACCGTGCACTTCAAGGTGTCAAATGCTCTTTCAAAATCCACGAAAATCAGGTAGAGAGGTGATCTGAACTCATAAGATTGTTCGATAACTATTTGCAGAGCATTTATCTGGTCTATGCATGACCTCTGGGGGTGGAAACCTGCTTGCTCTGCTCGTAGAGTCGGTTCTATAGTATTGCTAAACCTGTTTAGAATAATGATTGCTATAATTTTGTTGATGGTGTTAAGAAGGGTGATGCCCCGCCAGTTGCGGCATTCTTTCAGGTTGCCCTTTTTTGGCAGCTTTATAATGTACCCTTCTTTCCAGCTGTCAGGAAGAAGTTCTGTGTTCCAGGCAGTTTTTATCATTGGAATTAATTTAGGACACCACCTATTTTCATTCCGCAACTGTGCTTGCCTAGCGTAAAAATAGGAAATGCTACATCCCATAAAGGTTATTAAAATGAACGGATTCGAGGTGCCACTATATTACACAAAATTTTAAAAAATGATAAAATAAAACATACTTCTATTTCTACGCATTTGCTTGTTAGACATGTTACACAGTACAGTACTAAAAAATATTAAAATATGAAACAACAATTAATCTACTATTTATGTTAATATTTCGCACTCATTCTTTAAACAAAGACTATACTAACCAGCTGCATAAATAAACTACGGATATTAATGAAACTAAACATAACCAACATAACAAGCACCTTTTTATGTACGGCATCCCATCTCTGCCCCCATCTACTCAGTATATATCACCACTGCACTAAACACTGCACTCGATGCGCGTTTTGCTAACCATGTTAGCTTCATCAGAAGCGATGGTTGACTAAAGCTAAACTACAAATTTACCCTATTTATACTTAGTCTAACACCTGAATTACTCAGGCGGAACTAATGGCACAGGTGAGGCCATTTTGGTCAAATAACCAGTAGAGGAGACTATAAGGAATATGCCCTCTGTCTTTATTTAAACTAAATTTCTTTTTAACATTTTCGTCCTGGTATTAATGAATAAGCGACCTTATTAACTAAAAAACATTCAAGGTTTTTCAGAAAATAGGATTCTAAACACGTTCTTAATGAGAATTTTTATCAGCAACAGATTTCATAAATCTAAATTACATATTTGTCTAAAAAATATTGTAAACGGGGGCCACATCGCTTAGTGCTCTGAATTTTTTAAATTTGATTTTCTCGAACATCATGACCTATTACATCAAAATTCATTAAAAATCGTATCAGATTTTTTAAGCACAGACCTATTTCGAAGATCTTATGTAGCACCATGTTTGTAATTTACATTTTGGTTGAATGTAGTGTTATTGACAGTTGCAAATAGTACGCAAAATTGCTAATGAGTGTAATATACTTTACTTCTAAAATAAACGTAGTTGAATATTCATACACTGACGACAGGAAAAGACTCCATTGAGTTCATCCTGGCCGGTTTATTAGCACTACTGTAGAAACTCACTTTTTGAGACGTCTTACTTTAACTTCTGGGTACTAATAAACGAAAAAATTAAGTTATACTATACCACAACAATCAGGCATTATCAATGCCTTTTCTCAGATAACAGATTTTTGTTGTTACATTTTACAAACTAGGCCGCTGTCGTGAATAATTCTAATTAAAATAATTATTTATTTCTCGTAAAAAGTGGTTCTAATTTATAATGAATAACCAAAAAATGCTAATTAATAAAATTTATACAGATTAAACAGAAATTGTATCACGAAGATAGTCACAATGAATAGCACCCAAAAACAAAAAAATGTTCAAAAAATGTTTGTAAATTTGCAGTCCTTGAACCCAAACCCAGTCGATGCATTGCCTGTTTACTACCCAGGTTTATAAATTAGTTCGGCTTATCGATAATGTTTTTTTTTATGTTAATGTAACCAGGTTTCAATTTTCAACACCTGTAAATAGTGAAGTGTGTTGAAATGAGTCAGAAACACTAGGAAAATATATCACTGAAAATATAACTGTTATTTATTAATTACAAACCTTAAAACTTACTATTTGTTGATATTCGAATTTAGTGTTTCCATCATCTTTCTCAAACTATTAGTTTACATTTATTTATTAAATTGCAAGGTTAAACTATCAAGCTACAGGTAAACTATCCAGTTGACCCTTCATCTTAATGTGGTATAGAAACCTTTTTGTTTCCATAACAAACCTTTTCCAATAATGAATAAATGGAAGGACCTTTCAACTAATGGAGATTGGGGAAATAAGCCGTGACCGTACCATAGTGTATATAAGTATATTCTGATTTGCTTCTAGTGTAAAAGGATACAAAATAAAATAAAAAAATACAATACTTACGGACATGCTACTTATTTATTAATTTCTTCAAAATACAACTATTTTACATAATTCTTTTAAAAGTTTATTCATTTTTCTACTTCAATTCTTTTGGATTTGTTTCAATGCTTGAGAAAGTTTTTACGGAATTACGGAAAAGTGTGTATATCGTAAATAGATAACTTGTGCATAATATAAGAAATGTATATCGTAATCCCTAGAGTTGAAACTGCTAAATAATTTTGGGAATTTGTCATATTAAACTTATTTAAATAATCTTGCGTAGTTGTTATTTGTTAAGGGGTAAGTCCATTCCAGGCCCTAGGAAAAAGGCTAATTTCGGGAGATTATATAAAAGCAATTAAAAATTTATTTGAAATACTTTGTTAACAGGTTGACTGCCGACCACTCCGATCGGAGTGCGTCGGGTCTCTTCGCCAACGCCGTCTACTCCGATCGGAGTTCGACATGCGTTCTTACGAAACGTTTTAGTATTCCATCGGCGTTGTATATGAAACGTGTTTCTAGTGGTGGCGTTGCTGAAAAACGCAAGTTCTAACAGGTGCTTAAGTGGTTCCGCGGATTTGCTTTTGGTTTGGTTGTAATCTGCCGTACAATATGGACAATCAACCTGGGCCTTCTGCTATTAAAAAAAGACATTGTAGTGATGAAAAAAAGGTATATGATAAGAAAAAGAAGCTAACTGACACTGAATTATTGCAGCTATTGGAAGAAAGCGGAGGTAGTAGTGACGAACATTACGTACCAGACACAGACGATAGTGATGTAAATTCAAGCTCCGAGTCCGAAGAAGAGAATTTTATCGACCCTATTCGGCCACATCAAACACTTCCTAGCCTTGATGAGATAAAATGGAACGACAGAGGTGCGTTAAAACAAATTTTGTTCCAGAAAACCCAGGAATTATTGGTGCAAATTCCAGGACAGGGTGCACCTATCAATTTTTTCGAAATGATCATTGATGATGATTTTTTACAAACTATTGTAGAACGAACGAACTCTTACGCAGTCGAGGTTTTGCTGCGCCCAGAAACAAGTACAAAATCACGTATTACTAATTTTAAAGATCTTACTCTTGACGAACTAAAAATTTTTTTGCCCCTGTTACTTCACACTGGCACAATATCCTTGAGCCGTCTTAACGATTATTGGAAAACTGATCCGCTATTTAATCTACCTATTTTTAGAAAATATATGTCAAGGAATAGATTTTTGCTTATCTTGAGGTGTTTGCATTTTACATCTCCAGATATGGATCCGGCAGATCGGCTAGGAAAGATTAAATTTGTGGCAGATTTTTTTAACAAGATGGGAGAAATTTACTATCCTGGAAGAGAGTTGTCTTTGGATGAAGCTATGGTACTTTATCGGGGTCGTCTCCAGTTTAAACAGTATATCAAGAATAAGCGTCATAAGTATGGTATGAAGTTATACATGCTGACAGAGCCTAATGGACTTATTTTGAAATTTCGTGTCTACGAAGGTGCGACAGATGTTTATGGTGGAAGCGGACATACTGAAAAGATTGTTTTACATTTATTGGAGGAAAAATTGGGTCTGGGACATGCTGTTTATCTAGACAATTTTTACAATAGTGTTAATTTAGCTAGGAAATTACTTCAACAAAATACATACTGCACTGGTACCCTGAGAGCTGAGAGGAAAGATAATCCGAAAGAGGTAATGAGTGCAAACTTAAAACGTGGTGAGAATAAATCTATGTTCAATACATTTCAACAGAATTTGGAAGCGAAATGGGCATTTTTAAAAACAAAAGAAATCAAGAATCTGAAAAACCTTCCGCAATCATTGGATATAATGCTTTTATGTCCGGTATAGATAGACAGGATCAAATGATGGCATATTATCCTTGCAGCCGTAAAACCATTCGGTGGTACAAAAAGTTATTCATGCATGTGCTGCAAATGAGCATGATAAACGCCTATTTTTTGTACAATAAATATTCGCGGTCTGATCAGTTACGATTATATGACTTCCGATTGGATGTCATAAGAAATTTACTAGCCAGACGACCAATTACTAATTTGCCGCAAATTCCTCCAGGCCAAATAAATGTCCACAGCATTAGCAAAGTAGAAAAAATTGTTAGTGAAAGAAAAGGAACTAAAGAAACAAAACGGGTAAGCAGAAAGGAATGCAAAGAATGCAGGAAAAATAAAATAAGAAAGCAAACAGTGTATGAATGCAAAATGTGCCCTGGACAACCAGGTTTTTGCCTTAATTGCTTTGAGGATTACCATAAAAATGTACAAAAATGATTTAGAAATAAATGTTTTGAGTTCATGAGTTCGATTTATTATTTCTTTACTTATTTAATTGGACACTCCGATCGGAGTGTTCGGCATCTAGTAAAAATTTTCACTTGCAATGCTGATTGAAATTATATATATATTTTGAATGGCACATAAAAAAAACACATTCAAGACTCATTTTAATTCATATTTACCACAATAAAATAAAAATATTTGGAAAAATCTTACCGGCGTCAACCACAAACTCAAAAATATAGATCGGCAGTCACCTTGTTAAACGAATATTTAAGTGTACAACAATATTCCTTTTTTTCTTTTTATTTCAAAATGGCTGTTTTAGAATCCAAGACGACAAGTCACCATTTATGAGAGGCCTGAAACTTGCGAAACGAGAACAAAAAACGATATTTTCAAATTTCCGCACGTTAAGCATTAGTTTTTGGCATATATTAATGACATTTTTTGGTTTTTGTTCTAATTTGAAATCTATGAAAGCAATCGTGGCGCCCGTTTCCGGCCTCGCATAAAAGGTGCCTTGTCGTCTTGGGTTCTTAAACGGCCGTTTTGAATTAAATAGATAAAAAAAATATTTTTGTACACTTAAATATTTGTTTAGTAAAGTACTTCAAATAAATTTTCGACTACTTTTATTATACTCTTGAAAACATTCCCGAAATTAGCCTTTTTTCCTGTGACCTGGGATGACCTTACCCGTTAAGATATAGGTAACAAAGAAAATATAGTTAAGTAATTCTTGAGCCTCTTAACTTCTAATAAACCACTAAACTGTTGTGAAAAAAAAAGACGAATATTTTCTCAGCACTAAATCTTCTATTTTACAACACATTCATCTAATCAATAACGTAGAAAAACTAAATTTATCGAGTGCCAATAGGTCTATCAATGTAAAATCCTCGTACCCACTCTTGACTTGGCAAAAAATTAAACGAAAAATTTGTCAAGATCGACGACTCTCTTTTAGCCCCTATTTTATCTAATGGTTAAGCCGTCAAAGGCGGCCCATGTATTTTTTTCTATTTTTATCCACTCAGAGTTTAATACCCTAAATCACAATTCTTTATGTGCACCCTGTGCCTCTTTCGTGTTTTTTGTCGTATAAGCAAATCTCGTTTTCGCAGTAACTTTTGATTTATGTGGATTTTTTGTTAATTCTACTCGAGTGCCCTTTTTAGTGGTTTTCTCTTTATCCGATCGATTTCGATATAAAGAGCAATTTAAAATTAAACCTGATCGGATTTTGTAAAAGAACTATTTTTATATCGAAATGATACAGTTGCACCGACTACAGTAAAATATTATTAAGGAAGAAAATAACACTAACATGCTTTTATTAGTTTTAAAACTAAAAGGAGCGTGTATTGCTAAAAACTATTTTCTGCGGAAATTTATAAATATTATTTACCTTAAAAAACACATTCTATATCAAAATACAATTATTACCAATTATTTATAATAATTCTAATTGTTCTCTATTTGTTTCAGCTTATTTTCGACGAATTCAAACTGGGCCGCTATGAAGCTTCAGCACTAGATGGTTGCCCCGACGGCTACATGCAACTGAGCGAACTCGGACGACCATTCACCGGAGGTTCTTGGTGCGGATCATCTTCAGGACCTGCAGCATACTACAGTGAAACGTCTACAGTTACAGTCAGTGTCAAATTGTTCGCGTCTCCACAATTACCGTTCGCTTTTAGATTACGATATAGATTCGTCTCAAGACGAGAAGCAGTCGTGAGATTCGGCTCGCCGTCGTCGCCTTTAGAAAGGGGTCAAGTAGCTCCGGGAACTTATTGCACGCGACAATTCGAAGAATGTTATCGTAAACCGTGCCGACTGCAATCTCCAAATTATCCAGGCATGTACCCGAGAAACGTTTCATGTTACTGGAGTCTCAAGCAGAAATTTGTGCCAACTTGTAAACACGCCATGATCGCCGTAAGGCAAGAGGCGGCCCATAAAATGCACATGAAACGGTCAATTAATGTTGCCGGTTTGAACAAGACCGCTAGAGCTTTAAGGGCATGGCGAGATTGCACTGGAGAACGTGACCACTTAATTTTCTATGACGGAGGATCGACCGACGATCCAGTACTTGCAAAATATTGTGGCGGAGATTGGCTGCCGAGAGTAGTGTCTCGAGGTCCGGAAATGTTAGTGGCGTTCCATTCGTCACCTTACAGTATCCCTCTTCATTCACCCCCTAGTCAATCACCTCTTAAGGGATTCGAGCTAGACGTAGATATAATTTTCGCCGACTCCGATTCGCTCGATTTTGCGCCACCCACCACGAGCCACAAGTGTGAATTTTATATAAATGCGACAAGTCCGGACAGCGACGAAATATGGACCGGAAGGGGACGAAAAGGCAGGCTCATTAGTCCTAAGCATTCCCTTCCGCCGAACACGACGTGTACTTATAAGTTTAGAGGCTATCCCGGAGATATAGTATGGATTAGTTTTATATCTTATAGTCAGAGAGCTTTACTAGTCGGAGAAAGTGGGCATGCTTTACAAGGTAATAGCTCGTTTGGAGGCGGATGTCTTACTCGATTACGAATTTGGGATAACAGGACTTTAATCGAGGATAAATGTGATGAGCCCCCACTTCTTTGCGATCACAGCGCACTTAGCAACTCTACTCGCGCGACTAGACCTTGTGGTATTGATGAAAGCTACATCTCAACAGACAGAAACTTGATTCTTCAACATCATACCGAAGATGGTACTGCACTACATCCAGCTTCTTTCAGACTAAAGTATGAATTTGTAGACACTCGTATGGGTGGCGATCCATGGCCTGAGAAAGAGTCTGGAGGACCGTGCCATAGAGTGTTCAAGAGACATCATGTGGGGGAAATAACTGGACCAAGAAATGTATTTTTGTTCGGAAGAGGTGGCAGAAAAAATTTAAATTGTGTTTATCGCTTTGAATCTGGTGTAGATGAAAGGGTTCGTCTTATCATTAACAATGCTTCCTTTGGTTTAAACCCATCATGTGAAACGTTGACTGATCCTCACAGTGGGCGACAAATTTGTGAGTATTATGGTGGAGGAAGTGTAGCAGAATTTAGTATATACGAAGTTCCTTGGCCAGATATTCAGATGCCAAAGGGTTGCGTATGTGATAATTCAACCTTATCTAGCAAACCTCTAGTATATATATCCTCCTCACGTACTTTAGAACTACATTTTACTGCTAGAGATATGAAAATTACTGAGGACTATACTGTACTTCATTTCCATGCACTTTTTGAGTTAGTAAAACTATCTGATTGTCCAAGAAACCAGCGATTAAGAGGTGATGGTGGAGAAGTACAGTTTTTTCTTATCCTGCTGTTGACAAAACTGAAACATTATGTCTAGGACTACCTTGGTTAGTTACAGCTCGACATAATAAAAGCCTGTTTTTATTAAGCTGGGGTGCTTTTCTTCCATTAAAACCACGTCCAGATGAACCTACTCGATGTCCTACGTCAAATAGAATTCTGATATATTCAGGAAAACCGCCAAAATTAGTTCGTACCATATGTCCAGCAGAACCTGGCGCCAGACCCCTGGCAGTGCACGTTTTTAGCGAAGAATGGAGAGGAGAAGGTCTCGCACATCTCGTTCAGCGACCACCTCAATTCGTAGTAGAGTGGATAGGTCTAGAGCCAGCAATAGCTGCGTTTAGTTGGTTAGAGATCTCACGTTCAAGACACTCGCTCTTGACGCAATTACAAGTGCCGGTAAACTTGAGTGCGAACGATACCGATTTAGAGTGCGCGTATAAGTGTCCGGAACTTGACGCTTGTATAAGTGCTTCACTATGGTGCGACGGGAAAGACCACTGCCCTTCGGGCTACGACGAGGCAGAAACTCAATGTGGTGCCACCTCAAAACTATTAAACTCGTTGCCACTCGCGGCTTTAGCCGCGGGGTTTGCAGTGTTCGCCTCAGTGTTTCTTTTAATTTGTCTAACAGTGCACCGATTGAGAGCTAGGAGGCGTAGAAAGTTAGCTAAAAAAAAGCTCAACATGGGCCCGAGGTTATTGGACTCCGGGCTTAATTCTTGACATAAGGCGCCTCCAGTAGAATTTATACATGTGGACCGAGAAACGACCGTATGAGAATTTCCGAACGCCGGTTCGTCCGTCCCTCAGCTCACTTATTATCTGTCGGTGCCTTTCAGTGATTTACAAATGTATCCCTCGACGACCTCACGTTTTCGGAACAACACCCAAAAGTATAATTTAGGATACCATTTAGACTAAAATATGTACATATTTTACATATTTTTTCCTTTAAAAGATTTTTATTGGTGTTTTTTTAGACAACCTTTGCAGTTAAATTATTTTCTAATTTACTGATCTTCACCTTATTTTAAATTTATAACCATTAGCTCGACCTTTTTAAGACGTATCCGGATCATTCCAAATGCTTTAGGTATGTTTACAAACAGTCTTCTCCAAAAAGTCTGGATAATATGGATAAAATTTTTAGTACGGGTTTTAGTGTAAATTCAACTTAAGCATTAGCTTTAATAATGATAATCTATGCTAATTTAGATTGACTCTTTTCAATTTTACATAAATGCACAAAATTTTAGGAATCAGTTTTCACAATAAATTTTATCAACTTTTTTTTAGGTAATTTCGAAAAAATAGCAAACACCTTATTATAATTGTTTTCAGTTATATCATTCCGCTAACGATTTTTAAATCGAATACATTTCTTATGACTTTTTTCAGTAAAAGCAACAGTGACTTTTTTAAATCTTGTTACATTTATTGCAAAGTTTGGGTCATTCCGAAAATTAACTCCATAATTTTGAATCAAATTCCCCTTTTATTTACTAAACTAATATTAAATAAGAATAATTAAAAATATTATCAGAATCATTTAGATATCTTATGAGAATGAAGAAAATAATAATATTAATGTTTCACTGTTGTCCTGGTTTTAAGAATGGCTAAATGTTTCCTACTTGTTTGTTGTGAATATATATATATATATATATATATATATATATATATATATATATATATATATATATATATATATATATATATATATATATGTATATGTATATGTATATGTATATATATATATATATATATATATATATATATATATATATATATATATATATATATATTATATATATATATATATAAATATATATATATATATATATATATATATACATATACATATATATATATATATATATATATATATATATATATATATATATATATATATACATATATATGTATATATATATATATATATATATATATATATATATATATAAATATATATAGATAGGAGAAGGGTAGTCTTGACCGACTAGTTAAACAGCAGTATTGTGTTCTTGGGGTAAGCGGTTTTTGGAAAAGAACTAAAAAGTTTTGGACACCTTTTTAGCTACGCCAAGCTTTCGAAAATATTTCATTTTCTTCGTCAGGATGCTAAGTGGTGTGTTCAAAAATTGTTGTTTGTGGGAGCACTTTATTGCACTTATTCATCAGAAAAAAAAAACAGAAAAGAAACTCTAATAGACAAATTCTCTGTACTCTTCCAACAAAAATGAAGTAAAATTTTATTTTATTTCCCAGAAATGAATATGTCGAGTTTTCTTGTGTTTTTTTCTGTTTTTTCTGATGAATAAGTGCAATAAAGTGCCCCCACAAACAACAATTTTTGAACACACCACTTAGCACCCTGATGAAGAAAATAAAATATTTTCGAAAGCTTGGCGTAGCTAAAAAGGTGTCCAAAACTTTTTAGTTCTTTTCCACAGACCGCTTACCCCAAGAAAACAATACTGCTATAAATATATATATATATATATATATATATATATATATATATATATATATATATATATATATATATATATATATATGTATGTATATATGTATATGCATACATATATACATACATACAGAATTGCAAAATCTTTCCAGTGCGAGTTCTACTATTGAATAATCCACAGTGATGATACATATATGACAGAAAAAATAGTCAGAAAACAGGAAATTTTTAATATTTTAAAAATAATTTAAACTTATATTACCCATTATAACACTTTGGCATGCAGATTTCTTACAAAATGAGAAAGACGTAAATTGAGAAAAATCTTCATGCGTACCATACCATTTCTTTTACTATAATGACAGTTTGATGATAATTTGACTTTTGTCAGTTGTGACTTTTTTGGAGAAAGAAGAGAACTGTAATATCGGCCGAAAATTAACCCGATTATCGATATTATGGTGGATATACAGGATGTACTGTAGGAAAACAACTGAGAAAACCGAAAGCTAGAGAGAAGGAAAAAATAGTAAGACATGTTACAGGAGAGGATTCTCATATTTTGCTGTTTCCCTTGTCTTTTATCTTCGGTTTTTTGCATTTTTCTTTAGTGCATCTCGGTATATTCACCTTAAGATCGATCTTGGGATCGATTTTCCGTCGACATTACAGTTCTGTTCTTTATCCGAAAAAGTCACACATGCGTCAAATTGTCAATGAACTGTCACTAAGGAAACAAAATGGAGACATAACACGCGTGAAGATTTTTCTCTATTTAATTCTTTTTAATTTTGTAAAGGGAGTTTCGGATCGCGAAGTGTGTACATGTAAATCGAACGTCAGGCAATAGTCCACTCGTTCCACGAGCATTATTACGGTAGTGTTTCAATCTATTTAATTATTTTGTCGATTGCAAACGAGAGGACTAGAAATAAAGCAGAGTGTAGTGTTAAAATTAAGACAATAAGTAAAAAAAATTTGGCGGTTTATTAGCATAATTCTGTGAAATTGTATGAAGCTAACAAGACGATAAGCAACGACCTTAATCGTTTTACGGTGATAAGAAATATAAACAACAGTTACTGAGAAACCTAAGAGAGAGAATTTATATAAACAACGATTTAACAAACGGGAAATTCAAAAGAAATTGAAACATATAGCAGAGAACGAGAGAAAGAATGAAAAAGGGTGAAAATAGGATATCAAAAAAACGTAATCGAAGGAAGAGAATATAAATGGGACATTGAGGAGGAAAAACTGAAAGAACAAACAAAGAATACTACGACAAACAAGTCAAAAAACTGAGAAAAAGGAGAGAGATAGGTAGATTGACGACGACCCTGGCAAAGATAAAGGATACGGAAGAGAAGACTGGTAAAATAAATACAAATAAGAAGATAATCAAAGAAATAGATAGGAAAAAAGAAATGGGAAATAATTATCGAGTTATTAGATTCAAAACACGGAATAATAGGGGTATAAACGGAAAAGAGGATGAACTGACAGAAGAACAACAAATGCACTATGTAGGAATCACTGAAACAGAAAGGGAAGGAAATGGATGCAAAAAATTAGAAGGAAAAGCAGACAAAAATCAACATAGAGACATAATACCGGAACAAGATGCAGAACTCACACAAACAGAAGAAACTAATACAGAAGAAATAAAAGAGGCAATCGGCAATTTAAACAGGATGGAAGGATATAGAAGGAAATATGGAAGAGGCAGATATAGAATAACTCAACTCCACGGGCCTTACACTCCTAACAAAAGGGGTAGAAAGGCATAAGGATTAAGTAAATAAGTAAGCAATTTTCTAAAGAATATCCATGCCAAAGTTTTATAACTTTTAACATAGGTTTTACATTATTTTTAAGATGTTAAAAAGTTGCTGTAATAACTATTTTTTCTGTTATGTATCATCATTTATGGATTTTTAAATGTTAGAACACGCATTGGTTAGATTTCGCAATTCTGTATTTTAAGCTTTTAATATTATTAAAGCTCTTCTTTTTTGTTGTAATTTTTAGTGAGTCCTGAAGATAAGAATTTTTTGACCGTAACCTCACTAAATTATCCTCTCTATACATATATATATATATATATATATATATATATATATATATATATATATATACCAATATTAATCAAGTTTAAAATTAATTTAACTTATAACTTGATGTTTACCTTTTTTTTGAAAAAAATGTCAGTTTTGACGATTAAAAGCAGTCTTGTGATGGACCTCGAATAGGTCACATTTTATCTTTATTGACGTGTAAGCTAATGCCAAAGCCGAATTTTAACTGAAGCCTGTAATAATAAATGAAACTGAATTTTTAAATATTATATATATGCTTTTTAACATAAATTAGCCGAAATTATGGCTATTAGCAGATTTATCTAGAATTCTACTTACTTTTTAACCCTAATTTTGCTATCTATGGTGAACAAACTCTTCCCATAAAGTTTAATTGTAGTGCTATTCACAAAAAGTTTAGCAGAATTTAACAAAAGCTATTTCCAACTCTCAGATTCAGATAAATAAGCTTACCACACAATCAGCGAAACGAACGATAAATTTAAAATCAAAAATCTAGTTACAACCACATATTGCACTTTTGCAAGCTCATTTTGTAATTGTGTTATGAGAATATCCTGTGTTGCCAGTTCTATGTTATAAGAAAATTATTGAACAGTGAAATAGCCTAAATTCACAAAGTATATTCAATAAAAAGAAGTCAAGAGTACATCTTAGAGATTAAATCTTATTCCTTTTTTGTATAGACACAGTTGCCTATTTATTACCATTTTATATATACTATTTTTTATTGGAGCTTACCCATGTTTCTCATTCCTATTAGTGAGTCGTTTCTTATTACTCTAACCATTCTTACCAAGTCATTCAACTTTTGATCGATTACGACTAGAAGATGCAATGCATCGAGTTTAGGGGATATTGTTTCAGAAGTGAAAAACTAAACCGCAAAGGCGCCATACTTCACGAACGTAATATAAATAAACAAACCGTTAAGTCTGGTTATTTGTTAAATGCATATAATCAAATTGATAGTTCAATTGCCTGGTAAAATTTCAAAGTAGACAATTTCTTTGTAATCTCACCAAACTAATAACATAACTTTCTTTAGATGATTATCAACTTTCGATATTGTTTACTCCGGTTCATCTTACTTGATCCACAATCTTTTTCAGTTACCATTATACAACCAATTCTTCATCGCCATTTACCAATCGTTTTAAAAATGGTTCATTCTCGTTATGTTTCATAAGCAAATCGCAGATACTATTCCATTGTTTGAAGCGAATTTCTTGAAGTTCATGAAGAACTCATAAATCGAGTTTTCTTTCGTAGAGAAGTTGTTTTAATTGCTTTTCAATGCAGGGATGTGACACGTCAAGCTTCTCTGTAATCTCGCGTCTTATCATGATCCGCATTAATTATAGCTTTGATTTTGACATCAACTTCCACCGGACGACCAGACTGCCGTTCTTTTAAGGCCTCGTCGTTATACATAGTACATACCCTAAAAATTCAACTAACGCCATCTCTCAGTGGAATCAATAATTACTTAGTTACCAGCCCAATAGAACGGAACAAACATAAAAATAGAATAACAGGAGAGTAAATGATTAAAACCACAAGAAACATATCATCCATAGGAAGAGGCAACGTTCAACTTGCACTTGACCGGTTATTTTTTTTGAGGAGTCAACAAAAGAATTTCTTTGTTTGGAATAAACCAAGCTAAGAAACACCGGACTATGTCAATATTAATGTAGGCGATAGTTATGTACAGAAATATATTTTTCTAAGTTCTGCAATTTTCCTTCTTAGCTGAGTAGATGACTAAAAAATACCATCGAAGATAAGGAATCTCGCAACGTTTTATTGCATGTTGTCGGCTTTGGATATATGTGGTAAAAGCGTCGAATGCAAAATGTTATCTAAATGGAACTTTTGCCACTTTTGCAATGTAGTTTATAACTTAAATGGTACGAAATGTGTAGTTTACGCAAGAGAAGCTATGGGCACATCATCATTATTATTAGCTTATTGCATCCATAGTCGGATGTAAGCCTCCCCAAGTTGTCTCCAATGAGCTTTGTTGTTTGCTTTTTACAACCAATCGTGTTCTGCTAATCTTTTTATGTCATCCATCCATCTTGTCTGAGGTCTACCTCTGCATCTTTTGTGTTCTCTAGGCCTCAATTCAACTATACGGCGAATCCATCTGTTATCATTCATCCTTGCGACATGCCCCGCCCAATTCCACCCTAATATACATATTCCTTGTATTACATCTGTCCCTTTTGATCTTCGTATCTCGATGTTAGGAATGCGATCCTGGAGTCTTAATATTTAGCATTCTCCTCTCCATTGTTCTTTCGATTACATGGAGTTTATTTATTATACTTTTATTTAAAGCCCACGTTTCAGTGCCATATGTTAAAACCGGCAGTACATATTGATCGAATACTCTTGCTTTTATTGTATTTGGGATGTCTAATTTAAATCTTCTCACCAATAACACCAGAAAAATAGAACCAGTACTTTACAAATATGCTAACAGAAGATAGACCAGAGTTTAAAAGTACCCAACATGGAAACCCAAATATAGTTATACGAGGATCCCCAATAAGGATAACAACATCAGAAGTTAAAGAAGTATGTAAAACGCTAAAAAATGGTAGAGCTCCAGGACCAGGAAACATCCCAGGAGAGATAGTAAAATACAGAACTGAAAAGCTATTTAGCGCTTTGAGGAACTTATTCCAAAGATGCATTAACACATCAAAAGTACCTGAGGAATGGAAGATATCATACATATCAACAATTCATAAGAAGGGAGATAAGAATGATTGCGATAACTATCGGGGAATAACGGTTACAGGATCTATTAGCAGAATATACGGAAAAAATACTTAAAAATAGAATAGAAACGGAATACGCGGACGTAGAAGTTGAAGAACAGGCAGGCTTTAGAGCAGGAAGATCCACAATATACCATCTCTTCTCACTGACGCAAATCCTAGAAAAGAAAACCGCATTTGTTCAGGAAGTCCATGTCTTGTTTGTTGATTTAAAAAAGGCCTACGACAGCGTGCCCCTAATGAGATTGTGGGAAACACTACAACAGAGTAATGTAAGCACCGAAATAATTAAAGCCGTAAAATCCTTATGCCAAGACGCAAGAAGTAGTGTGAAAGCCAAATATGGTATACCAACAGGTTTCCAGGTCACAAAGGGTCTCAAACAGGGCTGCTGTATATCCCCAACGCTATTTAAAATCTATTTGGAGAGTGCACTGAAGAACTGGAAAAGGAAATGCAGCAGTATGGGATTACCACTGGATGACGATACTACATTGTACACGCTATCATTCGCGGACGACCAGGTAGTAGTCGCTCAGGACATCGATGATATGGAATACATGTCACGAAAACTTATGGAGGAATATGAAAAGTGGGGCCTAGAAGTCAATATTAAAAAGACCAAGTACATGTGTGTCGGAGGACAACAGCAGGACTTGAAACTGGCCACAAGACACACCATCAAACACTGTACCAGTTATAAGTATTTGGGAACGAGAATATCTAAGGACGGAACACTGGAGGAAGCAATATTCGAGAGGAATATCCAAGGAAGAAAGGCGATTGCAATGCTTAATAGTATACTATGGGACAAAAACATAACTATTGAAAATAAGAAGAGAATTTACAGTTCAATAGTGAAAAGTATAATAACTTACAGCTCCCAGGTGTAGACATTGAAGGAAAGAACAGAAAAAATACTAAAAGCTACAGAAATGGATTTCTGGAGACGAGCAGCCAGAAAATCCAAAAAAGACCGCATACCAATATGTTTGTACCTTTCCTATTCTTTCACCTTCTATTAATAGTTCCTGACTGTTATCTTCACTTTCGTTGTTCAAATATTTGGTTTTGGTAAAGTTTATTTTTAGATCTGTTTCTCGAGACTTATTATTTAATTCCATCATCATTTCTTGTAATTCTTCTTTTGTGTTGGCGATTAGAGTGATATCATCTGCAAACCTTAAGTGATTTAATCGTTTACCGTTCATTAGTATTCCTTTATTTTCCCACTTTAACGATTTGAAAATGTCTTCTAGCGTCAACGTGAACAGCTTTGGGGATATCGAGTCGCCTGGTCTATTTCCCCTTTTAATTTTGATTTTATTTGTTTTTTCTTCAAGCATTTTATTTGTGATGTGGCATTTTTATATATGTATTCAAGTAGAATTGTATATCTTTCATCGACTCTGCTGTTACCTAAAGCGTTAAGGATTGCCCATATCTCTACCGATTCAAGTGCTTTTTCGTAGTCAACCATTGGTGACCTTATATTGATTTGCTTTTTCCACTAGTAATCTAATTGTTTGAAGATGATTCATGGTGCTGTATTCCCGTCTAAATCTCGCTTATTCACGTGGTTGATAACTGTCTATAAGCACGTGCTAGTATCTAAATCAAGCACATTTTAGAATCATCAATAAACAAAAACTTGGCAATAGAGGGCCTAGATATGTGTCAGTTAACCAATTAAAATTTGTAACCGAATTTGCGTTTGCTAATTACGGTTGGTCAACCAAATTGATTACGCCCCACTTGCCTCTACTTTGTTATGGAAAATTTGTTTTTAGCAATATTTATAGCATGCAAGCTTTCAAATAAACGCCAATAGAGCAGTAAATAACGTTGTTTTATATCGCTTATTCTAAAATTTTCCAAATTGCGGAAGATAAATTATAATCCATTTTCCGTATTTATTTATTTTGGTTTGGATTTATTCTAAATTACGCACCTATTTACACGTACAATTTGTAATTAAAAATGTTTTAATGACACTATTATTATATTTTATTTATTGGATGCCTTGTTGTAAATGTTAAATTTATTGATTATTGTAAATTTCTATAGGGAGCGCCCGTGGCGTCAGATAGTATTCTTTTTTGACGAAAATAATGAACAAAACGGATTTAGCACACTTACTAATACATATACTCGGCTTCTTAGCTAAGAGAAATGACTTCAAGAACCCTGAAAAGAGTTTGTTTTCGTATATTGCACAAAAAGTGATATTTTTCGCACTGTTCGAATTTAAACTGGTCTTATCAAAGCAGTTTTCTGTAAAGAAAACAACTTCACAAAATTGACGTAGTGTTCTAATCGAAACTAGTTTTTTTTCTCCCATTCCTTTGATATACTGCAAATTATCTACCTAACTATGAGGGAAATCTCACAGAGCATAGACATAGAAGATGGAGTGAGCGTTCCGTATCCCGCTGTGAAGTAAATACACTCCTGGAAAAAATTAACGCAACAATATATTAAATCATACAAATCTCTATAATGAATTAATTTTTAATAATTTTTTATGAACAGTGGTTACACTAAAAGTTAGAAAAAACTTATTCGGATACTTTAAAAGTAAATTAGCTACCAAATTTCTCTATAAGATTCGAATTAAAATTATGCTTAAGACCTAATAACAAAATCGTTGAAATTATGTAATAATGAAAAAAATAAACTGGGACACTAGTAGCAAAATTAATGGTGTAACTGGGACACTAGTAGCGTGTGTTGCCTCCTCTACTTCGGATGACAGCTTTTATGCGCCTAGGCATGCTTCTAATTAAATTTTCTGGGCTTTTTGGTGGCCATTGCATAATCGGTATATCAACTTGATTAAGATAATCGAGTACCTCCCTAGCCACGTGAGGTCGAGCGTTGTCTTGCATAAACAGGAAATTGGGCCCCACAAAATAACCGAAAGGCATTACATGTTCTATTACAATATTCTCAAGATAGTAGTCAGCATTCATGGATCTCGTACGGACAGGAACTAACTCTGTGCGAGCATCAAAGCAGATGCCACCCCAGAACATAACAGAGCCACCGCCGAATGGAATCCTTGCAGAGATATTGCAAGGAGCAAACCTCTCTCCTGGTCTTCGCCATACTCGCTCACGACCATCTGGATGTTTTAGACTAACCCTAGTTTCATCTGTGAAGAAAACTTGTTTCCAATCATCCACAGACCAGTTTTCGTGATTTCGAGCAAAACGTAACCTGGCAACTCTGTAGTAAGCAAGGGCGCAGTAGCTGGTCTCCTACTGTTTAATCCAGCTTCATTTAACCGTCTTCTAACTGTTTTAGAAGAAATTGTGACATTGCGAACAGCTTCGAGTTCATTTCTTATTACAGAACTAGTGACAGTCCTGTTTTTTAAAGCATATTGTCTTATAAAACGTTCATCTAGGTCGCTAGTGCATCGTTTTAACCCTTGCCCTAGCCTTCTAGAATAAGTTCCTACTTCATTCAAGCGTCTTACCATACGACTTATTGTGGAACGATGTTTGCCTAACAAATTGGCAACATAACTCTGACAATATCTCTCGTCCAATAAAACTGAGGCTCGCACTACCTCGTGTTCAGTTAAATTCCTTGTTCGATTCATTTTTCTAATTCTTCGGGGTCAAAAATAAAACAGTCTACCACAAAAACGTATTACTTTGAAAAAGGGAACAGTTTATAAGCTTACTTTTAAAGAAAATCTATCGCATTATTACAGAAAATTGTTTATCTTCTAAAAAATTCTTTAAAACTGTAAATCTAAACGAATTGTTTTGATTTCTGTCATGAACAACGAAACAAAATATGCATAGCCTACTATTCAAATACTCGATAAACTTTAAAACTGACATAAGAAAAATTAATTTTCAGATTGTTGCGTTAATTTTGTCCAGGAGTTTATGAACGCAAAAGTGTCAGAGAGACAAAGTGAATGTGTGGCCAGTAGCTCTCCCTTTTTAGAACACCGCGAAGCTACGGCGCTCTTGAAAATAATATTTCTAAATGTTCTCTTTAAACTAAAATCGGGTGGGGGCGTTTCTCGCCTTGAATTCCGTCTCGGGGCACTGCGCCTTGGTTATTACAGACCCACAGAAAAGAGACAGGTATTGGCCACACAGTCGCTTTGTCTCTTTCTAGAGAATGGTCAATTTTGTGAGGTTATTGCTCAGTCCATACTCTATATCTATGTCACAGAGCTTAAAAAACATTCTTAGTGTGGAATAGAATCACTTCGGTGTTTGTCCGTGTGTCCGTCTGTCTGTCTTTCCGTCTGTTTGTTTGTCCTTCTGTCTGTCTGTCTATCCGTCTATCACACTCCGAAACTATTTGACATAGAAATTTGGCATTAATATAGAAATGAATGGCCTCATCAGAGCTGTGTAGTTTTGAAAGTTAAATTTTAACTTAAGGGGTTAGTTTTGGGGGGGTGAAATTGGAAGTGAAAAAAGATACCAGGTCATCGAGTGGGGTTAAGTGAAGGTTTGTAAAGACACGAGTTCAAGAATATATATATAATGTGATACTTGCGCATACTTTTCTTTGTATTATTTTTAAAAAATTGCCAAAAAGCCCTCTCCCCCCCTTACCTCGAAAAGTAGTGATCAAAAAATTTTGAAAGAATTCTTGAATATTTCCCACAGGGTGTAGATTAAACTTTTAATAATTTAATAAACTGATATATGAAAAAAATCAAGGTCATTAGAGGAAGATAAAGATCGGAAAAAAACTTTGTTGAAAACTCATTTGGGGCGTGTTTTGTGAAGTTATTAATCATTTCATGCCTCCGTAACAAAAATTTATATTTCAATAGCAATCAACGTACGGAACACTAATTGCGCAGGTCCGATTTGCACTTGGCCGGTTATTTTTCTACATAACTATTATCTTCCCTATTACACTTAGTCCAGCGTTTTAATTCGGGTTCAATAAGTCGTTGTTTTCGTATACTCGTACCAGGGAGATTATTTCTTAAATAAATTTTGGTACATTTCCCTCTTTAGTGAGAAACCCATTATTTACCCAGATTTTCAGGAAGAATAAAAATCGTAAAAACTGCAAAACTCAACAAACTTCTACAAAAGTTTGTCAGAGTACATAGAGCGGCAACATTAATTTAAAAATCAAGCATTTTTTTATCTAAATAGAAAACCTTAGACAAAAAAAATTAAATATTGCTTTGTGATATTTTCATTTCAAAGATTTCATAGAATAAGAGCTAATTTAAAAACGCATAAATAAAAAAAAATCAGTTTTACCGCACCAAATAGTCACTGACAAGATTTTGACTACATGACAATTATAAAATACATCCATGTGATACTATTTTCCCTAAAAATTTTCCGTTCTCTTTTCTACACTCTAAATAACAAGTACGCACAAAAAAAGGAAAAATCTTTTTTAAATGGACAATTATATTTGTAAAAACCACCTACTGGATATAGCAACTTGCACAGTAGCATATCTACGGCCTACCTCCTCACCTTTTCTCTTGTTCTTTTAAATTCTCGGTGTTTACTCCTAACCTAATTTAAAACATGTCCTATTTAAAATTGATTACTTTTAATTCAGCTGCTGCCTAAATGTCAGCAATAAATATATTTTACTTCAAAGGCAACGATCAATTCAGTACCTTTAAGAATCTTTTAAAGTCCTTAATAAATAAATATGCTCACTAGTTTTACTGTTTTCTTCCTAATTGTAGTTCCTATTTTCTGCCAACTATTACTGTTAGTAATTTTGTTAATAAATATTTAATATTTTCTAGATAATGGCAGACAACTGATGTCCCAACACAAAACAAGTACGTTAGGAAAATAAAACTCTTTACATGAAGATTACCATATGATTTGCTAGAATAAGAGGGAAATATAACAAACCAGTTTTGAAGTAAAATATTCTAAAGTTTGTCAGTCCATCCCTGCATCATATAGTTTATACAAATCTTTATAAGTGAATTTAAAATTGAATTTTTATTTTAACTTAAATTTGGACTAATTATTTAATAAATTGAGTACGTGAGCAACTTGTTTACGTCCCGTGCCGAAATAAATATGTTATTGGCAAAAATAAAATACTTGTTTCATCTCTTTTAAGATTCCTATTACCCGGAAATTAGATTTTATCCATTTTCACCGCTTTGTCTGTCTCCATTTATTATCGCAAAACTCTCGAACGAAATGCAGTATCGAATGAAGACTTCGTGACCCCTCAACACATATTTGCGTCATTTTTATGAGCTTTCGCTGAAATCCAAGTTCCTCCATTGCTTTCTATAACTTGATCTTCGGATCTATCCGTATGCCTGCCTAAAATCAATAAATAGCTAGTGCTGGTCTCGGTTAAACTCCCAACACTTTTCCATGACTTGTTTTATAATAAATATCTAATCGATAGGTGATCTGTCTCGCTTAAACCGACACTGGTAGTCTTCAACCATTTCCTCTGCGTACGGATTAAGTCTGTTGAAAAGTATAGTAGCCAGAACCATATATGGCTTTCGTAAACAAAAATCAA
>CM032455.1:143813483-143918978 GCA_019049505.1 Pachyrhynchus sulphureomaculatus | reverse complement strand
TCCCGAATGTTTGCTGTGCTTTGAGTATTCACTGTTTGACGTTAGACTCTGTCCCTCCGTTCGTATCTATCACACTGCCAAGATACGTGAACCTTTGTACCCTTTCGATTGGGCAATTATTTAAAGTTAAGGTTGTGTTTTCGTTGTTTATTATTTTCATTTCTTTTGTTTTAGAGTTGTTAATCCGCAGCCTCACTTTTTCTGCCTCCTCTGCTAATCGAGTCAGTTTGGCTTTTGCGTTCTTTAATGAGTGAGATAGCAGGCAGATATCGTCCGCATAGTCTAGGTCTTCCAGACGTGACGTCAGGCCCCATCTTATGCCTTGAGTGTTGTTAGTTTTAGTCATGTCTTCGTCTAGAACGATATTAAATAAAAGCGGTAATAGTACGCATCCTTGCTTAACTCCATTTCTGACAGGTATTGCCTTGCTAGTCATGTTACTGTGTATCACTTTACAGCTACTTCCATGTTAAAGTGCTTAATAATCCTTAAAGCACACCTCGTTCCCTTAAAGCTGCCCATATAGCCGTGCGCTTCAAGGTGTCAAATGCTCTTTCAAAATCCACGAAGATCGGGTAGAGAGGTGATCTGAACTCATAAGATTGTTCGATAACTATTTGCAGAGCATTTATCTGGTCTATGCATGACCTCTGGGGGTGGAAACCTGCTTGCTCTGCTCGTAGAGTCGGTTCTATAGTATTGCTAAACCTGTTTAGAATAATGATTGCTATAATTTTGTTGATGGTGTTAAGAAGGGTGACGCCCCGCCAGTTGCGGCATTCTTTCAGGTTGCCCTTTTTTGGCCGCTTTATAATGTACCCTTCTTTCCAGCTGTCAGGAAGAAGTTCTGTGTTCCAGGCAGTTTTTATCACTGGAATTAATTTAGGACACCACCTATTTTCATTCCGCAACTGTGCTTGCCTAGCGTAAAAGTAGGAAATGTTATATCTCATAAGCGTTATTAAAATAAACGGATTCGAGGTGCCACTATATTACACAATAAAATTTTAAAAAAATAGTAAAATATAACCGGTCAAGTGCAAGTTGAACTTGCACAATTAGTATTCTGTACGTTGATTGTTTTTAAAATAAAAATTTTGTTAGGGTGGTATAAAATGATCAATGACTTCACAAAACACACCCCAAATGAGTTTTCAACAAAGTTTGTTTCCAATCTTTACTGAAAACTGGTGACCTTGAAATTTTGATTTTTTTCTGTACGAGATAAATTATTAAAGGTAATGATAATTTTCGTTCAATCTATACCCCGTGGAGAATATTCCAGGGTTTTTTCAAAATTTTTTTGATCAGTACTTTTCGAGATAAGGTAGCGGACAGCGATTTTTCACGATTTTTTTAAAAGTAATACGAAGAATAGTGTGCGCAAGTATTACATTATATATATATATATATATATATATATATATATATATATATATATATATATATATATATATATATATATATATATTTTACTCGTGGTTTCACAAGCTTTCATTTGACACCACACTCGATGACCTAGTAAAAAAAATTTTTTTTCACTTCCGATTTCACCCCTCACCCCTCAAAACGAATCCCTTAAGTCAAAATTTATGTTACGGTGATACAAAATGATTAGTGACTTCACAAAACACACCCCAAATAAGTTTTCAACAAAGTTTATTTTCAATCTTTACTGAAAGTTGATGACCTTGAAATTTATGTTTTTTTATATACCAGATAAATTATTACAGGTAATGCACTCGTGATAATTTTCGTCCAATCTACACCCCGTGGAGAATATTCCAGAATTTTTTTTTTTTTTTTCAAAATTTTTTGATAAGTACTTTCCGAGATAAGGCGGGTGGACAGCGATTTTTCGCGATTTTTTAAAAATAATACAAAGAAAAGTGCGCGCAAGTATTACATTATATATACATTTTTTACTCGTGTTTTCACAAGCTTTCATTTGACACCACACTCGATTACCTAATAAAAAATTTTTTTTTTTCACTTTTTTCATCACCCCCCAAAACTAACCGCTTAAGTCAAAATTTAACTTTCAAAACTACATGGCTCTGATGAGGCCATCAATTCCTATATTATTACCCAATTTCAACTTTCTATGACAAATAGTTTCGGAGCAAATCGGGTGTGACAGACGGACAGACAGACGGACAGACACCGAAGTGATCTTATAAGTGTTCCGTACGGAACACTAAAAACATACTTCTATTTCTACGCATTTGCTTGTTAGACATGTTACACAGTACAGTACTAAAAAATATTAAAATATGAAACAACAATTAATCTACTATTTATGTTAATATTTCGCACTCATTCTTTAAACAAAGACTATACTAACCAGCTGCATAAATAAACTACGGATATTAATGAAACTAAACATAACTAACATAACAAGCACATTTTTATGTACGGTATCCCATCTCTGCCCCCATCTACGCAATATATATCACCACTGCACTAAACACTGCACTCGATGCGCGTTTTGCTAACCATGTTAGCTTCATCAAAAGCGATGGTTGACTAAAGCTAAACTACAAATCTACCCTATTTATACTTAGCCTAACACCTGAATTACTCAGGCGGAACTAATGGCACAGGTGAGGCCATTTCGGTCAAATAACCAGTAGAGGAGACTATAAGGAATATGCCCTATATATATATATATATATATATATATATATATATATATATATATATATATATATATATATATATATATATATATACAGTTCCTGGCCAAATTATTAGACGCACTGTATTGTTTTTAGTAATTTTATGTTTCTTAAGAGTTTTTATGCAATAATGGTATATTTGAACTACAATATTATTGATTTTTATTTAAAAGAATTGTTGTAGACTACATATTTGTATTTATTTTTAACATATGGCAACACTATGTTGACAAAGTAATACATGAACGTAAATAAGTACAAACCTGTTTCAGTCGCGATCGGAATCGAGTCAGGTACGGACGTGTTTCTGTGGCTTTATGGACTGTAATTGTTTGTTTAACAGTTTTATACTACTCAGTTATTAGTTTATTTTGTATGCAGTGTTTTAAAAAAGTAATTGGACTATTTTCATTATGGGTAGAAAAGGCGATCTTTCACCACGTAAAAAAGCTGAAGTGAAGGCCCTTGTGATTGCGAAAACATTTACAAACCGAGAAATATCACGAAGATTGGAGGTTTCTGAAGCTAGTGTACGACGCATAAAAAAGAAAATTGAGTCAGGGAAGGAATTAAGCCCGAAAAGAAAGGAAAGATGCGGTAGAAAACCAATTTTCACTCCACGGTCAGAGAGATGTTTGAAGAAAATTTGTGTAGAAAACAGATTTGCTACCACAAAGGTAATAAAATCACAACTCCAGGATGCTAGCGTAAATGCTTCTGAGCGCACTGTTCGAAGAAAATTGAAAGAATTAGATTTTAAGGCCTGTCGCCCCGCCAGGAAGCCCAAGTTAACAGCTGCAATGAAAGCAAAGCGCCTGAAGTGGGTCAAACAATGGCAAGACAAAGATGTGGACTTCTGGAGATCGGTAAGATACAGCAATTTAATCAATAATTGATACATTATTATCATTTTCAGTTAATAAAGCAAATAAACATGGAAGTTTATATATTTTTCCTATTTTTGACAGGTCTGCTTCAGTGACGAAAGCACATTCGAAATTTTGCAGAATAAAGCTCAGTATGTGCGTCGTCGTCATGGAGAAAAGTTTCATCCTGATTGTGTCGTCCCGACGGTTAAACATCCCACCAAAGTGATGATTTGGTCAGTCATCAGCGGCAAGGGCACTGGACGTCTGTACGTCGTCAAAGGAATAATGAGGCAAGATCAGTACAAAGAAGTATTACAAAATCGGTTGATTCCGCAGCTCAGAGAATGGTTTCCAAATGGGGAACCATTCACTTTCATGCAAGATGGAGCTCCCTGCCACACTGCTCGGTCTGTTAAAGCTTTTTTGACAGAAAAAAATATCCCTCTGTTGGATTGGCCCTGATATGAACCCCATTGAAAATGTGTGGGAGCTGATGAAAAGAGAAGTGGCTAAAGATGTGATTACCAACAAAACCCAGCTCCTAGAAAAGATTATTCATGTGTGGAATCATCATCCTCAAATGCAGGAGACAGTACAATCTTGCATTGATACCATGCCGCGCAGAATTAAAGCTTTGATAGCGGCTAAAGGTTTCTCAACTAAATATTGACTTTTACTAACATTAATTTCACTTTTCTTTAAAACTTAATAAACTTATGCTTTTCTAAATTAATGCTGTTTTATTTATGTCAAATAAATAGGTAATTGATTGGATAATATAAAAATAAAAAACAAATCAATTTAAAATAATAAAACGGTACAATATCACTCGGTAATTAATATTTTACATGAAATCTTGCAGTGCGTCTAATAATTTGGCCAGGGACTGTATATATATATATATATATATATATATATATATATATATATATATATATATATATATATATATATATATATATATATATATATATAATATATATATATATATATATATATATATATATATATATATATATATATATATGTATATATAATATATATATATATATATATATATATATATATATATATATATATATAATTTCTTTTTTAACATTTTCGTCCTGGTATTAATGAATGAGCGACCTTATTAACTAAAAAACATTCAAGGTTTTTCAGAAAATAGGATTCTAAACACGTTCTTAATGAGAATTTTTATCAGCAACAGATTTCATAAATCTAAATTACATATTTGTCTAAAAAATATTGTAAACGGGGGCCACATCGCTTAGTGCTCTGAATTTTTTAAATTTGATTTTCTCGAACATCATGACCTATTACATCAAAATTCATTAAAAATCGTATCAGATTTTTTAAGCACAGACCTATTTCGAAGATCTTATGTAGCACCATGTTTGTAATTTACATTTTAGTTGAATGTAGTGTTATTGACAGTTGCAAATAGTACGCAAAATTGCTAATGAGTGTAATATACTTTACTTCTAAAATAAACGTAGTTGAATATTCATACACTGACGACAGGAAAAGACTCCATTGAGTTCATCCTGGCCGGTTTATTAGCACTACTGTAGAAATTCACTTTTTGAGACGTCTTTCTTTAACTTCTGGGTACTAATAAACGAAAAAATTAAGTTATACTATACCACAACAATCAGGCATTATCAATGCCTTTTCTCAGATAACAGATTTTTGTTGTTACATTTTACAAACTAGGCCGCTGTCGTGAATAATTCTAATTAAAATAATTATTTATTTCTCGTAAAAACTAGTTCTAATTTATAATGAATTACCAAAAAATGCTAATTAATAAAATTTATACAGATTAAACAGAAATTGTATCACGAAGATAGTCACAATGAATAGCACCCAAAAACAAAAAAAATGTTCAAAAAATGTTTGTAAATTTGCAGTTCTTGAACCCAAACCCAGTCGATGCATTGCCTGTTTACTACCCAGGTTTATAAATTAATTCGGCTTATCGATAATGTTTTTTTTTATGTTAATGTAACCAGGTTTCAATTTTCAACACCTGTAAATAGTGAAGTGTGTTGAAATGAGTCAGAAACACTAGGAAAATATATCACTGAAAATATAACTGTTATTTATTAATTACAAACCTTAAAACTTACTATTTGTTGATATTCGAATTTAGTGTTTCCCTCATCTTTCTCAAACTATTAGTTTACATTTATTTATTAAATTTCAAGGTTAAACTATCAAGCTACAGGTAAACTATCCAGTTGACCCTTCATCTTAATGTGGTATAGAAACCTTTTTGTTTCCATAACAAACCTTTTCTAACAATGAATAAATGGAAGGACCTTTCAACTAATGGAGATTGGGGAAATAAGCCGTGACCGTACCATAGTGTATATAAGTATATTCTGATTTGCTTCTAGTGTAAAAGGATACAAAATAAAATAAAAAAATACAATACTTACGGACATACTACTTATTTATTAATTTCTTCAAAATACAACTATTTTACATAATTCTTTTAAAAGTTTATTCATTTTTCTACTTCAATTCTTTTGGATTTGTTTCAATGCTTGAGAAAGTTTTTACGGAATTACGGAAAAGTGTGTATATCGTAAATAGATAACTTGTGCATAATATAAGAAATGTATATCGTAATCCCTAGAGTTGAAACTGCTAAATAATTTTGGGAATTTGTCATATTAAACTTATTTAAATAATCTTGCGTAGTTGTTATTTGTTAAGGGGTAAGTCCATTCCAGGCCCTAGGAAAAAGGCTAATTTCGGGAGATTATATAAAAGCAATTAAAAATTTATTTGAAGTACTTTGTTAAACGAATATTTAAGTGTACAACAATATTCCTTTTTTTCTTTCTATTTCAAAATGGCTGTTTTAGAATCCAAGACGACAAGTCACCATTTATGAGAGGCCTGAAACTTGCGAAACGAGAACAAAAAACGATATTTTTAAATTTCCGCACGTTAAGCATTAGTTTTTGGCATATATTAATGACATTTTTTGGTTTTTGTTCTAATTTGAAATCTATGAAAGCAATCGTGGCGCCCGTTTCCGGCCTCGCATAAAAGGTGCCTTGTCGTCTTGGGTTCTTAAACGGCCGTTTTGAATTAAATAGATAAAAAAAAATATTTTTGTACACTTAAATATTTGTTTAGTAAAGTACTTCAAATAAATTTTCGACTACTTTTATTATACTCTTGAAAACATTCCCGAAATTAGCCTTTTTTCCTGTGACCTGGGATGACCTTCCCCGTTAAGATATAGGTAACAAAGAAAATATAGTTAAGTAATTCTTTTAACTTCTAATAAACCACTAAACTGTTGTGAAAAAAAAAGACGAATATTTTCTCAGCACTAAATCTTCTATTTTACAACACATTCATCTAATCAATAACGTAGAAAAACTAAATTTATCGAGTGCCAATAGGTCTATCAATGTAAAATCCTCGTACCCACTCTTGACTTGGCAAAAAATTAAACGAAAAATTTGTCAAGATCGACGACTCTCTTTTAGCCCCTATTTTATCTAATGGTTAAGCCGTCAAAGGCGGCCCATGTATTTTTTTCTATTTTTATCCACTCAGAGTTTAATACCCTAAATCACAATTCTTTATGTGCACCCTGTGCCTCTTTCGTGTTTTTTTTGTCGTATAAGCAAATCTCGTTTTCGCAGTAACTTTTGATTTATGTGGATTTTTTGTTAATTCTACTCGAGTGCCCTTTTTAGTGGTTTTCTCTTTATCCGATCGATTTCGATATAAAGAGCAATTTAAAATTAAACCTGATCGGATTTTGTAAAAGAACTATTTTTATATCGAAATGATACAGTTGCACCGACTACAGTAAAATATTATTAAGGAAGAAAATAACACTAACATGCTTTTATTAGTTTTAAAACTAAAAGGAGCGTGTATTGCCAAAAACTATTTTCTGCGGAAATTTATAAATATTATTTACCTTAAAAAACACATTCTATATCAAAATACAATTATTACCAATTATTTATAATAATTCTAATTGTTCTCTATTTGTTTCAGCTTATTTTCGACGAATTCAAACTGGGCCGCTATGAAGCTTCAGCACTAGATGGTTGCCCCGACGGCTACATGCAACTGAGCGAACTCGGACGACCATTCACCGGAGGTTCTTGGTGCGGATCATCTTCAGGACCTGCAGCATACTACAGTGAAACGTCTACAGTTACAGTCAGTGTCAAATTGTTCGCGTCTCCACAATTACCGTTCGCTTTTAGATTACGATATAGATTCGTCTCAAGACGAGAAGCAGTCGTGAGATTCGGCTCGCCGTCGTCGCCTTTAGAAAGGGGTCAAGTAGCTCCGGGAACTTATTGCACGCGACAATTCGAAGAATGTTATCGTAAACCGTGCCGACTGCAATCTCCAAATTATCCAGGCATGTACCCGAGAAACGTTTCATGTTACTGGAGTCTCAAGCAGAAATTTGTGCCAACTTGTAAACACGCCATGATCGCCGTAAGGCAAGAGGCGGCCCATAAAATGCACATGAAACGGTCAATTAATGTTGCCGGTTTGAACAAGACCGCTAGAGCTTTAAGGGCATGGCGAGATTGCACTGGAGAACGTGACCACTTAATTTTCTATGACGGAGGATCGACCGACGATCCAGTACTTGCAAAATATTGTGGCGGAGATTGGCTGCCGAGAGTAGTGTCTCGAGGTCCGGAAATGTTAGTGGCGTTCCATTCGTCACCTTACAGTATCCCTCTTCATTCACCCCCTAGTCAATCACCTCTTAAGGGATTCGAGCTAGACGTAGATATAATTTTCGCCGACTCCGACTCGCTCGATTTTGCGCCACCCACCACGAGCCACAAGTGTGAATTTTATATAAATGCGACAAGTCCGGACAGCGACGAAATATGGACCGGAAGGGGACGAAAAGGCAGGCTCATTAGTCCTAAGCATTCCCTTCCGCCGAACACGACGTGTACTTATAAGTTTAGAGGCTATCCCGGAGATATAGTATGGATTAGTTTTATATCTTATAGTCAGAGAGCTTTACTAGTCGGAGAAAGTGGGCATGCTTTACAAGGTAATAGCTCGTTTGGAGGCGGATGTCTTACTCGATTACGAATTTGGGATAACAGGACTTTAATCGAGGATAAATGTGATGAGCCCCCCACTTCTTTGCGATCACAGCGCACTTAGCAACTCTACTCGCGCGACTAGACCTTGTGGTATTGATGAAAGCTACATCTCAACAGACAGAAACTTGATTCTTCAACATCATACCGAAGATGGTACTGCACTACATCCAGCTTCTTTCAGACTAAAGTATGAATTTGTAGACACTCGTATGGGTGGCGATCCATGGCCTGAGAAAGAGTCTGGAGGACCGTGCCATAGAGTGTTCAAGAGACATCATGTGGGGGAAATAACTGGACCAAGAAATGTATTTTTGTTCGGAAGAGGTGGCAGAAAAAATTTAAATTGTGTTTATCGCTTTGAATCTGGTGTAGATGAAAGGGTTCGTCTTATCATTAACAATGCTTCCTTTGGTTTAAACCCATCATGTGAAACGTTGACTGATCCTCACAGTGGGCGACAAATTTGTGAGTATTATGGTGGAGGAAGTATAGCAGAATTTAGTATATACGAAGTTCCTTGGCCAGATATTCAGATGCCAAAGGGTTGCGTATGTGATAATTTAACCTTATCTAGCAAACCTCTAGTATATATATCCTCCTCACGTACTTTGGAACTACATTTTACTGCTAGAGATATGAAAATTACTGAGGACTATACTGTACTTCATTTCCATGCACTTTTTGAGTTAGTAAAACTATCTGATTGTCCAAGAAACCAGCGATTAAGAGGTGATGGTGGAGAAGTACAGTTTTCTTATCCTGCTGTTGACAAAACTGAAACATTATGTCTAGGACTACCTTGGTTAGTTACAGCTCGACATAATAAAAGCCTGTTTTTATTAAGCTGGGGTGCTTTTCTTCCATTAAAACCACGTCCAGATGAACCTACTCGATGTCCTACGTCAAATAGAATTCTGATATATTCAGGAAAACCGCCAAAATTAGTTCGTACCATATGTCCAGCAGAACCTGGCGCCAGACCCCTGGCAGTGCACGTTTTTAGCGAAGAATGGAGAGGAGAAGGTCTCGCACATCTCGTTCAGCGACCACCTCAATTCATAGTAGAGTGGATAGGTCTAGAGCCAGCAATAGCTGCATTTAGTTGGTTAGAGATTTCACGTTCAAGACACTCGCTCTTGACGCAATTACAAGTGCCGGTAAACTTGAGTGCGAACGATACCGATTTAGAGTGCGCGTATAAGTGTCCGGAACTCGACGCTTGTATAAGTTCTTCACTATGGTGCGACGGGAAAGACCACTGCCCTTCGGGCTACGACGAGGCAGAAACTCAATGTGGTGCCACCTCAAAACTATTAAACTCGTTGCCACTCGCGGCTTTAGCCGCGGGGTTTGCAGTGTTCGCCTCAGTGTTTCTTTTAATTTGTCTAACAGTGCACCGATTGAGAGCTAGGAGGCGTAGAAAGTTAGCTAAAAAAAAGCTCAACATGGGCCCGAGGTTATTGGACTCCGGGCTTAATTCTTGACATAAGGCGCCTCCAGTAGAATTTATACATGTGGACCGAGAAACGACCGTATGAGAATTTCCGAACGCCGGTTCGTCCGTCCCTCAGCTCACTTATTATCTGTCGGTGCCTTTCAGTGATTTACAAATGTATCCCTCGACGACCTCACGTTTTCGGAACAACACCCAAAAGTATAATTTAGGATACCATTTAGACTAAAATATGTACATATTTTACATATTTTTTCCTTTAAAAGATTTTTATTGGTGTTTTTTTTAGACAACCTTTGCAGTTAAATTATTTTCTAATTTACTGATCTTCACCTTATTTTAAATTTATAACCATTAAATCGACCTTTTTAAGACATGTCAGGATCATTCCAAATGCTTTAGGTATGTTTACAACTAGTCTTCTCCAAAAAGTCTGGATATTATGGATAAAATTTTTAGTACAGGTTTTAGTTTAAATTCAACTTAAGCATTAGCTTTAATAATGATAACCTATGCTAATTTAGATTGACAAGAAAAGATGTTCTCTTTTCAATTTTACATAAATGCACAAAACTTTAGCAATCAATTTTCACAATAAATTTTATCAACTTTTTTTTAATAAATTTCGAAAAAATAGAAAACACCTTATTATAATTGTTAGTAATATCATTCCGCTAACGATTTTTAAATCGTATATATTTCTTATGACTTTTCAGTAAAAGCAGCAGTGACTTTTTAAAATCCTGTTACATTTATTGCAAAGTTTAGGTCATTCCGAAAACTAACTACATAATTTTGAGTCAAATTTCCCTTTTAATTACTAAATTAATATTAAATAAAAATAATATATCATCAGGATCATTTAGATATCTAATGAGAATGAAGAAAATAACAAAATTAATGTTTCACTTTTGTCCTGGTTTTAAGAATGGCTAAATGTTGCCTACTTATTTGTTGTGAATAATCAAATAATATTACATATATATATATATATATATATATATATATATATATATATATATATATATATATATATATATATATATATATATAAAGAGGATAATTTAGTGGGGTTACGGTCAAAAAATTCTTATCTTCAGGACTCACTAAAGATTACAACAAAAAAGAAGGGCTTTAATAATATTAAAAGCTTAAAATACAGAATTGCGAAGTCTTACGAATGCGTATTCTAACATTTAAAAATACATAAATGATGATACATAACAGAAAAATAGTCATTACAGCAACTTTTTAAACATCTTAAAAATAATGTAAAACCTATGTTAAACGTTATAAAACTTCGGTATGGATATTCTTTACAAAATTACTTACTTACTTACTTAATCCTTATGCCTTTCTACCCCTTTTGTTAGGAGTGTAAGGCCCATGGAGTTGAGTTATTCTATAACTGTTTCTTCCATATTTCCTTCCATCCTGTTTAAATTGCCGATTGCCTCTTTTGTTTCTTCTGTATTAGTTTCTTCTGTTTGTGAGTTCTGCATCTTATTCCGGTATTATGTCTCTATGTTGATTTTTGTATGCTTTTCCTTCTAATTTTTTTGCATTGATTTCCTTTCCTTTCTGTTTCAGTGATTCCTACTTAGTGCATTTGTTGTTCTTCTGTCAGTTCATTCTCTTTTCCGATTATATTCCTATTATTCCGTGTTTTCAATCTAATAACTCGATAATTATTTCCCATTTCTTTCTTCATATCTATTTCTTTGATTATCTTCTTATTTGTATTCATTTTAATAGTCTTCTCTTCCGTATCCTTTATCTTTGCCAGGGTCGTCATCTATCATCTCTCCTTTTTCTCAGTTTTTTGACTTGTTGGTCGTAGTATTCTTTGTTTGTTCTTTCTATTTTTCTTCCTCAATGTCCCATTTATATTCTCTTCCTTCGATTATGATTTTTTGATATTCTATTTTCACCCTTTTTCCATTCTTTCTCTCGTTCTCTGCTATATGCTTCAATTTCTTTTGAATTTCTCGTTCATCTTTTGTTAAATCGTTGTTTATGTAAACTCCCTCTCTTAGGTTTCTAAGTAACTGTTGTTTATATTTCTTATAACTGTCGCTTATCGTCTTGTTAGCTTCATACAATTTCAAACTTTTATATATATATATATATATATATATATATATATATATATATATATATATATATATATATATATATATATATATATGTACTGTTCTTGAACCAACTGTTTATAATTTTTTTCTTAGTTTCTTCCTAGATTCAAGTTTGCGTGTATAATTAAAAGGATATGTTAAAAATGACAAGAAAAGAAGGGAGCCTTATTGATATTAAAAGTTTAAAGTACAGAATTGCATAATCTTTCCAGTGCGAGTTCTACTATTGAATAATCCACAGTGATGATACATATATGACAGAAAATACAGGAAATTTTTAATTTTTTAAAAATAATTTAAACTTATGTTACCCATTATAACACTTTGGCATGCAGATTTCTTACAAAATGAGAAAGACGTAAATTGAGAAAAATCATCATGCGTACCATACCCATTTTTTTTTTTTACTGTACTGACAGATCGATGATAATTTGACTTTTGTCAGTTTTAACTTTTTTGGAGAAAGAAGAGAACTGTATTGTCAGCCGGAAATCAACCCGATTATGGATATTATGGTGGATATACAGGATGTAGTGTAGGAAAACAACTGGGAAAACCGAAAGCTAGAGAGAAGGAAAAAATAGTAAAACATGTTACAGGAGAGGATTCTCATATTTTGCTGTGTTTCCCTTGTCTTTTATCTTCGGTTTTTTGCATTTTTCTTGAGTGCATCTCGGTATATTCACCTTAATATCGATCTTGGGATCGATTTTCCGTCGACATTACAGTTCTGTTCTTTATCCGAAAAAGTCACAAGTGACATGCATCAAATTGTCAATGAACTGTCACTAAGGAAACAAAATGGAGACATAACACGCGTGAAGATTTTTCTCTATTTAGTTATTTTTAATTTTGTAAAGGGAGTTTCGGATCGCGAAGTGTGTACATGTAAATCGAACGCCAGGCAATAGTCGACTCGTTCAACGAGCATTATTACGGTAGTGTTTCGATCTGTTTAATTATTTTGTCGATTGCAAACTAGAGGACTAGAAATAAAGCAGAGTGTAGTGTTAGAATTAAGATAATAATTATTATGTAAGTTTATGAGAAATAATTCTGTGCATCATAAAGCGTATTTTAATGAAGCTAGACACCAAGAAGGCTTCTGGCGCTGACGGAATACCTGCCATAGTTCTCAAAAACTGTGCAAGGGAACTAACACCAGTTTTCTGTAGACTTTTTAACCTATCCTACAGAAAGGGAATATTTCCGTCCTGCTGGAAATGTGCCACGGTTCAGCCGATACCTAAAAAAGGTAAGAAGACCTTGCCAAATAACTACCGACCAGTTGCACTGCTTTCAATAATATCGAAAGTCATGGAAAAGGTTATCAATGAGCATCTTCTAAAATATCTTGAACAATTCAATATTATTAGCGATCACCAATATGGTTTTCGTAAACATAGATCAACAGGAGATCTTCTGACTTATGTAACACATGTTTGGAACAACGCAATTGAACACTTTGGAGAATCTCGAGCGGTTGCTCTTGACATATCCAAGGCATTCGACCGTGTTTGGCACGATGGACTATTGGCTAAGTTGCGCTCTTATGGTATGTCTGAAAGGTTCTGTTTGTGGCTCTCATGTTTCCTTAGAGAGCGTTCTTTACGAGTGGCGGTCGACGGATTTCTTTCTAACACCCTCACTATCAACGCCGGTGTGCCCCAAGGCTCCATACTGTCTCCTACTCTCTTTCTCATTTACATTAACGATCTGCTGGAAAAGACCGGGAATCCAATCTATAGCTTTGCAGATGACAGTACGCTTGTCTCTTCATTCACCTTGAACGCTCGGACATCGGCTGCTCAGGCGAATATCCGCAGACAGCAGGAGGTCGTTCAACTTAACAAAGACCTGGAAGAAATTCTATCTTGGGGTGACAGTAACCAAGTGGAATTTAACGCTACAAAAACCCAAGCGGCAGTTTTTTCTAAAAAAGTTAACGTTGCTGAACCCGACATAGTTATGTCGGGGCACTCCATTCCCCTAGCATCGTCGCTCAATTTGTTGGGCGTTAGTTTGGGAGCAAATATGTCTTGGCATGAACATGTTGCAGGCATAGCAAGGAGAGCTTCTCAAAAGTTGGGAATATTATTTAGAACCAGAAAGCTTTACACCCCACAGCAACTGTTAATTCTTTACAAAGCCCAAATTCGACCAACTATGGAATACTGCTCACACGTTTGGGGCTCCGCTCCCAAACATACACTGCATTTGTTGGATTCTGTTCAGAGAAGAGCGGTCCGTCTGATTGGGGACCCGGAATTGACCGGCGGCCTTGATTCGCTGGAACATCGAAGAACGGTTGGCGACTTGAGTGTGTTCTACAAGTATTTTCATGGAAAGTGTTCGAAGGATGTAGCCCGCTTAATTCCTCCCAAAGCGGTGCATGTTAGAAATACACGTCGCGCTGGTGCTTCGCATCCGTATGAGGTTCAGCTTGTTACACCGCGTACGACGCTTTTCAAGCAATCTTTTATATGGAGAACGTCATCCCTTTGGAATAATTTGCCCAGCGCTGTGTTTCCCACCGAGTACAATTTACAGCGATTCAAGAACAACGTGAATCGCTTTTTCCGCACTCGTGCCGCCCCTGGAGCGCTTTAGGGACTTCCCTGCAGCACGTGTGCTAGACCAATAAAAAAAAAAAAAAAAAAAAGAAATTGTATGAAGCTAACAAGACCAAAAGCGACAATGATAAGAAATATAAACAATAGTTACTAAGAAACCTAAGAGAGAGAGTTTACATAAACAACGATTTAACAAAAGATGAACGAGAAATTCAAAAGAAATTGAAACATGTAGCAGAGAACGAGAGAAAGAATGAAAAAAGGGTGAAAATAGGATATCAAAAAATCATAATCGAAGGAAGAGAATATAAATGGGACATTGAGGAAGAAAAACTGAAAGAACAAATAAAGAATACTACGACCAACAAGTCAAAAACTGAGAAAAATGAGAGAGATAGGTAGATTGACGACGACCCTGGCAAAGATAAAGGATACAGAAGAGAAGACTGTAAAATGAATACAAATAAGAAGATAATCAAAGAAATAGATAGGAAGAAAGAAGAGGAAATAGTTATCGAGTTATTAGATTGAAAACACGGAATAATAGGGGTATAAACGGAAAAGAAAATGAACTGACAGAAGAACAACAAATGCACTAAGTAGGAATCACTGAAACAGAAAGGAAAGGAAATGGATGCAAAAAATTAGAAGAAAAAGCTTACAAAAATCAACATAGAGACATAATAGCGGAACAAGATGCAGAACTTACACAAACAGAAGAAACTAATACAGACGAAACAAAGAGGTAATCGGCAATTTAAACAGGATGGAAGGATAAAGAAGGAAATATTGAAAAGACAGATATAGAATAAATCAACTCCATGGGCCGTACACCCCTAACAAAAGGGGTAAAAAGGCATAAGGATTAAGTAAGTAAGTAAGTAATTTTATCAAGAATATCCATGCCAAAGTTTTATAACGTTTAACATAGGTTTTACATTATTTTTAAGATGTTAAAAAGTGGCTGTAATGACTATTTTTTCTGTTATGTATCATCATTTACGGATTTTTAAATATTAGAACACGCATTAGTAAGACTTCGCAATTCTGTATTTTAAGCTTTTAATATTATTAAAGCTCTTCTTTTTTGTTGTAATTTTTAGTGAGTCCTGAAGATAAGAATTTTTGACCGTAACCTCACTAAATTATCCTCTCTATACATATATATATATATATATATATATATATATATATATATATATATATATATATATATATATATCAATATTAATCAAGTTTAAGATTAAATTAACTTATAACTTGATGTTTACCTTTTTTTTGAAAAAATGTCAGTTTTGACGATTATAAGCAGTCTTGTGATGGACCCCGAATAGGTCACATTTTATCTTTATTGACGTGTAAGCTAATGCCAAAGCTGAATTTTAACTGAAGCCTGTAATAATAAATAAAACTGAATTTTTAAAAATTATATATATGCTTTTTAACATAAATTAGCCGAAATTATGGCTATTAGCAGATTTATCTAGAATTCTACTTACTTTTTAAGCCTAATTTTGCTATCTATGGTGAACAAACTTTTTCCATAAAGTTTAATTGTAGTGCTAATCACAAAAAGTTTAGCAGAATTTAACAAAAGCTATTTCCAACTCTCAGATTCAGATAAATAAGCTTACCACACAATCAGCGAAACGAACAATAAATTTAAAATCAAAAATCCAGTTACAACCACATATTGCACTTTTGCAAGCTCATTTTGTAATTGTGTTATGAGAATATCCTGTGTTGCCAGTTCTATGTTATAAGAAAATTATTGAACAGTGAAATAGCCTAAATTCACAAAGTATATTCAATAAAAAGAAGTCAAGAGTTTAAATATTATTCCTTTTTTGTATAGGCACAGTTTCCTATTTATTACCATTTTATATATACTATTTTTCATTGGAGCTTACCCATGTTTCTCACTCCTATTAGTGAGTTGTTTCTTATTACTCTAACCATTCTTACTATTGTCATTCAACTTTTGATCGATTACGACTAGAAGATGCAATGCATCGAGTTTTGGGGATATCGTTTCAGAAGTGAAAAACTAAACCGCAAAGGCGCCATACTTCACGAACGTAATATAAATAAACAAACCGTTAAGTCTGGTTATTTGTTAAATGCATATTATCAAATTGATAGTTCAATTGCCTGGTAAAATTTCAAAGTAGACAATTTCTTTGTAATCTCACCAAACTAATAACATAACTTTCTTTAGATGATTATCAACTTTCGATATTGTTTGCTCTGGTTCATCGTACTTGATCCACAATCTTTTTCAATTACCATTATACAACCAATTCTTCATCGCCATTTACCAATCGTTTTAAAAATGGTTTATTCTCGTTATGTTTCATAAGCAAAAGTTCATGAAGAACTCATAAATCGAGTTTTCTTTCATAGAGAAGTTGTTTTAATTGCTTTTCAATGCAGGGATGTGACACGTCAAGCTTCTCTGTAATCTCGCGTGTTATCATGATCCGCATTAATTATAGCTTTGATTTTGACATCAACTTCCACCGGACGACCAGACTGCCGTTCTTTTAAGGCCTCGTCGTTATACATAGTATATACCCTAAAAATTTAACTAACGCCATCTCTCAGTGGAATCAATAATTACTTAGTTACCAGCCCAATAGAACGGAACAAACATAAAAATAGAATGACAGGAGAGTAAATGATTAAAACCACAAGAAACATATCATCCATAGGAAGAGGCAACGTTTATAAAGTGAAAATGGCTAATTTAATTTATATATATATATATATATATATATATATATATATATATATATATATATATATATATATATAAGAGTCTTTGGTATTGGGAGAAAATTACGCTATACAAGAAAATTGCTCTGACTGTTCTAAGTACTTTGGACAAGCTTTGTACAAGTGTGTTGCGTTGTGCAGTTTTAAAAGGACGATAAGAGTTATTTTCCGCAAAATTGCCACAGGCAACGGGACTTCTATTGGAATCCTTCCAAAGTAGAAGTCGATGCAGTGGGTCTATAAAGGTTTTCCACCTCGAAAGAAAGCGAAACTTAATCGCCTTCTGCATAATTTATGGCGACCATTTTTAGGAATAATACAGGAATTCTGCTTGTGTGCACGCTATTCCGACCCCAGTTTAATTATGCGGGCAATCTAAGCTCAAAAGTCCTCAGAGGATCGAAAATGCAGACTTCGATCCATGCGCATAATTTTTCGTATTAAAATTCTCTGTTCTTCCTTCGTCCACAGCTAGCATACTGGTGCAGCTTATTTAATATTATTATTATGTTTTAAAGCTATGGCTTTTCCAGTTCCACGTCAGGGAACATTGACTCAGACCCAGATATGATTAGATATTATCATAATTGAGCTTATTCATGGTGTCCGACTAGGGGATACCATCTCCTCCAAACTTTTTATAATCCTTTCAGAATACACGTTAAAGTAGTTAAACTGGACTAAAATAGGTATCTGCATCCATGGTGAAATGCTTGTTTCCTTCTAAGGTTTACTGATCATATTGTTCTAATAACAGATCGTGTAGACCAGGGGTGCTCAAACTTGAACTGCTGGCGATCTACCTCAATATTGTTAGACTACGATCGATCGACTCTGAGAGGCTGCAAGTAAGTGTGATGCAGGATTGTCGTCTAGGTAGAATGTATCGTGACATAGATATTAGTTTTCCGCACAATATGCATTTTTTTAGTCAAGGTAAGTGTAAGTCTGCTCTAAAATGTCAATGAAAAACTCATAATTATTCAAAATTGCGAGTTTATTGGTTCTTACAAAACAAACGAGTTTTAGTGTCTAAACTTAACTAAAGGAGTGACTTTGGATGTTGAAGCGTGGCACTGCATGTCCTCAGTATACTTTTCATAAGATGGTACGTAATTACCGAGTGCTAATCGCAAGCATGATGACATATGTTCGACAGTTAGTCGATTGCGATATTTTGACTTAATTATCTTCATTTCAGAAAATGCAGACTCGCACAAGTAAGTTGACCCAAACATTGCCGTCAGTTGAAGGGCGATTTGCCTTAGATTCGGATGTTTATCTTCAGATATACACCAGAATTTTGTATCAGATGCTGTGACTTTGAGATGTATATCTGATATAATCTGCACTAACTCATTTTCAACAGAAAATGAGTCCATGTTAAACTGACTTGCTATTTCAGTATCTAATTCCTCAATGTTTTTACACGAAAAAGGATATTTCATAAATGATGCTATATTTGCCAATTTACTGAAATCATAAAAACGTATTTCGAATTGGCCCAAAATATTTGATAATTCTGCCTCATAAATATCATAATTCAACTGAGGAATCCTTGCTTTCAAAGACGGAAAATTTTTCAGATCCTTTCTTTTCAGTTGATCTATCATAAGTTGCAATTTACTTTTGAATGCGTTTATTGCGCTAATCATCTCAATAATAGTTTTTCCTTTACCTTGAAGCTCCAAATTAATGGTGTTTAAATGCATTGTGATGTCTGTCAAAAATGCCAAATCAGTCAGCCATTTTCCGTTTTTCAGCATCTGAGTGTCATCACCTCAAGCTGTTATTTCGGGCAATAATTCTTGAAACCTTTCTAGGAATTTTCCGCGACTCAACCACCTGACGTCCGTGTGAAGAACTAAATCAGTGTGTTCAGCTGACTCACTATCTTCCAACTGAAATTTAAAGAGCCCTCGTTGCAAGCTACGTGCACGGATAGAATTCACAATTTGTATTGCAATGCCCATAATCTCCTCCATGTTTAGAACTTTTGAACACAAAACTTGTTGATGTATAATGCAATGGAAGGAGAACACTCGACACAATGCCACAAAACCGTTTTTGTTTCCAGTCATTGCTGGTGCTCCATCGGTTGTAATGCACACTAGTTTATATATTGGTAGCTTGTAGTTTGTTACAAAATTGAAGAAAACGTTATATATATCTTCGCCACTGGTCTTTCCTTTCAGAGGAATCATTGTCAAAAACTCTTCCTTAGCCGAGATCTCATTGAATACCATTCGAATAAAAATACATAGCTGGGCAGTGTCTGTCATATCGGTGGATTCGTCGAACTGTAAAGAAAAGTATGTACATTCCATGATATCATGTTTTAGTTTATCTGCCATGTCCTGACTCATGCCTTCAACACGCCTTGTGACAGGCGGACGAGATAACTGAAGTTCTCTAATAGCAGACATAATCACTGTTTTATTTTTAAAATCTCCAAATAAAGTCTCACCCGCTTCAATAAATGCTTCCTTCACAACCAATCCATCATCAAATGGTTTCTTGTGTTTCGCCAATATATGAGATATTTTAAATGACGCGATCGTTGCAGCTTTTGATTGTTTGGCTGGTTTTGTGAACATAATTTGTTCTTTTTTCAAACAAGTTATCAAATCACGTACTTTTCGTTTTCTTATTCACTCTGTGACGGAAAATCCTTTTCATAGTTTTTATGAACCGTTTTATGATGCCTCTCTAAGTTCCCACGCTTAGGTATTGCAACTGACGCACGGCAAATGAGACAAATACACTTATCCTTTACCATACAAAAGAAAAATTCTTCCTCCCAATCGTTATTAAAATGATAAGTTTTACTTTTCTTCGCCGCACTCATTTTGGACTATTTATTAATAAACTTTGTATCGATGTATCGCCTTCAAGTTACAACTCAGACTGACTCCTATTCCTGCAGGCACAACATTTATATCGGCGCGAACGAAGTCTCGAATGTTCCCGTCAAACACGCCGCCCGAAGTTTCTAGAAAAATCGACGGGAATCAAAACCGCGCGTTCCTTTGATAAAGCCGCCTTTTGCCGCTAGCAGGGGGTTATTACGTGAAAGTGAAAGTGATGAGGGGGTTATTCTGGCCTAATTGTGGATCGAATAAATTTTAGTAGTTTATTCATTACATTTTGTTTTAGTTACCTAAAACAAAATCTGTGAATAGTTCTATATCGGAATTTTTTTTTCGAGATCGACTCAAAAAGCACTCGCGTTCGACCGTTTGAGCACCCCTGGTGTAGACCATGCTTATAACATGATAAAAGTCCTAAACATAGCATCTGCGCAACATTGAATATAAATTTTACAAAGACCCATTTCATGATAAATTCAGCACTCAATTATCCCATCTCAATTAACGATACAGAACTCGAACAAGTCACTGCTTATATTTGGGGCACGAAACCAAGAAAAGCAGAGATAATCAAATCCATGAGTTGCACCGAAGAATAAGTCTGTCATGGACAGCATTTAGGAAGTTACGTCATATATTCAAATGAGTCATCCCGATATGTCTTAAAAGAAAAAACTTTGATCAATGTATGCTACCCGTTCTTACATATGAACCTGAGACACTAACACTAACTAAAACATCGATAAATTAAATATGGGTAGCACAAGTACCCATAAAACCTTCTATTCTGGGCTTATCACTCAGAGATAAAATTCCTAATGCTGTTTTAAGAAGTCGAGCAAAAATAACCGATGCAGTGGACCTGATAATGAGGCTAAATAAAGTGGAACTAGGCAAGTCATGTAGCGAGGACTCGAGACAATAGATGGAGGGAAAGAGTGCTGGAGTGGAAATCATAACAAGAAGCTTACAGAAAAAGAGCTGGACTCCCCACAAGATGCTTTGATGATTTGAAACGGGCTGCTGGAAACTGGTTTCCAGCAGCTCAAGGCCGCCGCAATTGGATTAGAGGGAAGTAAGTCAGTCTGTGTCCAGCAGTGGACGTTGCAGGCGACGTGATAATGATTCATGGTATCAGGCCTGGGATAACGTTGTGTAATACTCATGAATTTCTGGAGAGTCAGTCCTGTTGCTAGTAGCACTGCCTTCTGCATAGTCTTGAACACATGTTGACGGAGGTTCAGACACTTGGTGTTTGCGCTGAGACTCTTTGATACAACACCCGTTTTTGACAGAATTATTGGAATCATTTGAGTATCGTTCGTTTCCCATTGTTTTCCTATTCGTGTTTCCAAATTCGTGTATTGGACAATAATAATTAATGGAGTGGTTTTACAGAAGGACGATCTAAAACCATTGGCCCGGGCCATTAAAGAACAACTTCTAAATTCAGAATCAAAACTTTGTTACTGTTGTACGACGACTACATGGTCTATCACGCTCGTACAATTCAAGCCATTACCGAAAGATGTGGAGTATCCAAGTTACAGCATCTACTCTATAGCCCTGCTTCAGTACCCTACTACTCCTTTTTGTTCTAAAGAAGGACGTAAAGGGCCGAAAGTTTTTTCGAGATGATGAGTTCAAAGCCACCGTAGATTGCATCGAGAAACACAAAACAGGACTGACAGAAGGGGACTGCACGGGACAAATAAACATGACTCGGGTACCTCGGGAGCGTCAATTCCCGTACTAGCGGAATAGAAACTCCACTAGCCCCTGAGGGGGCGTTTTTAGTTGTCCGTACGGAACACTTTTTTTTTTTTTTTATGGGTCTAGCTCACGTGCTGCAGGGAAGTTCCTAAAGCGCTCCAGAAGCGGCACGAGTGCGGAAAAAGCGATTGACGTTATTCTTGAATCGCTGTAAATTGTACTCGGTGGGAAACACAGCGCTGGGCAAATTATTCCAAAGGGATGACGTTCTCCATATAAAAGATTGCTTGAAAAGCGTTGTACGCGGAGTAACAAGCTGAACCTCATACGGATGCGAAGCACCAGCGCGACGTGTATTTCTAACATGCACCGCTTTGGGAGGAATTAAGCGGGCTACATCCTTCGAACACTTTCCATGAAAATACTTGTAGAACAGACTCAAGTCGCCAATCGTTCTTCGATGTTCCAGCGAATCAAGGCCGCCGGTCAATTCCGGGTCCCCAATCAGACGGACCGCTCTTCTCTGAACAGAATCCAACAAATGCAGTGTATGTTTGGGAGCGGAGCCCCAAACATGGGAGCAGTATTCCATAGTTGGTCGAATTTGGGCTTTGTAAAGAATTAACAGTTGCTGTGGGGTGTAAAGCTTTCTGGTTCTAAAGACTTCAGTGTCTGTCTCTTTGTCTGTCTGTCTGTCACACCCGATTTTCTCCGAAGCTATTTGACATAGAAAGTTGAAATTTGGTAATAATATAGGAATTGATGGCCTCATCAGAGCCACATAGTTTTGAGGGTTAAATTTTGACTTAAGGGGTTAGTTTTGGGGGGTGAAATCGGAAGTGAAAAAAAGATTTTTTTACTAGGTCATCGAGTGTGGTGTCAAATGAAAGCTTGTAAAAACACGAGTAAAACAAATTATATATAATGTAATACTTACGCGCACTTTTCTTGGTATTATTTTTAAAATATCGCGAAAAATCGCCTTATCTCGAAAAGTACTTATCAAAAAATTTTGAAAAAATTCTAGAATATTCTCCACGGGGTGTGGATTGAACGAAAATTATTACGAGTGCATTACCTTTAATAATTTATCTGGTATATAAAAAAAAACAAAAATTTCAAGGTCATCAGATTTCAGTAAAGATTGGAAACAAACTTTGTTGAAAACTCATTTGGGGTCTGTTTTGTGAAGTCACTGATCATTTTACACCTCTGTAACAAAATTTTTTATTTTAAAAGCAATCAACGCACGGAACACTAATTGCGCAAGTTGAACTTGCACTTGACCAGTTAATTTTTTTTGAGGAGTCAACAAAAGAATTTCTTTGTTTGGAATAAACCAAGCTAACAAACACCGGACTATGTCAATATTAATGTAGGCGATAGTTATGTACAGAAATATATTTTTTTAAGTTCTGCAATTTTCCTTCTTAGCTAAGTAGATGACTAAAAAACACCATAGAAGATAAGGAATCTCGCAACGTTTTATTGCATGTTGTCGGCTTTGGATATATGTGGTAAAAGCGTCGACTCCAAAATGTTATCTATGTTAAATGGAACTTTTGCCACTTTTGCAATGTAGTTTATAACTTAAATGGTACGAAATGTGTAGTTTACGCAAGAGAAGCTATGGGCACATCATCATTATTATTAGCTTATTGCATCCATAGTCGGATGTAAGCCTCCCCAAGTTGTCTTCAATGAGCGTTGTTGTTTGCTTTTTACATTCAATCGTGTCCTGCTAATCTCTTTATGTCATCCATTCATCTTGTCTGTGGTCTACCTCTGCATCTTTTGTATTCTCTAGGCCTCAATTCAACTATACGGCGAGTCCATCTGTTATCATTCATCCTTGCGACATGCCCCGCCCAATTCCACCTTAATATACATATTCCTTATATTACATCTGTCCCTTTTGATCTTCGTATATCGATGTTAGGAATGCGATCCTGAAGTCTTAATACTTAGCATTCTCCTCTCCATTGCTCTTTCAATTACATGGAGTTTATTTATTATACTTTTATTTAAAGCCCACGTTTCAGTGCCATATGTTAAAACCGGCAGTACATATTGATCGAATACTCTTGCTTTTATTGTATTTGGGATGTCTAATTTAAATCTTCTCACCAATAACACCAGAAAAATAGAACCAATACTTTACAAATATGCTAACAGAAGATAGACCAGAGATTAAAAGTACCCAACATGGAAACCCAAATATAGTTATACGAGGATCCCCAATAAGGATAACAACATCAGAAGTTAAAGAAGTATGTAAAACGCTAAAAAATGTTAGAGCTCCAGGACCAGGAAACATCCCAGGAGAGATAGTAAAATACGGAACTGAAAAGCTATTTAGCGCTTTGAGGAACTTATTCCAAAGATGCATTAACACATCAGAAGTACCTGAGGAATGGAAGATATCATACATATCAACAATTCATAAGAACGGAGATAAGAATGATTGCGATAACTATCGGGGAATAACGGTTACAGGATCTATTAGCAGAATATACCGAAAAATACTTAAAAATAGAATAGAAACGGAATACGCGGACGTAGAAGTTGAAGAACAGGCAGGCTTTAGAGCAGGAAGATCCACAATATACCATCTCTTCTCACTGACGCAAATCCTAGAAAAGAAAACCGCATTTGTTCAGGAAGTCCATGTCTTGTTTGTTGATTTAAAAAAGGCCTACGACAGCGTGCCCCTAATGAGATTGTGGGAAACACTACAACAGAGTAATGTAAGCACCGAAATAAATAAAGCCGTAAAATCCTTATGCCAAGACGCAAGAAGTAGTGTGAAAGCCAAATATGGTATACCAACAGGTTTCCAGGTCACAAAGGGTCTCAAACAGGGCTGCTGTATATCCCCAACGCTATTTAAAATCTATTTGGAGAGTGCACTGAAGAACTGGAAAAGGAAATGCAGCAGTATGGGATTACCACTGGATGACGATACTACATTGTACACGCTATCATTCGCGGACGACCAGGTAGTAGTCGCTCAGGACATCGATGATATGGAATACATGTCACGAGAACTTATGGAGGAATATGAAAAGTGTGGCCTAGAAGTCAATATTAAAAAGACCAAGTACATGTGTGTCGGAGGACAACAGCAGGACTTGAAACTGGCCACAGGACACACCATCAAACACTGTACCAGTTATAAGTATTTGGGAACGAGAATATCTAAGGATGGAACACTGGAGGAAGCAATATTCGAGAGGAATATCCAAGGAAGAAAGGCGATTGCAATGCTTAATAGTATACTATGGGACAAAAATATAACTATTGAAAATAAGAAGAGAATTTACAGTTCAATAGTGAAAAGTATAATAACTTACAGCTCCCAGGTGTAGACATTGAAGGAAAGAACAGAAAAAATACTAAAAGCTACAGAAATGGATTTCTGGAGACGAGCAGCCAGAAAATCCAGAAAAGACCGCATACCAAATGACATGATAAGATGAGCTTTAGAAATAAAGCACGATATAGTGGACGAAATCAGAACCCAACAGTTGGTATGGTACGAACATGTACAAAGAATGTTACAAGACCGACTACCTTAAATTGGAACCCTCATGGAAGAAAAAGCGAGGAAGACCACGCCAAAGCTGGAGCAAGGATGTCTAATTTAAATGTACATTGTAACCTTCCGAACGCAGACCAAGCTAACGAGGCTCTTCTATCCAATTAAGCCTTTAAATTATTTTTTGATATTTCGATTTTTTGTCCTAAATATATGTATGTTTGTACCTTTCCTATACTTTCACCTTCTATTAATAGTTCCTGGCTGTTATCTTCACTTTCGTTGTTCAAATATTTGGTTTTGGTAAAGTTTATTTTTAGATCTATTACTCGAGACTTATTATTTAATTCCATCATCATTTCTTGTAATTCTTCTTTTGTGTAGGCGATTAGAGTGATATCATCTGCAAACCTTAAGTGATTTAATCGTTTACCGTCCATTAGTATTCCTTTATTTTCCCACTTTAACGATTTGGAAATGTCTTCTAGCGTCAATGTGAACAGTTTTTAGGATATCGAGTCGCCTTGTCTATTTCCCCTTTTAATTTTGGTTTTATTTATTTTTTCTTCAAGCATTATTTGTGATGTGGCATTTTTATATATGTATTCAAGTAGAGTTGTATATCTTTCATCGACTCTGCTGTTACCTAAGGTGTTAAGGATTGCCCATATCTCTACCGATTCAAGTGCTTTTTCGTAGTCAACCATTGCTATCCACAAGGTGACCTTATATTTATTTGCTTTTTCCACTAGTAATCTAATTGTTTGAAGTTGGTTCAAGGTGCTATATGCCTGTCTAAATCCCGCTTGTTCACGTTGTTGATAACTGTCTATGGGCACCTGCTAGTATCTAAATCAAGCACATTTTAGAATCATCAATAAACAAAAACTTGGCAATAGAGGGCCTAGATATGTGTCAGTTAACCAATTAAAATTTGTAACCGAATTTGCGTTTGCTAATTACTGTTGGTCAACCAAATTGATTACGCCCCACTTGCCTCTACTTTGTTATGGAAAATTTGTTTTTAGCAATATTTATAGCATGCAAGCTTTCAAATAAACGCCAATAGAGCAGTAAATAACGTTGTTTTATATCGCTTATTCTAAAATTTTCCAAATTGCGGAAGATAAATTATAATCCATTTTCCGTATTTATTTATTTTGGTTTGGATTTATTCTAAATTACGCACCTATTTACACGTACAATTTGTAATTAAAAATGTTTTAATGACACTATTATTATATTTTATTTATTGGATGCCTTGTAAATGTTAAATTTATTGATTATTGTAAATTTCTATAGGGAGCGCCCATGGCGTCAGATAGTATTCTTTTTTGACGAAAATAATGAACAAAACGGATTTAGCACACTTACTAATACATATACTCGGCTTCTTAGCTAAGTGAAATCACTTCAAGAACCCTGAAAAGAGTTTGTTTTCGTATATTGCACAAAAAGTGATATTTTTCGCACTGTTCGAATTTAAACTGGTCTTATCAAAGCAGTTTTCTGTAAAGAAAACAACTTCACAAAATTGACGTAGTGTTCTAATCGAAACTAGTTTTTTTCTCCCATTCCTTTGATATACTACAAATTATCTACCTAACTATGAAGGAAATCTCACAGAGCATAGACATAGAAGATGGAGTGAGTGTTCCGTATCCCGCTGTGAAGTAAATACACTCCTGGAAAAAATTAACGCAACAATATATTAAATCATACAAATCTCTATAATGAATTAATTTTAATAATTTTTATGAACATTGGTTACACTAAAAGTTAGAAAAAACTTATTCGGATACTTTAAAAGCAAATTAGCTACCAAATTTCTCTATAAGATTCGAATTAAAATTATTCTTAAGACCTAATAACAAAATCGTTGAAATTATGTAATAATGAAAAAAATAAACTGGGACACTAGTAGCAAAATTAATGGTGTAACTGGGACACTAGTAGCGTGTGTTGCCTCCTCTACTTCGGATGACAGCTTTTATGCGCCTAGGCATGCTTCTAATTAAATTTTCCGGGCTTTTTGGTGGCCATTGCATAATCGGTATATCAACTTGATTAAGATAATCGAGTACCTCCCTAGCCACGTGAGGTCGAGCGTTGTCTTGCATAAACAGGAAATTGGGCCCCACAAAATGACCGAAAGGCATCACATGTTCTATTACAATATTCTCAAGATAGTAGTCAGCATTCATGGATCTCGTACGGACAGGAACTAACTCTGTGCGAGCATCAGAGCAGATGCCACCCCAGAACATAACAGAGCCACCGCCGAATGGAATCCTTGCAGAGATATTGCAAGGAGCAAACCTCTCTCCTGGTCTTCGCCATACTCGCTCACGACCGTCTGGATGTTTTAGACTAACCCTAGTTTCATCTGTGAAGAAAACTTGTTTTCAATCATCCACAGACCAGTTTTCGTGATTTCGAGCAAAACGTAATCCAGCTTCATTTAACCGTCTTCTAACTGTTTTAGAAGAAATTGTGACATTGCGAACAGCTTCCAGTTCGTTTCTTATTACAGAACTAGTGACAGTCCTGTTTATTAAAGCATATTGTCTTATAAAACGTTCATCTAGGTCGCTAGTGCATCGTTTTAACCCTTGCCCTAGCCTTCTGGAATAAGTTCCTACTTCATTCAAGCGTCTTACCATACAATTTATTGTGGAACGATGTTTGCCTAACAAATTGGCAACATAACTCTGACAATATCCCTCGTCCAATAAAACTGAGGCTCGCACTACCTCGTGTTCAGTTAAATTCCTTGTTCGATTCATTTTTCTAATTCTTCGGGGTCAAAAATAAAACAGTCTACCACAAAAACGTATTACTTTGAAAAAGGGAACAGTTTATAAGCTTACTTTTAAAGAAAATCTATCGCATTATTACAGAAAATTGTTTATCTTCTAAAAAATTCTTTAAAACTGTAAATCTAAACGAATTGTTTTGATTGTCATGAACAACGAAACAAAATATGCATAGCCTACTATTCAAATACTCGATAAACTTTAAAACTGACATAAGAAAAATTAATTTTCAGATTGTTGCGTTAATTTTGTCCAGGAGTTTATGAACGCAAAAGTGTCAGAAAGACAAAGTGAATGTGTGGCCAGTAGCTCTCCCTTTTTAGAACGCCGCGAAGCTACGGCGCTCTTGAAAATAATATTTCTAAATGTTCTCTTTAAACTAAAATCGGGTGGGGGCTTTTCTCGCCTTGAATTCCGTCTCGGGGCACTGCGTCTTGGTTATTACAGACCCACAGAAAAGAGACAGGTATTGGCCACACAGTCGCTTTGTCTCTTTCTAGAGAATGGTCAATTTTGTGAGGTTATTGCTCAGTCCATGTCTATGTCACAGAGCTTAAAAAACATTCTTAGTGTGGAATAGAATCACTTCGGTGTTTGTCCGTGTGTCCGTCTGTCTGTCTTTCCGTCTGTCCGTCTGTCTGTTTGTCCTTCTGTCTGTCTGTCTATCCGTCTATCACACTCCGAAACTATTTGACATAGAAATTTGGCATTAATATAGAAATGAATGGCCTCATCAGAGCTGTGTAGTTTTGAAAGTTAAATTTTGACTTAAGGGTTTAGTTTTGGGGGGTGAAATTGAAAGTGAAAAAAGATACCAGGTCATCGAGTGGGGTTAAGTGAAGGTTTGTAAAGACACGAGTTCAAGAATATATATATAATGTGATACTTGCGCATACTTTTCTTTGTATTATTTTTAAAAAATTGCCAAAACGCCCTCTCCCCCCCTTACCTCGAAAAGTAGTGATCAAAAAATTTTGAAAGAATTCTTGAATATTTTCCACAGGGTGTAGATTAAACTTTTAATAATTTAATAAACTGATATATGAAAAAAATCAAGGTCATTAGAGGAAGATAAAGATCGGAAAAAAACTTTGTTGAAAACTCATTTGGGGCGTGTTTTGTGAAGTTATTAATCATTTCATGCCTCCGTAACAAAAATTTATATTTCAATAGCAATCAACGTACGGAACACTAATTGCGCAGGTCCGATTTGCACTTGGCCGGTTATTTTTCTACATAACTATTATCTTCCCTACTACACTTAGCCCAGCGTTTTAATTCGGGTTCAATAAGTCGTTGTTTTCGTATACTCGTACCAGGGAGATTATTTCTTAAATAAATTTTGGTACATTTCCCTCTTTAGTGAGAAACTCATTATTTACCCAGATTTTCAGGAAGAATAAAAATCGTAAAAACTGCAAAACTCAACAAACATCTACAAAAGTTTGTCAGAGTACATAGAGCGGCAACATTAATTTAAAAACCAAGCATTTTTTTATCTAAATAGAAAACCTTAGACAAAAAAAATTAAATATTGCTTTGTGATATTTTCATTTCAAAGATTTCATAGAATAAGAGCTAATTTAAAAAACGCATAAATAAAAAAAAATCAGTTTTACCGCACCAAATAGTCACTGACAAGATTTTGACTACATGACAATTATAAAATACATCCATGTGATACTATTTTCCCTAAAAATTTTCCGTTCTCTTTTCTACACTCTAAATAACAAGTACGCACAAAAAAAGGAAAAATCTACTACTGGATATAGCAACTTGCACAGTAGCATATCTACGGCCTACCTCCTCACCTTTTCTCTTGTTCTTTTAAATTCTCGGTGTTTACTCCTAACCTAATTTAAAACATGTCCTATTTAAAATTGATTACTTTTAATTCAGCTGCTGCCTAAATGTCAGCAATAAATATATTTTACTTCAAAGGCAACGATCAATTCAGTACCTTTAAGAATCTTTTAAAGTCCTTAATAAATAAATATGCTCACTAGTTTTACTGTTTTCTTCCTAATCGTAGTTCCTATTTTCTGCCAACTATTACTGTTAGTAATTTTGTTAATAAATATTTAATATTTTCTAGATAATGGCAGACAACTGATGTCCCAACACAAAACAAGTACGTTAGGAAAATAAAACTCTTCACATGAAGATTACCATATGATTTGCTAGAATAAGAGGGAAATATAACAAACCAGTTTTGAAGTAAAATATTCTAAAGTTTGTCAGTCCATCCCTGCATCATATAGTTTATACAAATCTTTATAAGTGAATTTAAAATTGAATTTTTATTTTAACTTAAATTTGGACTAATTATTTAATAAATTGAGTACGTGAGCAACTTGTTTACGTCCCGTGCCGAAATAAATATGTTATTGGCAAAAATAAAATACTTGTTTCATCTCTTTTAAGATTCCTATTACCCGGAAATTAGATTTTATCCATTTTCACCGCTTTGTCTGTCTCCATTTATTATCGCAAAACTCTCGAACGAAATGCAGTATCGAATGAAGACTTTGTGACCCCTCAACACATATTTGCGTCATTTTTATGAGCTTTCGCTGAAATCCAAGTTCCTCCATTGCTTTCTATAACTTGATCTCCGGATCTATCCGTATGCCTGCCTAAAATCAATAAATAGCTAGTGCTGGTCTCGGTTAAACTCCCAACACTTTTCCATGACTTGTTTTATAATAAATATCTAATCGATAGCTGATCTGTCTCGCTTAAACCGACACTGGTAGTCTTCAACCATTTCCTCTGCGTACGGATTAAGTCTGTTGAAAAGTATAGTAGCCAGAACCATATATGGCTTTCGTAAACAAGAATCAACAGGAGATCTTTTGACTTATGTAACACATGTTTGGAACAACGCAATTAAACACTTTGGAGAATACTCAGTATATATCACCACTACACCAAACACTTTATTTCTGCACTTGACGCGCGTTTCGCTAACCATGTTAGCTTCATCAGGAGCGATGATTGACTAAAGCTAAACTACAAATCTACCTATTTATACTTAGCCTAACCCTTGAATTACTCAAGCGGAACTAATGCCATAGGCAAGGCCGTCAGTTCCGGTCAAGAACCAGTAGAGGGGACTATAAGGAATAGGCCCTCTGTCTTTATTTAAACTACTTTTACATTTTATGATTTCCATACTTTCGTATGCGTTCAACAATCTTCTATCAGATACATCCTTTATTAATCTTAGATTATCTAATGTTACAGTATAATTAGCTTCAAGGGCATGTTCGGCAATGCTAGACTTTTCTGTTCTATTGTATTTTAAATGTGCTAAGTGTTCTTTAAATCTTGTTTTAATTGACCTTTTAGTTTGCCCAACTTACTTTTTGTCACAATCATTACAACTAATTCCATAAATTCCACTTTTCTCACAATTAGAAATCTTATCTTTGGGATTTTCTAAGATATTCCTCAGATTGTCTGATGACTTATAGACTAAGGTGAGGCCTACCTTATTAAATACCTTATTGAGTCCCTTGCTATATTTCGGATTATATGGTATGGAGACATACTTGGTGTTATTTTCTTCGCGTGTAAAAAAGGTGGAATTCTGAATATTAAACCTAAACTTATGTCTATTTATTAGCTTATTTACTAAGTCATCGTCATAACCATTAACTCTAATTATATTTCTAATACGATTCCTTTCTTTATCTTAGTTAATGGTTATGACGATGACTTAGTAAATAAGCTAATAAATAGACATAAGTTTAGGTTTAATATTCAGAATTCCACCTTTTTTACACGCGAAGAAAATAACACCAAGTATGTCTCCATACCATATAATCCGAAATATAGCAAGGGACTCAATAAAGTATTTAATAAGGTAGGCCTCACCTTAGTCTATAAGTCATCAGACAATCTGAGGAATATTTTAGGAAACCCCAAAGATAAGATTTCTAATTGTGAGAAAAGTGGAATTTATGAAATTAGTTGTAATGATTGTTACAAAAAGTATGTTGGGCAAACTAAAAGGTCAATTAAAACAGGATTTAAAGAACACTTAGCACACTTAAAATACAATAGAACAGAAAAGTCTAGCATTGCCGAACATGCCCTTGAAGCTAATCATACTGTAACATTAGATAATCTAAGATTAATAAAGGATGTATCTGATAGAAGATTGTTGAACGCATACGAAAGTATGGAAATCATAAAATGTAAAAGTAGTTTAAATAAAGACAGAGGGCCTATTCCTTATAGTCCCCTCTACTGGTTACTTGACCGGAACTGACGGCCTTGCCTATGTCATTAGTTCCGCTTGAGTAATTCAAGGGTTAGGCTCAGTATAAGTAGGTAGATTTGTAGTTTAGCTTTAGTCAATCATCGCTCCTGATGAAGCTAACATGGTTAGCGAAACGCGCGTCGAGTGCAAAAATAAAGTGTTTAGTGTAGTGGTGATATATACTGAGTAGTATCATTGTGCCAAGATTCCACATTCCCAACTTACTTTGGAGAATCTCAAGCGGTTGCTCTTGACATATCCAAGGCATTCGACCGTGTTTGGCACGATGGACTATTGGTCAAGCTACGTTCTTATGGTATGTCTGAAAAGTTCTGTTTGTGGTTCTCATGTTTCCTCAGAGAACGTTTTTTACGAGTGGCAGTCGACGGATTTATTTCTAACACTTTCACTATCAACGCCGGTGTGCCCCAAGGCTCCATACTCTCTCCTACTCTTTCTTATTTACGTTAACGATCTGCTGAAAAGACCGGGAATCCAATCTACAGCTTTGCAGATGACAGTACGCGTATCTCTTCATTCACTTTGAACGCTCGGACATCGGCTACTCAGACAGCAATAAGTCATTCGACTTAACAAAGACCTGGAAGAAAATCTATCTTGGGGTGACAGTAACCAAGTGGAATTTAACGCTACAAAAACCCAGGCGGCAACTTCTTTACAAAGCTCAAATTCGACCAACTATGGAATACTGCTCCTACGTTTGGGGCTCCGCTCCCGAATATATATTGCATTTGTTGGATTCTATTCAGAGAAGAGCTGTTCGTCTGATTAGAAACCCGGAACTGACCGGCGGCCTTGATTCGCTGGAACATCGAAGAACGGTTGGCGACTTGAGCCTGTTCTACAAGTATTTTCATGGAAAGTATTCGAGGGATGTAGCCCGCTTAATTACTCGCAGAGCAGTGCATTTTAGAAATACACGTCGCACTAATACCTCACATCCATATGAGTTTCAGCTTCTTACTACTCGTACAATGCGTTTCAAGCAGTCTTTTATAAGGAGAACATCATCCCTTTGGAATAATTGGCCCAGGACTGTGTTTCCCACCGAGTACAATTTACAGCGATTCAAGAACAACGTGAATCGCTTTTTCCGCACACATGTCGCTTCTGTAGCGCTTTAGGGACCCTGCAGCACTTGTGCTAGACCCATAAAAAAATAAAGAGTGGAACGATAATTGAATTCTTCCATTCCTCCGGTACAACTTCTTCATGCCATGTGACCACTATTAGGTTGAATAAAGTTTTGTGTATTTCCTCTCCTCCATATTTTAAACATTCCTCAGCCTACCAGCGCTTCCTGTTGTCTTATTGTTCTTAAGTTTCTTTATTGCTTAACATGTACAGAAATTAAACCAAAAATAGGACAGTTAACAATAAACAATACGGTGCAAATACTATTAAAAACCTTCAACGTATTGCAACTTTTGAAATGGATTCAGGAAATTTCTATTTTATAACCGGTTTGCCACATTTCAATTGTTTATTAAAATTAACAGGAATCCGTATAGAAAAGTTTTATTTTCCATTGTGCTTTTGTCTTATTAAACCCAAAATATGGGATCCGCTTTGTTGGAACATCTGTGGCCTATATTAAGCTACCGTTAATGTGAGATCGTCATTAAAAACAGTGATTAATAAATATTAAAATAAGACAATCTTAGCTGCCAAACTAGGCTCGAACCGTGGTTATAATTTTGAGTAAAATAAATGTATGAACCTCAACTTTATATAAAATTCGGGTAGTGATACGTACGTCAAATATAAGAAATACACACTAATTAAAACCATGTTGTGCTAATAGAATAATATTCCTTGTTTTTTTATTGATGATCATAAAAATGGTTTAAAATGAACGTAATGAAAAACTGATTTTGTCAAATTTCCACTTTATTTAGTTTGTATGACGCGTTTCGCTATACTATAGCTTCGTCTGATACAAAACGATATTGAATATTAGTGTTGTTACATTTATACAAATACCCTAAGGTAGATAGGTAATAAAATTAATACTATATGCTAATGAATATTGCTGGGAAATTCATTCTGAATATTAATTGAGTAAAGGTGAGTTACCATGGGCCAGACAGGTACCTTTTTGTTCGTTTAATATGATGTCTGAATTTTTAAGTCTATTTATTTCTAAATTTTCTAATAGGTTTAATTTTACGCCTTTGTTTTGTATGTGTAGAATTTTAAATTTATCTTCAAAAAGATGATCTGATTCTGTTAAATGATTACTGTACGCTGAGTCAGTTTTGTTTTTTAAATAGCTTCTTTTATGTTCTAAAATCCGAGTTCGAATGAGCGACCTGTCTGACCTATGTAACTTTCATGACTAGAAGCATAATTCAACCGATACACTCCAGATTTTTTTGATCTATTTTGTTTTTCCTTTGCATTTTTAATGAATTTTCCTAACGAGTTGTTTGTTCTAAAAGCTATGTTGATATTATATTTGTTTAAGTGGTTTTTAATTTTCTCTGACGTGTTACCAAAATAGGTTAAAACATTATATTTTTTCCCTGTGTTTTCTTTCTTGGGGTATACTAAAGAAATAGCTTTATTTTTTAATTTTTGTTTAGAATTGAGTCTATGGAGTCAGGAGAATATCCGTTGTTAACAGCAATTTGTTTTATTAGATTTAATTCTTTATTAAAATCATCTACGGATAAGGGGACACTTACAAGTCTATGCAACATACTGTGGTAAGCTGCCAATTTATGTTGTAGGGGGTGAGCTGATTTTATCATTATTATAGTATCTGTATGTGAGGGCTTGTGAAAAATAGAGAATTTGTGTTTCTTGTAATGTCTGGTTAAGTCAAGAAAATTAATTTTATTGTCGACTTCTAGTTCCATAGTGAATTTAATATTTTTATGTATTGAGTTTATATAGTTAAAACATTGTCAAGTTGACGCTCTGTACCATTAAAACAAGTAAAGATGTCGTCTACATATCGGTACCATTACAAAAATGATTTGCTAAATTCTTGTCGCTGTATTTGTTTTTCTAGGTTATCCATGAATATTTCTGCTAAAAGCGGGCTAAGTGGACTACCCATTATGAGACCCTCCGAACTATTATAAAAACGTATTATTAAAGTAAAAATAATTTTGATTGAGGCTCGTGTTTAATAAATTTAGTATGTCTTGTTGTATAACGATATTAACTTTATTTTTGATTAAGAATGTTTTTATGATTTTTACTGTTTCATCCGGGGTATGCTAGGGAAAAGGTTTTGGACGTCAAATGATACTAGTTTTGAATTATCTGGTAGACGCTAATTCTAACGCATTTTTTATTGTGTAAGTTGGGGTGAAGTTAATGTTCGTTTTAATAATATCTATGAGAAATTTTGAGAGTTTGTAAGCTGGGAGGTTACAGGTCTAATAGGATGATTTTCTTTATGTAATTTGACTAATGAATAAAGTAGAGGGGGCTGATGATTCCTCTACTTTATTCATTAGTCAAATTACATAAAGAAAATCATCCTATTAGACCTGTAGCCTCCTACATATCGGCCCCAGCTTACAAACTCTCAAAATTTCTCATAGATATCATTAAAACGAACATTAACTTCACCCCAACTTACACAATAAAAAATTCGTTAGAATTAACGGAAAAAAGTTCCAACGTCTTTCTACCAGATAATTCAAAACTAGTATCATTTGACGTCCAAAACCTTTTCCCTAGCATACCCCCGGATGAAACAGTAAAAATCATAAAAACATTCTTAATCAAAAATAAAGTTAATATCGTTATACAACAAGACATACTAAATTTATTAAACACGAGCCTCAATCAAAATTATTTTTACTTTAATAATACGTTTTATAATAGTTCGGAGGGTCTCATAATGGGTAGTCCACTTAGCCCGCTTTTAGCAGAAATATTCATGAATAACCTAGAAAAACAAATACATCGACAAGAATTTAGCATATCATTTTTGTATTGGTACCGATATGTAGACGACATCTTTGCTTGTTTTAATGGTACAGAGCGTCAACTTGACAATGTTTTTAACTATATAAACTCAATACATAAAAATATTAAATTCACTATGGCACTAGAAGTCCACAATAAAATTAATTTTCTTGACTTAACCAGACATTACAACAAACACAAATTCTCTATTTTTCACAAACCCTCACATACAGATACTACAATAAACATAAAATCAGCTCACCCCCTACAACATAAATTGGCAACTTACCACAGTATGTTGCATAAACTTGTAAGTGTCCCCTTATCCGTAGATGATTTTAATAAAGAATTAAATCTAATAAAACAAATTGCTGTTAACAACGGATATTCTCCTGACTTCATAGACTCAATTCTAAACAAAAATTAAAAAATAAAGCTATTTCTTTAGTATACCCCAAGAAAGAAAACACAGGGAAAATTATAATGTTTTAACCTATTTTGGTAACACGTCAGAGAAAATTAAAAACCACTTAAACAAATATAATATCGACATAACTTTTAGAACAAACAACTGGTTAGGAAAATTCATTAAAAATGCAAAGGAAGAACAAAATAGATCAAAAAAATCTGGAGTGTATCAGTTGAATTATGCTTCTTATCATAAAAGTTACATAGGTCAGACAGGTCGCTCATTCGAAATTCGGATTTTAGAACATAAAAGAAGCTATTTAAAAAACAAAACTGACTCAGCGTACAGTAATCATTAACCAGAATCAGATCATCTTTTTGAAGATAAATTTAAAATTCTACACATACAAAACAAAGGTGTAAAATTAAACCTATTAGAAAATTTAGAAATAAATAGAATTAAAAATTCAGTCATTATATTAAACGAACAAAAAGATACCTGTCTGGCCCATGGTAACTCACCTTTACTCAATTTATACAATTAAAATTCAGAATGGATTTCTCAGCAATATTCATTAGCATATAGTATTAATTTTATTACCTATCTACCTTAGGGTATTTGTATAAATGTAACAATACTAATATTCAATATCATTTTTTATCAGACGAAGCTATAGTAAAGCGAAAACGCGTCATACAGTTTCAGTGAAACTAAATAAAGTGGAAATTTTACAAAATCAGTCTCTCATTACATTCGTTATGAATTTCCATCAAGTAACAGCCACAACAATTCAATGTTTTAAAATGTGTCAACGATGGATTTACTGTGCAGAAAATATAAATAACTTTCTTATATATTTGAATATACTTATAAGTAAAAATGCAACCTCCAATAGGATGAAAATGATTTTTTTTTTTACCGGCTGGATTCATAAGCGGTAAACCAATTGAGTCACTGTTTCACCGAAGCACAAACACGCACAAATTCATCCTTTTGAGAGTTGTCTTCATACTTTACTTCAGTATTTCTTCTATCGTTTTTTTTAAGATTCATTTTATATATATTTCAACTTACAGTCTACAGTATTTTTTTTTTGCTATATCTACAGGTTGTCTAAGTGTATCTACTACTCTCTCTATTATAATAGAGCAGAGAGAGAGATAGTAAAAAAATTACAATACTGTACTGAAAAGCGGAATAGGGAAATAACTCGCTACAATGAAATAAAAAAATATTTGTTTAAAAACTACGTGACATATCAGTAAGATACAACATTTTGCAACTTTGGCTTCTGTAAACCACAAACCAATAGAGGCATTGGTTAGCGAGTTTGTAACAATTACAGTAGGCAGGGCGATCGTTAGGCTTTTACCCCCTTCTGTGGCCCCCAACAAAGGGCAAATATGCCTTCTAGTCCAAGAGGGCGACCCGAAATTTTGACCTGTCGACTAACAGTCTGCCTAGTTGTTCTTTCTATCAGGCGAGTCGAACAAAACCCTTTAAAGTTGATTTTGCGGCCCCCATGCCCTGGAACGCCCTGATAAGGCCCAAAATGCTGCATCCAAAAATGGACTGTTGTTTAACCATTGGAATCAAGTACCATAACATTTGTTGACACTAAAAAAGTCGAGCACTCCAGAGGGCAGACGTCGCACAGTGGGACGAAGCCGCACTGTGCCACTCAAATTACCCTACAGGACTTAATTTTGAAGTAATCGGAAATATATATTTTTTTTAATTATTCGTTTTTTCATGGCCAATCAATCTGTCGAGCTAGATCTTAAGTTTTTTTTCCACAGTTTTCCTGAATTTTCAGGAGAAAATATTAATTTTTATGAAAAAACGGCGTTTTTTTCGCGGGGAAAATCACTTTATAGATCGTAATTTTCATTTAATCATGACATATCTATCCAAAAATTCATTTAACCATATAAAATCAGTAAATTTAATTTGTTCTTGATAACAAAGCCGGACCCGATTTTTCCAGCCAAAAACAGTCGTTTTTCAATGTTTTGATAAATAAGTCCCAAGTTTTGGGTCCTACGTATCTGTTCAAGTTATTTTTAGAAAATTTAGTCCTTAATTAATAAAACAGGCCAAGGTATTTTCAAAGTTCAAAAAAAAAATCGAAATTCTGATATTATAGATGATGCTATTATAGGTTTTACATAAAATTCGTACCAGATGACAGAAATTATTATTATTAGGCTACACTGTTAAAAAAAACTTTACATGAATTTTAAAGTATTTACTTAAAATTAAGTATTTGCTAGATTTTTGAAGCGTTTATTAAAAATTTCAAATAAATTGCTTTTAAACTCTAATATAAATTCAAAAAAAAATCAAATAAATTAATAAAATTATATAAAAACAACACTATGTTTTAAATTCCTAATAAATTTAAAATGACTTGACAATTGTCTGAAGAAGCCATTGTATGGTGAAACAATTGTCAAGTCATTTTAAATATATTGGAAATTTCAAACATACTGTTGTTTTTATATAATTTTATTATGAAATTCCAACAAGTATCGGCTAACACAATCAAACAAGTAAATTAATGCTTGAAAAATCTAATAAATGTTTAAAATTTTGATTAAACGCTTGCAAAAATTTAGAAGATACTTAATTTTGAGTAAATACGGTACGAATTTTATATAGAACCGATAATAGCGTCTAGACTATCAGAATTTCAATTTTATTTTAACTGTGACAATGCCTTGGCTTATTCAAGTACAAGTGAGGCAGCTGCCCTCGTGACATTTTATTAAAGCCTAAATTTTCGAAAAATAACTTAAGCATACGCGTAGGAGCCAAAACTTGAGACTTACGATCCTATTTATTCAAAACCTCGAAAAACGACCGTTTTTAGCTGGAAAAAGCGGATCCCGCTTCGTCCTTCGGTATTGGCGGCGTCTGCCTTTTGCAGGTTTCTTCTTATCTTATCAATAACAAATTAAGTTTATTAATTTTAATTAGTTAAATGAGAGTCCATTTTTGGATCAACGTTTTTTGGGTCCTAAAGCTGGGTCTGATCTCGGCAGCGTCTGCCCTTTGGGGCCCTCGACCTTTTCAGTCTCAACAAATTTTATGGTACTTGATTCAAGTGGTTAAACGATAGTCCATTTTTGGATGTGACATTTTGGGCCTTATCTGGGCATTCCAAGGCGGGGGGAAGAGCGCAAAATCAACGTTAACGACGTTAACTCGACTCGCCCGATAGAATGAACAACTAGACAGACGGTTAGTCGATAGGTCAAAATTTCGGATCGCCATCTTGGTCTATTCAGAATTGTCAAACATGCAAATTATTGGATCTTCCTGACTCTTTGCGCTAGTGCTGTGATAAACACCTTGATTTTTCTTATCTCCTCTGCCTATACTAGCTCAGCTGGTACATCAAGAAGCCACCTGGGATGGATTGACAGATGAGAGCACAGTAAATACCTTCTAAATCATAGACTTTATTCACTTTGAATAGTCAATATTGATTTTTACATTAAATATGCTTTAAAATACGTATTTTCCTTTCACTTATATTATTTGCTAAATTATCAGTTAGAGTAGTACATATACAGCTCAACTTGTGTGAAGTATTGTCAAAAGTAGGTTTATAGTAGACCATTTCAAAACTTTTGTGTTATATAGCTATTGTATGTACGAGTAAATTAAACTATATTAACGATGTTCAAATACATTAATTATAAGTTACAAGATGTACATTTTAGACCTTCCTAGTTTTTATAAATTACAAGTATATTCACGTTATTAATTTTTTGTTCTTCATTATTTTGGTGCTGAGTAGAGTTGTTAGAAGAAGTCTTGTGCCTCCTTTTTTATTCACATTAGTTATACATAAAATATTTATACACTTAGAATTTAATTTTTATACAGATTTTCATTTTTTTTAAATTTTATTCAAACCACAAATATCTTTATATCGTCCCGGGTGCGTGTCTAAATTTAATACTCATTTGAAATTATGACATTATAAGTATTCTATCCGTAGTCAATACTGTACGTATCGTATTGACGTACGGAAGGCAAACGTGGGCTTTGAATCAACAAATTATAAATCGCCTACAAGTAGCTCAATGAGCGATGGAAAGGAGGATGTTGAGAATATCGTCGGGGGATAGGCTGACTAATATAGAAATTCGAGGAAGGACCAGGATAACTGATGTAGCTGAGAGGGTAAGCAGATTGAATTAGGGCTGGGCGGGTCATATTGCAAGACTCTCTGATAAACGATGGACACATAAAGTAATCAACTGGAGGCCCTGGAATGAGAAAAGAAATAGAGGACGCCCGATGGTCTAACGACATCAAAAGACTAGGGGGATACAACTGAATTAACAAGGCCCAAAACCGAAGAAGATGGACGTTCTTAGGGGAGGCTTAAAATTATAATTAGAAATACCAGGTTTTTCCAATTTTTTAAATATTATTTCTTTTAAAGAAAGAACACGAATAGTGCAGCATAATAGAAAACTATGTTTATAATATTTTTTACCCTAGACTGTTTAACAGTCTGTAATGATTTATTTAAAATTTGTTTTAATCTGACAGCTCTAATTATGATTAAAAAATTTTGTTAAACATATTAACAAATTTTATTTACATTAAGCCCACTGACAAAAAATGTCTGAATAGTGGCCTTCTCTCTAACAGTTTTTTGATAGTTGTCAATATACTTTATATATCCTTTAGTTTACGATAAATATCTTCTGAAATAATGGATAAGAATCTGTTATTATGGTTAAATATTATTTTAATCGGAGTATGCATTATTAATTATTATAATTTGATATACTAATCTTACCTAAAATATGGTTTATGAAGTCATGTCTCTTCTAAATTTAAAGAATATTTTTAGATAAAAAAATTTGATCTGCCAACTTATTAATAATCATAATGTTGCCGTAACACTAGTTTTGTTTAAATTAAATGGTCGTTTTTATTCACCTTAACTGAAAATTTTATCCTAATAAAGAAAATCCTTAATTCTTGAAAAATTTAGAAGATACTTAATTTTAAGTAAATACGGTACGAATTTTATGTAGGACCTATAATAGCGTCTATACTATCAGAATTTCAATTTTATTTTAACTGTGACAATGCCTTGGCTTATTCAGGTACAAGTGAGGCAGCTGCCCTCGTGATATTTTATTAAAGCCTAAATTTTCGAAAAATAACTTAAGCATACGCCGAGGAGCCAAAACTTGGGACTTACGATCTTATTTATTCAAAAACTCGAAAGACGACCGTTTTTAGCTGGAAAAAGCGGATCCCGCTTCGTCCTTCGGTATTGGCGGCGTCTGCCTTTTGCAGGTTTCTTCTTATCTTATCAATAACAAATTAGGTTTATTAATTTTATATAGTTAAATGAGAGTCCATTTTTGGATCAACGTTTTTTGGGTCCTAAAGCTGGGTCTGATCTCCGCAGCGTCTGCCCTTTGGAGCCCTCGACCTTTTCAGTCTCAACAAATGTTATAGTACTTGATTCAAGTGGTTAAACGATAGTCCATTTTTGGATGTGACATTTTGGGCCTTATCTGGGCATTCCAAGGCGGGGGGAAGAGCGCAAAATCAACGTTAACGACGTTAACTCGACTCGCCCGATAGAATGAACAACTAGACAGACGGTTAGTCGACAGGTCAAAATTTCAGATCGCCATCTTGGTCTACTCAGAATTGTCAAACATGCAAATTGTTGGATCTTCCTGACTCTTTGCGCTAGTGCTGTGATAAACACCTTGATTTTTCTTATCTCCTCTGTCTATCCTAGCTCAGCTGATATAACAAGAAGCGACCTGGAATAGATTGACAGACGAGAGCACAGTAAATACCTGCTAAATCATAGACTTTATTCACTTTGAATAGTCAATATTGATTTTTACGTTAAATATGCTTTAAAATACGTATTTTCCTTTCACTTATATTATTTGCTAAATTATCAGGTAGAGTAGTACATATACAGCTCAACTTGTATGAAGTATTGTCAAAGGTAGGTTTTTAGTAGACCATTTCAAAACTTTTGTGTTATGTAGCTATTGTATGTACGAGTAAATTAAACTATATTAACGATGTTCAAATATATTAATTATAAGTTACAAGATGTACATTTTTAGACCTTCTTAGTTTTTATAAATTACAAGTATATTCACGTTATTAATATCTTCTTCTTCATTATTTTGGTGCTGAGTAGAGTTGTTAGAAGAAGTCTTGTGCCTCCTTTTTTATTCACATTAGTTATACATAAAATATTTATACACTTAGAATTTGATTTTTTTACAGATTTTCATTTTTTTTAAATTTTATTCAAACCACAAATATCTTTATATCCTTCAGGGTGCGTGTCTAAATTTAATACTCATTTGAAATTATGACATTATAAGTATTCTATCCGTAGTCAATACTGTACGTACCGTAATGACGTACGGAAGGCAAACGTGGGCTTTGAATCAACAAATTATAAATCGCCTACAAGTAGCTCAATGAGTGATGGAAAGGAGGATGTTGGGAATATCGTTGTGGATAGGCTGACTAATATAGAAATTCGAGGAAGAACCAGGAAAACTGATGTAGCTGAGAGGGTAAGCAGGTTGAAGTAGAGCTGGGCGGGTCATATTGCAAGACTCTCTGATAAACGATGGACACATAAAGTAATCAACTGGAGGCCCTGGAATGAGAAAAGAAGTAGAGGACGCCCGATGGTCTAACGACATCAAAAGACTAGGGGGATACAACTGAATTAACAAGGCCCAAAACCGAAGAAGATGGACGTTCATAGGAGAGGCTTATTTCCAACAATCGACTGCATAGCTGATGATAATGTGATGATGATGTATTCTGTCTAATATCAAAGCAAGTTTTTGATGATGTAACTATGCGAATATTGAACTGTAATATTACCAAATATAAAGAAATTTCGGCCTCTTTCTTTACCTTATGTAGTTTCTAAAATTTTGGAGCATACCGTATCTAATCAAGTAATGGATTCTACGTATCAGATTTGCGCCAGAGTTAAAAAAATTTTATGTTTATCAGCAACATCAATTTTGACAATTTCATACTAAAAGATAAAAGCAAATCTCTTAATATGATTAATTCAATCTTATTACTGACTTTAGTAAAATTATAATTAGAGATACCAGGTTTTTTTCAATTTTTTAAATATTTTTTTTCTTTTAAAGAAAGAAGACTAATAGTGCAGCATAATAGCAAATTAGCGTTAGGATATTTTTTACCATAGACTGTTTAACAGTCTGTAATGATTTATTTAAAATTTGTTTTAATCTCACAGCTCTAATTATGATTAAAAAGTTTTGTTAAACATATTAACAGATTTTATTTACATTGAGCCCACTGACAAAAAATGTCTGAATAGTGGCCTTCTCTCTGACAGTTTTTTAATAATTGTCAATATACCTTCTGAAATAATGGATAAGAATATGTTATTATGGTTAAATATTATTTTAATAGGTGTACACATTATTAATTATTCTAATTTGATATATGAATTGATCTGCCAACTTATTAATAATCATAATGTTGCCGTAACACTAGTTTTGTTTAAATTGAATTGTCGTTTTTATTCACTTTAACTGAAAATTTTATCCTAATAAAGAAAATCCTTAATTCTTGAAAAATCGCATATTTGTCAACCATGAGGAATTCGATTATTTTCGTGCAATTCCCTCAATTCAAGTGCAGTCCCGATAATTGATATCCCGTCACTATAAGTTGCAAACGTATCGTTCAGGAGGGAGAGGAAGTAAACTCCAGATTTACCTCTTTTGGAACACTTTCAAAAAATGCCCAATAAAAGAAAAACTATCGCCCCAAGCTTGATCCCTGTATTGCAACTCACGTAAATTATTTACGTCCATTAAAATATTGCTAAGATCTTAAGTTTCACAGAAGGGGAACACTCTGTATTATCAGTTTCATTAAAATAACGATTATTATACCATAATGAATTGAGAAACAATAAAACTAATACATCATGCATTCAACAATTATGTAAAATAGAATAATTTGATTAGAGGATAGATGGTTAGCCAAACGCACGTCAAATGCCAAAAAAAAGTACTCGATGTAGTGATAACTGTTATGTAGTATCATTGTGTCCCCTCGCTGCCCATCTTAGTTGGATAAGTCTGAGAAACTAGGCGGTTTGATTCTCTCTACTTAGTTTGATGTTATGTCCTAGGTAAATATATTCCTGTACTTTTCTAATACTTGATCAACCATATGTACTTCTCTATCTTCTGATGGCGTGATTTTAGTTTTTCCGAAGGTCATGGATAGACCAATTTTTGCTGATTCCCTTGAAAGTTTCTGAAGCATAACATCCAGCTCCTTTATATCTTAACTGATCAGCACGATGTCGTCCACAGAATAAAGATGATTCAGATATCTACCGTCAATTCTTAGCCTTTCTCATCCAAATTTAAGTTCTTGAAAACGTCTTCTGGTGCAAGAGTGAATGCTTCAGGAGATATAATATCTCCCTGTCTTACATCTCTTTTCACTGGAATTTTGTTTGTGTTATTGTCTTCATTGGTGATTACTTCGTTTGTTATATTTTTATATATTTAGCTTCGGATATTTTCCTCACACTGTTATTACATGAACGACCTTGTTTCCTTAGAACAATAAAATTCCAAACACGTCCTTAATGAATTTTTTTTTCTTTACGAAATTTAATAAATCTAAATTACATATTTGTATAAAAAATATTGTAAACGGGAGCCACATCGTTTGGTTCTTCGGATTTTTTAAATTTGATTTTCTCGAACATGCTTGCTCTATCATACCCTATTACATCGCAATTCATTAAAAATCGTATCAGTTTTTTAAACACTGACATAATCGAGAATTCTAATATGGCACCATGTTTATAATTTTCATTTTAGTTGAATGCAGGAGTATTAACATATATTACGCAAAATTACTAACACCGTAGTGAACTATACCATATTTCTAAAGTAAAGAAAGTTGAATGTTCACACACTGACGGCTAACTTCTGAATAATATACAGGATAAAAAAATTAAGCTTCACGTTACCACACAGGTATCATCAAGCCAAATGAATGTTTTCAAATAAAAGATTTGTGGTTTTATATTTTACAAATAAAATAGATTACACCAAAAATATTTAACATACAAGTCAGAAACTACCCGAGCAGAATACAAAGAAAAAAATAGAGAGGTACGTAAGAAAACAAAAAAAAGAAAAAAATGAATACTGGGAACGAAAAATGTGCACAGATTAACACGTATATTGGAGGAGCACAATCGACAGAAGTGTGGCAAACCATCAAAAATATGAAAACGAACAACAAAGAGAGGGCGGTACATTTAATACCCCTGGAAGAATGGAAAAATTATTAGGAAATATTACTAATTGAAAACAGACTAGAATTCCTTAGTATAGAGGACAATGAATCAGAAAACACAGAGGGAAAGGACTGGGACGAAATAACCATGGAGGAAGTAAAAGCAAATCTAAAAACGATGAAGAATGGAAGAGCGGCCGGACCAGGTGATATCTCTGCGGAAATGATTAAAAATGGAGGTATAACCATGTGGAGAACAATAACTAGCTTAATTAATAATTGTATATCACAAGGAAGAACACCTACCGAATGGAAAAAAAGTTACATTTCATCAATCTATAAGGAAATAGAAAATACCCTAATAATTATAGAGGTATATGCGTTACAAGCACTATGAGCTGACTGTACGGTAAAATATTGCAGAATAAAATAAGAGAAACAATTAAAGGAAAGATATCCGAAAACCAAAGCGGATTTACTCCGGGCCGGTCATGTATAGACAACTTGTTTACTTTACAACAATTGAGAGAAAAAAAGATCCAAAAAGATGACGAAATACATATGACCTTTATAGATCTTAAGAAGGCATATGATAGTGTACCGAGAAATAAACTTTGGCATGTCTTGAGAACAGTAGGGATAAAAGAAGGGATGATAACAACAATAAAAGAGTTAGATAATGAAAATATAGGATATGTGAAACAAGGACGCTATCTCTCGGAAGCTATCCACATTAGAAAAGGTCTAAGACAAGGGTGTTGCCTTTCACCAATCTTATTTAATATATTTGTAAACAACGCTCTAAAGAAATGGAACCGCACTTGCCAAAGCATGGGCATCCCCATTAGTGATAAACACCTATTACCGTTAAACTTTGCAGACGACCAAGTAATAATAACACAAGATGCATTCGATATGGAATATATATTGAAGAGACTACAAAGAATGGGGACTAGAAGTGAGCCTTGAAAAGACGGAGTATATGGTTATGAACTCGGAAATAGAATTTGGTGTCTTAATTAACAACGATACACATGTCATACAAGTCAAGGAATTTAAATATCTAGGAGTACTGATTGACAACAAAAATGGTATAGGTAAAAAGGAAATACAGAATAAAATACAAAAAGCCAGGAGGATCATAGGAGCTCTTAACTCAATTTACAGACGTAAATAAAGCCTGCGAAAGATTTTATCAAACAATTTACACTACTTTAGATATACGTGTTCCTAAGACACAAAAGACAAACAAATATTATCCGCCTTGGTTTACTAGTGAAATTATACAAAATATCAGAACTAAATACAGCTCTTGGAAAAAATTCAAAAGAACGGGAAATTTATTCGAACTAGAAAAGTTTAAAAATCTGAGGCGAATCATTAAAAATGACACAAAAGCTTCCTACAAAACATACTCTTTAAATATTGAAAACAACATAAAAAATGATCCTAAAAAATTCTGGCGCTATATTAATGACAAGAAGAACTCTCATGTTATACCAACCACAATGTCTTATAATAACAACATCCTTAATAATCCCAGACATATAGCTGAAAGTTTTGCATCCTTTTTTCAAGACTCTTATGTAATGTCTTCTCAGAAACAAAGAAACGTGGAGAATAATTTATTCCCATCACAGAATCCTATTAACATGAAGAAAATAACGGAACAACTTGTTTTTAAAGTATTAAAAAAGTTAAAACCTACAGCTACTGTTGGTCCAGATAGAATTCCTGCCTTCTTATTAAAAGACTGCGCCTCTGTTTTTGCTCATCCTCTTACAATATTATTCAATTTATCGCTTGACACATCTATGTTTCCAGACACATGGAAAACATCACGCATTACGCCTGTTTTCAAAAAAGGTGACAAGAGTTGTGTGACAAACTATAGACCGATAAGCATTATTAATAACTTTTCAAAAGTCTTCGAAATCATATTACATGATTATTTATATAATTCAATTGGCACGCAGATATCACTGCAACAGCACGGTTTCGTGAGAGGCCGTTCGACGGTTTCAAATTTATTTTGTTTTACGCAAGACCTTGCCGAATCACTTGATGGGGGTGAGCAGACCGATGTGATTTACACTGATTGCTCTAAGGCCTTTGATCGGCTGGATCATGGGATTCTGTTGGACAAGTTGTTCGCAATTGGCTTTTCGAGTAAGTTATTATCTTTTTTTAAATCATACTTGATAAATCGCTCGCAGTTTGTACAGTGTCTTGGTCAGAATTCTTCTAGCTTTGTTGCCACATCGGGAGTGCCGCAGGGATCACATTTGAGACCACTCCTTTTTAATATATTTATAAATGATCTTACTCAGAGAGCGGGTGTTGAATACCTACTTTATGCTGATGACGTGAAGCTATACTGCAGAATCAGAGACCTGAATGACTGCATAAGACTACAGGATGGCTTTAATCTTGTAAACAATTGGTGTAGTAACAACAAACTCCTTTTGAATGTATCCAAGTGCAATGTAATTACCTTTACAAAAAAACTGAGTCCCATACAATTCAATTACAGTATAAATGGTCAGGTCCTGGAGCGATGTCAGTCGGTGTCTGATTTGGGTGTTTTGCTGGATACTGCCTTGTCTTTTCGTGGCCATATTGCAAAGATTACGGCGGAGAGTTTTAAACTATTGGGTTTCATCATACGTAATAGTGCCGACTTTGTTGAATATGATACTCTAAAATTGCTTTTTAATAGTTTCATGAGATCACGGCTTGAATACTCAGTTGTTGTTTGGTGCCCCTTTTATCAAGCGCACATTCAAAATATCAAAAAAATTCAAAAGCGTTTTTTAAAGTACGCTAGTTTTAAACTCGATGGAGTATATCCCGAAATAGGTTATCCCTATGAAAGTCTCTTGGATAGATTTTCGATGGAAAGTTTAGAGGCACGCCGAAACAAAGCCCAAATTATATTTTTACATAAGATAATATCAAACAAAATTGATGCAAACAAAATCTTGCAGTGTCTGCCTTTTCATGTACCTAGAACCGCGGCACGTAGTGTACAAACTTTTAATTTACCAATCCCAAGAACAAATGTCCTAAAATTTTCTCCCCTTTTTCAAATTTGCGAGAAATACAATCAAATGCAGAACCAGCTTGATATTTTCAATTGCAGCGTGACAAAAATAAAAAAAAAATGTAGTTTTAAAATATGTTAATAAGCTCTAATATAATTTTAATTAGGTTTAGTACATTTCATTATGTTATTTTCCCATTCTGTAATTGGAATACTGTGGAATGTGGTGAATAAATAAATAAATAAATAAATAAATATGGTGGGATCAAAACATAACTACACAAAACAAAAAGATAATTGGAAGAACAATGGTAGAATCGGTTTTAAGTTATAATCGTGAACTGTGGGTAATGAAAGAAGAGGATAAAAGAAAAATAACGACGATAGAGATGGATTACCTGAGAAGAAGCGCCAGAGTGTCTAAATTCCAACACATTACAAACCAAGAAATACGCAACAGAACAGCAGCAACAGAAACAATTATACAAAGAATAGAAAATAGAGGATTAAAATGGTTTGGACACCTACTCAGAATGAATGATACAAGATGGCCCAAAAGGCTCTTGACATGGAAACCACCGGGAAGAAATAAAAAAGGTCGACCACGTAGATCCTGGAATGAAGATATGAGACAATCCATGAGGTCACGAGGAATGGACGAAGAGATGGCGGACGATAAAGAGGTTTGGAGAAGGCGAATGGGCACACAACACTTAGTTGTATAATTGTTATATATTACTTGTGTATATATACAGTTAAACCTAAATATATATATATATATATATATATATATATATATATATATATATATATATATATATATATATATATATATATATGTATATTACAAATCAGGCTAAATTCGTAGATAATTCTAATAAAAATAATTAATTTTTCCCTTAAAAATTAATTTTGATATATAATAGAGAGATTTTGCAGCCCTTATTTTTCGCGTGCCTTTGTCCTTATCGTTATCTCAAACACTTTCACACTAAGGTAGAAATACAATAAAATAACCTAAAAGTAAGGTTAGGTTAGTATTCATTTTCTGTAAACTTAGGGGATTGTTTTTCATTCACGACACGACCCACTGATGTCTGTTGTATACTTAAGTAGAAAAAAAAAACAAACCATAATAGCAATAAGAATGACGAACTTCAAATAACCTCTCTTATAAGTTCCTAAATAAGGGAAATCGTTATCCTTAATAAAGATTTCTCTTGTTTTATTTGAATACTGCGTAAGCTCCAAAGGGTGGGCGCTTGCTTCAAATCACGATTACAGCTGAGACTTTATATTTTATTTCTTTCCTGTGCTACTGCACATGCTTCAAGTAAAGATAAAGACAGTGGCCTGCAAAATCTCTCTAATGAATAACCAAAAAATGCTTTATAATTAAACTTATAATTAAAGAATTAACCATAAATTCTATCAATACAGACAGTCTCAATGAATAGCATTAAATTACCTTAACTAATACAGATTTGAAAAATGTTTGGCTAATTTCATACTCCAATTATGGCAAAATAAAATTACTTTAAAAGCGGACATTGTTAAAGGGAAAACCGGAAATGGTTCATATCAACGCTAAATATCTCGAAAATAACATGACCCAATCTGGGAATACGTCTATTAAACCCTTTTTGGTTACTCGGGGTTTCTAAAGTTGTTATCTTATAGACCCTTCCTTGCGTATAGATATTCTTATTACTATTTTATTAAGGTCTATCGCTGAACGATCTACATAATTCTTGATTAGCAGTCATTTAAAAAATGTATTAAATCAAAAAGTTAAAAAATAAGATTTTTTCGGTTTTTTGGACATTTTGAACAAAAATATACTTGTATTTTTAGCACCAAGCATGTCAATATTTTAATCTTTAAACAGACTTTCTGTACCCGAACAGTGAAAAGAAGCATATTGATGTTTATAGCGTAGCATAGAAAAAACAATTTTAATAGGGCAATGGGGTGAAAGAAATCGGAGAATCTTATGTAATTTTTACAATATGCTTGAATGAATGAATTTTTTTCTGGCTTTTTAAATGGGATAAATGGGCAAATTTTAAGTACAATCATTTATAATAAAACATATAAAGCGCCAAAGGGGTGGAGAAGGGGGTTACAAGAGAAACCTGTAACAATACAAATACGAAATTTGTATTTTTATAGGTCTTTTTCGGGGTTCTTGCAGTCAAGAAATCGAAACATTACTTTTTTTTTCATTATTTCATTGTATAATTTCAATAGTAGTATGAGAATATTTCCTAAATTTTCTTTGTAATATGGGATATTTCATTGGCGGAAATATACTTATGGAACTGTAGGTAAATTATTATATTTACTTTTCTTGCTCCGGAATTTTTCTTTTCTTTAGGTCTTACGATTTTTAGATCACATATTTTTTTAATTTCCAACTTCGTGACAAATAATATAAATATAATAATTTACCCACATATCATGAAAAAGGTTTATTTTTATTTACATATCGAGAGATTTTTTTAGCATACCTGACAATTTTTTTATCTGTATTATTCACATTTAATTTTATTCTTTCACATACTCAAATATTTTGTGATTTTAAGAAAGGGTTGTAGTTTTTTTAATCATTAAATACTTTATTTGAATATTTAAGGAAGGTAAATTTCTAACTTGTTATTATATTTGGTACACATTACATGACGTATTATAGCAGAATAGCTAATTTCTATGTTTCAAGGTTTATGTTTTTCAACCTTCATTAGTATTTTTTTTTCAACACATTATATACATCCCAAAGCGATATATATATATATATATATATATATATATATATATATATATATATATATATATATATATATATATATATATAGCTTTGCGACGACACAGTATTCTAGATTATCATCAATTGCAATTTTAATGGTTAGATATGTCCTAGGACAAAAAAAATCTTTTATCCATCCATTTTCATCGAAACTAAAATTCTAAAAAATCGTAAATAACAAGGGTGGTTTTAAATTATCCAAAAAAAAAACTTCCCATAAAAGTTTATTGGATCTTGTACATACAGTGGAGTCCGCTTATAACGACGGCTAAGGGACAACTATATTCCGTCGTACTAACCGGACGACGTTATAGGCTACACATGTGTGAGATACACACGCAAGTCTAATGACAACAAAAAAATTATAAACATACATTTATAGCAAAAGTTAACAAATCTAGAGTTACATATAGAAAAGTTCTTAAACTTCATATGTAGTACACATTTATCGGCTTAAAAAGTCCGTAATTTTGGTTTATTTTTGGTTTACTTTCAACTTATAGTAGAAGAAATGAATTATAAAAACTAGACAGTAATAGTTTTTATATTGTCATCCTAGTAATTAGAATGTTCGAAGATATTTAGAATTTTTGTAGCTTCCAGGGCGTCGACGACACTCGGAGTTGATTGTATCTTCGGCGATAATATTTTACACGACTTATTTATCGTAATACTATTTTGAGAAACCAAATGAATCTTCACACAGACAGTTTTATCCAAAATCGTAATAAGCGGACTCCACTGTATATGTATATGTATATATATATATATATATATATATATATATATATATATATATATATATATATATATATATATATTTAGAGAAGGAAGGTAGTCTTGACCGACTAGTTATTATTTTCCCTAAAGCGCTACAAAAACGACACCTATGCAGAGAAAGCGATTCACGTTGTTCTTAAATCGCTGTAAATTGTACTCGGAGGGAAACACAGTCCTGGGGAAATTATTCCAAAGGGAATAACTTCTCCATATAAAAGACCGCTTGAAAAGCGTTGTACGAGGAGTAACAAGCTGAAGCTCATACGGATGTGAAATATTTGCGCGACGTGTACTTCTAACATGTACCGCTCTGGGAGGAATTAAGCGGGCCACACTCTTCGAACACTTTCCATGAAAATACTTGTAGAATAGGCTCAAGTCGCCAACCGTTCTTCGATGTTCCAGGGAATCAGGGCCGCCGGTCAGTTCTGGGTCTCCAATCAGACGAATAGCTCTTCTCTGAATAGAATCCAACAAATGCAGTGTATGTTTGGGAGCCCCAACATGGGAGCAGTATTCCATAGTTGGTCGAATTTGAGCTTTGTAAAGAATTAACAGTTGTTATGGAGTGTAAAGCTTTCTGGTTCGAAATAATATTCCCAACTTTTAAGAAGCTCTCTTTGCTCTGCCTGCAACATATTCATGCCAGGACATATTTGCGCCCAAATTTAACAGCATATTTAAGATTCTTGGGGTATGCGGTCACGGAAATAGGGTTAAAAGGTTTTTAAGACCTTTTTAGCTACGCCAAGCTTTCGAAAATATTTTATTTTCTTCTTCGGGGCTACAAATACTGTAGATTACACAGGGGAACAGCTGTTTTGGTGTCGAGGTTTTTTGAGCTGATTCTATATCAATTTGATGTCCTGAATTCAAATAACGTATTCATTTGTACCTAGGAGCTCAAATTTTTAAGATATACAATTTTAGAGAAATATAAGTTACATTATTGTAACTCAAATCCGTAAGTGTAGTAAACAAAAGTAGATACGAAATTTTTATTTTAGTTATACAAAATACAATATTATGTCGTACTTACAAACAAAAAAAAAACATTGAAGAAATGAAATAGTCACTCAACACTTGGAAAGCTTCTTTTCCGCGACATTCTTGAATGTTTTTTTAAACAGTCCCTTTTTAAACTCCAGCAGTAATCTGCCATCATGTGCATGTCCCATCTTCCTTGGTAGCGGTCCTCCATAACTTTAATATCTTGGTGAAATCTTTCACCTTGTTCCTCACTCATGTCTCCTAAATTTTCTGGAAAACGGTCTAAGTGGCTGTGTAAATAGTGTATTTTAATACTCATATTGCACCCTAAGGATTTGAAACTATTAAGCATCTTGTTAACCACTTCAACATAGTTTTGAGCTTTATGTTTGCCTAAAAAATTTTCTACAACTGCAACAAATGATGTCCAAGCTTCTCGTTCAACTTGATTCATTGAATTTATGAAGGCAGGATCCTTAATTAATTGTCTTATTTGTGGGCCGTCAAATATCCCTGCTTTGAGTTTTTCTGTGCTCAACTGATGCATTTTTACCCCTATATATGCAAAACAAGACCCCATTCTTATCAAGAGCCTTTACAAATTGCTTCATTAAGCCCAACTTTATATGTAACGGAGGAAGTATGATTTTTTCTCTTTCAACCAAAGCGTCGTTAATGACATTCTTTTCCCCAACGTCCATGTTTTCTCTCTGAGGCCAATCTTTTCTAACCCAGTGGTGTGTTTTGTCCCTACTATCCCAGAGGCATAAGAAACACGGATATTTCATGTAACCACTTTGCTGCCCAAGAAGAAAGTTTACCATTTTTAAGTCTACACAAATCATCCATTGATGTTCGTAATACTTTATCTTCTGCAAGACCAAAGCTATGGTATTATATTCTTCTTTCAGTTTCGTTGAGTGAGCTAGTGGTATTGAACCATATTTATTCCCATTATGTAGAAGGACACATTTTAAACTTCGCTTTGAACTGTCAATAAATAGACGCCAATCATCTGGAATATATTCAGAAAGTCCCATTCTTTCATGAGTCCCCTAATTTTGTGACAAAATACAAGATTGTCTTCTTGAGAAAAGAATGGTAGCAGATCTTTTTCTCTTGTACGGTAAAAGGTAATTTTGGTTCCTTGTTCCAGTAAATTTTTATCGTTCAACCTAGAAGCCAGTACTTCAGAAGCTTTTTTCGATAAATTGAGATCCCTGGTGAGATCATTTAATTCATTTTGATTGAAGCGTTGAGGAACTGATGACGTCCCCTCATAGTCACTGCTAGTTTCATTAGCATCAGAACTTTTATTAGCATCAGAAGAGCGATCAGAGGGAAAATATTCGTCATCAGAGATATGTGGTAGCTGATGAAATGTTGGAATCGGTATTTCATCTGAGTGCGGGATAGGGCGTATTGCCGAGTCTAAATTGGGATAAGTCCACTTACTGCGGTTATTTCGATTGATTCCATTAGTATTTACTAAACAGAAATAACAATCATTGAAGTGGTTTTTTGGTTCTCTCCAAACCATTGGTACGCCGAATTTTAGACATTTTCTTTTCCCGGTAGTCCACTGCCGTAAATGCTCTGTACAAGTTTTACATACGAGATGCGGGGCCCACGTTTTGTCCTGATCACCAAGCTTAACTCCAAAGTATCCAAGATACGCTCGCTTTACAAAGTCAGTAATAGTTTGTCTGTTTTGTTGAAACATGTATTCTCCGCATATATAGCAAAACACATCAGGTTGATTTACACAACTTCTTCTTGAACTGGAACCTGAACTCATTTTAATTATGTTCAATAACACAAAAACACTCTTTTCTTAACATGAAATAACACGCCGAATTCGATCTACTCTCATTAGTAAGAACGCACAAACTGACGAGACTTACCCGAGTTAGGTGATTAAAAGGGTCAGTTCAGGTAACTGATAGGCAATGGTTCCACTATTTATAGATTTACCTGGAATTTACTCAATTACAGACTGACAATAAAACCATTGTACCTACATTAATGAATATATAATAATTTTAGAACTCTCATAAATGAATATACTGAATAAAAACCACATTGGTAGATAAGTTGATGTATCTAAAAAAGTAGAGCTGATAGAGAAAAACGGATTGCATGTATAGATTTAGCGTCCCAAATATAGTTAAAATCAGCTATAAAATCCCAGGCACCAAAACAAAAATATTTTTTTGTTGCCCTGTGTTATCAGTATTCTAAAGTTTACAATAGGAAAGCAAGCCAAAATTATTAACACCAAACTACTTACTGCTAAGTGGTGCTTTTTGGATAATTCCTTTCAACAAACAACCACATTACTGTTATTATTAAATAGGAAAGCATGAGAAAATTTCGACAAAAATCATTTAGTCCATTTTGTTATATATGGTACGAACAACTGTGTGCTTATAAAGTGATTTTATTTAGAATTTTTTTATATGTTTTTCATTCCTTTTGTAAGGCCAGCATCTTTTTATCCTCTGGTCAAGTCGTTGTTTATTTATACCAAAGGAGACAATGACATTAGGTTATTATTATAGAGATGTCTGATATATTTTGTAAATTTTCATTTTGCCAACCGATCTGCAATAGGTTTGAGAAAATTGAGCTTAAATCATCAATGTTAGTTTTTTTTTATTAACAGAATTCGGTTCAAGGGAGATTTTTACCATTTCTCTAAAGATTCTCTTGTTGAAATTCCCTTCCCTGCACATGATTTTGGTTTCATTAAAATTAAATTCATGTGAGAACTGATTACTGTACGAAGCGAGTGCGCAAGAGTTTTTCTTAAGTCTGCAGTCACTTTTAAGAGACGCTTGATGTTTGTCCTATGTAGACTTTTTCACACTGAGTGCAAGGGATGCTATATACTCCTTCCGAGACTTTTATAGCAATTTTTAAATTAGGTTGATTATTAAAAAGTTTAGAAATTTTAGTAGAAACTTCTTTTAGATAAAGACAGGAGTAGTGATAAATGATTCGGTTTTCAGAAAGAAAGGCATTGATGTCAGGAGTAAGATTATGTTCTTGTTGAGAGATAGGTGATATTGAGTTAAATAATAATTTGTTCAATATCTTTATTAGATAGGAGTTAGTCAGCAAAATATCTCGAAGTTTATTTAAGTTCTTAAGTCTGAAAAAGGGATGAGATATCCTCTCTATCCTGGATTTCAACCCCGAAATCGTACTTATTTTGATTTTCGTGGTGTGGGAGGAATGGAAGTTGATATACCTTCCTGAATAGGTTGGTTTGGTACACCAATCTACGATGATGGAGTTTTCATCTTTTCTGATTAATAAAGTGTCCAAGAAGGGGACACTATTGTTTGTTTCCTCCTCGATCGGAAACTGAAGTTTGAGATGAAAGCCATTGAATATTCTAAGGATCTCATCTAATCCGTCATTTGGTATTGAGGTAATAATGTTATCAGCATATTTTTTAAAAAAAAGTAGGTTAAAGAAACTTTACTTCACACAGTCAGTAGTCAAAAGCATCAGAGAGCACTGGACTGATATTCGTAAATATACAAAATTTTTGAGTTTGTTTTTCATTCAACATATTGCAAATTTAATCAGCACTTTTACAAACAAATAATGGGTACTCCAATGGGGGCTACTCTTTCTCCAATTATATCACAATGTGTAATGGATGACCTCCTGGAAGAATCCATACCTAAACTTTCCTTTAACAGAAGTTACTTCTCATAAAAGTGATTATAAACTTAAGAAAAACTCTTGCGCACTTGCTACACATAGTAATCAATTTTCACATGAATTTAACCCATTTATGCCCAGAATTATTTTTTCTTTAAATCTTTATAAATCTCACTTATTTTAGTTAAATGACATATAAATAGACTAAGTAACTGTAAAATAATAAGTTTGAATCAGGAGATTTGATGTTTTGATGTGGGTCGTTTTTGACCCACTTGGGCAAATAGGGTACTATGATCAAATGTATAGTGAAAAACATAAATACTTGTAGGGTGTTGTTATTTTTATCTCCATAAAATCATAAGCCTTTAAATAATAACAAATTTGGTTATAATATTCAAATAGTTTTTTTTTATGAAAATCTACAAAACATTTGTCATGTAAAGCAACTTCACACCGGTCACAAGCTTTAGTGGTTTTGTTCTTGCAATGAGCACACCTTCGTCGTGTCTGACTACTCAAAGTCAGTTGCTGGCCATGTCTACGAGCGGCCGGACTAACAAGTGTAAGCTTTGGGCCAGTAGCTAAGGAGGGTTTTCCATATTTTTGAAGTACTGATAATACAACTAATCTGCGAAATTCCAAATTTTCAATTTTTTTTTTTTTCCAAATTTTCGAGCCAGTATCCAAGCATTATTCATACATACATCAAACGTCCAAAACAAAATAGGAATATACCATTTCTTTCCACGAAAGCCTATTCGATAGTTTGCCACATTGTTGTCCATTTGGTCAACACCACCCATGAACTTGTTGTAACAATGTATCACGTTTGGCTGGGGGATTTCAACTTTTTTTTTCTCTTTTGCAGAATATCTAGCAGCTTGACGGATAGGTTCTACGCCAAATTCATTTGATAAAATTGTGACCACACTGTTATCCTTCCAACGGACACAAACAATATTATTTTCTTTGTCAATGACATTATCAAATACGCCCCTTTCCCTTTTTTTCATTTGGAAAGATTGTTGAAGTGGACATTTATCGGTACAGTTTTCTCGCACTGTACCCGTTGCACCAAAACCCATTTCTCCCAACTTACTGATAAGAGTAGTGCTTGTAAAGAAATTGTCGAAGAATAATGAACACTCAAAATCAGGAAAATTAGTTTGTAATAATTTCGCAAAATTCGTTACTACAGATTCGCCTAGTCCAAGTTTTTCGTCAGACTGTTGAGATTTTCGTCCTTGATACACGTCGAAATTGACACAATAGCCTGACGGAGTTGCTAAAACCCATGCTTTGTAACCGAAACGGATTGGCTTTCCTCTGATAAACTGTTTACATCCGTTTCGGCCAAAATACGGAATCATGGATTCGTCGATAGACACACAAGAAGTTAGAGGGGTATATCTGATGAAATTTTCGTTCATTTTTTCAATCAAAGGTCGTAGCTTTGCCATTTTATCATTCTGTGCTAAGTTGTTGTTATCAGCTGCGTGCAAAAATCTAAATATTTCTTCAAACCGATTTCTTCTCATAGAGTTATAAACCAAAACATTTCGGGCGTCATCTCGTCCTTCCCAAAAACATGCGACGTCTGGGAACGGGAACGTATCCACTCACATAAAGAATAGCAATAAAAACCAGCATGTCGTCATTGCCAATTTCTAATCTACAATTTTTACTGCCAGCATATAAGACGGTATGTTTTACAAGAAGTTCCAATATTTCCGGATTCAGGAAGAGCTTTATAAAATCCAGAGGTTCGCATTCATCGCCTAATGTCAACACAGGTAAAAGTTCGATATTTGACTGTTTTGTTTTACCTCTATTCAAATCACCTATTACCCATTGTCGATTCTTCCGTGACTTTTTTTGCCTTCCAGCAGATTCTGTTATGTTACTGTCATCATCGTAATTGCTGGCTTCTTCTGTATTGGTTTCCGCTGGCGCTTGAAGCTGCTTTGAGTTTAATCTGTTGGGATCATTACAGTCTTCATCCCCTGAGTCTTCATTACTTTCAAACCCATTATCATCTGGGGGAGTTATATAGATTGCGTCTGGAATAGGATCATCATCGGTTAGTTTTTCTATTTCGTCTAACAACTCAGCCGTCGTCAATGGTTTCGTCCTAAAAATAAGAAAATGTATAGAACATATCTGCCCAACGGGTCAAAAACGACCCAAGCAACTTTTCATGCATTTATTTTACAAATAAAAAACCTAACCTCCAAAGAAATATTACTTCGCATAATCTGAAATCAGTACAATAACTAATTTGAAAAACAACACAATAAGTAGTCAAATAAGCCACTTACCAGTACGATTTTCTTTCCATGTCACGCTGCAATAATTTATCATTTATTTTTTTCACGAATACTAAAAAAAACGAATTCTTAGCACGTTCTGCAATATAGTGCTAATGATGTTTATTCTTTCAACAACTGAATGCAACGATAGGTAACACTTTACACATGCACGTGTATAGGTAGTTGTATAATTAAAGTAGTGGGTCGTTTTTGACCCGTTGGGCATAAATGGGCTAATTTTAATGAAACTAAAATCATGTGCAGGGAAGGCAATTTCAACAAGAGAATCTTTAGGGAAATGGTACAAATCCACCTTGAACCGATTTCTGTTAATAAAAAAACTAACATTGATGATTTAAACTCGACCCTATTGCAGATCGGTTGGCAAAAAGAAAATTCACAAAATATATCAGACACATCTCTATAATAATAATCTAATGTCAGATTTCAAAAATTTAACAAACTCAAACGAAATGTCAACGTCATTGTCTTCTTTGGTATAAATAAACCACGACTTGACCAGAGGATAAAAAAGACGCTGGCCTTACGAGAGGAATGAAAAATGTATAAAAAAATTCTAAATAAAATGACTCATAAGTACACAGTTGTTCGTACCATATATAACAAAATGGAGTAAACGATTTGTGTCGAAATTTTCTCATGTTTTCCTAATTAATAATAACAGTAATGTGTTTTTTTTTGTCGAAAGGAATTATCCAAGAAGCACCACTTAGCAGTAAGTAGTTTGATGTTAATAATTTTGGGTTGCTTTTCTATTGTAAACCTTAGAATACTGATAATCTACTGTATATGTAGCCCTGAAGAAGAAAATAAAATATTTTCGAAAGCTTGGCGTAGCTAAAACGGTGTTAAAAACCTTTTAACCCTATTTCCATGACCGCTTACGTCAAGAATTTTAAGTATGCTGTATATACGTATATATATATATACACATATATATATATATATATATATATATATATATATATATATATATATATATATATATATATGTATATATAGCTTTGCGACGGCAGTGCATTCTAGATTGCCATCAATTTCAATTTCAATGGTTAGATATGCTCTAGGTCAAAAAAAAAATGTCAGTGTTTTATTTTAGAATTATGTATTTGCAAGGAAAGTAGTTGGTAGCGAGATTTTATTCAGTCATCTGAAAAAAGATATCAGGGGACGAAAATATTCCTCAGCTGATGAGTTGACAGCCGCTTTTTTTGGGAGCATACAAAAATGTTTTTTGTATGGAAAGAAACAACTCGAAAAACGCTTGCATAAGTCTTATTAGTGTAGACGGTAGTTATGCAGAAAAATAATTTCATTTCAAGCATTGCAAGTTTTCCTTCTATGCTAGGTGAAAATCTTCAAAAAAGAAACACCCTCGTACTGTCATCCAAAGCCGTGCAAAAAATTAAATTCTAATATGCTACAAAGAACTATTTATAAAATTAGTGTGGTAATTTTATAATTCTATGTTTCACAATTTATGCTATTTATATGTTAAATTTATAAAAACCATTATAGGAATATTCTTTTGATTAACCTTGTTCAGAGACCTATTAATTTACCTCGAAAAAAAACGAAGCCTTAAGACGGAAAAAGCAGAACAATGGTACAAAATACGAAAATGATTAATTTCAATAAGCCTGCGTCAGTTTTAAAAGCAAAAAACTGTGTTTGTACGTCTGTTTCGTTGTTGGGCTGTTTTTCGACTTAAATGACAAATTGTTGGCTTAAATTATATGGCCTATTGTTTTATATATAAAAATGTGTTTTCTGGTTTTGTAGTCTCAGGGTTATTAATTATCGAGTCGGAAAAGCTTGTTTTTAATTTAACAAATGGAATTACAGAATTTTTAATTTAAAACGATTAAAGTAATGTTTTTGTTCAGCATTAAGCACATTCCCTTTATACCTACATTAAAATTAAATCACAGTTGTTAAACGAAAAACGTAGCGTTATTAAATTATATCATACTACTTGTTAACAATGTATTTTAATTTTAATTGATTTGATGAAAATAAATGTTACACAGTGATATATTTAAATAAATAAAAAAAACGCAGGTTGGACCTAGGCTAAGTTAATTAGGTCCCTGACATCCTAAGATCCAATATGTATTTTCACGTATTTTCTTGGTCAATAATGTATAATAATTATAGCATCTTGGGTACCTAGTAACCAGTAAATCAGTCTAGCTCAATCCAAATTCTAGTAATAAAAGTGTAACACAAAAATTTACTACCTAAATATTTGTTTAATTATAAACAAATAAAATACAATTTTCTCAGTACATTGGTGCCGCGCGACGGTAATGTACTGAAAAGTATATTAAAATAAGCTCCACCATGTTGTCAAGTCACATTTTTTTTATACCAAATAGATTATAATTTATTTGATATTAGATTTAACAATTATTAAATCTAATACACTTGTAATAATTTTCGCTCCATTCATATTTTATGGAGAATATTCTAGAATTTTTTTCAAATTTTTTTGATCAGTACACCCTATAACTTTTATTTAAATATTTTTTTTCATTTCATGCAGACAGATAAACCGAGGGAAATGAATGAGTGTGTTTTTCGTGATCTAGGAACCTTAAAAGGTGAAGAAAAGCCAAAATCTCGAAATGAGTTTTTTTCACAAATACTTTCGTTGAGCAAGGAAAGTAAAAGTTTACTTAGAGACTTTACGACATATTATATTCCAAAGAAAGGGGTAAAAAGATGTTATGACGGTTACCTTTTGGGTACACAAGATCCTTGTTTCGTAATATATTATTATTAATTAATTAAACCCTGGCTTTTGTCCTGTTTGGAATATCAAAGCTTTCAGATTAAACTATCACTGTCACAGGAATGAATGACACACTGTGAGATAACTAGTGCTATTACGAATGCAATTTAGTAATTAAACAGATTAACTAATAATTAATTAAATCCTCAGTCAACAAATTATTGTATCGTAAGTATTAAAATAGTGATGTTTTAGTATGTTTTGGGTCAAAATGTGATTATTATCGTGTAACTAGTAGTTATATTTTGATCTATTTTAAACTTACAATTTTCGCAGACAATTGCGAATTTATTGAACTTTTGCTATTTTTTATCGTTGCTAGTCATGGTCACGACTAAAGAAATGACTAACTTACAAGTAGAAGTAACTTTGCTAATTCAAAAGGGATATTTTGAATATTTTTGTGCTCTCTTTCCAAAAATAATTAAGTTATATTTACTCGTAAAAGTAAAACATCACACAATTCAACTGTCCACATAAGCAATATACTAAAAAAAAACCGGTCAAGTGCAAGTTGAACTTGCGCAATTAGTGTTCCGTACGTTGGTTGCTTTTAAAATAAAAAATTTTGTTACGGCGGTATAAAATTATCAGTGACTTCACAAAACACACCCTAAATGAGTTTTCAACAAAATTTGTTTCCAATCTTTAATGACAACTGATGACCTTGAAATTTTTGTTTTTTTTTATATACCAGATAAATTATTAAAGGTAATGCACTCGTGATAATTTTCGTTCAATCTACATCCCGTGGAGAAGATTCCAGAATTTTTTCAAAATTTTTTGATAAGTACTTTTCGAGATAAGGCGATTTTTCGCGGTTTTTTTAAAAACAATACAAAGAAAAGTGCGCCCAAGTATTACATTATATATATATATATATATATATATATATATATATATATATATATATATATATATATATATATTTTACTCGTGTTTTCTCAAGCTTTCATTTGACACCATACTCGATGTCCTAGTAAATTTTTTTTTTTTTCACTTCCGATTTCACCCCCAAAACTAACCTCTTAAGTCAAAATTTAACTTTCAAAACTACCAAATTTCAACTTTCTATGTCAAATAGTTTCGGAGAAAATCGGGTGTGACAGACAAACAGACAGACAGCGAAGTAATCTTATAAATGTTCCATACGAGAATGCTTAAGTCCATGCGGCTGAAGGCACTAAACATATCACATAAAAAAATTTCGTTGCTATCTGAAGACCTTAAAATTAACAAAAAAAACTAGACGTAATATGAAATTGAATGTTATCATCATTATCATCACCACTAACTTTTTCCATCCATAGTCGGATGTAAGCCCCAAGTTGTCTCCAATGAGCTCTGTTTTTTGTTTTTTGTATCCAATCGGGTCCTGCTAATCTTTTTATGTCTTCCGTTCGTCTTGTCTGTGGCCTACCCCTGCATTTTTTATCTTCTCTAGGCCTCCATAGGCGTGTCAATCTCATTTCCACCTCAATATACATGTTCGTTGTATTACATTTGTCACGTTTGATCTTCTTCGTATCTCGATGTTAGGAATACGATCATGGAGTCTAATATTTAGCATTCTCCTCTCCCTTACTCTTTGGGTTACCTGTAGTTTATATATTATCCTTTTATTTAAAGCCCACGTTTCAGTGTCATATGTCAATACCAGCAATACATTTTGATCGAACACTCCGGCTTTTATTGTATGTAAGATGTCCAATTTAGGTATGGATTGTAAATTTCCGAACAGAGACCAAGCTAACGAGACTCTTCAATTCAAGTCAGCCTTTAAATTATTTTTTGATATTTCGATTTTTCGTCCTGAATATATATATATATATATATATATATATATATATATATATATATATATATATATATATATATATATGCCAATTCCGGCCACGATTGGAAGGTGAAAATAAATGTCATAAAAGGCCTCTATCGAAGAATCAGAAACATAGCTCACCCAGATTATCTGCCTCAAGCATAAACATTACTCACCAATCTCTTATGGAAAATGGGTATAATAAGAAGTTCCTGCTCAAGACCAAGGACGAAGTTGATAAGCTCTTCCTCTCTGATGATATCTTACCAGAGCCCCCTCCTATGCGCTCACCCCCTCCCCTCCTTCCACCCCCTTTACCCCCTGCTAGCCAGACGGAAACAAGTCCTTCGCTGCTCTCTCTGCCATTTATACCTGGTCTTACCTCAAAATTGGTTCATATTTTGCGTGCCATTCCCAATGTTAAGATTGCCAAATACTACTTCCACAAAAACAAACGTATTTTTAGCAAATTGAAATCTTCTCTACCCATTCTTTCTATATCAGATATCGTCTATTCCATTTCCTGTCTTGATTGTCCTGCTGTATATATTGGCCAGACATCACAATCTCTTAACCGTCGCATCGCATAAAAGCGACACCAGATGTCATCCTCAAAAATGTGCACTGGCGATTCACTCTGTCGATAATGGACATTCCTTCAACTTCAGAGAACCGAAAACCTTCTTAAAAGAGAATTTCTTGAGATGTGCTATATCAATGAGAATCCCCAGAATATCAATAAGAGAACTGATCTTAACGGCTTGAGCAACATATATAGCTTCCTCCTTTCTTGCGATTTGCACTCCTCACATAATGTCTCTAGGTCGTCACTCTCGTCATAATAATTGTTCCGTTTTGGTAGCTTACAGCTCTGTCTTGCTGCCTGTTTTGTTTCTCTGGGAACCACCTTGTTTAAGTACATGTTTTTCTTGAACTCTTGATAATTACACTCCCACTTGTAATAACATTGATAATAATAACAATAATAATAATTAAATTGCTTAGTACACTCCCAATTAATGAAAAACCCTTTCCACTTGCCACCTCCTTCTCCTGTAATTCTTTTTTCTTCCCCTAGATGAAGAACATTCATTTCCTTCCTATGTCACTTAATTTCTATACCGGCGAAAATCTGCGTTCCTATTGGATACCTTTTCCCTTCATACCAAAATTTTACTATATGACGTAGTACCTGATTTGTACTAAACCAGTTCTTTCCTGGTTGTTTAACCTTTTCCTTTTATTCATTTTGAGTGATCCCTTACATCTGTCAGGTGGTCGTCCTTTGTCAGCGCTCTGTCAAAATTGTCACTTCTCTTTTAGATGGCAGGTGGTTAATTAATTTTGATTTTTCAGCATCCAACGTTTTCAATGGCATCCTTGCTGTAAATGCCATGTTTTTATATTAATATGTTAGTGAATAGTGGCTGTTTTATTTCAGTATTAGTCGTTGTTATGGCAATTGTTATTTATGGTCATTCTGGTTAGATTAAATTGCATACTACTTGTGAGTTACTTCCATTTTGTTTTTGACATTTCTCCATAATAATAATAATATTTTATCATTTTTTAGAACAATAATGCTTTTAAATTGCAATAGTTTTTTGTCAATTTTTATCAATAATTATAAGATTGAAATTAAAAATTAAAAATTACAAATTAGTAATTAAAAATTAGACTCAACAATACCAGTTCTTCATGCCTGATTTTCGTTATTGGTTGCTTCGTTATCTCTTTTTCAGTTTGTGCCCTGATGAAGGTCCCAACCTAGGACCGAAATATTGGCTAAAAAATACAGTATGAACATCTGTTTGATGCCCTTTTTCCCGAGTTCCCCCAACTAGTTTCATAACTTAGGATTTTGTTATATACGGCAACTTTTGCTTTCTCTTTCTTTATTTGTTATATATATATATATATATATATATATATATATATATATATATATATAATATATATAATGTTTGTACCTTTCCTATTCTTTTACTTTCAACACTTGGATTGATTCAGCCGATACTTGGTGGAAATACATAACGAGAAGTTTTGCAAGAAGTGAAACACTACTTAAATTTCCACTAAATTTTTTATTTTTAACACCATGACATGTTTCGCTGTACAACAGCTTCTTCAGATGGTTTGTTACAAAATGAGGGTAAAATCACTATAATAAATGGTTGGTTCACAATTTATGGCAGGTAATAAAATAATTTAATTAAAACAGATTTACTAATGGTGAATTATTTAAGTCTAATTGTTCATTTATTAAAGAATCTGAATTTTTCAATTTGTTTATTTCTAAAGATTCTAGGTAATTAAGTTTCAGGCTCTTTGTGCAAGTATGTAATATTTCAAAGTTTGGGTTGAACTGATGGTTATTTTCAATTAAATGATTTGCGTAATTTGAATTATTTTTTCTATTGATGTATGATGAAGCATGTTCTTTTATTCTTTTTGAAAAAAACTTGTTCCTATTTGACCTATATATATGTTTGTGAGCAATATCCACAATTTAATTTGTAAACTCCGGATCTATTGTTTCTATCTGTTTTAGTTTTGTTATTTTTTATAAATTTGCCAAGTGTATTGGGTGTTTGAAATGCTGTGTTAATATATAATATTTACAAAAGCAGACAAAGGTAATTCATTAGTAGCGATTGACAAAGTAAATTATATCCAAAGAACAATAGATTTCTTCAACCCAGATAAATACCCAGTTTTAAAATGTAACCCAACTGAAAATTATCAGAAAATTATTAAATCAACGATCTCTAATTGTAAAAGTATGTTTAATGATAAAGATTCTAGAATGCTCACTCTTATGAACCGACAAACACCTAAACTATATTCACTAATAAAACTTCACAAAACGGGTTACCCTATAAGGCCAGTAGTATCTTTCGTGTCAATCCCATCTTATAAACTATCAAAACGTCTTGTTCAAATACTTATAGAAAACACTAAATTTAAAGCTCAATTTGCAATAAAAAATTCACAACAATTAGTTGAAAACATCAACCATTTAAAGTTACCTGACAATTCAAAATTAATCTCTTTCGATGTTAAATCTTTTTCTAAGCATACCAAGTAGGGAAACTATATTACTAATTGAAAAACTTCTTTCTGACTTCAATGTTAACCGAAAAATAAAACAATACATCTTAAATTGCTTAAAGGTTTTGTCTAGAACAAAATTATTTAGAATTTAATAACGACCTATACAGCAGCCTAGACGGTCTCATAATGGGCAATCCACTTAGTCCTCTTTTGGCGGAAATATTTATGAATAACATAGAAAACCAAATAAGCAAACACTCACTGTTTAAAAAATTTATATACTGGCATAGATATGTTGATGATATCTTATGTTGTTTTACAGGAAGTGATAGTCAGTTTGACACATTTCAAAATTTTTTGAATAATATACACAAAAATATAAAATTCACCAGTGAAGTTGAAATCAACAATAGCTTAAACTTCCTTGACCTATCAATAAAAAGACATAATAACAAACACATTTTTTCTATTTACCATAAACCGTCACATACTGACATAATTATCCATAATACCTCATGTCATCCACCAAGTTACAAACTTGCAGTTTTCCATAATATGATTAACAGACTAATAAATATTCCTCTGAACCAAGACGATTTTCAAAATGAACTTAATATTATGAAACAATTACCAGTAAATAATGACTATTCACCATCCATAATAGATAATATTCCCAAGAAAAAACTTTACAAAAAAGCCATTAGTACAGTTTTTCCGAGTAATAAAGAACCTTATAAAAACATAAAGTCAATAACGTACTATGGTAGATGCAGCACTAAATTAAATCGATTCTTGAGAAAATTAAATATTAACACAGTATTTAAAACATCCCACACTTGGCAAATTTATAAAAAATAACAAAACTAAAACAGATAGAGACAATAGATCCGAAGTATACAAATTAAATTGTGGAAATTGTTCAGAAACATATATAGGTCAAACAGGAAGAGGTTTTTCAAAAAGAATAAAAGAACATGCTTCATCATACATCAATAGAAAAAATTACTCAAATTACGCAACTCATTTAATTGAAAATAACCACCAATTCAACCCAAACTTTGAAATATTACATACTTGCACAAAGAGCCTGAAACTTAATTACCTAGAATCTTTAGAAATAAACAAATTGAAAAATTCAGATTCCTTAATAAATGAACAATTAGACTTAAATAATTTACCATTACTATATCTGTTTTAATTAATTTATTTTATTACCTGCCATAAATTGTGAACCAACCATTTATTATAGTAATTTTACCCTCATTTTGTAACAAACCATCTGAAGAAGCTGTTGTACAGCGAAACATGTCATGGTGTTAAAAATAAAAAATTTAGTGGAAATTTAAGTAGTGTTTTATTTCTTGCAAAACTTTTACTTTCTATTAATAGTTCCTGGCTGTTATCTTCAGTTTCGTTGTTCAAATATTTGGTTTTGGTAAAGTTTATTTTTAAACTTATTTCTCGAGACGTGTTATTTATTTCATCAGCATTTCTTGTAATTCGTCTTTTGTGTTGAAGATCAGAGTGACATCATCTTCGAACTTTAGGTGATTTAGTCGTTCACCCTCTATTAGTATTCCTTTATTTTCCCAATTTAGCGATTTGAACATGTCTTCTGGAGTCAACGTAAACAGCTTTGGGAATATTGATTCACCTTGCTTAATTCCTCTTTTGATTTTGATTTTATTTGTTTTTCCTTTAAGCATTATTTGTGATGTGGCATTTTTATATATGTGTTTAAGAAGAGTTGTGTATCTTTCGTCAACTCCCACTGCTATTATTTAAGGAGTTAAGGACTGCTCATATCTTTAACGAATCAAATGCTTTTTCATAGTCAACCATTGCTATCCACAAAGTGACTTTATATTCATTTGCTTTTTCCACCAGTAATTTAATTGTTTGACGATGGTCCAAAGTGCTGTATCCCCGTCTAAATCCCACTTGTTCACGTGTTGATAACTGTCTAATTTATTCGTTAATATATACGTTATGATTCTCTTGATGATTTTGTAGTACCGATAAGAGGCTGATCGATCTGTAATTTATTCCCTTTTTAAAAATAAGCACACTCAAGGCGTTTACCCAAAGTGTTGGTATTTTACTTGTGTGTGTGTGTGTGTGTGTTTATCGATACCCTTCTATACCTTATCATTTCTATAGTTATTTCATCGTCCCCTGGTGCTTTTTTGCTATGCATATGCTGTATGGCGTTCATTATTTTATTCGTTGTTATATCGGGAATTTCTTCAGATCCCACGTTTCTTACTATCACTCTATTTCCTTCTTCTTTCCCGGGTGATGGCGATATTTTCGTGTCATATAGGGTTTGTTAATATTTTTCTGTAGCTTCCTTTATCACTGGGATTTGCCCGATCTCATCGTTATTTATAAGTTTTACTATTTAAGGTATCCTTTCATTCCCTTGTTTGTTTAAGTGTTCCCCCCTTTTAGAGTTTCTTCTATTTTCGAGTTTTTATACTATCTGATGTCTTCTTTGATCTTTTTCTTTAGTTTTTTGTCTATTTCTGCCAATTCTGATCTGCAATTTGTAGGATCATTTCTTAATAGTTTTCTTTGTGTCTACTTAATTTTTGTGTTTTTTTCATTTTTCGATGTTGCAATTTGTTTTGTAGTCATGAGTAGGCTGTTGGTTACTTGTATGTTTACAGTTCTGTTTGGTAGTATATGTGTTTTGTATGATTTTCCAGAGGTTGTCGATATAATAATAATAATGATGAGTTTATTGTATAATATACAAAAGGCGAAGTTGAAGCTTGACTTCCTATCTTAACCTATCCTAACCTAAAAATTATTATATTACTTATGTATCATATATAATTACGGGGAATACATGCACTGTTGCAGATATATTTCGGATGTATCATGTAAACATAAGAAAACAATTTATAAAAATAATGATGTAATTTTGCCAATTTCATTTTTAAATTTCAAGCCTTTGAGACTTTTTAAATTATCTGGAACTTTATTATAAATGCTATAGACCTGGTAACTGAATGATATTTGATATTGTGCTGTTCTATGCAAGGGTGGTGATATTTGTTGTTTATGCCTTAAGTCTAGGTTATGAGCATCATGTCTAAATTTAATTTTTTGATACAAGTAATTTGGGCGCATTTTACAAATTATTTTATTAAATATTACTAAACTATGAAGAAGTCTCCTTTCTTTCATGGAGCGCCACCCAACTTCTTTCATCTTTGCAGTAACACCCCTATCATATTTTCTTATACCACCAATCAGCCTGACATAGTAATTCTGAATGCGCTGAATACGCCGAGCATCCCATTCCAGGAGACAGGGACCATACACTGTATCACAAAATGTGAAGTGGGACAAAACTAAGCTATCGCATAATAGTTTTTTCAAATTTACACTTAATAAATGACGCTGGCTATATATAAGTTTAAGATTAGTAAACGCCTTTTTTATGCAATTATTTATATGTACTGTGAATCTCAACTCTATATCCATTATCAAACCCAAGTTTCTAGCATTATCCAAGTTTTCTAGCCGCTCAGTACCTTTTTTCGGAGGCACTCACCAAAAGTGCAAGATCTTCGTTAATTTTTATTATTACCCTCGATAATTTGTTCAGGCTTGAAAGATAAGTAGATTTGTGAGTCATCAGCGTAAAGATGTAAAATCTGAATATTTAAGATAGGTACAAAGCTGAGATGTATATAGAGTGAAAAACAGAGGCCCTAAGATAGACCCCTGTGGAATACCATTACAGATTTTTATTGGCTTGGACTTAGTTTTACACACTGCAGTCTTCCTGCAAGATAACTCTCAATCATAAGACAAGCCTCACCACTAAACCCAAGATATCTTAGTATAGCAATAAGCAGATGATGATCTAGTCTGTCAAATGCTTTGGAGAAGTCCAGCAGAACAATCACAGTAAGCTCACCACGATCGGTAGCCTCGAAGATGTCATCGGTCACTTTTAGAACAGCAGTGGTACAGCTGTGATCTTTGCGAAATCCCGACTGTGTTGATGGTAACAAGTTATGGGTTTCGATGTATCTACGTATTTGAGCATCTAAGACTCTTTCAAGGATCTTTGACATAGTTGGTAAGATGCTTATGGGTCGCAGGCCTTTTAGTTCACTTGGGTTGGAAGATTTTTGAATCGGGAGTAAAAACGAGCTTTTCCACCGATCAGGAAACGTTTTGGTTTCTATACAACTGTATTTTGTTTTATTATTTCTGTTGGGGTGTCTTTATCCTTATACGTGTTATCAATCAATCTACGTCTCTCCTGTTTCTGGTCTCTCTCTCTCTCTCTCTCTCTCTCTCTCTATATATATATATATATATATATATATATATATATATATATATATATATATATATATATATATATATAAAGTATACTTAATAGAGTATTTGAGAAATGTTGAACATACTCTCGAAATAACTCGCGAGTGGGTGTCCCCCTGAGCAAAATCCTAGATTCACCGCTAACTGGAGGATTATATACGTGACCAATAATAAAATAACAAAACAGAAAAGTTAAGTTGAAAGCCAAGGTTATATGTGTAGTTTACTTATATATCTTCCAAACCAATGGAAAATTTATTACAGAAAACTTTGAAAACAACATTCTTTATATATTCTACCTGTAAAACCTTTAAAAAACAAGTTTTAAAAGACATAAATTTTAACTTGCTATCTATTGTTGACTTTTTTCTTTGAAAACGCCGCTATACAATATTTTTCCGGTATTCTAGAAAATCGGGAAAAAATGTTTGATATTTAAGCAATTTAGAAGCTTTCATTAGAGGTAAATGTTTCTTATTGCCTTGTAGCTAAAAAAGTTCTATTTCTTCTTTAGTTTTCCTTTTATGTTGGCAAATAGAAAAATACATGTTTGAACTATTTTATATTTTATGAGTTCACCAGAGTTCATTTACGTTTAAATACAAGTTTTCTAGTAAAAAAAACAAATTAATGAAATTATTTACAAATAGAACGAATAAACCATTTTTAATAAACAAAATTAGGTCTAGCGTACAAATAATAAAAAATGGACAGAAACATTCATTAGTCTAGTGATTGATAGACGACACTCCCAGGTTGTTCATTGTCCTGATGCCTTCGTTAGTATGTGGGCGTCAAGACAAAGTTTAATGAAAGGACAAGGTTTATTGACGGCTTTCAACCACTAAGCTACTACAGTGTGTCAACTAAGAGCGTGACCACTAGTATTCTTAAAGTACTGTATTTCGAGTACATTTTTTGACATCGACGTATTCTTTTGGTGTGCTAACAATGGCGCAATTACCTTAGTTAGTTATTCAATCGCCTCCTGCATCAATAATCGCCTAGCATCTTCGACGCATGTTGTCGACGAGATTTTCTGCATACTCTGCGAATTTTTCGAATCTCGGTAGACAACTTAGTCCAAGGCGTCAGAGTCTTTCTTCTGAGCTTTCTCTTTACAAGGGACCAAACGTTTCGGTTGGCGTCCGGCGATTGTAAGGGCCACTCTAGTATCTTATCGTTGGCCCAGCAAAGGTTTCTTCAACGATTTGACATCATGAGTAGGAAGATGTTGTCAATGATCTTATGGAACACACGAGCCCGATTTTCTTAATTTTTTCCGCTCCTTGATGCAGCGTCAATTTCTTTAGACTTTTGGAGTAACTTTGCCTACCGAGCCACGTTTTGGCAGGTCGTCGACATTCATCTCGTTAAAGTGATTTACCTATTTCCTCACAAACGGCACCGACTTTTTAATATATTTAGTGGCCGCGAAATGTGTCATTTTAGGCCCCTTTGGATGGCAACAAAGAAAGACGAACCGATACGCAAACAAGTAACTCATTTTGGATTTTACGTGATACTTTTAATACAAAGCGTCGTCGACAAAGGTCTCCTCTACCGACTCTTTGTTGAATCGCTAAAATCACATCTACCAAAAATGAATTATCGCGACCACGTTCTTACTTCACATACGATATATATTTTTCTGTGGCATATTTATATTTGTATATGAAAAGATATGAAGAAGAAAACTAGAAAAAGGAAAACCCAAGATTTTTAAATTGAAGGATAAGAACGGCAACGAAACAAATAACAGAAGCTGTCCATTAAAATTAACAAAACAATTGTATGAGGAGTTATGTGTACAAGCAAAAGGGAACAAGCAAATGACGACACAGTACAACTTAACAACATAGGGTAATAAATCAATGATCCGAAGATCCGCCAAGTATAACTCTCGATGAAGTAGGAAAGGCCTTGAAAGAAATCAAGAACATCAAAGCCTTAGGAGACGATCAAATGGTTGATGGATGGGAGGTGAAAAATTATTGGAAGAAATAGTCATCCTTTTCAACTTATGCCTCCATGTAGATGGAACAAAGGAATAACAATTATTATCCACAAAATACATCAAACTTGGAAAACTATAAGCTAGTAAGTTTACTCTCTCATATATACAAATTTTTTTACCAAGATTATAACTAAACGCCTGGAACGCAAGATGAACTTCTATCAGCCCCGTGAGCAGGCGGGTTTAGAAGTTGATATAAGACAAACGATCACTTACAAACTTCATATATCAGCCCTTAGCGTCCTGGACATAGGCGTCCCTTAATCTTTTCCTGTTAAACCGATCTTGGGCTTTTTGAATCCAGTTTGCCGCTACTCTTCTCAGATGACCTGTCCATCTGGTGGAGGTCTTCCTCTATTCCTACACGCTTCTTGACTAGGTCACCATTACAACACCTTCCTAGTTCATCTGTTATCTTGCGTTCTGGCTAGATGACCGCGCCCAATTTCATTTCAAAGATAGAACTTTCTCAACTACATCCATCACTCTCCGTTCGGTTCCTAATTTATTTATTTGGGAGTTTATCTCGGAGAGACAAACCCAACATTGACCGCTCCATTGCCGCTTGAGTTATGCTTATCTTATTTATTGTCTTCTTTGTCAAAGTTAGAGTTTTTGCTCCATAAGTAAGCACAGGTAACACACATTAGTTAAAGATCTTTCGTTTCTCGTAGTTTGTTTGACCAAAAGCTAGAGGGACCGTTCTTTCATGAGTCTGATTATCTCTGCTCAACTTAATTTCGTGTCCCAAATATTTATAAGTCATGACTTCCTCGATGTTTACCCCGTTTACCTACTGATAGTGGCCTGGTAAAAAGTAGATTTGTCATAAACTAGGCCTTCAAAAAACTTATCTTTAAGCCCATTTTATTGGACTGTTCTTTTAGGGTGTTAAACATGACATTCGCATGATCTACGCGATCTGTTAACAGGACTAATGTCATCGACGAATCTCAAGTTATTCAGCATTTCTCCATTTTTTTTTATGCCCATGTTGCTCCAATTCAGATTTTTAAACATATGTTCCAGAAGGGTGATAAACAACTCAGGGGAAATAGTGTCATCCTGACACACACCTCTTTTCGACTCTGAAATTTATTTGTTTCCGTATGTAATTTAACTATTGAAGTTGCCTTTAAAAACATACACACTTACAAACAATTAATACCTGAACCAGAGAAATCTGTTGAGTGCAATAAACCACTCGTACTGACATTTGTCGATTTTCGAAAAGCTTTCGACACTGTGAGACATCCAGCAATAATAGCGTCGTTACGGCAGAGCCGAATAGACTACAGGTATGGATGTGAGTGCTGAACCCTTGATCCTGGCTCGGAGAATCTCGAATCTTTTGAAATGTACATTTATAGACGCCTTCTTCGCATCTTCTCGGTACAGGACAAACGATCGATCGGAAAACGACAGAATTCTTGCCTGAAAGACATAAGAAGGTAGCTTGGATGTGCTCGAGTGATATTTTTCGAGCAGCAGTTTCTAAAGTTCGTTTAGTTTTATGGACCTCCAACCTTATTATGAGGAAACCGCGTCGTAAGAAGAAGATATAACACTGATCCAACGTCTATAGAGAAACGCAACAGCAAATGTAAAGCTCCATGAATAGACAGAAAAGTACTAAAGACAGAGATAGATTAGACAAGGGATACTATTTTCTCCAAAACTCTTTACGCAGGCCAATAGATTGGAATAACGAAGACATAAGCATTGATGGCGACTGTCTGAGCCATCCTTGCTTCGCTGACGATATGGTCCTGATTACTAACAACTTGAGGAGATGCAAAACAAATGCTAATGGAATTAAAGGAAGAAACGAAGAAAGTTAGTTTAAGCATCAAAACTGTCCAAAAAACAAAATTCATGACTAACCTGATAGCAAGCAAGGCATAATCCGGATTGATGGAGAAGAAATAGAACAAACCTATAAATATAAATCCCTGTGAAGTCTCTCGCTGCGTAAATTTAGAATGGGCCTCATTCAGTAAACTGCGAAATACCTTAAAGGCCAACTTACCTATATGTTTGAAGAGAAGGGTAAAAGAGCCATGCGTCACTAACTGTAATAACAAGATCAGCAAATGAACTGAGAGTGGCGCAGAGAGGAATGGAAAGATCGATATTGGGAGTCAACAGGCGGGAGAAAATATCCAATAAGAATATAAGATAAAGAACAAAAGTGAATGATGTCCTGGAACGGATTACAAAGGCCCAGATGGGCAGGGCCACATAACCCAAATGCAGGATAAACGGGTGGACCAAGAGAATAACAACATGGAAACCCAGGGAAGATAACACTGTACAACATTTTCGAGGTCATCGAATGTAAACTAAATTCTGACTTCAGTTTCTGGAAATGTCCACCCAAACTAGCAAAACCCCTATTTGAGTTTTGATAGTTTAGTTCGAATTTTTTTTTGCCATCAATTTTTTTTGCTCGAGCTTTGGTTTATGCACGGCTATATCTCGTAAATTATTGGGAATTTCTCAATACAATCTTCAGACGAAATGTTCTTCACACTAAAATACACAATTTTTGTGAACATGTCGAGGCCAGATTTTCACTCTTTTGGGGGTGTTTTTAGGGCAGAAAGCCCGAAAAAATGCCATTTTTTTTTTTCACATTTTCGACCATAACTCACAAACCGTGCATATTTTAGCATAACTGACTTCGACAAAAATGTTCTCTGCATAAACACGAGTAACTTTGCTGAACATTGCAATAACCTACAATCGATCCTTATAGTTCTTTTGGCCGTTGTAAGGAATTTCATACCAAAATTTCAGGTTTTACGTTCAAGAAACTGGTTTTTAGCTAACTTTTGAATGTTTACTAACCATTAGCATCTACTTTTGGAAAAAAAATTGAAAAAAAAATTTTTGTTTGTAAACTGCTATGGTACACACACAACACACGCTGGAATAAATACACACACATTTCAACAGGGAATCGCTTGTGTGTAGTATGGAATTGACGCGCACTGTGCTAGTATTGGTACAGTACCATATATCTAACACGTGCGCATGTTAAGTATATGGCACCGCAGAAGAAGATGAAGGACACACCGAAAGAGATATGCCCTTAAATATTTTATGGTGATGATACAGATTCAGACGATGAGTTAGAACGACCATCGAAAAGGTCAAAACAATCGACTTCTCGGGCGGCTATGGAAATCGATTGAAAACACGTTTTTTGCTTTTTTTGAAATTTTGAATTTTCAATAGCTCTATAAAATGGATAAAAATTTGCGAAATAAACTTTAACACAAAAGAAGATATATTTGCTGTACTATTTGGTGGCGAAATTCCTTACAACGGCCAAAAGAACTATAAGGATCGATTGTAGGTTATTGCAATGTTCAGCAAGTTACTCGTGTTGATGCAGAGAACATTTTTGTCGAAGACAGTTATGCTAAAATATGCACGGTTTGTGAGTTATGGTCGAAAATGTGAAAATAGCATTTTTTCGGGCTTTCTGCACTAAAAAACACCCCGAAAGAGTGAAAATCTGGCCTCGACATGTCCACAAAAATTGTGTATTTTGGTGTGAAGAATATTAATAATAATATATCGGTTTAAAACGTCTTTCGTCGTTGTCCGATGCCTAACTTCCATTCTTTCCGATCCATCCATTGATCTTCTCTCAGGTCTCGAGCACTCATAGCTTTATTAATGCTCTCCTTCCATGTTTTTTTAGGTCGTCCTCGTTTTTTGTGATTCGGTGGTATCCATTGCATGGCGATTTTGGGTATTCTGGTTTCTTCCATCCGTTGTACATGCCCGTACCATATCAGCTGTTTCTGTTCGATGTCTGTTATAATGGATCCATCTATACCCATTCGCTGTCTTACTTCGTCATTTCGAATTCTATCTCTTCGTGATATACCTAATGTTCTTCTAAATACGTCCATTTCAGTTGCCTCAAGTTTCCTGCGATTCTGGTCTGATATTCTCCACGTCTCTGAGCCGTAGGTTAGACTACTTTTAATGAGAGTTTCATATATGTTATATTTGCGTCTCTTTCCGATGTTATCGCTCCATAGTAAACCGTTTAGGCATCCTATTGCTCTTCTAGCTTGTGTTATTCGTTTGTTAATCTCGCTATCATCTTTGCATGACGTGTCGAATTCTACACCCAGATACGTGTATGAGAGGCAGCTGCTTATTTCTTCTTGATTGTCTAGCTGGATATTCGATGGTTCCGTTTCCTATAGGGAGGTATTTAGTTTTGTGCGTGTTAAGCTCTAGTCCCCCAGTTCTTATATTCAGTATGCAATTTTCGAGCCATATACTCTAAATCGTCCCTATCATTTGCTATGATGACTTGATCGTCAGCAAACTGAAGAGTGTATAGGCATGTTCTGCCAATGTCAATACCCATCCCATTACATTTCCTCTTCCATTGGTATAAGGCCCTCGCTACATATATTTTAAATAATGTAGGTGATATACAGCATCCCTGACGCAAACCTTTATCCACTAGGAATTTCTTTGACACTCTGTTGCCAACCTTTATTTGTGATGAGACTCCTGTATATAAATTCTTAAGAGCTCTTATAATTGTCTGGTTAACATTGGTTTCCTGTAAGACTTTTCCACAATTTTATCACCGGGACTGTATCGTAGGCTTTCTGAAGATCTATAAACATAAGGTGGGTTTCTTGGTTGGTAGCTGACCTTTTTTCTATTATTTGTTTTAGGGTGAAGACATTATCGGTACAGGTTCTTCCAGCTCGAAATCCAGATTGCTCTTCTTCTTCTTTAGCTCTATATTCCTCTTCAATGAGATCCCGAATAATTCTTCCATAAAGACGGCTCAAAGTACTGGTCACTGATATTCCTCTATAGTTAGAACAGTCAAGCTTGTTTCCCTTTTTATGAATGGATGATATGTAAGCCTCTTTCCATTCCTCAGGCACACTCGCGCCATTTTTATACTGATTTATACACCAGGTAAGCTGATCAAACAGCTTTCCTGACACACATTTAATCAGTTCAGCGGAAATTCCTCCTGGTCCTGCAGCTCGACCATTCTTCAATTTACTAACTGCTTTTTTTTAACTGTATCAACGTCCACCACGATTGTTTCTCCCTCTATGAGTATATCTGTTGGTGTATTCACCAGGTATTCGTCTCTGTTTTCTGATAATAGTATCTTGTAGTGGTCCATCCATTTCTTTAGTGATACAGTTTGAATGTTTGCTTTATTTTTAGAGTTCGATGTTACGTTTTTTATGAACTTCCATGATTCTGAACACTTTTTTCCTCCTAAATATGTGTTGATTTCCATAAGGGGGGGGGGGGGCACTTTTTGTCCCATATCTCCTTCTTTGCTACGTTTATTATTCTCCTTGTTGTCCTTTTCAAGTCTAAATATTACTCTTTGTCTTCTTGTTGTTGGGTGTTTAACCATTTAAGATATAGTTGTTTTTTTTCGACTTATTAATTCTTCAATCTCGTTATTCCACCAGAGTTTGTAACTATGCTTTTTAGTTTTTAATCCAACTGCCTCTTCTGCAGTGGTTCTAATACTGTTTACTATATTTTCATATACAATTTCTAGTGGCTGTCGGTTTCTTGTTCCGAAGAGTTTTTCGTCCAGTCTACGTTGGTATAACTTTTGTGTACTTTCATTAATTAAGCTATCTATTTTTATATTGTTTTGTTGATACTTCTTCTGTCTGGTCAGTTTCTGCTCTCTTATCTGCACGTTGTTTGGATCTAAATGGGACTATAAACTTTGCCTTGACCATATAATGGTCTGATCCACATGTTACACCTCTATAGGATCTTACATCATTAGTGAAGTGAAGTGAAGAATATTTCATCTGAAAATTACATTGAAAAATTCGAGTAAAAAAAATTTATGATGGCAAAAAAAAATCGAACTAAACTATCAAAACCCAAATAGGGTTTTGCTAGTTTGGGTGGGCACTTCCAGAAACTGAAGTCAGAATTTAGTTTACATTTTATGTGTTGCACTGTGTAATTGAAGCAAGGGCAGGCCACCGACAAGATGGAGTGTTGATGTAAGGAGACTATTATCAAGTAATTTGATAAATAATGCTCAAGACAGGAGCTTGTGGAGAAGATTCTAAAAGGTTAACGAGAGCAGCTGAGGAATGATGATGATTTATATTTAATAGGTAATACGTTTTTTCTGAACTATTCCAATTAATCCTGCATTTCATAGAACTTTCTATTTGTTATGCAAATATCCTTTTATAAACATATTGTTTATGTAGGCGTTGATTATTTCACAGTTTTGTTAATTAGTACATGTTGTACCCAATTAACAGAACTGTAATTAAAATATTAAATAGGCATAATTATTAATTTCCACTATGGTTAAACTTGCCAGTAGGGTTGTTAAAAGTTTTAATATGTTGAAAACGTTAATCCAAAAATATGATTTTAAAAGATAATTTATTTGTAATATCCTCAAGAGCATAATGTTTTTTTTTAAATCTCCTCTGGAAGGTTCTAACATGGTTAGCGAAACAATTGGAGAATATCAATTTGACAAAACTGTAATCAAGTTTATTTTTATAATATTTATATAAGGACTACCAATCGATAAATGAAAAGATCTTTTATTGCATATTCAACTACATTTCTTTGAAAATTGCCTCTTAGAAATAATCACTACATATTATAAAAAAACAAAGTCCTCCGCCGCGTCTGTTTGTCTGTCTGTTCGCGATAAACTCAAAAACTACTTAACGGATTTTCATGCGATTTTCACCAATAGATAGAGTGATTCATGAGGAAGGTTTAGGTATATAATTTGTCAAGGTTTTGTGTAAATTGGTTCAAATATAACGATAATTGTTGGAAGTGTCGGAAAAAGTCAAGCCGCCTGCGAGCTTTCATCGAAAACGCCACCTAATCCCTTTGAGATATAACAAAACAATGCATGGTGCGATATTCCTCTTTTATAGATCTACAAAAAAGTCCGCGATGGCATATATCTATCTTTTAAGGATAGCTTACTATACCCATTTTATCTTCTAAAAAAATGGTCACGTACAATGCGGTAATTGGAAAGCTATTTAGACGGATACAGTATTAATCCTTATCAACTTACATACGTTAGTTACCTTAAGCATTTCATGCACATTATTATAATCTTTTACACCATTTTTTTTTTTTTTTTTTTTTTTTTTATGGGTCTAGCACACGTGCTACAGGGAAGTCCCTAAAGCGCTACAGGAGCGACACGTGTGCGGAGAAAGCGATTCACGTTGTTCTTGAATCGCTGTAGATTGTACTCGGTGGGAAACACAGTCCTGGGTAAACCATTCCAAAGGTATGATGTTCTCCATATAAAAGACTGCTTGAAAAGCGTTGTACGAGGAGTAACAAGCTGAACCTCATACGGATGTGAAGCATTAGCGCGACGTGTACTTCTAATATGCACCGCTCTGGAAGGAATTAAACGGGCCACATCTTTCGAACACTTTCCATGAAAGTACTTGTAGAATAGGCTCAAGTCGCCAACCGTTCTTCGATGTTCCAGCGAATCAAGGCCGTCGGTCAGTTCCGGGTGTCCAATCAGACGAACAGCTCTTCTCTGGATAGAATCCAACAAATGCAGTGTATGTTTGGGAGCGGAGCTCCAAACATGGGAGCAGTATTCCATAGTTGGTCGAATTTGCGCTTTGTAAAGAATTAACAGTTGTTGTGGAGTGTAAAGCTTTCTGGTTCGAAACAATATTCCCAACTCTTGAGAAGCTCTTCTTGCTATGCCTGCAACATGTTCATGCCAGGACATATTTGCTCCCAAATTAACGCCTAACAGATTGAGTGACGATGTTAGAGGGATGGAGTGCCCCGACATAACTATGTCGGGTTCTGCAACGTTAACTTTTTTAGAAAAAACTGCCGCCTGGGTTTTTGTAGCGTTAAATTCCACTTGGTTACTGTCACCCCAAGATAGAATTTCTTCCAGGTCTTTGTTAAGTTGAATGACTTCCTGCTGTCTGCGGATATTCGTCTGAGTAGTCGATGTCCGAGCGTTCAAAGTGAATGAAGAGATAAGTGTACTGTCATCTGCAAAGCTGTAGATTGGATTCTCGGTCTTTTCCAGCAGATCGTTAATATAAATGAGGAAGAGAGTAGGAGACAGTATGGAACCTTGGGGCACACCGGCGTTGATAGTGAAGGTGCTAGAAAGAAATCCGTCAACTGCCACTCGTAAAGAACGTTCTCTGAGGAAATATATATATATATATATATATATATATATATATATATATATATATATATATATATATATATATAAATATATACATACATATAATTTAAATGAATATCTTAGGAGTTATCGCAAAAAAGAACGCGCGCGAAAATAAATTCAAGCGCGTTTCTCACACCGATGACGGGACTCGCTTGATGCGATCACCCCCGCGCCGCGCCGCGCACCCTGCTGTCGCGTGCAAAATGTAGAAGAATTGATTGAAAAGGTATATCCCGATATTAGTAACATATCCACTAAGACACTAAATTGGTTTCAAGAAAGGGCTATACTATCACCCACTAATGAGCAAGGTGATAAAATAAATGATTTTATTCTTTCAAAATTTGAACCATCATCACAAACCTACTACTCAGTTGACACAGTCGTGGATAGAGAGGAGGCAGTACATTATCCAACTGAATTTTTGAATTCTTTGAGGCACCCCGGAATTCCGCCGCACAAATTAATATTAAAAGTAGGTTCCCCTATTATATTACTAAGAAATTTAAATTCACCAAAACTATGCAATGGTACAAGACTCAAAGTAGTCAATTTAAAAAAATTTTTGATCGAATGTACCATATTAACTGGCAACGGAACTGGTGAAACTGTTTTTATACCAAGAATTCCTATGATACCCTCAGAATTGCCTTTTCAGTTCAAACGGCTCCAATTTCCAATAAAATTAGCGTTTGGAATGACTATTAAACAAAACAAAAGGTCAAACTTTAAAAGTTGCTGGAATTGACTTAACCACTCAATGCTTTTCACACAGACAATTGTATGTTGCCCTGTCACGTGTAACTTCTAAACAAAATATGTTCGTTTTTACACGTAATCAGGCAGAAATATTTTAGTTTGTTTTTATGTTTATAATATCTGCATAATAAAATACATTAAAATACTTCAAGTAGTGTAGACATTATATTACATTTAAATCTAATCCACAAATTCGATGCATCAAGCTGATGCGATCCTACGACAGACAAAACATGTAGGCATAATATGCTCTACTACCCGTGCGAAGCCAGAGCGGGTCGCTAGTGTAATATAAATGCTAGTCGTTGTGTTCCTAGTACTCTTCTAAGCAAACTGTGAAATGAACGACCATTGTTCGGTATGTTAAAGGTAGGAGGATTGACACTGTCAATATTAGTTTTGAGATATATCCATAGGAAAAAATCGGATCCCGGACCAAATATTGAAAGACAAGTTATCGAAGGACATAGAATTGAACGGACTAATGTTCGAATGGATAATTGTTCGAACGGACAAATATTCAGATCGACAGTTTTTCGAAGACTAATTAATTTAGTCTTCTTTTAGAAAGATAATATTTAAAGTATAATAAATGCAAGAACTAGATAGGATTAAGTAAAACAGACGTATAGATATTTATATTGTATAATAATTATTTGAAGTTATTTAATACGTATATTGTTTGGTATTATTGACTCCATATTTTTTTATTCTCTCTCTCCGTACTGTTCATCTGAGATCGTCGACGGACGGTTGGTAAAGCTGCTGCAGTAAGGTGGTCGACATCTGAGGTGACCTCCGAAACTATATAGTGTGGCGTATTTCTGGTTGTTTTAGCCAATTCTTTAATTTTATTTTTGGTTTTTAAGGCTTCCATTCCAGCGACATTCTCTTCATGGTTGTGGGCATTTTCTTTAACGATGATTTCTCCTTCTGTGATTGCTCGGCCTCTACATTTTTTCTGGGCAAAGTACTTAAATTTTCAGTACTTTCTTGCGTTCGTTGACGTGTCTTCGATATACATGTAATCGTTTAAACGCAACTTGGTTTTGCCTTTTTGGCTAGCTAAATATTCTAAAGCTATTTTCTCTTTCTCAACTCAATCTTGAAAGAGAAGAAAATAGAATAATTAGTACTTTATCATTTTTTTCAGCTTTTATATCCGCCTGCCGTAAATATCTGTACCTTTGTTTCACTTAATCTTTAATTAATAGCTATAATTGAAAGACTGAATAACCCAAGTGCACAAGCCGTTTTGATGGTCTCATCAGAGTCATGTAGTTTTGAAACTTAAATTTTTTAGGATAGTTTGGAGAGTGAAATCGGAAGTGAAAAAAAAAAATTACCAGGTCATCAAGTGGGGTGTCAAACAAAAGCTTGTAAAAACATACAGTCAGTCCAAAAAGTGTCCATACACTACCCGCTTTGTATACTATTTTTCTGTTATGTTTAATTAATTAGAACTATGAGAAAACATGTTTAAATTAATATTTAAGACTTAACCAACGAGGATTAATATTAAAAACAACTACGGAACATTTTATTTAGAAATTACATCATTGTTATAAAAATGCAAACAAAATTAATGTCCAAAAAGTCTCCATACACTCCAAAACTGCATTGAAAAAAACACGTTATAATCAGCCGAATTTTATCAAGCTATACTGAAAACAAATGAATAATTTTCAGCCATACTCATCTGTCACTTGTTGCTAGTCATTTTATAGTGGGTTTTTAAAGTAGTATTAATAACCGGTCAAGTTGGACTTGCGCAATTAGTGTTCCGTACGTCAATTGCTTTTAAAATAAAAATTTTTATTACGGAAGTATAAAGTGATCAGTGACTTCACAAAAACATCCCAAATGAGTTTTCAACAATTTTTTTTTTTCGATCTTTAGTGAAAACTGAAATTTTTGTTTTTATATACCCGATAAATTATTAAAGTTAACGCACTCCTGATAATTTTTGTTTAATTTACATACTGTGGAGAAAATTTCAAAATTTTTTAATCAATACTTTTCGAGATAAGGGGAGGGACAGCGATTTTTCGCACTTTTTTAAAAATAATACAAAAGAATTGTGCATAAGTATTACATTATACATATTTTTGAACTCGTGTTTTTACAAGCTTTCATTTAACACCCCACTCGATGACCTGGTAATTTTTTTTTTTTTTCACTTCAAAAACCCCCCACCCCCCAAAACTAACCCCTTAATTCAAAATTTAACTTTTAAAACTACACGGCTCTGATTTAGCCGTCAATTCCTATGTTGGTGCCAAATTTTAACTTTCAACGTCAAATAGTTTCGGAGAAAATCGGGTATGACAGACGGCCAGACAGACAGGCGGAAAGACACCAAAGTGATCTTACAGGTGTTCCGAACGGAACACTAGAAATTAGCGAGAGAAATTGTGAAATTCCATTTGAAGTTCGAAAGATTGATTGATTTGTGGAAAGATGGAAAATCGTACAGAAATATAGGAAAAATTGTTAAAATGTCGCATGCTACTGTTCAGTACATTGTAAACCAGTATAATTCAACGGGTTCCTATAAAATTCGGCCATGCTCTGACTCCACGTTAAGAGGCCAGAAAAGTGCACCAAAATTTAAAGAAGTACAGGAATTATTTTTGAAAAATGTTTGTTCACAGACAGTGGGAAATTGTTTGCACTGGACAGGCTATAAGGAGTGTGCAGCCAGGAAGAAGCCGTTAATTTCGGAAGTTAATCGCAAAAAGCGGTTAGCTTTTGCTAGAGAATACGTTACTAAATCTCCTGAATTTTGGGAATCCGTAATCTTTAGTTATGAAACTAAAATTAACCTTTTTGGGTCTGATGGCAGAAACTAAAGGTTGAAGAAAAAAGAAAAATATCGTATTCGAAATTAAAAACATTTGTTCCACGGTGAGACAAGGGGGTGGCAGTGATCTGCTTTGAGGAAGCATGTCCGCTGAAGGGGTTAGAAATTTACATTTTATTAATAATACCATGGATCGGCATGTTTAACTGAACATTTTGAGAGACAATTTAAGAGAAAGTGTCCAAAAATTAGCACTCGAAAAAATATACGTTTTCCAACAAGACAATGATCCGAAACATACTACAAACTTGGTGCGAGAATGGATGATCCATGAGGTGCGACAGCAGCTGCATACACCTCCGCAATAACCCGATATTAACCCCATCGAGCATTTATAGAAAGAACTTAAACGGCGCGTTCGCAATCATATTGTTTCTAATAGAGAAGTATTAAAAGACAGAATATTGTACGAATGAGAGGACATGCCAACAGAAGTTACTAGAAAGCTGGTTGCAAGCATCACCAAAAGGTTACAGGTGATTATTAAGGCCAACGACGGTCCCACTAAATATTAGTTTAAACCAGAGGTGTCAAACTCAATTTTGCAGAGGGCCATATATTAAATTTAGAATGTGTAGGCGGGCCAGATTCAAATAAAAAAAATGTACTGAATTATTATAACATTTTATTTATTTAATTATATAGTATATAATATACGGTTGTTAAAAATTATATCAAAGTTATAAAAGAGGGTAATTATTTTGAGCTCGAGGATCCAGATACCTGACTTCTCTTGTTTTTGACAAGCTCATTGATGTCAGGTATCATATTCGTTGTAGTTATTTTAAGAATTGATTGGAGATGTTCATTCGAAAGTCTTGTGCGATGTTTGTTCTTATTTATTTTCATGACGGAAAACATCTGCTCACATAAATAGGTGCTACCAAACATGCAGAGAATGCGTGCTGCATGCTTTTTTAATTCCGGGTAGTTATCCAAACTCTTGAAATATTGTGTATAAAATGTAAGAGCGTTAATCTCTTTAAATTTTTCTTTCAAAATACTGTCCGATTGAAGATCTATCAACTCCATTTGCAAATGAACGGGTGCCTGTGAAGCTTCAAAATTGAATGGATTGTTGAAAATTGGGAATTCTATTTCATTCATTTTGTGAAAGTCTTCAAAACGATTGTTGCATTCCGTGATCAAATTTTGCAGAAGTTGAGAATATTGATCCAATTTTTTTTTGGTTCACTGTGCCAAATGATTTTAAATGAGGGAAATGATCCAAAGTTTGATTTTTTTACCTGATTTTCCCACAGCCTCAACTTTGTTTCAAAGGCTTGAATACATGAATACATTTGAGTGACAATCAGATTTTTACCCTGTAACTTTACATTCAGATCAGTCAAGTGTTTATTCATATCTACCAAAAAGGCACAATCAACCCACCAGTGACTGTCATAATCAACTGGGTTGCCTTTTTCTAACATGAAAGCTTGAATAGGGTCACGTAATGCAAAAAATTTTTCTAAAACTACTCCTCGACTGAGCCAACGAACTTCGGTGAAGTAAGGAACATCAGAAAACTTTTCGTCCAAATCTTATAAAAACTGCCTGAACTGTCGGTGATTTAGTCCTCTGCTCCTTATAAAATTTACTATTTCAATTATAGGTTACATGACATGGTCCATTTTTAAATGTTTGGATGCCAATGATTCCTGATGAATTATACAGTGAAATCCCACAAAATTCCCTGATGTTTTCTGTTTTAATTTAATTACAACGCCCGAATGTTTGCCAGCCATGGCAGGAGCGCCATCCGTAGTTGTGCTGCTAAGTATATTCCAGTCGAGTTCATATTCTGCTATCAAATGCTCAATTGCAGAATAAATATCATTTGCTGTTGTAGTACCTGTCAATGGAACGCACTTTAATAGTTCTTCAGTTATTTCAAAGTTACTGTTAATACCTCGTATAAAAACAACAAGTTGAGCTGTATCAACAGTATCAGTGCTCTCGTCAACAGCCAGTGAAAAATTTGTAAATTTCTTAATTTTCTCCTTCAGTTAAAGAACCAAATTTTGAGATAAATGATTTATTCTTGAAGCAACAGTGTTTCTTGACAGCGAAATATTTTGAATTATTGACTTTTTGAAATGGAAATGAAACATCGGCAACTTTCAACATACAGTCTTTAATAAAATCACCATCAGTGAAAGGTTTTGATCTCTTCGCGATTTCTAATGCAATAATAAAACTTGATTTCAGGGCATCTTCGCTCTCAGTATTAGCTTTAGTAAACATCGATTGTTGACCTTGAAGTTTAGATTTTAAAGATGACAATGTGTCCATTCTTATTTTTTCAGTATAACAATAGAATTTTGATTTATGATTCGTATCATAGTGTCTCTTCAAGTTTAAACTCCTTACAAACAGCAACTGTTTGATTGCAAATCAAACACAGTGGTTTACCTTTCCATTCTGTGAAAAAACATGCAATTTCCTATTTAGACTGAAAAAACTCTGCACTCACTATCAACTTTACGTTTTTGTGACAATATGCCAAAATCGTAACAATTATGGAACTCGACATTATGGATATCGCACGCGCACGACACAAACAAATGCATAATACCTTCACAATCACTACTTCGCAGTACAACTTAAATCCTTCTCCGACCGTATCGCTTCGATTACTCGACTCACACTCAACTGACTCACGTCGCGCCGACGCACTCCTTTTATAATATCGATAAGGAAGGTTCTAGTCTAGACTCGAAGCGCGTGGAAGATTCTATTGTTCTCAACAAAAATAATAGGGTATTTCCGCTTGTTGCTAAGAGATGGCGTTACTGTCTATCTCTCTCGCTTGTCAAGGCACGCGCTGCCCTTGAAATTACTTATAAATGTAGTGTGCGCATTTTAAAACTTCCGTAGAGGTAATCGAGTGAAGTCTAAAAAGCTCCAAAAAACATGATTCTTCTTTCTGTGACACATTGCGATCGCGGGCCTTATTGATACGTCCCGGGGGCCGGATACGGCCCGCGGGCCGTATCTTTGACATCCCTGGTTTTAAACGAAGTTGTTATTTTCCGTTAAACTCCGTCAAACTATTATTGGTAATTGTTATGTGTATGGAGACTTTTTTGACATTAATTTTGTTTACATTTTTATAACTAAATATAAAATGTTCCGTAGTTGTTTTTAATACTAATCCTCGTTGGTTAAATTTCAAATATTAATTTAAACATGTTTTCTCCTAGTTACAATTAATTAGTTAAACATAACAGAAAAATAGTATAGAAAGCAGGTAGTGTATGGAGACTTTTTGGACTGACTGTATATAATGTAATACTTGCGCACACTCTTCTTTGTGTTATTTTTAAAAAATTACGAAAAATCGCTGCCTCCCCTTCTTATCTCGAAAAGTACTGATCAAAAAATTTTGAAAAAATTCTGGAATATTGTCTACATGGTGTAGAATGAACGAAAATTATCACGAGTGCGTTACCTTTAATAATTTATATGGTATCCAAAAAAAAACAATAATTTCAAGGTCATCAGTTTTCAGTAAAGATCGGGAAAAAAACTTTGTTGAAAATTTATTTGGGATGTGTTTTATGAAGTCATTGATCACTTTATACTTCCGTAACAAAAAATTTTATTTTAAAAGCGATCAACGTACCGAACACTAATTACGCAAATCTAACTTGCACTTAACCGGTGATTTAATTACTTAAACACTCTGGGCTTCATTTTCACTGTATCCGAACATTTCGCGCCGTCATAGTCACAAAATGATTGTTTTTGTATATACTAAATGATCCATGCCGGTGAAACGTTACATAGCAACTAAATTTCAAAGAACTAAGGTTACGCTCTGCATCCCTATCTTCTCTTGACCATTGTGTTTGCGAAAAAAAAAGCCAAACAAATTTGAAATTATTCATAGATAACCCGATATTTAATGTCGTCTCGCTCCAAAAGACCCTGTCAACAAATTTGCCCAACAAGAAAAACCAAAAGTAAGGTTTTGTAATTTTTGTGTTGTACGCGTAATTTTCTTTGTTAGTTATAATAAAAGAAGCACCATCTTTTCTTCTTAATTTTACTAATTAGTAAGAAATTGTTTTTTCAATAAGGAAAATACAAAAAGGACAATGAGATAATAAGGAGAATAATAATTTCCCCGCTTTTAATTAATGATAATTAATTCCTAACTCTTAAAAAAGTTTTAATAGGCTACCTTTTTTTCGCAATTAATTTTAAAAGTCCTAACAATAATTAAAACTTAAAATTGATAAATAAGTATATCGCACCGATGCTAACGGACGTGGAACCAAAAAATTAAATTCAGTTATTAATTATATAACATTTAGACCATTTTCTTTATTGGATTCTAAGTAAGGCATAGCCTTTTACTTACATTTATAACAGTCAATTATATAGGGTGAGAGTTTGCTTATTCTAACTTAACCTAAGCACTTAAACTAGGAGATGGATTTTTAAAACATGATTCTAATTTAACCTAAGACTTATGCTACCTTAACCTAGAACTTATGCTAGCTTAACTTAGGACTTAATGTTAACTTAACCTAGGACTTATGATAACTTAACCTAGTTTGACATTTTTCTATCACGACGGGTGAGGAGGGCCATCATCGTCATCCGAGAGTGGGGCTGAAGGTCTCGGAAATTGGCGGCGGGCATGTGGGGGAAATCCGAAGGCGTCCCTGATGGTTGGGTTGGGTTCTGGGACGCCTTGTCCATAAACTTGAGTTAAGTTGTCCTCATGTGTGCCTTTATGGTAGGCACACCGAGATCTCTGTGGATATGCCTGTTCCTCATGAACCATGGGGCTCGCGTGATCATCCTCAGCGCCCTGTTCTGCACTGTCTGGAGTTGGGCTCTCTTTGTCTTGTACAGTTGACACCATGTAGGGCAGGCGTAAATAAGACCTGCCTTTACAGCGGTATTGTAGGTCAGAAGCTTAGTCCTTGGAAGCAACTTACTGAAGCGATTTATAATAGGATATAATTTGTCCAACAGTTACTTTGCTTTTTTGGTGACAGTGCAGGCCTGGTCCTTCCAGACGAGTTGTTTGTCGTACTGGATGCCCAGGTACTTGATGGTGTATTAATTACATATAATTTCACAAATGGAGCACATCATAGGACAAAGAAATTGCTTTGTGACAATATATTATAAATTTTTAAATTGAAATTAAATGAATTACTTAGTTATTTGTCACTTATTTTTTATTTATCTGCTACTGCAGTTTCGTAGGTTTTCTACATTATCAAGCTTGATAATGGAAAATAGATTCAGCGGCCCCAGAAACCCTCGAGAAACCAGTTTTTATGTGAAACTCTAATTCAGGAGAATATCGTAATTTCTTCCCCTCCAACACCCGTTTTCACCACTCAAAAGGGTGCATATGATCAAAATGACCCTTAAAATAGATTTAGCGACCTCAGAAACCCCCGAGGAACTAGTGTTGAACGCGAAACTCTAATTCCGGTGAACATCGTAATTTCTTCCCCTCCAACCCCCATTTTCACCCCTTAAAAGGGTGCATATGATCAAAGTGACTCCTACAATATATTCAGCGACTCCAGAAACTCCCGATGAACCAGTTTTGAAACGCGTAAACTTAAAATAACATGAACTTCGAAATTTCACCTCCCGGTTCCGTGCTGCTTTTTGCAATTTTAAAAAATTTTGAGGTTATATTTTGCAAATCGGCTTTCTTATGTTTGTCCGAAATTCGCTTACGAGTATTTAAAAAAAAATGTCTCATTTCGTTAATAATTGAGGGCTGTAGACAGTTTTGAACGAAAAATCGGATCCTTGGCCCACTGTGCTACGTAATACATCCTCGTTGGAAATATGCTCAATATAAGAAATTTTTAAAATTCTGTGATATAGCCATAATGCTTCAAATTTCTTAGCAGTATCTTCAGTCAGCGTCCATGATTCTTGTTGCTGAGCTTTGAAAAGTGGTTTCATTTTGAGGAACACGGCTCTAGCTTTTTTTGTTACGGCAACGAATTTCCTTCGAGTGATCCCACTGCTCATTTTATCATGGTACCTAGATATAAATATTGTGCCGTTCTTTGTATTTGTATGTTGATCAACAAGGTAACAGAGACTTGCTGATTACCATGTACTTTGTTTTGCTAATAGTGAGGTCGAGGCCGTATCGATTACTGACTTCGTTTATTTTTGTCATAAAATGTTGTAGACACTTTAAGTTATCAGCCATAACCGCCGTATCATCAGCATAACGAATATTATTTATTCCTCTTCCAGTGCCTCTCTGAGGATTTGCTCAGAGTATATATTAAACAATAGTGGAGACAAGAGACAAGACACAACCCTGCATTAATGAGATATTACTCATACTTTTTCTATTTATATTTACTTCGTTTTATGTTGTATATGATGTTAAAAATAAAAAATTTTGTAGAAATTTAAGTAGTGTTTTACTTCTTGCAAAACTTCTAGTTATGGATTTCCACCAAGTATCAACTGAATCAATTCAAAAAATTTATTATGATGGCAATAGTCACCCTTCTGATATTATTCATACTTTTTTATTTGAACTTGCTCCGCTTTATATTGTTACACATACTGTTTCGTGGAACTTTACTATTACGCCAAGTCACCCTTGCGATGTTACTCATACTCTTCTATTTATACTCACTCCGTTTCATATTCTTAAACATACTATTTTGTAAAACTTTAGTATGATGTCAATAGTTAACCTTCCGATGTTACTGATACTTTTGTATTTGTACTTCTTGTTGTTACCCGTACTGATCTCAGAGATGATGAATTGAGGTCCAAACGAAACACCTCGAATAACACTGGACTTGGAGTATTTGTGTAGCCTCTACGTATATAGAAAAAATATATTGTTTTAAGACCTACGAGTTTTCCTTCGTTATATTTTTGTCTCACACTCGGTGTGATGTCGTTACCTACCCGAGCATTAAGATATTCAAATATTACTATTTTGTGACTGTTTCTTATTTTGTCAGTGGTTTCCTGTAATACATGATAAAAGCTTTCTGTTTCTTCGATGAGTTTGTAGATATCTGGGGCATAGGTGCTTACAAGATGGAGATATGTCTGGTTGAGCTTCAAGAATACTTCTCATAAAGTAGCATGCGAACTCCTAAATGTGCTCTATCTTGTTTGGCTTTCCCACTGTAAATTAAGATATGTTCTGCATTTTTGGTTGTTCCTTGTCCTTTCCTCTTCATCTCGCATAACCCGCAGATATCTATATTATGTTTTTTTATTTCAATAATAATCTCTTGGTCTCTACTAATTTCACGGTGTTATCTTCCAGCAGCCAAGTCTAGTTATGTTCTGTTTTAGTTTTCAGTGTCGCTGGTCCTTTTTCATTGCGTCGTTTATTATTGTTTCAATCCGTCCTGAGTCCGAGGCAGTTTGGGTTCTATGGGCAAAAGATGTTCTACAGACAGGGAGCTAACCCAACCTGGAGACCCTCCCTCCTTTATCCTAGCTTAGGACCCTATCAGGTACAAACTCGCAGTAAAAAATAAACCGATAGAACAGTTAACCCAGTTCAAATACCTTGATGTGGACTTATCAAGTTATTACGACCCAGTCAGAGACCTTAGAGGATTAATTGATAAAGCAGCAGTTAACTTAGGAGGCTTAAGAGATGTTGTATAGACCAACCAATACATCTGAACTGACAGCAAGGTTAAACTATACCAGACTTGCATGACTTACGTTATAAAATCACTAAAAGATACCAATAAAACAAAAAGTATGCTACGTGCCGCGGAAATGAAAACCCATAGTTGGTCAAACAAGAAGGGTTAAGATACGAAACGCTGACATCAGGGAACAATGTGGAGTACAAGACGTGGTAGACAAAGAAGAAGGCAATGGCATAACCTTATAAAAAGAATGGAGGAACACAAAGTATTAAGGATCGCTCTGGAAGGAAAACCACCAGGCAAACGTCCACCGGAGCGACTATTCAAAAAATGGGGAGATAGCTGACAATCTACGTCTCAAGGAATCACATGACCTCGGATTTAACAGATCTTCATATCTATAAACAGTATAAGAAGAAGGATTTCCCTTCGTAGAAAAGAGATAACTTCAAAAATTACCTTGTATTTTGTAGAGTGATCTTATACTTCTACATATGTTAATATGTATGTTTCTGATTCACTAAATATTAGCAAACATTTGTAATTGCTGCAGCCTAACCATGTCATATCTAATTAAGCAGATGCGATATGGTTAGGTCATTTACATGAGAAGTTTTTGACTTTTTAACTATAATCCTTCCGTATTATTTTTCTAATATCTTAATTATTTCTGGACAAATTTGAATCAAACTTAGTGTAAATCTTTCCGAATGATGTACCTGTACGAATTCCTTCCTTCTCAGTGTGAACCTCTTAGCAGAGGTTACTACCAGTGACACTAAGTCCTTTAACTGGTTTCTATCGTCAGCAAGATGAACTGCATCATACACTTCATCTTCGGTTAGCTCCCGAACCTGATCCGACCGGCTTCTGGATCTAAGGCCGTTTCCTTTTCCTTCTATGACTAGCAGCTTCATATCGTTATTCCGCCTAGCTATGTGGCCAAAGTATCGCAAAATTTGTTCATGGTTGAAGTCATTTATTCTTTTAACTACTTCTAGTTCTTCCAGAATCGGAATATTGGTTCTGGGAGCAGCGCATGGTATATGCAGTAGTCTGAAATTACACCATATCTCAAACGCCTTGAGTCTTGAGCGGTCCTTTTCTTTAAGCGTCCATGTCTCTGCGGTATAAGAGTAGAAAAAAAACTAGAGAATTCAGATTTAGATATATTGCGATCGCGCCAAATTTTTGTTAGTTTCACGACAGCATGACGAGCTATTTTTATCCTTCAACATATTTCTGGCTCACAGCTTCCAGAATTTAAAATTAAAATGTAAATTTATCAAGAACTTCACAATTAAAAACTTTCGTGATATTGGATTGGTTATTGTTGGCTCTGTCTGTGATCATAACCTTAGTTTTAGATAGAGTTATCAGTAGTCTCAACAATTCGATTTCCCGTTGTAATTGTAGCATGGCTGAAGGTCTTCGATGCGAAAATAGCAGGGTCATCAGCATACCTCAGGTTGTTTATACGCCTTCCATTTACTGAAATACCCCATCGTAGTTTTCCGTAGTTCTTCTAATGATATATTCTTCATAGATGTTAAAGAAATAGGTGACAATATGCAACCCTGAAGAACTCCACAATAGACTGGAAAAGGTTCCGATAGGACGTCATTCACCTAGACCTTCGCCGTGCTGTGTTTATAGAGTTCACTGTGGCTAGGAACTCGTACACGATTCAATACCTCCCAAAGACAAGACCACTTCACCGAGTCAAAAGCGATAATACGAATTAGAAAGTCTGAAAATCAGATTATTCGTCTCGAGTTGAATCTGGACAGACATACGGAGACCCACAATCACACATATAGACGTCTGGTCTTATATTTATAGAGACCTAATTTAATTCAAAGTTTTTAGTTTGCTTTAATTAACATGGAAATAATAATAATAATCCAGTTGGTTTATACACAAATAACTTAATTATGGCATATTTACATTTCCGATGGAAAGTGCTGCGAGATTGATGTTTATTTAAACATGTTTGATGCTTTAAATTCCGAATATGGGTGACCGGTCATAAGCATATAATTGTTTTTTTTGGTAAAAAAGATAATTAAAAAATAATAACTGTGAGCGAAATATATATTTTTTTGAAATTTTCATGCGGGTAATTCTTCAGAAATTTTTGAGTAAAAATTTATTGGCGTTATTTTACGGTAAAAATTATTCAGTAAATCAATTATACTTGTAAAGTATATAGTATTTTTCTATTTTAAAATTTTAAAACTAATAATTTAAAATAATAAAAGGTAAAAAAATGTTTTTAGATCACTACAAAAAGATAGAGCTATATATATATATATATATATATATATATATATATATATATATATATATATATATATATATATTTAGGACAGTTTTTTGTTCTTGGTCTTGCGGTCAATTTTTAATGAAACAAGTTTACTTTTGGTTAACGTTTCGGATTATTTTATTTAAACCATCTTCAGAACTTATATCTAATTGGATCTTTTGGTTTATGTATATATATATATATATATATATATATATATATATATATATATATATATATATATATATATATGTATATATATATATATATATATATATATATATATATATATATATATACGTATATATATATATATATATATATATATATATATATATATATATATATATATATATATATATATATATATATATGTATATATGTTTTTCTTTTTCCTGACCGTTAATGAATAAATTTAGGACAGTTTTTTGTTCTTGGTCTTGCCGTCAATTTTTAATGAAACAAGTTTACTTTTGGTTAACGTTTCGGATTATTTTATTTAAACCATCTTCAGAACTTATATCTAGTTGGATCTTTTGGTTTAAATGATTTACATTCGTATTACGAAAACTGTGAAACTGTTAACATGTAAATCATTTAAACCAAAAGATCCAACTAGATATAAGTTCTGAAGATGGTTTAAATAAAATAATCCGAAACGTTAACCAAAAGTAAACTTGTTTCATTAAAAATTGACCGCAAGACCAAGAACAAAAAACTGTCCTAAATATATATATATCTATATATATATATATATATATATATCTATATATATATATATATATATATATATATATATATATATATATATATATATATATATATGTATGTGTGTGTGTATGTGTGTGTTTTCGTCCATTTGAAGCGTCCATTGTTATTTTTTTTCTCCAAACTTGTGAATGTGTCCTTAGTACCTCCAAGTATTTGTTTAAAATTTTAGATTTTTAGATATTAATGGTTCCAATGTACAGCAATTCAAAGTTGGCGAAAATTGTGATATCTTTTAAAAACTCAAGAAACATTTTTTTTAGCAAATTTCCCGAACTTTTTAAAGAAATTATCATTTCGACCTTTTATAACCTTTCAGATACCTTTTTGGCCATTTTAAGTGCCACAATTGGGTGCCCCAATTTTTTTTTTAAATACGAAAAATAGATTCCTCGTTCAAAAATCTACAGGGTCATAAATTGTTAGAGTAAAATCATAAAAACCCTTACATTTTTTTTATTTAATTTTACTAGAAATCTCCCATTTTTCTTTTTTTATTTAAATGCAAAAAAGTCAATTTTAAACTGAAATTTTTTAAAAAATTACATCATATTTCATTTCTTAATTTATTAAGTTATAAAAAAATAATATATATATATATATATATATATATATATATGTATATATATATATATATATATATATATATATACATACCCTTACTTAATTTCTTGAAAACAAGAAAATTAAACAACAAAAATATATTAAAATATTTTGTAATAGTTATTTATTTGTACATAGAATTATGCAATATTTACATTAAAAATTATTATATTTAGTATAACTAATATGAGAAATCAACATGGACTTATACCCACGAAAAATGGATTAAAATTCAAAAATATACTCAAATTCTACCGAAAAAGTATTGAATTAAAATAATCTTTTATGCTTAATATAATAATTTTTAATGTAAAATTGCATAAATCTATGTAAAAATAAATAATTATTATAAAATATTTTAATATTTTTGTTTTTTAATTTTCTTGTTTTCAAGAAATTTAGTAAGTAAATCAATGTATAGGTAAATACATTATTTTTTTTATAACTTAATAAAGCAATAAATAAAATATGAAGTTATTTTTTTTTAAAAAATTCGGTTTAAAATTTTTTTTTTGCATTTAAATAAAAAAAAATGGGAGATTTTGAGTAAAATAGCTATAATTTTAAGAGTTTTTATGATCCTATCCTAAAATCCATTTTTTATAGTTAAAAAAAAATGGCGGCACCCAATTTTGGTCAATTTTGGCACTTAAAATGACCAAAAAGTTATCTGAAAGGTCATAAAAGGTCAAAATGATAATTTTTTAAAAAAGTACGGGAAATTTGCTTAAAAAAATGTTTCTTGAGATTTTTTCATTTTTGCTTCGTTTATCGCTCAATTTAGAGTTGAAAAAACATGATTTTAGCAGATATCACGTTTTTGGTCAACTTTGAACTGCTGTACATGGGAACCATTAATACATAAAATTCTAAAATTTTACATAATTACTCGGAAGTACTAACGGAACACCCTTACAAAGTTTGGAGAATTTTTTTTTCCATGTACATTTGAAATGGACGAACATTTTATATATGCATATATATATATATATATATATATATATATATATATATATATATATATATATATATATGTATATATATATATATATATATATATATATATATATATATATATATATATATATATATATATATATATATATATATATATATATATATATATATATATATATATATATATATATATATATATATATATATATATTCTGTTATAGGGTGTTATGAAAATCGTTTAATTTATTGAAATTAGTGACACCTTGAGTCAATTTGGTTCACATTCAATACTCATTTTTAATAAATGTGAACATAATTGAAAATTTACAAAATCGTTGGACTACGTAAATTAAAAAATTATTGTGTCGCACTGGTTACAGCTAAGATGATCGTGGCTGGGAGAGAGCATATATATTTAGTGAAGGTTAAAGGAAAAGAACACACTGCTGCCAGCGACAATCTAACCATCAAATCTCTTTGACGACAAAACGTTTCGTTTATATACTGAAAAGTATTACGAAAAAAAATTTTTTTTTTTCTTAAACTTGCAAATTGATAATGCGAAAAGTGTTTTATTGATGTTGGCAAAGTTTAGTGAGAATTGGTTTTTTATGACAGTTTATTTAATTAAACAGAATTATTGTTGCGTGTTTATAACCTATATTTGTTGGGTTTAATACAATTTTTACTAGAAATTTTTTTATTATTGACGAACAATACCTTGTTTTACTTATGTTGAACTTTACAGATCCCCAGATATGGGAACGTAATTAATACATTATTGCTATATGTAATTTTGCAAGCAGTGGAGGCGTTGATTTTAGATCAGAAGTTTGTGACTTATGTGACAATATACTCGTATCTGTATGTAGATCGAAAAGTTTGTAGTGTAATTAAAAAAATGAAATCCCTTTTGTTCATTTAGTTTATTTTTCTTTTCTAACATAATCACCTCACTTAACAGTAGATGTTGTTTGGTCGTTAGTGCTCTTTCTTTACTAGTTTTAAAAGATAATTAACAGCTTCCTAACCAACTCGTACAATTTTGAGTTTCATTAACAGGTATGTGCAAAATCCATAGATTAGGGCAGGATGCGTAATAATTCAATGTCATTTCTGCAAATTTCACCAACTTGTAATATTGTCTTACTGAAACATCCATTTTAGCAACCATAATTCTATAATCGTCTTCCAATTTTTTCCCTAAAACGACGTAATAATTTACAATATGTTAAGTTAATGATCTAACCCTTAACTAAATAGTCCAGCACACAGACCCAGAAAACCGACAACATCATTTTGTTTGGCGGAAAAATTTATTTAGTCTTCTGCGAATAGGAGATCTTGATATTCTTTACAACTTTGATTATTGTTTACATTTGCTTGTAAAACATTAAACCAATATGTTATCACAGTAACGAATCTGTTAGAAGAGCCTCTAAAATTCGTGAGTTAAATCTTCTCTCTGTGAATCCATCTCACTCGCGCCTTAGTAAGCTCCAGTTAGTTCATAATCATATTCTACGCAATTACATAAAAAATATTCGGCCTAAACTATCTTCCTGGGTTTCAATTTGTAATTACTCAGAATTAGACTTCGATGGTCCCGCCGCCGTGTATAAATTCAGCTGCAAACTTTATTATTTTCGCATACAAAAGGACGTACTTTCCTAGTATCGCACCCTTGTATTTGTGGACTTGCAACTAGGTTAATCCTTTGCAATACTAGAATTTGATTGTCGTAAAATGTTCCTTTTGTTATCGATTTCATTGTACTTACTAGGCCTTGCTTGGGAATACAGAATCTGTAGCAATGGAAGAATCAAACTTAGTATTGTAACAGCTAAAGAATGTAGCGCAGTAACGAATGTGCGCAGAATATTTATAGGTGAGACTACCAACTTTTCAATCGGTCCTAATATCATAAAAAGCTTTAAAAATGCATGTAAATTAAAGCGAAATATAAATTCCAACTCAGCAGTCCAGTTTAATAGTTTATTTTTAATTAGAGAAATTACGTTAAACTTTGCATCTTTTAGAAACAACATTTTAAATTGCATGAATTTAATTATAGTACATTTTCGCTTAAAATAACATAATATGTAACATTATAATTAAATGCTATTATTCTTCTGGAAGTAATTTAAAAATATATTCAGCGTAAGTCTAAAAATATTTTTAGCGGCAATGAAATTTTCGAACTTAATAAAATTTCGAATAATTATCTTCAAATCTCGCTGTAAGTCGAGCCCAATTCGTCAGTGTCAATATCTAGGTCTATTTAAAATTATTTATTTAAGAATTTTGACAGAACTTCTAATGTACAGTTTAAAACACTTTAAGTTGTTTCGTTAGCACAATACTAATGTACAATATATTTTACTGACAATTATGGAGCCCTTTGTAATTTTTTATAATACAAAAAAATATATTACAAATACATTACACCCTATTTAAAGGCCTGTATTAGTATTGGAATATGGCCACCCATCCAAATGGATTTGATCTGTAGACAGTTCTTATATGGGCCATACGTTGTGATTGGGTAGCCTGCCGTGCCACATTTTATTTTTTTTTTTATTTTTTTTTATGGGTCTAGCACACGTGCTGCAGGGAAGTCCCTAAAGCGCTCCAGGAGCGGCACGAGTGCGGAAAAAAGCGATTCACGTTGTTCTTGAATCGCTGTAAATTGTACTCGGTGGGAAACACAGCGCTGGGCAAATTATTCCAAAGGGATGACGTTCTCCATATAAAAGATTGCTTGAAAAGCGTTGTACGCGGAGTAACAAGCTGAACCTCATACGGATGCGAAGCACCAGCGCGACGTGTATTTCTACATGGTTACTATGGACTGCAATTATTTCTAAAAATTTGTTCTGTTTTTGCCTAATGTATTTTTTGATAGAAGGAATTTGACGTCCTCGTATACAGTTCTTAATAGTCTGTATAGTAAGTGACCTCTCCTTTATTCAAGTTTGTCAAGCAGCAATTCTATGTGATTATTTAATATACTGTCGACTGGTTCTCAAAAAGTACTACTGAACAAAACTTAAAAATAAAATGATAATCATATATTTTCAAAAAATGTAAGCCAAAAATTATTTTATGATAAACTTTATTTAGGCTTGTAAACATTTAGATTTTAATATTTAAAATTAATTTAAACCTTGTCTATACTTGATAACTAAGCCACACAAAAATTATAAATTTTTCTAAAATTATTCTTAGCCCTGCAAAGAAAAATATAAAATTACCTAAATTTGGAACCAGTTTGTTGAACTCCAGTTCCAGTCGTATCTTACTGCAGCTTTGTTAAAAAAAGTTAAGCCAGGCACATTTCAACAATATTTATTACTCTAAAACTTCTCTGTATAGGATTTTTTCGCATTATGCTTCTAAATACCAGGGATATGAAGTTAAAGAAAGGTTGGTTTAGGGATTTCGTGGACAAATTTGGATGGAGCTTTTAATACGGACCGTATAACAAGCTACAAGGAAGTCATTTTTAACCGTTGAAAAAATGATAATCATATTAGCAAAAATTGTAATTTTGAAATATGCTAATCATAATGTAAACTATTGTGAGCAACGGGAATTGAGTTTTACTCGGTATTTTAAAAAGGATACAACGATATAAAGATATTTTTGTGTTACACATAATAAAAAGAGCAGTGACTTCTAAGTTTCAAAAATCTGTATTCTGAGCGTGAGAAATATTTATTTTTATTAAGACATTTTCCAGCCTCAAATAAGATAAAGTTGATTTTCTCGACTACACTTCATTTGTATATCCCCATTTGTGAAGTGTAGTTTCAACCAACGATAAGAATCCTTATAAAAAATAGGGGGGAAACATGTGCGGTATACGCCTTGACAGTGTTATAAATATTCTATGACGTTTTTAGGTAACAGCCCTTTTTTTATTCGGCTGACTTTAAAAACTCCAAATGCTCGAGATTTTAATGTTGTCGTTTTGACATTGATTAAGTGTAGGCATAAAAGAAACTACACCTTTAGACTTGATTTTTTTTCTTGATGGTATAGAATTAAAATATTTCCAAGCTGTTTTAATGACTTTATTTTCATCTTTTTAGGTGAAAATATATTTAATTTACTACTGCAAACGTAGATTTACGTTCACACAAAAAATATGTCGTATTTTCTTCTAATAACTGAAGTTTTGAATTATATTTAATATATTTTTTTTTAAATCTATATTTATACGAGAGCTATATTATTTTATTAAATTGTTAATTGTTAAATATTTGTTACCTACTTAATAGTGTTGTTCCTTAAGTCATTACAGGGTTTTATGTACAGTAGAAAAATCTGTTTATTGTAGATACGTTTTGAAAACATGTATTTTTTGCTGTTGAAAAATATGCATTCAGGTATACAATTTCCACTGACAGGTTATTCGTTTACGTTGATGTATTATATATATATATATATATATATATATATATATATATATATATATATATATATATATATATATATATATATATATATATATATATATATATATATATATATATATAGCCATAGCAGTATTATGTTCTTGGAGTAAACGGTCTTTGGAAAAGAACTAAAAAGTTTTTGACACCTTTTTAGCTACTCCAAGCTTTCAAAAACATTTCATTTTCTTCATCAGGGTTACAATTATAGTAGATTATCAGTATTTTTGAGATTAAAAGTAAAGAACAACCCTATTTTATATGTAACATTAAAGTACTTACTGCTAAGTGGTGTGTTCAAAAATTGTTCTTTGTGGGGGCACTTTATTACACTGAAACAATCTGGGCAAGCGCACAGCAGCATAGTAGCCAATTTCTCGGCAGGAGAATCTTTAGGGAGTTGGTGGAAATCCACCTTGAACCCAACTCGATCAATAAAAAAAACCGACATTGAAGTTTAATTTTCTCCAATCTATTACAAATAAGCAGTCAAAATGAAAACTCACAACAACAACGTATCTGACATATCTCTTTGATAATAATCCCACTGATTTTCACTAACTTTTCAACTTTAAAACGATTAAACAAAATGTCAACGTCATTCTACTTTCAAATATAAATTAACCACAACCTAACTAAGTGATAGAAACACACTGCCCTTAGCAAAATAATAAGAAAACATAACAAAAAAATCCTTTATAAATTAAAATCACTTTACAACCACACAATTCTTCGTACCATACTAACAAAATGAAGTAAAAGTTTATTATATTTCCCAGAGATGAGTATGTCGAGTTTTTCTCATGTTTTTTCTGATGAATAAGTGTAATAAAGTGCCCCCACAAAGAACAATTTTTGATCACACTACCTAGCAGTAAGTACTTTAATGTTACATATAAAATAGGGTTGTTCTTTACTTTTAATCTCGAAAATACTGATAATCTACTATAATTCTAGCCCTGATGAAGCAAATGAAATATTTTCGAAAGCTTGGCGTAGCTAAAAAGGTGTCAAGAACTTTTTAGTTCTTTTCCAAAAACCGCTTACGCCAAGAACATAATACTGCTGTTTAACTAGTCGGTCAAGACTACCCTTCTCCTCTTATATATATATATATATATATATATATATATATATATATATATATATATATATAGCTCGTTTTATGTATTTGTTTTTAATATAAAAAAAATTATTAAGTATTAGTTAAACCATAAGATATTCGTTGGGTTCAGGAAATATGATATACTGCCGCTAAATTATACAGTACGTTTTAAATTTCACCATTTTATCTAGATCAGAATTCTGGTTTGCTTATTTTTTCACTAGCAGGTGTGAACATTTTACGCAACAATCATTATATAGGACATTTCTCAAAATTAAATTCTAGTATGTAACTTCCATTTTCAATTTTTACGATTAATGTACAGGGTAGAATTACAAAGTAAAATTTTTTAAAATTAATTTAGTTGTATATGCTTGTTGTTAATGTAAAAAATGTACATATTCTGTAGATAATATTAGTTATTGTATACCGTGTATACTCCAGCTCTTTCTTGTAAAAATTAATGAAATTTATTAATAATTATGATTATTATATAATATGTAAGACTGCCAAAGAATGTTTGACATTTTATTTTCAACGAATATTGTATATATATATATATATATATATATATATATATATATATATATATATATATATATATATATATATATATATTGGCGTGTGAATTAATTTTGAGTGATGTTTTGCTAAAAATGTCACTTTATTGTCAAAAAAGTGGTCAAAAATTGATTATTCAAAGTATTGTCCATCGCAAACCACTACCATCTCCTATCTTTGTGGCAGCATATAAATACCACGTTGAAAGAACGACTCATCTTTTGAGGCTACCCACGAATCATCCCATTTTTTGGTATCCTGTTCAGGCAGGCCGTGCGTCATCGATCGGAAGTGATAATCAGAATGAGCAATATCTGGTGAGTACGCCGGGTGAGGTAGAATATCCCATCCAAGCGCTTCTAGTGTTTCCTTGACGGGTTCTGTACCATGTTGCCGAGCTTTGTCATGTGGAAAAATCACTTTGTTGTATCTTCAATAGTCGGCTCAATTACTTCAACTGTTGTCAGTAACGTTCTCCAGTAATAGTTTCGTGGGGTTGGAGCGGCTCATAATACACTACACCCAGCTGATCCCACCAAATACACAGCATAAGTTTAGACCCATACATATTCGGCTTTGGCGAAGATATTGATGGTTTATCGGGCTTCACTCATGATTTTTTGCACTTTTGACTACGATATGATGCAAAAAACAGGTGAAAAATCGCTTTTCAACGTCTTTCGGTTTCAGTTCGTACTGCACTTAATTTCCTTGCTTTTGGATCATTCCCTGTGCATGTAAATGCTTGGAAATGGTTGTGCGATCAATTTCTAATGATTCTGCAAGTACTTTTTGCATTTAGAACGGGTCTTTATTAAGTAATGCCTCTAATTCTTCATATTTAGACTTCTTCGGCTTACCTGGACGATCTTTGTCATCCATGTCGAAATCACCACTTTTAAAGCGTCTAAAACACGTTTTTAGAGACGGAATATAATCCCCATAGGTTTCCGACTGCAATCAATGACTTACAGCAGATCTTTTTTTGAATTAAATAAGAAAAATAACGCTTACCGCAAATAGTGTTTTGTTGGCACGTAATTCGAGATATTC
>CM032455.1:143755983-143808483 GCA_019049505.1 Pachyrhynchus sulphureomaculatus | reverse complement strand
TAAAAAATCTAATTTACGTATAAGTCTACACTTTCATACACCAAACTTTATTTTAAGCATAATAAAAACAAGTAAAATCGTATGCAGCACAACAAAAATAGTCTTTTATAGCCATGCCTTTCTATACGACTCAAAGTAAAGTTAAATATTTTAAAAAAGTCAACTTAAAATAATACCCTTTGGATCCGGAGAAACGCCGACAGCCATAGTAAAGTAAAAATCCCCAGTGATTTCTCGACCTAGAAGGTAAAAATAACAAGAAAAGATTTTGAATTTCGGCCATTTTTAGTAGTACGGAAGCAACAAACTGCATATTTAATCACAAGGGGACGTAAAAGGCAAAGCTCGTAGGTGAAGTTACTTTGACATAACTAGCCAGTTTATTTCTACCTACACGAAGTTTTTCGATATATCGGAGACGACTTAGGATATTTGCTAGAAAGTCACATCAAAGATACCGATACCCACTTTGATATTGGAGGTTAAGGATTGTACAGAATGGGCATATGTTTGATTTAATAAAAGGATATCTCATTTCGAATCATTCGCAACAACAATGACTCTAATTTCGTAAGAGCAAATGATTTAATAAATTAGTTCCTCAAATACCAGGGTTTTTTTAAGATATCTAACTAGTTATGAAGGAAGGAAAAAGTATATTTTTCTGCAGAACTACTGTTTAAATTAAGTCACTTAGTCCAGCATTGCTCGAGTTGTTTCATTCCATCCGAAAAAAATCAGCCAAGACGTATCTAAAAATTACGTTTAAAAAAGGTAATTTTACAGTTTATTTATAGTCACGTCAAATTTTACAATTTTTTCGGTATATACGTATTTAATGACCACCATCGTTGTCTTAATTTAATAAAATTAATTTCGGCCTTTTCCTTGTTGCTGTTTTGTAATACAAACCGGTTTGGATACCGCAGTGGTGTTGCCATATTTTTATTAATTTAACAGTTTATTAAAATGCAAATTAAAAAAGAATATTCAGCAGGTTAATTAAAAATTTAATATTATTTTTATTCTACTCTATTACCTTAAACAACGTACTTCATTAGGTTAATCTTTTAATAATGTTGTAAAAGCCAGTGGTCCAAGGAAGATATTTTGTAAATCTGGCAACACTATTGATTTGACCGATTCCGTACTAATCGATGCAATCAAGCAATTTTAATTGTCCGTCGGATGAATGATCGTTTTTTAATGTTAACATATGGAGGCTTGGAGGAAAATAATCCAGTTGTTTAAAACAAAATTTGATTGATCTAATTTATTCCAAAAATAAGATTTGTGATTTTGGTGGTGCGTACAATTGGTATCCGCTAAAAATATTTCAGAATCTATAGGAAACTAGAAATAGAAATAGGAGAAACACAGTTTAGATTCCAAAATGGCCTTAAAACTTGGTCAGAGATGTCTGGGTGTAAACCAGGATGTTTAGGCCTGTTTTGTGGATGGCAAAAGGGCTTTTGACAAAGTCAAACACAACCAACTCGTAGAGATACTAAAGACAAAATAATTGGATACCAGTGATACGATACAGGCTCTCGGTCAGTCTTTATGGAATATAAACAAGGGTTTATGTTTTATTTTATTACATATTCGATTACCTGTATACGCTCTACCTGCTTAGAATGCTTGGAGGTAAAACTTAAAACATTCATACGCCTTTTATAACGATTCTAGAAAACTATTGCTTTTAGTTTGGTCATTAATCTATAAAATTGCTGACAATCTTCTTGATGTTCCACCACTACCGTCTTCTACGACTATGACGGCGACGTCGTGTAAGAATTACAGGCAAGAGACTTGTGTTTCCGATCTTTGTTGAAAACTAATGACTTTAAAATTTTTATTTTTTTTATGTACCAGATAAATTATTGAAGGTAATGTACTCGTGATAATTTTCGTTCAGTCTACACCCTGTGGAGAATATTCCAGAATTTTTTGATCAGTACTTTTTTTTTATGGGTCTAGTACACGTGCTACAGGGAAGTCCCTAAAGCGCTACAGGAGCGACACGTGTGCGGAGAAAGCGATTCACGTTGTTCTTGAATCGCTGTAGATTGTACTCGGTGGGAAACACAGTCCTGGGCAAATTATTCCAAAGGGATGATGTTCTCCATATAAAAGACTGCTTGAAGAGCGTTGTACGAGGAGTAACAAGCTGAACCTCATACGGATGTGAAGAATTAGCGCGACGTGTACTTCTAACATGCACCGCTCTAGGAGGAATTAAGCGGGCCACATCCTTCGAACACTTTCCATGAAAGTACTTGTAGAATAGGCTCAAATCGCCAACCGTTCTTCGATGTTCCAGCGAATCAAGGCCGTCGGTCAGTTCCGGGTCTCCAATCAGACGGACAGCTCTTCTCTGAATAGAATCCAACAAATGCAGTGTATGGGGAGCGGAGCTCCAAACATGGGAGCAGTATTCCATAGCTGGTCGAATTTGAGCTTTGTAAAGAATTAAAAGTTGTTGTGGAGTGTAAAGCTTTCTGGTTCGAAATAATATTCCCAACTTTTGAGAAGCTCTCCTTGCTATGCCTGCAACATGTTCATGCCAGGACATATTTGCTCCCAAATTAACGACCAACAAATTGAGTGACGATGTTAGAGGGATGGAGTGCCTCGACATAACTATGTCGGGTTCAGCAACGTTAACTTTTTTAGAGAAAAACTGCCGCCTGGGTTTTTGTAGCGTTAAATTTCACTTGGTTACTGTCACCCCAAGATAGAATTTCTTCCAGGTCTTTGTTACGTTGAATGACTTCCTGCTGTCTGCGGATATTCGTCTGAGTAGCCAATGTCCGAGCGTTCAAAGTGAATGAAGAGATAAGTGCACTGTCATCTGCAAAGCTGTAGATTGGATTCTCGTTCTTTTCCAGCAGATCGTTAATGTAAATGAGAAAGAGAGTAGGAGACAGTATGAAGCCTTGGGATACACCGGCGTTGATAGTGAAGGTGTTAGAAAGAAATCCGTCGACTGCCACTCGTAAAGAACGCTCTTTGAGGAAACATGAGAGCCACAAACAGAACCTTTCAGACATACCATAAGAACGTAGCTTAGCCAACAGCCCATCGTGCCAAACACGGTCGAATGCCTTGGATATGTCAAGAGCAACCGCTCGAGATTCTCCAAAGGGTTCAATTGCGTTGTTCCAGACATGTGTTACATAAGTCAGAAGATCTCCTGTTGATCTATTTTTACGAAAGCCATATTCCAAATTAAGCGTGATCGCTAATAATGTTGAATCCTTCAAGATATTTGATTGATAGCCTTTTCCATGATTTTCGATATTATTGAAAGCAGTGCCATTGGTCGGTAGTTATTTGGCAAGGTCTTCTTGCCTTTTTTAGGTATCGGCTGAACTGTAGCACATTTCCTGCAGGAAGGAACTATTCCCTTTCTGTAGGATAGGTTGAAAAGTCTACAGAAAACTGGTGTTAGTTCCCTCGCACAGTTTTTAAGAACTATGGCAGGTATTCCGTCAGGGCCAGAAGCCTTTTTGGTGTCTAGCTTCATCAGTATACGCTTTATGATACGCTGTCTGAAGACAACATCGGGCGTCCTTGACTGCACTATGGGAATAGTAGATGGTGTTTTTCCTTGGAAATCGACATTAGAATGTGAAGCAAAGGGTTCAGCCAACAAGTTCGCTTTCTCAACAGGTGTCGTTGCAATAGAATTATCTGGCCGTGTGAGTGGTGGTATGGTGGATTTGGAGAAATTTTGACTAACTGCCTTAGCGACCGACCAAAAGGACCTGAAATTTTCGGGACAAGCGAGAAGTTTGTTTCTAATCCGTTGATTGTGTACCTCCTTGGTTTCGTCGATAGCCTCTTTGCATCTGTTCCTGGCACGAACAAATGTGTAACGATTTATGGTGTTAGGATTTTCATGCCATTGTCGGTATGCAAGGTGTTTAGAAGCAACAGCTTCTTTGCATTTTCGGTCAAACCAAGGCTTGCCGTTGGGAAGGCATTTCTTCGAAAAAGGGATGTAAATGCCTCCATACCGGCCAAAATAACATCGGAAACCTCCCTGGCGCAGTCAAATGGGTCGTCGGATCGAAAAACAAACGTCTAACCAAGGGAAAGTTCGAAAATATTCCATGAGATCTTCCCATTTAGCAGACTTGTAGTGCCAAATCTCGCGCAGTTTAGGCGTCTCTCTGTCACTGATTGGTAGAATACTCGATGTCGAAAATAGTTTATGGTCGGAAGAACCTAACGGCGGATTTACGCTGACCGTGTAAATCTCCGGATTGGTGGTTAAAAAGAGATCCGTGTTGGTTCGTCAATAAGCTGTGTTAAGCCACAACTTCTCGATATAAGGGGGAGTGACCGCGAATTTCTATAATTTTATAAAAATAATATAAAGAAAAGTGTGCGCAAGTATTACATTACGTATATTTTTGAATCCATGATTTTACCAGCTTCCATTTGACACCCCACACGATGACCAAAATAAAAATTTTTTCAAATAATTTTTTTTTTTATTTTTGTTTCATTTTATTTTCTTTTTACAGTAATTAACCTTGTTTGATAAAAACATGATTTACTGCTAGAAAAACATTCTCAACCTCAAAAAACGACAAATTTATCCTTTAATTAATTTTTAAATTAAGGGAAAATCTCTAAATCGCAATTTTTTAGTATTTTTTGAATCCAGTTTCTCGCATTAAAAAAAATTTTTTGATCAAGAACAAAAATGACATTTTGCAGAGAATATTTTGAAGTTTTGAAAACTTTACTTGAATTTTCTGTACGAGTGTCATTTTTGCTTTGAACGACAATAACTCCTCACAAAATCATCGTACTAAGTGTTTGGTTCGCTCAAATGAAATAGGATCAAAAATGCTAAAACAGCGCTAAGGAGGAATCACGGAAAAAAATTTATCGAAGTCTGTGGACCTTTTGAAAAGCAAGCAAAAATTTGAAATTTTTTTTTCCCGATAGTTTTCTAATGAGTACCGGAAAAAACCGTTAATGATGATAAAAATATTTAGGCTAAGAATCTGAAAACTAGAAACTTGAAGCTACAATTTGCTTTCTTTTTCATCGCTCTACCCTCTGTTTTCGCTGAAATACAGCTTCTTGAAAATCACTCAAAAATTTCGAATTGCTTTTTTGATTCTTTAATTTTTGCTCGTAGTGTACAGGGTGAGTCAACGATAGAGTAAAGGTCATTATCTCATTTATTTCGGAAATGACGAAAAAATATTAAATACAGTAGTTTTAGGAAATGTTAAGGTGCACAGTTTAAAATTATTTTTGAGTATACAGGGTACTTCAAAAAAATGTGGCCGATATAAATGTAAAATATGTTTTTTTAAATGGAACATCCTATTTACTAATTATTTTTAAATTCTGCGTAAAATTTTATAACGATAGTTTATTAATAATGGAATATACCTAAACCTAGCAGTTTTTCTAATATTTCAATTTTTTTTAAAAAATGCTAGTTTCAGTTTTGTAAAAAAATGCCAGTTGCACCATTGTTTCTGAAGATGGAATTCTTATAATTGGTAGAGATAAAAAAATATATATGTAAAGAAATTTGAGTTAGATGCTACAGGGTGTTCAAAATAAATTTATGCATTTCGAATATTTTAAATTGAAAAATCTTACATTTTTTAAATGGATATTCTAGTTTCGCCAAAAGTCACTGTAGATTTGATTGCAAGTATTAGTGCACTGAACTCAAGTTCAAATTTAAACCTTGTATATCACAAAATTTCGATTTTCACAATTTAACGTCTTTTAACTATCTCAACGGCGGACTAATTTACCTCCACATACACACATTCATACCTAGTACTCCCATGAATACTATTACAATGAAAACACTGCCTAAACATTTAATTTCTATGAAAATTAAAACAAATTATTGTGGAATATATTTATAATGAAAAAATTAATTTAACATTTACTCAAAATGTCCCCCTCTTGCTCCTACACAAGCCCTCAAATGATTACACCACTCGTCTATGGCAGCACGCACTTGATCCAACTGAAAATTGTACACTTCTTTTGTTAAAACTCCTTTTAAAGAGTCAAGATGTGCATGTCTTTTAGAGCAAACTGAACCCTCTAAGAGGCACCATAGTTTAAAATCTAAAGGATTTAGATCAGGACTTGCCGAAGACCAATCTTCGGTAGTAACAAATGAAGGCACATTTTGTTGAAGCCGTGCTTGTGTTGTTTTAGCTTTGTGTTCTAGTGCAGAATCTTCCTGGAAGATACAATACTTATTTTTGAGAAGAGTATGGTTTAGAGGTTTCACAATATTCTCTAAAATAGTGTCTTAATATATTTTAACCGAAGTTTTCACACCTTTTTCATAAAAAAATGAATACTGGTAATCCCATCAAAGCTAACTCCCCCCGAAACCATAACTGATGCTGGATGATGACCCCTCTGGACTTTTGGAACAAGTTCAGATGCTTCCTTAAAAGATCTGCCATAAATTCTATCATTTGCTTATTGGAAAATTGTTGCACAGTGAAAATTTTTTCGTCGGTAAGCAAACTTTTTCTGTGTTTGTCACTAGCGTATTCCTTCAACAAACTTTTAGATTTTTGCCATCCAAATCCGCCAAGTCTTAGATCTTCTTTAATAATAATAATCTTTATTGATAGATAGAATATCCATTTACAAGACAAATGTGTAAATTACAAGGAAAAGAAAAAAGAAAATTACAATAATTGCTTAAATAAATATAACAACAATATAAATAACCCGTACATACCGTTCAAAAATGTGGACACGTCCACCAAGCATCAAGAACCTTCGTCTTCATCAATTTAGTAAACTGAGCATTAGTTAAGTTATGCATATCGAAATCGCTACAAACCACATTGAAAATATTTATGGATTGATACAAAGGAGTCTTCATTAAAATATTAGTTCTTGGTGTACTCAAGCAAAAAACATGAGGAAATCTGGTAAGTCGAGACGGCACATGAAAGTTAATTTGGGAAAGCAGGTCAGGGCAATCAATAAAGGATTTACATATCTTGAACAAAAATTGAACCAGCAAGTAAATCCTGCGATTCATCAACGACGGCATGTTGAAACGCGCTAACAAGATCTTGCTTTCTATACCTCTAGGAGAGTAAGTACCGCCATCTCTGAAGCACAGGAACTTAAGGAACTTTCTCTGTATGTTCTCTATTTCTATCAATGTATTTGTGATAGATTGGGTGCCAAATCACTGCGCCGTATTCCAACTTAGATCGCACATAGCAAAAGTAGAGCATTTTGAGGGACCCTATATCCACCAACCCCCTTGAATTGCGAAAAATAAATCCAAGCATCTTCAACGCTTCTCCACAAACACGTTCAATGTGATCGGCAAATGACAATCGGGTATCAAATACCACTCCCAGGTCCCTGAAAGTATAGCAACGATTTATAATCGCTTTATCCAAGACATACTCATAATGAGTGGGTTCAGTTGGTTGGAGAACGACATAACAAAACATTTCCCGAGATTCAAGGTTAACTTGTTGATAGCACACCAATTTTCGATAGTACGTATGTCTTTCTGAAGCATAATACAATCGTTAATGTCATGAATTACCCGGAACAGTTTAAGATCATCAGCAAATAAGAGTGTGCTACTAGCAATGGACTCCACAATATCATCTATAAAAATTGAGAACAACAATGGTGAGAGGTGTTGTGAAGTGCCGCTAGCAGCTACAAATTGAAATGAATGATGTCCTCGGATATCAACATATTGAATACGATTATGTAGATATGATCGAAGGAATGATATCAAATCATTGTGGAACCCCATACTAGCCAGTTTACGTGCTAGAATGGAATGATCAATACGATCAAATGCCCTCGTGAAGTCTGTGTAGATAGCGTCGACCTGCTGACGATCTTCAAGGGCTTTCCCCGTGAATTGCGCAAAGGAAGCCAAATTGCTGACCGTGCTGCGGCTGCCAAAGAAACCATGTTAAGCCTGCGTCAAACGTCTCTTAATCTGCTTAAACAATGAGTCATATATTGCCATTTCAAAAACTTTAGCAAATGGTGACAATATTGCCACAGGCCTGTAGTTGGAAATGATACTAGTATCGCCCTTCTTGAATACAGGTGTAATTCTTGCTGTTTTCCATATTTCAGGAAAAGTGTTAGATTTCAGTTATAGATGAAAGATAAGGGCCTCAACAAGGCTTGCGCGCAGTCCTTAATAATAAAACAAGGGACCTTATCAGAGCCTTGAGTGAACTTATTCTTTGACTTAGACAGAGCAGCCAAGATCATATCATCAGTAAGGCAGTGAAGAGAGACAAGGGGAATCAAATCGGCACCTCCCTGGAGACAATTATGCCCTGTAGGTGTAGGGGCACAATACATGCCACAAAAAAAGTGTGCAAAAGCATCTGCAATCTTTTTCGGATCTATATAAGAGCATTGGAGGTCATCGTCCGTGAAAGACTCCGGCAGCGAGGTCATCGACCCTTCAAGTTTAATAAATGACCAGAAAGATCGAAGGTCCTCATTTTTCAAAATTTTCATCTCACGAGATAAATTTTTTTTGTTTGCAGAGAGGATTTCGGTCAATTCTCGCTTTTACAGCTTTAACAGCTTATGGTGTTCGAACTGTCCTTGATCTTCCTGTTTTTTATGTCTCCTGTGTCAATAAATAATTTTTTTTCGCCCCATAAACAAACATGCGACTTATTTTAAGCGGTTTTAAGGTCTTAAAAATGTCGCCAAGCTAAACAGCAATCCTATTTTCGTAATCACCCCCACTGCATTGTTTAAAGAATTCAAATTGTAAATATATTTATACACAATAACTGTATAACAACTGAATAACAAATCCTTTAAATAATTTCACCAAAAAGTGTTAATGTTTATAGAGGGCATACGTGAAAATTTGTAACAGTATTTATGGGAGTACTATGTACATAGGCAATAATTGGCATAATGGCTTGGTTAAGTAAACATTAACACGACTTTAACGACATCCTGTATACGGTGGCAATTTTTTTTCTCGCTCACCTCCCCGCCTAAGTAGTAATTTTACCTTTTTTTTCATATCTTGAGGATATCGGCGGGGGGATGTCATAATACTGGGTATTACGTAATGTAATAATTAGTGTTATATACATGACAATATAATAACATCGCAGGTTTACACCCGTTCCCTTTAACCAAGTTAAATTCTAATGAAAGGTTGTTTACTTAAACCGGCCTGAAACCTAAATTCAGCATACAAAATTTTCTTTTCAAAACGTTAAATTGACTTGGATGTTGCTTGAAATGAAAGTTATTTTATCATTTTAATCACGGATTTACGAATCGCAAAATAAATTACATTTTCTGACAATCGTTTGAGCTAAAATTACCTTCAAAAGACTTATTTGCAGGAGGAAATTGTGTAAATGATTGTGCAGTAGCAGATTTGTGGAAAAGGGAACAGATGTGGCCTGACCAAAATTTAATCAAAAGGAATAAAAAATTTAAACAAATGTTTAAGATCATCACTTATGTTTATTATTGCTGACAATTGTTTCGACACACTGTGTCTTCTTCTGGAGCACGATGTAAATTAACTAACAAAGTATGTTTCAGAATACATAGTTTACCTAATTACAAGCACTAAATTCATTAACAATATTTACCTTAATACCTAGAACAAGTTCAATGAAGGAGACCCTCCCACATCTAATTGATCGTTGAGTAATAGACCTCAGGATTTTTTCTGATTAATTTCTACCTGTTCTAAACAATTCAGTAATTTTCCTTTCTTTCCGTTATACAAAATTTTGAAATCTTCATTGAATGTATGATTTTCCTCTGTTAAATGTTTGGCGTAATGAGATTTGTTATTTTTCATTCTAAAGCTTTGTTTATGTTCGTTTATCTATAATATATATAAAATGCAACGTCTCTCCGTCTGTCTGTCTGTCTGTCTGTTAGTGCGCTTATCACTGGAGAACCACTTATCCGAATTACATCCTTTTTTTTTAAACATACATATGTTCTCTGGCCAGGTTATAGGCTATATCTTATTACGACAGGTAGCATAAGGAATGAGCAGTGACGATAATAGTGAATGGAGTCGGAAAAAAGTTTGCCGCTAGCGCGTTCCATTGCAATACACAGCCTAAACCATTAAATATGGAACAATATTATGTAGCAGAGAATATCTATAATCTATAATACATATAAAATGCAATGTTTCTCTGTCTGTCTGTCTGTCTATTAGTGCGTTTATCACGCGAGAATCACTTATCCGATTTACGTGTCTTTCTTTAAATTTATACATATATTCTTTGGCCAGGTTATATAATAATAATAATAATCTATATCTATATAATATATATAAAATGCAACGTCTCTCTATCTGTCTGTCTGTCCGTTAGTGCGCTTATCCCTCGAGAACCACTTATCCGATTTACGTAATTTTTTAAATTCATACATATGTTCTCTGACCAGGTTATAGATATATATTTTCTTACATCTATAATATATATAAAATGCAACGTATCTCTGTCTGTCTGTCCGTCCGTTAGTGTGCTTATCACTGGAGAACCACTTATCCGATTCACGTACTTTTTTTTAAAAAACATACATATGTTCTCTGGCCAGGTTATAGACTATATTTTATTACGATAGATAGCATAAGGAATGAGCAGTGACGATACTAGTGAATGAACTCGGAAAAAAATTTATTGCTAGCGCGTTCTCTTGCAATGCACAGCCTAAACCATTAAATATGGAACAATATTATATAGCAGAGAAATATCTAGAATATATATAAAATGTCTGTCTGTCCGATTTACATGCTTTTTTTTAAAACATACATATGTTCTCTGGCCAGGTTATCTATCTATAATACCTATAAAATGCAACGTCTCTCTGTCTGTCTGTCCGTTAGTTCGTTACGTGTTTTTTTTTAAAAAGATACATATGTTCTCTGGCCAGGTTATAGGATATATTTTAGTGCGTTAGGTAACATAAAGAATAAGCAGTGAAGATAATAGTAAATCAAGTCGGAAAAAAAAAAAAGGCTACCGTTAGCGCGTTCTCTTGCAACACACTGCCTAAACCATTAAATATGGAATAATATCATGTTACAAAGAATATAATATATATAAAATGCAACGTCCCTCTGTCTGTCTGTCTGCCCGTTGGTGCGCTTATCACTTGAGAACCACTTATCCGATTTACGTGTTTTTATAAATTTATACATATGTTCTATTTAATTCGATATAAACCTAAATAATGGGAGATAAGGTGAGATAATGGGAGATAAGTATAAATAAGGGGCGATATGGAGAAATAATGGGAGATAAGCAGAGATAAGTCTAGATAATGGGAGTTATGGTGAGATAAGGAGAAATAATGGGAGATAAGGAGAAATATTGCGAGATAAGTTGAGATAAGCCTACATAATAGGAGATAAGGTGAGATAATGTGAAATAAGGGGAAATAATGGGAGATAAGGAGAAATAATGGGAGATGAGCAGAGATAAGCCTTGATAATGGAAATTATGTAGAGATAATGGGAGATAAGAAGAAATAATGAGAGATAAGGGGAAATAATGGCAGATATTTTATTACGTTAGGTAACATAAGGAATAAGCAGTGACGATAGTAGTGAATCAAGTCCACGCGAGCGGAGCCGCGGGCACTGCTAGTTCTGTTATAAAAGGGTCTGCCTGTTTGTCCTATATACGTTTTGTTGCAAGTGCCACAGCATAATTCGTAAACCCCCGATTTATTTTCTTTTTTTGTTTTACTTTTATTATTTTTAATCTTTCCAAAAATTAATTAAAATTGTGCTAAAAGACATAAGCATTTTCACAGAGAATGAAAAATTCAGACTTGTCTCGATGAACCCTCAAGTTCCAAAACTATATTATCTTATTAAATTACATAAAAATAACTCACCAATTCGTCCGGTAGTTTCATACATAACAGCGCCAGCTTTTTCTTTATCAAATAAATTGATTGAGGTTTTGACAAAATATTATAAATTCACCTCTAAATATAGTATTAAAAATAGTAATGAACTGATAGCAAAAATTTAATCCGTTAGTTATTCCAAGTAACTCCAGATTTATATCGTTTGATGTACAAAATCTTTTTCCTAGTATACCACCATCAGACGCTATAAATTTGGTCCAAAGATTACTCAATAAAAATAATGTTAACCCAATAATTAAACAAGAAATAGATATCTTAACATTGTGCTTAGATTAGAATTATTTCGAATTTAATGATAACATTTACATAAGTAAGAAAGGTTTAATAATGAGAAACCCATTTAGTCCAATTTTATCTGAAATTTTCATGGACCATTTAGAAGAACAAATCAGTAATTCTCATCTTTTTAAAATTTCTTTTATTGGTACCGGTATGTAGATGATATATTGACTTGCTTTACAGGCACAGATCGACAATTAAAACTTTTTCTAGATTATATTAACCAACTTCATAATAATATTACTTTTACAACAGAAATAGAAACAAATAAATCGATTAATTTCCTAGATTTAAAAATATCAAACAAAATGAATAAACACGATTTTGAAATCTTCCATAAATTAACATACTCAGACATAATTATACACGCTAATTCTAACCACCCGTTCACCCATAAAATCTCGGCTTATAATAGTTTCATCCATACACTAATAAATACACCACTAACGGAAGAAAATTTTCAGAAAGAATTACATATTATCAAACAAATTAGTATAAACAATGGATACAAGAGCGATTTCGTAGATAATATTTTAATTAAAAAACAATTTTAAAAAAAGCATTAGGACTGGTGTACCCGTACAAACAACTAAACAAAGAAAAATTTATACACTCACTTATACCGGAAAAATAACTAATAAAATTCAACATTTTTTCCATAGAAATCATGTAAATATCGCTTTCCGTACAAATAATACATTATCTCGACATATTAAAAATAATAAAAATAAAACAAAAAAACCGGTCAAGTGCAAGTTGAACTTGCACAATTAGTGTTCCGTACGTTGATTGTTTTTAAAATGAAAAATTTTTGTTAGGATGTTATAAAATGATCAGTGACTTCACAAAACACACCCCAAATGAGTTTTCAACAAAGTTTGTTTCCAATCTTTACTGAAATCTGATGACCTTGAAATTTTGTTTTTTTTTATATACCAAATAAATTATTAAAGGTAATGTACTCGTGATAATTTTCGTTCAATCTATACCCCGTGGAGAATATTCCAGAATTTTTTCAAAATTTTTTGATCAGTGCTTTTCGAGATAAGGTAGGAAACAGCGATTATTTGAAAGTAATACGAAGAAAAGTGTGCGCAAGTATTACATTATATATATATTTTTACTCGTGTTTTCACAAGCTTTCATTTGACACCATACTCGATGACCTAGTAAAAAAAATTTTTTTTCACTTCCGATTTCACCCCTCAAAACGAACCCCTTAAGTCAAAATTTATGTTACGGTGATATAAAATGATCAGTGACTTCACAAAACACACCCCAAATGAGTTTTCAACAAAGTTTGTTTCCAATCTTTACTGAAATCTGATGACCTTGAAATTTTTGTTTTTTTTTTTATATACCATATAAATTATTAAAGTTAATGCACTCGTGATAATTTTCGTTCAATCTACACCCCGTGGAGAATATTCCAGAATTTTTTCGAAATTTTTTGATAAGTACTTTTCGAGATAAGGCCCGGGACAGCGATTTTTCGCGAATTTTTAAAAATAATGCAAAGAAAAGTGCGCGCAAGTATAATATTATATATATATTTTTTACTCGTGTTTTCACAAGCTTTCATTTGACACCACACTCGATGACCCAGTAAAAAAATTTTTTTTTTTCACTTCCGACTTCACCCCCGAAAACTAACCCCTTAAGTCAAAATTTAATTCTCAAAACTACATGGTTCTGATGAGGCCATCAATTCCTATATTATTACCAAATTTCACCTTTCTATGTCAAATAGTTTCGAAGAAAATCGGGTGTGACAGACAGACAGACAGACACCGAAGTGATCTTATAAGTGTTCCGTACGGAACACTAATAATGATCATTAGTAAAACGAATGATAACACAGGCCACCAATGAAAAAACTTTTTTAATAATTTCACCTGATTCCTATGTTTTTGGTGTGCTGAGTCCGAAAATAGTAATGAAAAAGTCGTATCAACCACCAATTTTTCACATTTTAATATTCAGAATGTGAAAAGTTTATTTTTTGTCATTCGAATGTTATTAGATTGGTAATAAAATCAGAATTTTGTAAGGTTGGCAGAAAAATCAAATGTTATTAGGTTTGGCAGTTCCGATAAATGTCACAGCTGTTTGTTTCCTTCCAGTTAATATAACCAGCATTGCAGTGTTTAACCCATGTGCTTTAATTCACACTCAAAGTATGGCTAATCGTGGTTGTAAAAGCTCTCCCAACACTTTTTGTTATATATGTGGTGAGATTGTAGTTAAAAAACATCAAAGAAACATTACTGACTTTGTAAAAAAAGTATACTTTGCATATTTCGGTGTAGAAATCGATAATCAAGAAAAATGTTGGGCTCCTCACAAAGTATGTTATGTTTGTGTCAAAGATCTTAAGATATGGTATAAGAAAGAAAAGAAAGCTTTTAGATTTGCAATACCCATGGTATGGAGAGAGCAAGAAAATCATTCAAATAATTGTTATTTTTGCAGCGTTAGTGTTTCTAGATATAACTCCAAAAATAAGAAAGTAATTGTCTATCCTAACTTTACTTGAGCTAATCGGCCGGTAGGACATGGACCGGGCTTCCTATCCCTGCGCCACCTCAGTTTATTGATGACGTTTTACAGTCCAGTCCCGAATTTAATGAAAGTCGACCGGATGATAATGAGTTTCAATGTTCTCTAGAAAATTTAAAACCATAGTTGTTTACACAAGCTGAGTTAAATGATTTAGTGAGAGATTTGGGTTTGGCTAAGGAAAAAGCAGAATTGCTTGATTCTAGGCTGAAAGAAAAACATTTGTTGGAATCTGGATTATCAATTAAAAGCCTAATCAAATAAAAGTACGGTTTAAGTTTTTATTTTTTATGTATCAAATTTTCCCTATTTTGAAATTTAATCGATGTCATATTGTGAGAGAACTGTGGGTGATACAAAAAAACTGACACCAGGTTTCAGCACCCAAAAATACATAACACTTAGATGTATTAATTTAAAAAGTTTTTTACAAATATTTTTTTTGTTGGCCTGTAGAAATTAATCAGAAAAATTATCAGGTCTATTACTCAACGATCAATTAGATGGGGGAGGGTCTCCTTTATTGAACTTGTTCTAGGTATTAAGGTAAATATTAATAATGAATTTAGTACTTGTAATTAGGTAAACTATGTATTCTAAAACATACTTTATTAGTTAATTTACATCGTGCTCCAGAAGAAGACACAGTGTGTCGAAACAATTGTCAGCAATAATAAACATAAGCGGTGATCTTAAACATTTGTTTAAATTTTTTATTCCTATTTATTATGGATCTCCATCAAGTAACGGCTAAGTCAGTGCAGTATTCAAAATTTAATCGACAAGCAAAGACTACTATGACATTTTTTTTAATATGCGAACTATTGCTATGTATTAAAATATTTATTTTTTAGGTTGGTAGTTGGTAGCGTTTGACAAGGTGAGATGGCCGAAACTGTGGTCGATTCTGATAAAAATGGGATCTTCGCCATACTTATTAAAGCTAATACAAACGCTTTACGAATTCAACATAGCCAAAGTGCGTGTTAATAACATGTACAGATAAAGCTTCACCACGGAAACCTGTGTCCCGCAAGGATGCATTCTTTCGCCACTACTGTTCAACATTTATATGGAGTATATAATGCGCGAAGTTTTCAATAATTGGAATGGTGGTATCGCCGTTGGAGGATCACGCATGCAGAACTTATGCTATGCAGATGACACCTTGATTATAGCTGCAAATAAAGGTGAATTAGAGGTCATTATGCAAAGTTTGACAAGAATCAGAACTGGAAGTAAACAACAACAAAACAAAAATAATGATCATTAGTAAAACGAATGATAACACAGGCCACCAATGAAAAAACTTTTTTAATAATTTCACCTGATTCCTATGTTTTTGGTGTGCTGAGTCCGAAAATAGTAATGAAAAAGTCGTATCAACCACCAATTTTTCACATTTTAATATTCAGAATGTGAAAAGTTTATTTTTTTATCATTCGAATGTTATTAGGTTGACAAAAAATCAGAATCTTGTAAGGTTGGTAGTAAAATCAAATGTTATTCGGTTGACAGTTCCGATAAATGTCACAGCTGTTTGTTTCCTTCCAGTTAATATAACCTCGCATTGCGGTGTTTAACCCAACAACCAGTCAAAGTATGGCTAATCGTGATTGCAAAAACTCTCCCAACACTTTTTGTTATATATGTGGTGAGTTTGTAGTTAAAAAACATCAAAGAAACATTACTGACTCTGTAAAAAAAAAAGTATACTTTGCATATTTCGGTGTAGAAATCGGTAATCAAGAAAAATGTTGGGCTCCTCCCAAAGTATGTTATGTTTGTGTCAAGAAGGAAATGGTATAAGAAAGAAAAGAAAGTTTTTAGATTTGCAGTACCCAGGGCATGGAGAGAGCAAGAAAATCATTCAAATAATTGTTACTTTTGCAGCGTTAATGTTTCTGGATATAACTCCCAAAATAAGAAAGTAATTATCTATCCTAACTTTACTTCAGCTAATCGACCAGTAGGACATGGCCGGGACTTCCTGTCCCTGCGCTACCTCAGTCTATTGATGACGTTTTACAGTCCAGTCCCGAATTTAAGGGGGTCACTACCGAGGTCAATTTACATTGAAAAGTAAAACCCATTTTCTCAGCAAAACCGTTCATCCTATTTCAACGAAACTTTGCACACTTATTATTTATTATTATATAATTTAATGGGACTAAAGGTTTAAAGAAATAATTTAAAATACATTTTCTAGAAATTTTGAAAGTTCATGAATTTTATTTGTATGTTTGAATTGACGCGGTAAATTACCAGCTGTTTCGTTTGACATTTCCTTAGTCCGAACTGTAGACAGTGTTGCCATGGATATTTAAAAAAAAATAGCTCAATAACTTTTATAGTTTTGAAGATAATGGGGCAAATGTACAAAAAAGTCAATTTTTCAGGAGAGCCGAAAAAAAAACTAAAAAGTTGTAGTTTTGACTGCTTTTTTTGTTATAATCAACTTTTTTTAATTTATTTCTAGAGTGTTTGTCTTCTTTTTTTTTGCAAAAACAAGTTTGGCAACACTGATTGTTTACAACAAAATATGTTTTTTTTTCCAAATTTTTTTTTTTTAGTTTTGTTTTGTTTGGTTATATTTTACGTGAGAGATTGTTTTTTGTTTACATAGTTACAAATTTTTTTCCTGTTTTCTGTTACTATTGCTGTTTTAAATTTTATTATATTGTTATTTTATTATAGTTTTGTGAAGAAAAATGACTAAGCCAAAGACTAGCTTCAAGAGCAAGAAAAGGAATAAACCTTTTAGTGGGACACATATTTCTGTTGCTCGTAAATTGGTCATGTCCTTACCATCTGTTGAATCAACACCATCAACCTCATCTGAAAATCGTACACCTTCTTCTTCAAAAAAAAACTAGGTAATCAAAATAAATTTGAGTCATTCATGAGCAAACCATGCGTATGATTTGGTGGATGTTGGAGAGCTGAGTAAAGCACTGAACTCAACAGTGGACTGCAAAAAATGTGGTGGTGAAATCACCCTAAGTGTTTGTTTGAGAAACGGTTTGGCATCCACTATAAAGATTGTTTGTCAGAATTGTCAAGTCCTAAATAAACTAAGGAACTCCAAGAAACTGGATTATGAACTCGAAGGTAAATCTGTGAAATTAGATACAATAAATATTAGATTTACTTATGCACTTAGGTGTACTGGTAAAGGATTTGCTGGAGCTAAACTTCTTTGTGCTATGATGAACATTCCTCCCCCACAAAGCAAGCACTTTTTGCACCAAAATGTTATTCGTTCAGCTCTTGAAGTAGTTGGAAAAGATATAATGGTGGCTGCCGTAGAGGAAGCCTGTATTTCAAATAGTGGCAACAGGGATTTGGCCATCTCACTAGATGGCAGTTGGCAAAAAAAAAAGGGGCCATACTTCTTTGAATGGCGTGGTCTCTGCTGCGAGTACTGACTCAGGCAAAATAGTGGATATTGTGGTACTCTCCAAACACTGTCATTGTCCACTAAAATTTCAGAATACACATAATGAAAATTGCATAGCCAATCATAGTGGTACCAGTGGGGCTATGGAAGCAGCTGGTGCAGAGCAAATTTTCCTGAGGTCAATGGACAAATACAATGTGAGATATTCTCACTACTTAGGTGATGGAGACTCAAAGGGTTTCTTGAAGGTTGTAGAACAAAACCGTTACGGAGATAGTCTCTTAGTTTCAGAAGTTAGAATGTATAGGACATGTACAAAAAAGGATGGGATCTAGACTCAGAAAGCTAAAAAACTTCCTACACATCCAAAAAACTGCAAGATGGAAAGCCGATAGGAGGAAAGGGCAGACTCACGGATGTGGCAATAAACGACATTCAAAAGTTTTATGGCTTAGCCATACGAAGAAACGTTGGCAGCTTGGCTGAGATGAAAAAAGCAGTATGGGCAGAATTTTTTCATCTCGGCTCAAACGACCAGAATCCGGCACACAATTTATGCAGCTTGGACTGGTGTAAGTTCCTCAAGGCCCAGGCAGAAAAAAAATTATATGAGCACTCAAAGCATTTTCATCTACCAAAAGTAGTAATGGAAATTTTGAAACCTGTCTTCAGGGACCTGGCGAATCCAGCCCTGTTAGAAAAATGTGTTCACGGTAAGACACAAAACACAAACGAAAGCTATAATAATGCATTGTGGGTTAGATGCCCAAAAAATATTTTTGTAGAGAAAAGCACACTAGAATTAGGTGCATATGATGCACTATGCTGCTTCAATGAAGGTAATATTTCCCGCTGCCGAGTACTTGAAAAACTTTTCATTGACCCTGGAAAATTTACAATTGCTGGGCTGATGAAGGAAGATGAACTGAGAATAGTGAAAGCCGAGAAAGACTTACAACAAGCATCGAAATGCGAGAGGCAAAAAATTTCAAGAGCAAGAAAAAGTTTAGAAGAAAAATTTAAGAAGTTAGAAAAAAAAGAAGGCCCGTCATATGAAGCGGGTTCATTTTAGTTAAAAAAAAAGTATAACAAAATAATAAAATCTTATTATTACTTTTCAAAATATTATTGTAAAAAATAAAGTTTTTTTATTTGTATATAGTAAATAGTGTTATGTAATTATTCCTAAGCATTGTTAATAAAAAGTGGGATAATAATAATAATAGTGAAAATAATAATAACTTCATAATGGGTGGAATGGAGTGGTATATTGAAAGGTGCGTAGTGCGAAGCTAGGCAAAGGCTGAGCGGGACTCATATCTTGGCGATACTGACTGATGGCTCATACCTTGACTACTTTATATAAAAATTTCAGGCACTTATACTCATCGTATAATTGTGGGGGTTGGATTGTTTTGTGCAGAAATGATTGTAGATTATAAAAATGGAAAAAAAAAAAAAAAAACGTATTTTTTTTCATTTTTCTCGGTAGTGACCCCCTTAATAAAAGTCGACCGGATGATGATAAGTTTCAATGTTTTCTAGAAAATTTAAAACCACAGTTGTTTACACAAGCTGATTTAGTGGGAGATTTTGGGTTTGACTAAGGAAAAAGCAGAATTGCTTGGTTGTAGGCTAAAAAAACATTTATTGGAATCTGGAACATCAATTAAAAGCCTAATCAAATAAAAGTACTGTTTAAGTTTTTATTTTTTATGTATCAAATTTTCCCTATTTTGAAATTTAATCGGTGTCATATTGTGAGAGAACTGTGGGGTGATACAAAAAAAACTGATACCAGATACGGTTTCAGCACCCAAAAATACATAGCACTTAGATATATTGGTTTAAAAAGTTTTTACAAATATTTTTTTTTTGTTAGCCTGGGTAATCAACCTCAACATCTACTAGGGCATAAAATCGTAGGTTCCTCGGTCTCTAATTACCAATACCGGCCAGTGTCACTTAGAAATACGTAGGACACTCTCAATTGCTCGTTCTGCAACCACAAAATTAGTCAAAATATGGAAAGACTGTAGCATCTCGCGATCGACTGCAATATATGTATCGGAAACACAGACGATAAAGAAAGCTGATAGAAATAAAATTGCTGCATTTGAGATGTGGGTGTATCGTCGAATTCTCAAGATATCGTGGGTGGAACATCGAACTAACCAGTCTATTTTACAAGAACTAAAAGTTACTAAAAGACTGAACTCACTTATAAACGAGATATACTTGAGGTGTTTTGGCCACTTCAGCAGAAGACATAAACTGAAATCACTGGGAAAGCTTAAAGGCAAATCGCTGTCCCCCCACCTTATCTCGAAAAGTACTGATCAAAAAATTTTGAAAAAACTCTGGAATATTCTCCACGGGGTGTAGATTGAACGAAAATTATCACGAGTGCATTACCTTTAATAATTTATTTGGTATATAAAAAAAAAAACAAAAATTTCAAGGTCATCAGTTTTCAGTAAATATTGGAAACAAACTTTGTTGAAAACTCATTTGGGGAATGTTTTGTGAAGTCACTGATCATTTTTATACCAGCGTAACAACATTTTTTATTTTAAAAAGCAATCAACGGACGGAACACTAATTGTGCAAGTTCAACTTGCACTGGACCGGTTATTTTTATAGTTAATAAATTAATTCAGTAAAGACTTTTCGTTAAATTTTGTGAAAAAAACTAAATTTTTTGCATCAATAGATTTAAAATATTAGAATAGTGTTGTGATGACGAATGTTAGGAAAAATCAGATGTTTTCATGTGATACAAATCATTTAAAGAGAGTAGAGAAACAGTTGACCACGAGACGTGTCCTGGAAGACCGTCCACAGCAACCACCGACGAAAACATGAACAAAATTAAGGATCTTATACTCAATATAGGTCATTTAGGTATTAGAGGTCTTGTAAACCTAAAATATCAATTGGATCAATACATAATACTGTAGGATTGGATCATAAAACCGCCCCCGCTCTATGTAACTAAAGAATTAAATAAACAGTACAAAATAGAGGCAAAAATAACTTCTGTGGTAAAAACTAAATACATATTTACTTAGCAAACAACACAGCCAGGTACATATTAAAAGAAATGAAGAAAGTTAAATTTCTAGGTAACGTTATCGTGCTACCAATACTGTGAGGCAAATCATCAATCGATCAACTGCACGGATGAAAAATATGAATTTAAATGCTCGAATTACCAAAACCAAAATAGAAGAACAAGCAGTTGGAAAATATAGAAAGAAAGAGTTGCCAGTGGAACAACCGGAGAAACGGTGAAGCAGGAAAAAGGGCAGAGTAAATGTAGAAACTTTCGAGCTGAACGAAGAGCAACTCCCAACATTGTACAGCGAAAAAGATGTGAATAGACCACGCCCCCCTGAAAACCAATCACAGGTAGGTCAGCTAGCTTCAGAACCAAAAAAAACATAAATATTGAAGAAATAGTAAGATTAATTTAAAAGATTTTGTTACTGCAATCAAAAGAGCCGAAAGTAGAGAAGACAGAAGCTTTCACGGTGGTGGAAATCCTCGGCGACCTAGATCGTTAAGTCATATAGTGGTAAAAATCCGCCTTGGGATTCCCGGATCGCTGCGGATTGTACCGTACCACCACACAAAAATATAACTATCTCTACAGAAAGAGAAACACTTGATCCGAAACCTCACCGTAAAAAGGAAGCCGGCTAGCTATCGTCGTCACGTTAAAATGTGCCTCGTCGAGTTCCCCAGGGATGCCGCGCAAGTAGATGTTGTATTATGTATAACAATAATTGTTAACAATATGCGCGGTATCTCTGAGAAACTCGTCGCGGCACATTTTAAAGTGCTGGCGGTAGCCAGCCGCTTCGTTTTGCGACAACGTTTTTGTTTCTCTTGTTTGTCTTTCTGTAGCGATAGCTATATTTTCTGTGACAGTACATTACCAGGTGTACAAGTATGAAATGCAGATTTTTTTTCTAAAAAACATGTTAAATTCGGAAGAATGTTAAAAAGTGCTTTATTCAAAGTATGCTCCATCGCTTGTTATGCATTTTTTCCATCCTTCGGGCAATTTGTGAATACCACGCCAGTAAAAATCTTCCCCTTTTGCTACGAACAATTCATCGAGCCATTTTTTCACATCTTCGTACGAACCAAAGCGCTGCTCAGTAAGTGCGTGATCCATCGATGCAAACCAATGGTAATCGGAAGGAGCCAAGTCACACACGTATCTTGCGATGGAGCATGTTCACCATAAGCTTCTCGAAGTAATCGGAATAATTCAATAGCAGTTTTCCTCAAATGAAAACAAAAAATTAATGCTGTCCGCGAATGCTCTTTGTTCGGTATAAATTTCGACATATTGAACACAACAACACAACACTTTGCACACACTTTTCCAATTTATCACTCATGCGCGTCTGACACTTGTTGATGACGCAACAAAATGGCGCAGTGTCAAATCTTTATAGCACAAACTGCATTGGTGCACCATCTGTTGTCTGAAATCCGCATTTCATACTTGTACACCTAGTATTTACAATCAGAAACGTGATAAATACTACCAAAATTAAATATACTGATCCTGACATGCTAGTGACAGATTTATTTTTCTTTATTATGACAATATATTTATCGTTATTCTCACAGATCAGAAGATAACAACGCCCGCCCTCGAAATCCACCTTTGAAGGAATCCAAAGTAAGTGTTCATAAACACACCTTTTAAAAATGTTATAAATGTAGACTCAATTCAAGTGATTATTCTCCAACTCAATTCCCTTGTAATTAGAAAACAATTAAGCCAGACTTACCTTTTCCATAGGTATACCTCAACAAAAGTTAACTGTTAATTAAGTACTTAAAGATAAACTGATTAACCTACCCTTATTCCTGTAGACAGAAGACAGAAGTTGGTGAGTTGCGGACTAACAAAAGTCATAAATATTTAGGTCACCGCGAGCCTTGCAAGCACGTTCTTAACCCATATAATTTGTAGGTCTCGAGAGAACGAGCCGTCCTGCAGGAGTTTTGCTGCCTAAACTAAAGTAAATTTATAATGATAATATAACATAAAACTTACGAATTTTGTTGAAATTTAGCAAATTCAAGTGACGAAGCCAAATTTTAAAAATTTGTTCATTAACAAAATAGCGTAGTTAAAATAATTAGTTTCAGTAAATCACTTAAAACGTAACAAATAATTATTGAAACAAAAATATTTACAACAAATATACTTTATTCTTTGACCTGAAGTCTTTTATTATCCCTTTTCTTACCTAAATATTATTTAATCTATTTAATCTATTTAATCTATTTAATCTATTTAATCTATTTAATCTATTTAATCTATTTAATCTATTTAATCTATTTAATCTATTTAATCTTTTTAATCTATTTAATCTATTTAATCTATTTAATCTATTTAATCTATTTTAATATATTTAATCTATTTAATCTATTTAATCTATTTAATCTATTTAATCTATTTAATCTATTTAATCTATTTAATCTATTTAATCTATTTAATCTATTTAATCTATTTAATCTATTTAATCTATTTAATCTATTTAATCTATTTAATCTATTTAATCTATTTAATCTATTTAATCTATTTAATCTATTTAATCTATTTAATCTATTTAATCTATTTAATCTATTTAATCTATTTAATCTATTTAATCTATTTAATCTATTTAATCTATTTAATCTATTTAATCTATTTAATCTATTTAATCTATTTAATCTATTTAATCTATTTAATCTATTTAATCTATTTAATCTATTTAATCTATTTAATCTATTTAATCTATTTAATCTATTTAATCTATTTAATCTATTTAATCTATTTAATCTATTTAATCTATTTAATCTATTTAATCTATTTAATCTATTTAATCTATTTAATCTATTTAATCTATTTAATCTATTTAATCTATTTAATCTATTTAATCTATTTAATCTATTTAATCTATTTAATCTATTTAATCTATTTAATCTATTTAATCTATTTAATCTATTTAATCCATTTAATCCATTTAATCTATTTAATCTATTTAATCTATTTCTTTCTCAATTATAGTCACTTTTTTGTAAATGATGCTTAATTTTAATACTTACATTACATAATCGCCTTCATCGTCAACTAAGTGGCACGAAATTTTATTTTATCTCTACATTTTGCTCCAAATTAACAGTTGTTGTGTGGCCTCTGCCATCCTCAAAAAAAGTAGGAGCTCAATATGTACTGTCGTTGTGTCCCACGCCGCCGTAACTTAATGGAGATATATTAAATAAACAAATCAATTGCAGGCCGATACTACTATCCCGCCCGCCTCACCCTCTACAGCACCAGCCTCCAATGGGCCTCTATTACAACAAGCAGCTAGTATGGAAGTGCTAGGTCGCTGCGTCCACCAAGACGGCCAACCAGCTCCTAGGCAAGCTCTACCCACTTCTCAGAAAGTCCAGTATATTGTCAACACGCAACAAGTTAACCATTTATAAAATGATCATCATCGCTAATCTCACCTACGCCAAATATCACGACTCGTAGATCCACTCTCCAGATCATTCACAAAAAGGCTCCTCCACATCATCGGCAACGCCCCATGGCTCGTCTGCAACACACAAATTCACCGAAACCTCCAGACGTCAACAATTCCAGAATTTATGCAATGATTAGCTCAGATTTCTGGATAAACCCACTCGCCACTACAACCTCACCATCAGGAACGTTTCTGGACTCCCAACCAATGATAGAATTCACAACCCAAGACCCTCAAACCCGGCCTCCAAGGCAGATTTAGTTTTAAGTTAGTAACACCTCATGAAATATCTTAATTGTAAAATATCTTAAGTTCCATAAATACGTATCTTAAGTCTCAGATATCTTAAATTTTCATCTCATTTATATAAAACCCTTTCCTATGCTAAGTTAGTTCGGTTATTGAGATATACATATCTTAACATCTTAGCCCTTCCTAGTTTGCCCATAAGGCATACGGATAAAATGTTTCCTTAACACTTGGTTGGAAATCTTTTCGAGGAGCAGATAAAGAATCTGTAGCATTGGGCCAAACTTTCACCAAAATTTTAATGATGAAAATTGCTACATACAGACGTTCATTCATTATCTGATTAGTAGAGCCAGAGCATTACCAGTCAGAATAGTCCCCAGCCAGAAGACTGTCACGGACTATTTACGCATTGAGTATGCAGTCTTCCAAACTCACCCTTGAATAGAAGCCACGTTTAAATCGCTTTTTGATGTGCTCGGTCGCCCAATCCAAAGTTTACTCAAAATCGAACCAATTTCTTTAAACTTAAGACTTGTTTCATTTACGTTTTGGTATTTAACATGAAAATACGATAATTGTATTTGTTGTATGTATATATGGTATATACATATAAAGGGTGTTTTTTTATAGACGTATAAAACTTTAAGTTGGCAACACTTTTTTAACTGGCGGCCATTTTGTCAGCTGTCAAGTGATTTATGTTTAGTTTGGTTTGGCATTTCAACATGAATAGACTGACGCCTGAACAACGCTTCCAAATTGTGCAAATTTATTTTGAAAATCATGGTTCTGTTCGAAATACGTATCGCGCACTTCGTCCATTTTACGGTCAACATAATCGTCCATCAGAGCAATTAATTCGATTAACTATGGAACATTTTCGCCCCACGTTTACTCTAAATGATAATATGCGCCCACACAGACGTCGTACAGTGCGTACAGAAGAAGTCATTGCTGCTGTAGAGCGTAGCGTAGAGGAAGACCCGAATCAGTCTATCCGCCATCGTGCACGGGAATTGGATATGTGTCCATCCACTTTATGGAAGATTTTGCGGAAAGATCTTGGTTTGCGTGCTTACAAAATCCCACTCGTGCAACAATTGAAGCCACACGATCACCTAGCAGGCGTAGATTCGGTGAATGGGCCCAAAACAAGATTGCCGTTGATCCCGATTTTCATAAGCGAATTTTGTTTAGCGATGAAGCTCACTTTTGTTTGAATGGATACGTCAATAAACAAAACTGCCGTATTTGGAGTGATGATAATCCTCAAGTGTATGTTGAGACACCGTTACATCCAGAAAAACTGACTGTTTGGTGTGCTTTATGGGCTGGTGGAATCATTGGTCCGTACTTCTTTAAAAACGATGCTGGTCAGAACGTTACAGTCAATGGTGACCGTTATAGAGCCATGATTACTGACTTTTTCGTTCATCAATTGAACAACCATGATGTGCAGGAGCTGTGGTTTCAACAAGACGGCGCAACATGTCACACAGCTCGTGCCACAATTGATTTATTGAAGGAAACGTTTCGTAACCGCATAGTTTCACGTTTCGGACCCGTCAATTGGCCTACAAGATCGTGCGATTTAACGCCGCTAGACTATTTTCTGTGGGGATATGTGAAGTCGCTAGTCTACGCTGATAAGCCCGAAACGATTGACCACTTGGAGGACAACATTCGCCGCGTTATTGCCGATATACGGCCACAAATGTTGGAAAAAGTCATCGAAAATTGGACCTCCAGATTAGACTACGTCCGAGCCAGCCGTGGCGGTCATATGCCAGAAGTCATATTTAAATTATAATGCCAGAAGATTATCTTTCGAATAAAGTAAATTTCATGTCAATTTAAAAAATTCATCTTTGTTTTATTCCATTTCAAAGTTCTATACCTCTATAAAAAACACCCTTTATATATATATATATATATATATATATATATATATATATATATATATATATATATATATATATATATATATTCAACCACTTGCCTTTGAACGTCAGGAAAATTTTAAATAATAACCGATTTAGGAGGGAGGTTCGGAAGCTCTTAATTGGGAGGGCCTACTATTCAGTTAAGGAGTTTTTTGAAGACACTCTTTGATTGTCGAGTGTGTATATGGCGTATAGATGTATATGTCCTTTTCTTTTTAAAATCTAGAACACCTTCTGGTAATAGATCACTTCCAACGGGTGGATCTTCAATTTTGAATTAGTCGCCACCATTAGAAATAATATTCCAATATTTAAACTGCTCTTGTCCATTGCCATTTTTTAAAAGATTTTTAAAATCATCTGTAGTATAATAGCAGTAGAAAACATACCATGGCAAATTTTTAGCTTTCATTGGATATTCTTTAATGTTGTAAATGTTTTGCATAAAATATTTGATTTTGCAATATTGTACCATCTTTTACATACTAAGGAACAATTGAGAATATCCTTGGGTTTTAAATATAGAAATATATTTAAAATTATTTCTTCTGGAATGTAAACACCTCCCATACAAAGGCCATTTAGTGAATTTTCATCAGTTGAAAGTTGACTATGAAATTCCATTTCCATACAATTTTGTGATTCACTATCTCTATCTGAGTTTAAAACTTTTGAAAAAAAAAAGTTTCTAACTATATTTGTAGATGCCATTTTTTTTTACCAATCCAAATTTAGGTGTAACTAAAAAGATAAAAATTTTAAACTAGTTATACAATAAATTGGACAGTTTATTTATTAGGAAAATCTGAACTTTTGTACATTTTATATGAATAAATTTTAAACGTTTAGAAATAATATATATATATATATATATATATATATATATATATATATATATATATAATATATATATATATATATATATATATAATATAGATAGCTTTGTAGACAAAAGAACAATCTTTTTTTACAATTAAGCTTTATTTGATTTGATTTGATAATGTCAAAAAAGTCTCCATACACTCAAGCACTGCATTGAAAAAAACACATTATAATCAGCCACATTTTATCAAGGTATCTATTCCTCGCTAAACTGAAAACAAGTGAATAATTTTCGGCCATACTTTATAATCTGTCACTTGTTGCTAGTAATTTTGCAGTGGGTTTTCAAAGTAGTATTAAAAATGAGCGAGGAAAATTGTGATATTCCATTTCAAGTTCGAAAATTCATAATTGATTTGTGGAAAGATGGAGAAGCGTATAGAAATATAGAAAAATTTGTTAAAAAGTCGCATGCTACTATTCAGTACAATGTAAACCAGTATAAATCAACGGGTTCCTATAAAATTCGATCACGCTCCGGTCGTCCCAAGAAACTGACTCCACGTGAAGAGGCCAGTATTGTTAAAGAAATAATTATAGATCCCAAGAAGAGTGCACCAAAATTAAAAGAAGAAGTATGGGAACTTTTTTTGAAAAATGTTTATTCACAAACAGTGAGAAATTGTTTACACAGCACAGGCTATAAGGGGTGTGCAGCCAGGAAGAAGCCGTTAATTTTGGAAGCTAATAGAAAAAAGCGGTTAACTTTTGCTAGGGAATACGTTACTAAACGTCCTAAATATTAGGAATCCGGAATCTTTAGTGATGAAACTACAATTAACCTTTTTGGGTCTGATGGCAGAACTAAAGTTTAGAGAAAGAAGAATACCGCATTCGACATTAAAAACATCTGTTCCACGGTGAGACAAGGGGGTGGCAGTATTCTGCTTTGGGTATACATGTCCGCTGGAGGAGTTGGAAATTTACATGGATCAACATATTTATCTGAACATTTTGAGAGACAATTTAAGAGCAAACGTCCTAAAAATTAGCACTCAAAAAAAAGATTTTCCAACAGGATAGTGATCCGAAACATACCGCAAACTTGGTGTGAGAGTGGATGATCCATAATGTGCGACAGCAGCTTCATACACCTCCGCAATCGCCCGATGTTAACCCCATCGAGCATTTATGGTAGGAAGTTAAACGGTGCGTTCGCAAACATAATATTTCAAATTACCTAATATTGAACGAATGAGGGAACATGCCATCAGAAGTTACTAGAAAGCTGGTTGCAAGCATGGCAAAAAGGTTACAGGAGATTATCAACGCCAACGGCGGTCCCATCCCTAAACGAGTTGTTATTTTCCGCTAAACTCAGTCAAACTATTATTGGTAATTGTTAAGGGTATGGAGACTTCTTTGACATTAATTTTGTTTACAATGATGTAACTTCTAAATAAAAGGTTCCGTAGTTGTTTTAAACACTAATCTTTGTTGGTGTCAAATATTAATTTAAAAAATGTTTTCTCATAATTCCAATTAATTAGTTAAACATAACAGAAAAATACTATAGAAAGCAGGTGGTGTATGGACACTTTTTGGACTGACTGTACATAAAACTTTCGCATACATAAGCAAAAACTAAACATCCAAGAATCAAGGCTACTTTCTGTTCCTCCATCTTATCCCTCCCCCGTTACGTCCGTACAATAAATCATTTGCACTTATTTGGGTGCACTCTGTATTCAAACATATATCTATTTTATTTCTTGGATTCGGTGAATTTTCGATTCCTAAAATTTTCCATTTCATGTAAAATCTCTACAAACTTTTGTGAAAAATGGAACAAAAATTTTTAACCGCGTCGTAATTTATTTCAATTGCTTCCAGCATTTCTATAATTTATGTCCGAAGTCTAAAAACTCCCAGGTAAAGAAAAATCGATATTGTCGGTGTTTTCTGGCGACTGATGTTCCATGTTTAAGAGGATAGAACAATTTTCAGACATGCGAGGCAATTTTTTAGCTAAAAGGTATAACGCGCTAGTAAATAGTGACATGAAAATTTATAATCCAGGTACTGTATGAGAAGAAGAAAAGCGCTAAAGTCAGCGCAGCTCCCACCAAATCAAAATCCCTCGTATTTTAAGCAGAATGAATCAGTTTAAAGTAAACAGACTAAGAGTATTGTTTACTTATTAGCCTAGACCACTTCCCATTGGCGCGTCGTTTCGAGGCAGTCTTTCTTTGTTCCCATCCAAAGGGGCCTAAATTGACCCATTCCGCGGCCGCCAAAAATATAAAAAAATTGATGTCGTTTGTGAAGAAGTAGGTAAATCGTTTTAACGAGAAAAATGTCGACGACCAGCCAAAACGTGGCTCGGTAGGCCAAGTCACTCCGAAAGTCAAAAAACGAATCGTGTCTTTGTTTCTATTGAAAACGTTGGGTCTTTTGTAAAGAGAAAGCCCAGACTCTGAGGACTTTGACTCAGTTATCTCGCGAGATTCGAAAAATTTGGTGATAATTGCCCGAGTATGGGCGTTTTCAAATCCGCCGCTACGACACCGACACGGCAGAGACAACGATGGGCGGTTTCACATCTACCGACACGACACCGACACAGCATAGACAACGATGCCGGTGGACTAGAAATAACATTTAAATACGAGGGTTGTATGATGCGTACGTGACCTCAGCCAGAGATGGCGCTACTACTATTTAAAAAAAAATTGCGTAAATATAACCTTTCACAAGAATCCTGTCAAATTTTTAAGTGGCTGGACGTTGGGAAATCGTCGATATTGATGCTTTTGGATTATTCCAAGGTGTTTGATATGGTATGCCATGACTTACTGTTAGCTGTTCTAAATTTTGTTGGTTTTTCGAATGGTGCTATCGCGTTTGTTGGAAATTATTTGAGCAACAGACTCCAGTACATTGAAACGTCCATGGGATAGTCATCGAGGGAATTGGTGAAATGTGGCATGCTTCAGGGCTCCATATTGGAACCTCTACATTTACAATTTATACGAATAATTTTATTTCTTGTTTGAAGCATGTCAAGTCATATCTCTATGCCGATGACACTCAACTGTTGTACTCCTTTTTGTCTAGTGATTGGAGAATGGCTGAAGCAATGGTAAATAATGATTTAAGTGCTTTAGTGGAGTTTTCAGAGCGCCATGGTTTGCTAATTAACCCTGATAAATCATCTGTCATGATTTTTGGTAAACATAGGGACCGTTTGCAGCGTGATATCAGTAACATTGCTGGTCAACGTTTGGAATTGCAAAATAGTTCAAAAAATTTAGGTATTATAATAGACGCAAATTTGCGTTTCAAAGAACACGTAAGGCATTTTATACAAAGAGCCTATATGTCACTGAAAATGCTTTACCCACATCGACATCTTTTGGAAGAATCTCTCAAGGTAAAATTGGCAGATTCCCTTGTTTTAAGTCACTTTAATTATTGTGATATTATGTATGGACCGTGTTTAGATAAAGTAAACTTAAATAGAATTGAAAAAGTGCAAAGGAGCTGCTTACGCTTCATTTATGGTATAAGAAAATTTCAGTCAGGATAGACGTAGACTACATTCTTTGGTAATGTTTCATGTTTTTGTTGTTAATAACTGCCCACCATACCTAACAAATAAAATTATTTATAGAACAGACGTTCATAGGTTGAATTTAAGATTTGGTGGACTTATATCTCCACCACCTCACCGAACGGCTCTTTTTAAAAGACGCTTAATTCATGAATATTTATGCTAGATGATGTAGTTTACATGGGGTTGAACTTTGAACAGTTTTAATTGTTTTCAGCCGGCAACTGCAACGACACGGCACTGTTAATATCATTAAATGTGAAACTACTCCCATTTATTTAAATGTTATTTCTAGTCCACCAGCATCGTCTTTTTAGCCTACTACTAGCCTGGAGTTAATTTTTATCTGTTTGTTGGTATCTTCAGGGATCATAAATTTATTTTTTTTTTAATTCATTTTAAGGCCTACCCTTGCAGATACCATATTCAGCTGGTTTAATATTTCCTGTAGCTCACTGGTGTTATTAGCTATCACTACTATGTCGTCTGCAAACCTAAGGTAACTCAATTTAATGCCGTCGATGTTGATACCTTCTCATCCCAATTTACCTTCTTAAAAACGCCTCCAAGGGCCATCGTAAAACAGTTACGTGAGATAGTATCTCCTTTTCGCACTCCTCTTTTTAAGGGCATGTTGTTAGTGACAGTTGTTTCGTCAATTTTAATATGTATAGATGCTTCTTTATATAGATATTCTCTATTATTTTTATATATCTGGAATCTATTCTTGCATTTGCTAGGCTTCGCTGACCAGATTTCAGCAGTATCAAAGGCCTTATGAAAATCAATGAAGGCCAAATGTCTTGGTACCTTATATTCTGTACATTTTTCTATTACAGTACGTATTATGTAAAGGTGGTCGATCATGCTAAATCCTTTTCTGAAGCCCGCCTGTTCCACAGGTTGATAGAAATCTAGTTTTGCTGTTAGGTGATTGGTTAAGATTTTAGTGAAGAACTTATACGAGGCTGGTTTGAAAAGTCCGTGCAAAAATAAAAACTACTTATGTGTTTGGGGTAAACCTTTTTTATTTTTCGACATAGTCTCCTTTTAGGCTTATACACTTCGTCCAACGATGTTCTAGTTTGTTGATCCCTTCCGAATAATAGGATTTGTCCAAGTCTGCAAAATATCCATTAGTGTCTGCAATCACCTCCTCGTTTGAATAAAATCTTTGTCCCGCCAGCCATTTCTTCAAATTGGGGAACAAATAGTAGTCCGAGGGAGCCAAGTCTGGAGAATAGGGGGGATGTGAAACGAGTTGGAATCCTATTTCCATTAATTTTGCGACCACAACTGCTGAGGTGTGTGCTGGTGCGTTGTCGTGATGGAAAAGGACTTTCTTGTGGGCCAATCGCGGGCGTTTTTCTTACAGCTCGGTTTTCAAACGGTCCAATAACGATGAATAATATTCACCTGTAATAGTTTTACCCTTTTCCAGATAGTCGATGAGGATTATCCCTTGCGAATCCCAAAAGACAGTCGCCATAACCTTTCCGGCCGAAGGAACGGTCTTCGCCTTTTTTGGTGCAGATTCCCCCTTGGTAACCCATTGTTTAGATTGTTGTTTGGTCTCAGGAGTATAGTAATGTATCCATGTTTCACCCACAGTGACGAAACGACGCTTAAAGTCCTCCGGATTCTTCTGGAACAGCTGCAAGCCATCCTTGCAACACTTCACACGATTCCGTTTTTTGGTCAAGCGTGAGCAATCGCGGCACCCATCTTGCGGATAGCTTTCTCATGTCCAAATGTTTATGCAAAATATTATGTACCCGTTCAGTCGAGCTGCCCACAGCACTAGCAATCTCATGCACCTTAACTCTTCTGTCATCCATCACCATATCATGGATTTGATCAATGATTTCTGGAGTCGTATCCTCCACAGGCCGTCCAGAACGTTCAGCGTCACTTGTGCCCATATGGCCAGTCCGAAAATTTTGAAACCACTTATAAACTGTTCTAATCGAAGGTGCAGAGTCACCATAATGTTTATCAAGCTTCTCTTTAGTCTCCTGAGGCGTTTTGCCTTTCATAAAGTAATGTTTAATCACCACACGAAATTCTTTTTCGTCCATTTCTTGAAAATCACTCGACTTCCTTGATTCACACGAATGCCAAACACAAAGAAGTAGACCAATATGGCTGAAACTTGGTGTGCGTTCATTCAAGAGATACTACTAACTAAACATGACCTCGATACGCGCCGGTGGTGCCATCTCTCGGACTTTGCACGGCCTTTTCAAACCAGCCTCGTATAAGTGCGACAGAAGTGATATGGGACGATAATTTTCAATATCAGTATTATCGCCTTTCTTAAAGAGAAGTATAACTTCTGAATTACAGAATTTTATTGGTATTTTTTCTTCATAGTAACATTTATTCAGTAGGACTTTCAATGCATATTTCAGAGATTTACCGCCAAGTTTCAGCATTTCTACAGTGATTTGATCTTCTCCAGGGCATCTATTGATTACTTTACACACATTTATTCTAGAGATTTTTCCAAATAAATTAATTTTTAAAATAGGTAACATAAATTGGCCTCCCGGTAGTCCTGGTTTACCGTGTATTTTTTCTTGCGGCGATATCTCATAACTAAAGTTTATAGTAGATCCCAAGGTATAAGATCCTACCTTTTTAAAATTCGAAAGAAAGATACTTTTTATTATTTTTATTTTTAGTTTTACTTACAACGTAACGGTTCTATTTTAATTATGTGGCGTCCGTGGGAAAATTGCAATAGTGGCTATCGCAAGAGAAAACATTTATCACTTGTCGCTAAACAAATAGTGAAAAATGTTTACGTTGAACATATTTGGCATCAAGTTAAATCAAAAATAAGGGCACAAAATGTTTCCCCTACTTTAAGCGTGTCAATGGTTTAAGTGATATAACTTGTGAAAGCTGGAAGAATTCCATTCAGCACGTGATTAAAGTTGTTTATGTAAATAATATAAAACCACCGATAATTACCTCAGCTGATGACAATGATAGTGAAACCGAATTAGGCTTAAGTTAAAATACATTTTTATTCTTGCCATCCTGGGCGACTTTAATGTCCACAACATCAACTGGCTTAAATATTCAAATACTACCGATGAACAAGGTCGTGAAGCCGAATCATTTTCAATCAGTTGTGGCTTAACTCAGCTTATTGACGAACCAACACGGATCCCTGATCGAGATGGGGAGTTCGCCAGTCTTCTTGATCTGTTTTTAACCACCAATCCGAAGATTTACACGGTCAGCGTAAATCCGCCATTAAGTTCTTCCGACCATAAACTATTATCGACATTGAGTATCCTACCAATCAGTGACAGAGAGGCGCCTAAACCTCTCTTGTAAACTCCATTCATTCAAACTGTATATTTGTACTTCTAATCCATTTGTTATTACATGCATCTATAAATAAACATCCCCAAAACACTTATAATTTTATTTATTTGCATTAATGAGTAAAATTCTTAAGTCCATCTCTGCAACCTATCATAAACAGGTCAGAATTTTTATATTGCCCACTTAAAACGGCAAAAGCTAGGATCTTATATTTTGGGACAGGCTATACATTAACTATAATTAAGTTGGGAATGTGGAATCTTGGCACAATGATACTACTCAGTATATATCACCACTACACCAAACACTTTATTTTTGCACTCGACGCGCGTTTCGCTAACCATGTTAGCTTCATCAGGAGCGATGATTGACTAAAGCTAAACTACAAATCTACCTATTTATACTTAGCCTAACCCTTGAATTACTCAAGCGGAACTAATGAGATAGGCAAGGCCGTCAGTTTCGGTCAGGTAACCAGTAGAGGGGACTATAAGGAATAGGCCCTCTGTCTTTATTTAAACTACTTTTACATTTTATGATTTCCATACTTTCGTATGCGTTCAACAATCTCCTATCAGATACATCCTTTATTAATCTTAGATTATCTAATGTTACAGTATGATTAGCTTCAAGGGCATGTTCGGCAATGCTAGACTTTTCTGTTCTATTGTATTTTAAGTGTGCTAAGTGTTCTTTAAATCTTGTTTTAATTGACCTTTTAGATTGCCCAACATACTTTTTGTCACATTCATTACAACTAATTTCATAAATTCCACTTTTCTCCTCACAATTAGGAATCTTATCTTTGGGATTTCCTCAGATTGTCTGATGACTTATAGACTAAGGTGAGGCCTACCTTATTAAATACCTTATTGAGTCCTTTGCTATATTTCGGATTATATGGTATGGAGACATACTTGGTGTTATTTTCTTCGCGTGTAAAAAAGGTGGAATTCTGAATATCAAACCTAAACTTATGTCTATTTATTAGCTTATTTACTAAGTCATCGTCATAACGATTAACTCTAGTTATATTTCTAATACGATTCCTTTCTTTATTAAAGTTTACTCTATTCAGAGGGAAAGTGACCAAACGATGAACTAAAAAATGTAATGAGGCTAATTTATGTTGTTTGCAATGAAATGAATCATTAGCAACAACATAAATTAGCCTCATTACATTTTTTAGTTCATCGTTTGGTCACTTTCCCTCTGAATAGAGTAAACTTTAATAAAGAAAGGAATCGTATTAGAAATATAACTAGAGTTAATAGTTATGACGATGACTTAGTAAATAAGCTAATAAATAGACATAAGTTTAGGTTTAATATTCAGAATTCCACCTTTTTTACACGCGAAGAAAATAACACCAAGTATGTCTCCATACCATATAATCCGAAATATAGCAAAGACTCAATAAGGTATTTAATAAGGTAGGCCTCACCTTAGTCTATAAGTCATCAGACAATCTGAGGAATATCTTAGGAAATCCCAAAGATAAGATTCCTAATTGTGAGAAAAGGAATTTATGAAATTAGTTGTAATGATTGTGACAAAAAGTATGTTGGGCAAACTAAAAGGTCAATTAAAATAAGATTTAAAGAACACTTAGCACACTTAAAATACAATAGAACAGAAAAGTCTAGCATTGCCGAACATGCCCTTGAAGCTAATCATACTGTAACATTAGATAATCTAAGATTAATAAAGGATGTATCTGATAGGAGATTGTTGAACGCATACGAAAGTATGGAAATCATAAATGTAAAAGTAGTTTAAATAAAGACAGAGGGCCTATTCCTTATAGTCCCCTCTACTGGTTACTTGACCGGAACTGACGGCCTTGCCTATCTCATTAGTTCCGCTTGAGTAATTCAAGGGTTAGGCTAAGTATAAATAGGTAGATTTGTAGTTTAGCTTTAGTCAATCATCGCTCCTGATGAAGATAACATGGTTAGGGAAACGCGCGTCGAGTGCAAAAATAAAGTGTTTGGTGTAGTGTTGATATATACTGAGTATTAACTATAATTATCTCCTGGAACAATTAAAATGCATAAAATGGCAACGGAAACGACGTACCCAGCAGTAATCAATAATTACATCGCTTGCTAAAAAGAGTGCCGGAAATGTAATGATCACATGATTTTTAAGAAATATTTTTCCAGGAATTGCAGTTTAATATAAAATAAAGGTTTGTTTCCTTTATCGATTTGTTTTGCTAGTCTAATTGTTTTAAATTTAAACTTCTTATCAAACATCTCTTGAAAAGAGACGTTAACAATTAAGTTAAAGTCAGACATTTTCCTTCGTCATGTGGACAGAGGTTGACGAAGTTTAGAGATTTGTCGACTAACAAAGAACATAAATAATTAAGCTGCCACGACCTCTACAAGCACGTCGTCGTCCCAACCCATATAATTTGTAGGTCTCACGAGAACTTAGCATTCTATATACTTTTTTTGTCTTGTAGAGTTTATTTCATAATTTTTTTAATTTACTTATCGAGTTCTTACTTAGCGTTTAGTAAATATTATTTCATAATTTTTTTAACTTACTTATCAAGTTCTTACTTAGCGCTTAATAAATATTCTTTACTCAATAAAAATGAAAACATATCAATCAAACCAATGGGTGACGACTAGCGTGTCTTAAATTAGACAACCGGTGCCCAGACAAACGAATAACTAAGATCGAGGAACAAAATGACGACGTGCATTAGGAGGAAGTTTCTTTCTCTCATTTGTCTACTATTTCATTTTTTTTCATATTCTGTATGTTACAGTCTGTCAAGTAAGAACGTGTCCGCGATAATTCATTTTTGGTAAATGTAATTCTAGCGACGAAAACGTGGCTCAGTAGGTAAAGTCACTCCGAAAGTCGAAAAAACGAATCGTGTCTTTATTTTCACGGGACCCGAAAATTAAGAAAATCGGATTTGTATACGAGGCTGGTTTGAAAAGTCCGTGGAAAGTCCGAGAGATGGCACCACCGGCACGTATCGAGGTCATGTTTAGTTAGTAGCATCTCTTGAATGAACGCACACCAAGTTTCAGTCATATTGGTCTATTTCTTTGTCTTTGGCATTCGTGTGAATCAAGGAAGTCGAGTGATTTTCAAGAAATGGACGAAAAAGAATTCCGTGTGGTGATTAAACATTACTTTATGAAAGGCAAAACGCCTCAGGAGACTAAAGAGAAGCTTGATAAACATTATGGTGTCTCTGCACCTTCAATTAGAACAATTTATAATAAGTGGTTTGAAAATTTTCGGACGGGCCATATGGGCACAAGTGACGCTGAACGTTCTGGACGGCCTGTGGAGGTTACGACTCCAGAAATCATTGATTAAATCCATGATATGGTGATGGATGACAGAAGAGTTAAGGTGCGTGAGATTGCTAGTGCTGTGGGCATCTCGACTGAACGGGTACATAATATTTTGTATAAACATTTGGACATGAGAAAGCTATCCGCAAGATGGATGCCGCGATTGCTCACGCTTGACCAAAAACGGAATCGTGTGAAGTGTTGCAAGGATGGTTTGCAGCTGTTCCAGGAGAATCCGGAGGACTTTAAGCGTCGTTTCGTCACTGTGGATGAAACATGGATACATTACTATACTCCTGAGACCAAACAACAATCTAAACAATGGGTTACCAAGGGGGAATCTGCACAAAAAAAGGCGAAGACGTTCCTTCGGCCGGAAAGGTTATAGCGACTGTCTTTTGAGATTCGCAAGGGATAATCCTCATCGACTATCTGGAAAAGGGTAAAACTATTACCGGTGAATATTATTCATCGTTATTGGACCGTTTGAAAACCGAGCTGCAAGAAAAACGCCCGCGATTGGCCCACAAGAAAGTCCTTTTCCATCACGACAACGCACCAGCACACACCTCAGCAGTTGTGGGCCGCAAAATTAATGGAAATAGGATTCCAACTCGTTTCACATCCCCCTATTCTCCAGACTTGGCTCCTTCGGACTACTGTTTGTTCCCCAATTTAAAGAAATGGCTGGCGGGACAAAGATTTTATTCAAACGAGCTGGTGATTGCAGACACCAATGGATATTTTGCAGACTTGGACAAATCCTATTATTCGGAAGGGATCAACAAACTAGAACATCGTTTTGGACGAAGTGTATAAGCTTAAAAGGAGACTATGTCGAAAAATAAAAGGTTTACCCCAAACACATAAGTAGTTTTTATTTTTGCACGGACTTTTCAAACCAGCCTTGTATGTCCCATGAAACCATTCGACAACATCTTCGTACTCTTGATATTAAATTCCGAAGCACGTTGAAGAAATCTTTGCTGGACGAAAATTTCGTCGCAAGAAGGCCCATTTGGGCCCACGATAAGATATTAGAGTGACCCTCACGATCGCCGGACGCCAAACCTATCGAAAAACGTTTGATCCCTTGTAAAGAGAAAGCTCAGGGGAAAGACTCTGCGGATTTGATTCGAAAAATTTGGAGATCATTGCCCGAGTATGCCGAAAATCTCGTCGACAGCAAGCCTCGAAGATGCCAGGCGATTATTGATGCAGGAGGCGATTGGACAACTTGCCAAGGTAATTGCGCCGTTGTTAGCACACCAAAGAATATATTGATAGCAAAAAATGTTCTCGAAACACATTTTTAGAAATCAGAACTAGATGGCGTAACTGAAAGTTAACAGTATGATTTTCGTAAAATTTAATATTTTTTTAGGTTAAACGTGATTAACAGGTGAAGAAAGTCAGCAGTTGTTTTAAAAGAAGTTAATGTTGTGAAAAAAACGAATTTTCTCGTAAACAATTGCGAACGATGATTTTATATGATTTACTACGTGGGTTAACTCAACAACGTTGTATCGACACACTTCATCTAGCTGTTGGGATAAAGCACTACCAAATGGCAATGCTTGCAATTAGTTTGCAGCGTAAAACATAGAACTCTCAGTGATAAATTTCGTGAAGATTGTTCATCAACCTCTGTCGTTGCATCAAACATCGATGTCATCAGAAAAATGATATAGATGAACGGTCATGTGACATACTGCAAGATTGAGGCATTAATAGGCATTAGCATGTAATATGTATTTTTCTTAGTTTCCGGTAGTTTTTACCTCTGTGTATTATTATTTTCTTTTGTTCTAAGGCTGTTTCAGTTAAGGCGTAGTTATATGCACTTTAACGCCATAAAAATATATATTTTGTCGTTTCTAGAATTAAAAATTTAAAAATTATAAAAAATTCTTTAAAACGCTACAACTGAGATCTTTTTTTACCAACATGATACTCTACTTGGTAAGAACTAAATGAATACATTGATAGTACCGCAACAAAAGTATTTATGGTAGTTTTGTACAATGATATAACAAATTTACCATTAAATACTGGCTTATTGTCATACATTCAACAGTATAAAGATAAAAATAAAAGCTAAATGTAGATATAATAGCCCTTCCCTTTCTTTTTCGATTACCTAAGCGATTCTTTGATTGAGACACGCTGGACGCCCTGATTACTGATCGACTGGGAACGTGCGTTCTTTTTTATTGAACGAACAATACTAGAAAACTGTGGGCGACACTTTTATAAAAATATAAGAGAAATGAATGAAAATCATTTTTTGATTCTGCGTTATTATATGTTATGTTCTTTTCTCGGATTTTGTTATAAATTTGTAGGTTATTCTATCGTTACTTGTATAAAGATGCGATTATTTTTTTTAAGGGGTTATGCCAGCTTAAAATTTTGAAAAAATCTTTTTTTTTTGGTTAGATTTATAATTTATACTTTATACACAAGCAGTGCCCGCGGCTCGCTCGCGTGGACTTGATTCACTTCTATCATCACCGCTTATTCCTTATGTTACCTAACGTAATAAAATATCTGCTATGATTTCCCCTTACCTCCCATTATTTCTCTGTATCTCCCATTATCTCTACATAATTTCCATTATCTAGGCTTATCTCTGCTCATCTCCCATTATTTCTCCTTATCTCCGATTATTTCCCCTTATCTCCCATTATCTCACCTTATCTCCCATTATCTAGGCTTATCTCGACTTATCTCGCATTATTTATCCTTATCTCCCATTATTTCTCCTTAACTCCCATTATCGCACCATAACTCCCATCATCTAGACTTATCTCTGCTTATCTCCCATTATTTCTCCTTATCTCCCATTATTTATACTTATCTCCCATTATCTTACCTTATCTCCCATTATCTAGGCTTATATTGAATTATATATAACATATGTATAAATTTATAAAAGCACGTAAATCGGATAAGTGGTTCTCGAGTGATAAGCGCACTAACGGACAGACAGACAGAGAGGCGTCGCATTTTATATATTATAGATATCCTTTGCTACATGATATTGTTCCATATTTAGTGATTTAGGCAGTGTATTGTAACGTTATAAAATATAGCCTATAACCTGGCCAGAGACCATATGTATGATTTAAAAAAAAAAATCACGTAAATAGGATAAGTGGTTCTCCAGTGATAAGCGCACTAACGGACAGACAGATAGACATTGCTTTTTATATATATTATTATAGATTACAGATATTCTCTGGTACATAATATTGTTCCATATTTAATGGTTTAGGCTGTGTATTGCAAGAGAACGCTCATTCACTATTATCGTCACTGCTCATTCCTTATGCTACCTATCTTAATAAAATATAGCCTATAACCTGGCAGAGAACAAATGTATGTTTTAAAAAAAAAAAGTACGTAAATTGGATAAGTGATTCTTCAGTAATAAGCGCACTAACGGACAGACAGACAGATAGACAGAGATACGTTGCATTTTATATATATTATAGATGTAATAAAATATATATCTATAACCTTGTCAGAGAACTTATGTACAAATTTAAAAAATCACGTAAATCGGATAAGTGGTTCTCGAGGGATAAGCGCACTAATGGACAGACAGAGAGACATTGCATTATATATATATATATATATATATATATATATATATATATATATATATATATATATATATATATATATTACACAGGGCAACAAAAAAAAATATTTTTGTTTTGGTGCCTGGGATTTTAGAGCTGATTTTAACTATATTTGGGACGCTAAATCTATACATGCAATCCGTTTTTCTCTATCAGCTCTACTTTTTTAGATACATCAACTTATCTACCAATGTGGTTTTTATTCAGTATATTCATTTATGAGAGTTCTAAAATTATTATATATTCATTAATGTAGGTACAATGGTTTTATTGTCAGTCTGTAATTGAGTAAATTCCAGGTAAATCTATAAATAGTGGAACCATTGCCTATCAGGTACCTGAACTGATCCTTTTAATCACCTAACTCGGGTAAGTCTCGTCAGTTTGTGCGTTCTTACTAATGAGAGTAGATCGAATTCGGCGTGTTATTTTATGTTAAGAAAAAAGAGTGTTTTTGTGTTACTGAACAGAATTAAAATGAGTTCAGGTTCCAGTTCAAGAAGAAGTTGTGTAAATCAACCTGATGTGTTTTGCTATATATGCGGAGAATACATGTTTCAACAAAACAGACAAACTATTATTGACTTTGTAAAGCGAGCGTATCTTGGATACTTTGGAGTTAAGCTTGGTGATCAGGACAAAACGTGGGCCCCGCATCTCGTATGTAAAACTTGTACAGAGCATTTACGGCAGTAGACTACCGGGAAAAGAAAATGTCTAAAATTCGGCGTACCAATGGTTTGGAGAGAACCAAAAAAACCACTTCAATGATTGTTATTTCTGTTTAGTAAATACTAATGGAATCAATCGAAATAACCGCAGTAAGTGGACTTATCCCAATTTAGACTCGGCAATACGCCCTATCCCGCACTCAGATGAAATACCGATTTCAACATTTCATCAGCTACCACATATCTCTGATGACGAATATTTTCCCTCTGATCGCTCTTCTGATGCTAATAAAAGTTCTGATGCTAATGAAACTAACAGTGACTATGAGGGGACGTCATCAGTTCCTCAACGCTTCAATCAAAATGAATTAAATGATCTCACCAGGGATCTCAATTTATCGAAAAAAGCTTCTGAAGTACTGGCTTCTAGGTTTGAACGACAAAAAATTTACTGGAAAAGGAACCAAAATTACCTTTTACCGTACAAGAGAAAAAGATCTGCTACCATTCTTTTCTCAAGAAGACAATCTTGTATTTTGTCACGAAATTAGGGGACTCATGAAAGAAATGGGACTTTCTGAATATATTCCAGATGATTGGCGCCTATTTATTGACAGTTCAAAGCGAAGTTTAAAATGTGTCCTTCTACATAATGGGAATAAATATGGTTCAATACCACTAGCTCACTCAACGAAACTGAAAGAAGAATATAATACCATAGCTTTGGTCTTGCAGAAGATAAAGTATTACGAACATCAATGGATGATTTGTGTAGACTTAAAAATGGTAAACTTTCTTCTTGGGCAGCAAAGTGATTACACGAAATATCCGTGTTTCTTGTGCCTCTGGGATAGTAGGGACAAAACACACCACTGGGTTAGAAAAGATTGGCCTCAGAGAGAAAACATGGACGTTGGGGAAAAGAATGTCATTAACGACGCTTTGGTTGAAAGAGAAAAAATCATACTTCCTCCGTTACATATAAAGTTGGGCTTAATGAAGCAATTTGTAAAGGCTCTTGATAAGAATGGGTCTTCTTTTGCATATATAGGGGTAAAAAAATGCATCAGTTGAGCACAGAAAAACTCAAAGCAGGGATATTTGACGGCCCACAAATAAGACAATTAATTAAGGATCCTGCCTTCATAAATTCAATGAATCAAGTTGAACGAGAAGCTTGGACATCATTTGTTGCAGTTGTAGAAAATTTTCTAGGCAAACATAAAGCTCAAAAACTATGTTGAAATGGTTAACAAGATGCTTAATAGTTTCAAATCCTTAGGGTGCAATATGAGTATTAAAATACACTATTTACACAGCCACTTAGACCGTTTTCCCAGAAAATTTAGGAGACATGAGTGAGGAACAAGGTGAAAGATTTCACCAAGATATTAAAGTTATGGAGGACCGCTACCAAGGGAGATGGGACATGCACATGATGGCAGATTACTGCTGGAGTTTAAAAAGGGACTGTTTAAAAAAACATTCAAGAATGTCGCGGAAAAGAAGCTTTCCAAGTGTTGAGTGACTATTTCATTTCTTCAATGTTTTTTTTTTTTTTGTTTGTAAGTACGACATAATATTGTATTTTGTATAACTAAAATAAAAATTTCGTATCTACTTTTGTTTACTACACTTACGGATTTGAGTTACAATAATGTAACTTATATTTCTCTAAAATTGTATATCTTAAAAATTTGAGCTCCTAGGTACAAATGAATACGTTATTTGAATTCAGGACATCAAATTGATATAGAATCAGCTCAAAAAACCTCGACACCAAAACAGCTGTTCCCCTGTGTAATCTATAATATATATAAAATGCAATGTCTGTCTGTCTGTCTGTCCACTAGTGCGTTTATCACGCGAGACCCACTTATCCGATTTACGTGTCCTTTTTTTTTAAATTCATACATATATTCTTTGGCCAGGCTATATAATAATAATCTGACTGTCCGTTAGTGCGCTTATCCCTCGAGAACTACTTATCCAATTTACGTGATTTTTTAAATTCATACATATATTCTCTGACCAGGTTATAGATATATATTTTACTACATCTATAATATATATATAAAATGCAAGGTATCTCTGTCTGTCCGTCTGTCTGTCTGTCCGTTAGTGCGCTTATTACTGGAGAACCACTTATCCGATTTACGTGCTTTTTTTTTAAAAACATACACATGTTCTCTGGCCAGGTGATAGGCTATATTTTGTTACGTTAGGTAACATGAGGAATAAGCAGTGACGATAACAGTGAATCAAATCGGAAAAAAGTTTGCCGCTAGCGCGTTCTCTTGCAACACACTGCCTAAACCACTAAAATATGGAACAATATCATTTAGCAAAGGATATCTATAATATATATAAAATGCAACGTCTCTCTGTCTGTTTGTCCGTTTGTGCGCTTATCACTGGAGAACCACATATCCGATTTACGTGCTTTTTTTTTTTAAACATACGAGGCTGGTTTGAAAAGTCCGTGCAAAGTCCGAGAGATGGCACCAACGCCGCGTATCGAGGTCATGTTTAGTTAGTAGCATCTCTTGAATGAACGCACACCAAGTTTCAGCCATATTGGTGTATTTCTTTGTGTTTGGCATTCGTGTGAATCAAGGAAGTCAAGTGATTTTCAAGAAATGGACGAAAAAAAAGAATTTCGTGTGGTGATTAAACATTACTTTATGAAAGGCAAACGCCTCAGGAGACTAAAGAGAAGCTTGATAAACATTATGGTTACTCTGCACCTTCCATTAGAACAGTTTATAAGTGGTTTCAAAATTTTCGGACTGGCCATATGGGCACAAGTGACGCTGAACGTTCTGGACGGCCTGTGGAGGTTACGACTCCAGAAATCATTGATCAAATCCATGATATGGTGATGGATGACAGAAGAGTTAAGGTGCGTGAGATTGCTAGTGCTGTGGGCATCTCGACTGAACGGGTACATAATATTTGCATAAACATTTGGACATGAGAAAGCTATCCGCAAGATGGGTGCCGCGATTGCTCACGCTTGACCAAAAACGGAATCGTGTGAAGTGTTGCAAGGATGGTTTGCAGCTGTTCCAGAAGAATCCGGAGGACTTTAAGCGTCGTTTCGTCACTGTGGATGAAACATGGATACATTACTATACTCCTGAGACCAAACAACAATCTAAACAATGGGTTACCAAGGGGGGAATCTGCACCAAAAAACTATCGAAGAGTTGAACATCAACAACCACACATATGTAAGAGTGGCAAATAAATTAAGCAATAAAATACCTGTGACAACCAGAATCAGACAAGGAGATAGCCTAAGCCCAATCTTATTTAACTTCATAATGGATGAAATTATAAACGAAGTAAAGAAAACTGGGAGGGGATATCGATTGGGAGACAAAGAAAGAAAAATAATATGCTACGCCGATGATGCAGTAGTATCAGAAGACGAAGATAACTTACAGAGACTCCTACATAAGTTCCAACAAACAGCAAAAGTGTTTAATATGCAAATATCTGTAAAGAAAACAAAATCCCTTACAATATCTAAAGAACCGAAAAGATGCAAACTCGCGATTTATGATCAGAGTGTAGAACAAGTGATGTCCTTCAAATATCTAGGGGCACACATAACAAGTACCAGGAACCTTAAGGAGGAAGTAAAAACTCAAACAACAAAGGCATCATTAATATCAGGATACTTAAGAGATATAATTTGGAGAAACAAATATATGAGCACCAGGAGGAAAGTAAGAATATACAAAACATGCGTAGGACCGATCATGACGTACGCGATAGAAACCAGAGCGGAGAACACAATAACAAAACGACTCCTAAGAACAACAGAAATGCGAACACTTAGATCGATAACAGGACATACCTTATTTGACCGGAAGAGATGTGAAGAAATAAGGGTAATGTGCGAAATACAGGATGTGGTGAGATGGGGCAAGGAATAGGAGAAGAGAATGGAGAGACCATGTGGACAGAATGCCAAATGACCGGTTGGCTAAGGTTGGAAAAGAGAAGCGACCAAACACACCTCGACCGCTTGAAAGACCACCAATAAGATGGTATGAGAACTGGTCTTCATCATCGCAATTGTTTCTGGGAAACCTTTGAAGTAAACACAGGACATGGTCCTAACGTAGGAAGAAGAAGAAGAAGAAGAAGAAGACAAAAGCTTTTCGAGCAGAAACAGAAACAAGAAGAAAACATCGTTGACAGTGAAAATATTCGATCACGGTGTTAATGGTCTCCCCAGACAATAGCCTCTAGAAGAAACTGCTACAGGTATCAGGCATAACCGTTTTCTGTCAGCCCAAACTTCTAGAATTATCTAATGAAAATCTAAAAAATTCGGTTAGGAATCTTCCTTCACTGCGCTTAGCCTCTCTTAACAAGGTTCTTATCTCGGTGTACCAGATTTTGATCATTTCTTTGTGAAACGAGTATCTTACTTTGCGCTCATTTCCTGTAAATGATCAGCCTTTAATTCTCCTGCAAGACTTCAATTTCCTATCAACCTGATAGTAAAACAAAAAACAACGTTTTGCGCCTATGAGTCTATGCAAAATAAAATCATTGAAAAGTACTGACTCAAAGGTAACATTGCTACGACCCTGAAAAATATAAAAAAAATACCCTCAACTTGTTAGTTCAGAAGAAGATCCAAATAAAAAAAAAATAATCCAAGTTTCAAACTTACTGGATAAATCAAAATCAACTTATTCTTAATTGCACACCCAAAATATACCACATAGGTAATAAAAAACACCCCCTCGGGCAACTAACTTTGAAATTGCTCATAAAATCTCTTGACTCCATGTCATACCAAACGAGCTACATCTTGCACGTGTCCAAACTCAAGATCACTTTGGATTGCCTCTAATCAAATTTTCGCCTCCAAGTGTAAATAACTGGGTATTATTTGGCATCATTAGCAAATCAAATCTCACGATCTCCGAAACACCGAGAGTCACTGTCGCAAGCTCGCAAAAAAATTGAGGCGATTCTAAAACATCAACTACAATCAACCTAAGTTGGGATATGGCCAATACCCAAAACCTCAGCAAAAAAAAAATAATAAAAGTAAGCTATACACAGCTCAACTTTTACAACAATCAAATAACGAGGTAGTTACCTCTACATAGCAACATCAAAAAAAAAATAAAAATCATATTGGGCAATTAAGATAATGTAAATATAAATTATTCTTCTTCTGACAAACTTTCATTAGGGTTAGGTCCATTGAATGGTTTTAAGTCTTTAATATGCCACTGTCCTACTTTTAGTCCCATTTAAAATTAACCAAACCGTAGACTAAATCTAAAATCTTTTCTCGTATCATGCAATGTACAGGTTGGTCCAAATTGGACACTTTTAAAGGTAAACCCCTTCATGTAAAGGAGATAGACGAAAACTGATGTCGGTGGCTGAGGTTCAATTTTTATGATAAACTTAATGGTGGAAACCACATATCGATATCTAGTACCGTTTCAGATATACAGGGTGTTTTCAAAAATCTGCATTTTGGAAAAATGTTTGTAATTCTTTTCCTATTGAAAATTTTTAATTTCTGTAAAAACATTCTCAAAGCACTTTTTCACGTGGATTTCAACAGTGTAAGTTTACATTTTTTTACAACTAATATTTAAATAGTTATTAACGCAAAAATATATTTTTTAAATAGCATACCCTATATATTTTTCCTTATCCGAATAGAGCTTTATATTACCATTCTAAAAATATATATTTTGCTTAAATCTACTTCAAAATTTAAAGATTTTCACTTTTTACATTTTGTGAAGTAGGCTTTGGATGGAGCGGCAATATCAATTGTTTACCGATAGCAGTCAAATGGTAAAAAAAAAATCCTAGAAGTATCTCTAAGAGTCATAACTACAATGAAATTTACTAAATGCTATAGTACTTTAAACTATGTAGAAAATAAAACAAAACAACAATAAAACATTTATTCCGAGTAGAGCAAACTAAAACAAAACAATTTTCTATAAGAGATGTTCGAAATGTCGACCAGTTTCATTTACACATAGGCGGTACCTTTTCTGGACATATAATATAATATAATCCAGATAGAGGTATATGTATGCCGTAAACTAAAAAAGACGGTGTAAACCCGGTTTATCTCGTGTTTTGCTGTATTTATAGCTTGTTGAATCTTTGAAATCTCCTTATCCCAAGTATCATGTGAGTCAACATAACTTCTTAAAGCGGTTCCGACCGTTTGATTATTACGTTCAAACGAAATTTACGTTGTGGAAGGTACACACGGGATTGAAACGGATGTTAAAACCATATGTATCATGTAGCTCTTGAAACTCTTGAAGTACCGTTATCGCATATTAAAAGCGATGGAACTCCGTGGATTAGAAAAAACATCGTTTTCTAAAATTCTCTCTATGCATTCAGCTTTTATAGAGCTTTTTAAAGGAAATAACATGGTAATACTTTGTAAACCAACAAGAAACCACGAAAAGCCATTTATTTTCCCTTTTTTAAAGGTGGAAAATGGGCTTACTAGATCAGCTGCTATGACTTGAAAAGGGTAGTTAACTGTTTTTTCTTTTTCCCATTAGTCCCCATAGGTAATGTATTTGGAGATTTCTGCACTCCACACACTTCACAAGTTCTTACAAACTTTAGAATATCAAAACGCATTTTTGGCCAATAATACTGTTCCCTGAACCCTGTGAAGAGTTGTATAAAAACCAAAATGACCAGAAGTAGGAGGAGTATGACATTTGTCTATAATTTCCTCTCTCTGTGGTTTAGGAACTAGTATTTTCCACTCGAGTACATTAACTTTTAAAGGCAACTGGTTTGGGATAAACCTGTACATGAAATCATTTTTTCCACTATCTACTGAGGGAAATTCCCTAATTTTTTTGGCATAAATTATCGTACTATGGATCGATACGATCTGTCAAACTGTGTCAATTCTTACAGCAATCTGTGCACGAAAACTGCATTCGTCCACTGCATGATCTGGGATTCTTGACAAAGCGTCAGGAATGCTATTATGGATTCCCCCTATCGAACTAAACGTATGTTGTCTAAGCCTAATTGTCCAACAACGCTAGTTTGCCACCAGGGTTTTAGTAGAATTAAGCCATAATATACTATAATGATCTATTATAACCGTGAAAGGAACACCTTCTATATAAGGTCGAAACTTTTCAATATTAAAGAATACTGCTAAACATTCTCTTTCGATAACTGAATAGTTACGTTCAGCCTTTGATAAAGTTCTACTGGCATATGCGATTCACCCTTTCCTCACCATTGATTTTCTGTGTTAAAATGCCCCCTAAACCTGTGTTAGAAGCATCACTAGAGATATAAAACTGTTGTGAAAAATCCGGTTGGGATAAGATGGGAGCTGAAACCAATCTTGAGCTCTTTAATCTTTATGAAAGATTCTTCTGCTGCTTTTGTCCAGTTTATGGACTGTCCCTTTTTTTCGTCCCTTTGAAAAGATGATTAATAGGCGACAGCAGGGTAGAAATTTTTTTTTATAAAACGTCCTATACCAAGAACACAGCAGGGTTTCAGATCTGGAAGGTCATGTACAGACGCGATGTTCCTAATAAGGCAGATAAGCGAAAAATCAATAGAATATAATAAACCGGCGTACATTCATATGCTTCGTATTCTCTTCTCTATACTATAAAATATCTACTATTTTTCACACTTCATTAAGAGTCATTACATTATTACTATAATTTTAAACCCCATTTCATTTTTTGGCCAAAAAAAAACTGACACGATAAATTTTTTTTAACTACGGATTCGAGTTCAGCGTCAAAAAAAATACAATAGATCCATGTATTTTGGTTCGTGTAATGAACTTTTTTTTTGTGTGGCTGAGCTACCTATCCGTGCCTTTTATAAGAAATTATAAGGGGATGGTCTAATATATAAGAATTTGATAACGCCCACACACCTACAAACTTCTGTAGTAGTAGTAGGTCCTGTATAATTAACCATACTTGCTACTTTATCCGGATCTGTACGCAAAGAATTTGAGCCTACTATATAGCCTAAAAACTTTAGTGATGTTTGAAAAAATCACATTTGCTTAAATTTATTGTTAGTCCGACCTCTTTCAATTTATCTTTTACTTCTTTAAGCAGGCGAATGTGCGATTCGAAATCTTCCGATGTTACTAGAATGTCATCTAGATAAGTAAAGATATTTGGCTCGTATTTTGGACCAAATATAGCATCTCACACTAAAAACGTTGCTGAGTTTGAGCAGCGTTCTTTAGACTAAACGGCATAGTAACGAACTGGAATAGACCTCGACCTACGACTGCAAAAGAGGTTTTTTCCTTAGAGGATTCGTCTAGAGCAGGGATGCTCAAACGGTCGATCGCGATCGACAAGTCGATCGCGAGTGCTTTTTGAGTCGATCTCGAGAAAAAAAAAAATTCCGAAATAGAACTATTCACAAGATTTTGTTTTTAGGTAACTAAAACAAAATGTAACGAATAAACTACTAAAATTTATTCGATCCACAATTAGGCCAGAATAACCCCCCCCTCATCACTTTCTTTGATCGTAATAACCCCCTGCTAGCGGCAAAAGGCGGCTTTTATCAAAGGAACGCGCGGTACTTGTCAAGAAAAGCCGCGTTTTTGATTCCCGCCGATTTTTCTAGAAACTTCGGGCAATACCTAAGCGTGGGAACTTAGAGAGGCATCATAAAACGGTTCATAAAAACTATGAAAAAGGATTTGCGTCACAGAGTGAATTAAGAAAACGAAAAGTACGTGATTTGACACTGTTTGAAAAAAGAACAAACCGTGTTCACAAGACCAACCAAACAATCAAAAAAGCTGCAACGATTCGCGTCATTTAAAATATCTCATATATTGGCGAAACACAAGAAACCATTTGATGATGGACTGGTTGTGAAGGAGGCATTTATTAAAGCGGGTGAGACTTTATTTGGAGATTTTAAAAATAAAACAGAGATTATGTCTGCTATTAGAAAACTTCAGTTATCTCGTCCGACTGTCACAAGGCGTGTTGAAGTCATGAGTCAGGACATGGCAGATAAACTAAAACATGATATCATGGGAATGTACATACTTTTCTTTACAGTTCGACGAATCCGCACCATTCCTCTGAAAAGGAATGACCCGTGGCGAGATATATATGACGTTTTCTTCAATTTTGTAACAAACTACAAGCTAACCAATATATAAACTAGTGGTGCATTATAACGATGGAGCACCACAGCAATGACTGGAAACGAAAACGGTTTTGTGGCATTGTGTCGAGCTAATGATGATTTCCCTTCATTTTTCTCCTTCCATTGCATTATACATCAACAAGTTTTGTGTTCAATAAGTTCTAAACATGGAGGAGATTATGGGCATTGCACTAAAAATTGTGAATTCTATCCGTGCACGTAGCTTGCAACGACGGCTCTTTAAATTGCAGTTGGAAGATAGTGAGTCAGCTGAACACAACTGATTTAGTTCTTCACACGGACGTCAGGTGGTTGAGTCGCGGGAAATTCCTAGAAAGGTTTCAAGAATTATTGCCCGAAATAACAGGTTTTCTGGACGAAAGAGGTGATGACACTCAGATGCTGAAAAACGGAAAATGGCTGACTGATTTGGCATTTTTGACAGACATCACAATGCATTTAAACACCATTAATTTGGAGCTTCAAGGTAAAGGAAAAAACTATTATTGAGATGATTAGCGCAATAAACGCATTCAAAAGTAAATTACAACTTATGATAGATCAACTGAAAAGAAAGGATCTGAAAAATGTTCCGTCTTTGAAAGCAAGGATTCCTCAGTTGAATTATGATATTTATGAGGCAGAATTATCAAATATTTTGGGCCAATTCGAAATACGGTTTTATGATTTCAGTAAATTGGCAAATATCGCATCATTTATGAGTTATCCTTTTTTCGTGTAAAAAAACATTGAGGAATTAGCTCCTGAAATAGCAACGTGAGTTTAACATGGACTCATGTTCTGTTTGAAATGTGTTAGTGCAGATTATATCAGATATACATCTCAAAGCCACAGCATCTGATACAAAATTCTGGTGTTTTTATATCTGAAAATAAATATCCGAATCTAAGGCAAATCGCCCCTTCACACTGACGG
>CM032455.1:143744488-143755883 GCA_019049505.1 Pachyrhynchus sulphureomaculatus | reverse complement strand
TTCAAGAAAATTTCCATCCCTGCAGAAAAATTCAAGGACAGTATTCACTTGTCTAAATTTTGTAGGCAAAACTAGGAAAATGTTTAACAAAATTCGCGCTACGTCGGAAAACCTAATTTTTTATTAATATTTTTACAAAAACACAAATAATTTACAAAATTTTAGCTAATAGTTTATACTTATTGATTTTATTTTTTTTTTAATTACTTTTAAAATTAAATAATTTACAGAAAAGTAGTCATGTTTCTGAAAATGTTGTTGTTTTATAATGAACATAACTTATTTTGAACAATTTAAGAATGGACATGACATTTTTTTTCATTTTAATAATTTAAACAAAAAAAATATAAATTCATTGAAACAAATATTACTTTTTGGTTTCTTAATAACCCATTTTCGCTCAGTTTTGGACTTGCAAACTTCAAAAATTGATTTTCTCACAATGCCAATTTCTAAACATTTTTGAACTAAAACCCTTCATATATACATATATATATATATATATATATATATATATATATATATATATATATATATATATATATATATATATATATGCTCTCCAAAATTGATCCAAAAAACGTCAACGTCAGGGGTGCAAATGAAAGCGTGAAGCCTGTACTTTCGATTGACTTTTTGAAATTCGTAATAACGGACTCAGTATGGCGGCTTAAACTGACAAAGTGTCAGAAAAATTGTCGTTCTAAGGTGGCTTTCTCTCTTCAAGTCACTCCAAATCCGTTGTAATGTTTTAAAAATGTTGGGGATTCAGGCGTACTCGATGATCGATTTTATTTCAGAACGCTAAAATCAAAAATGGTGGACACTGAAAACTCATCAGATTAACTTGGGTATAGTGATTTGGAGACTTTATTAACTAACAGTGTAGGAATCAATTCCACAATATCCAAAGCCTCAAACCCAAGATGGCGGATCGAATGTGGTGGCCAAATACGGGGTAAGGAGGTTGAATTTTGATTTTTAGTTTGACTAGGATGAGATTCCCAAGGTGGTTTTCTCTATCCAAGTCACTCCAAATCCATTGTAATGTTTTGGGAATGTACGATTAAAGGACTCAGGGGTATTCGATGACCGATTTTATTCCAGAATGCCAAAATCAAACATGGCGTATACAATATGGCGGTCGAACACCCTAAACATGCAATCCATTGAAAACTCATCGGATTCTCCAGGATATAGTCATTTGGAGACCTTATTGACTAATCGTGTAGGAATTAATTCCATAATATCCAGACTCTCAAACTCAAGATGGCGTATCGAATATGGTGGCCAAATACCTCACTTACGTAACTCAAATGGAATGGAAAAAGACCTCAGATTCATTATCAGCTATCCTAAAAAACTCCAGGTACAGAATCTCATCCTAGTGAGACTGAAAATTATAATTCAACCCCCGTACCCTCTTTTTCCACCCCTAGAAGGATGGAAGTAGTAAAAGACCTTAGACTTATTATCAGTGACCCTAAAACCCGCAGGTACAAAACCTCATTCTAATCAGACTGAAAATCATAATTCAACCCCCGTTCCCCTTTTTTCCACCCCTAGAAGGGTGGAAGTAGAAAAAGACCCCAGATTCATTATCAGTAACCCCAAAAACCCTCGGGGAATCTCATCCTAGTCAAACTAAAAATCAAAATTCAACCTCCTTACCCCGTATTTGGCCACCACATTCGATCCGCCATTTTGGGTTTGAGACTTTGGATATTGTGGAATTGATTCCTACACTGTTAGTTAATAAAGTCTCCAAATCACTATACCCAAGTTAATCTGATGAGTTTTCAGTGTCCACCATTTTTGATTTTGGCGTTCTGAAATAAAATCGATCATCGAGTACCCCTGAATCCCCAACATTTTCAAAACATTACAACGGATTTGGAGTGACTTGAAGAGAGAAAGCCACCTTAGAACGACAATTTTTCTGACACTTTGTTAGTTTGAGCCGCCATATTGAGTCTGTTATTCCGAATTTCGAAAAGTGTCCACGGCAATCGAAAATAGAGGCTTCAAGCTTTCATTTGCACTCCCGGTTGATTTTTTGGACCAAACCAATTTTGGAAAGCACGGGGTCTCCCGTCCGAAAAGAATACCCAATATATATATTACCAAAATTACAAACATTTGAGACGAAAAGAAATGGACTTTACATTACAATCTACTGCAAAAATATACTTCGAAGTATAGAAGTACAATCTGTATTTTCAAAATAACTTTATAATTTCATCTAAACCACTTTTTTAATGATATTATACTATATGCTCCCTTTTCTATTTATTTTACTTTTTTTATACGAAACACCCGAAAAGTATTACTTTCTTAGTTATATTAACCTTATTAAGCCAACACAATACAAGGTAAACTTTTTTATTACTTAAAGTAAAAGGGCAAGTAACAAAAAAACTATAAAAAGGCTTTTATATAGAGTTAAAGCATGTTTATATCAAACACTAAAGTTATTTACGAAAAATAAGATATATTAGGTGAAAGGTTGATTCTCTCTCTCTGGCTATTTTCTATTTGATGTAGTACATAACGCTATCACTAAAATTCTTCTTCTACAATTGCATCATATATCGTCAAAAAAGGGATAATAAATAGTCGATATTTTTAGTTTATGAAAGTTTGTTATTTCTTCTAATCTTTTCTTACTAACCTCATTACTTCACTCTTAACAAAAACAGCTTTGATCTAAAAGAAATCCTGAAAAATTGATAATTTAGCAGAATATCGAGCACGTAAATCAAATAAGGTTTGGTTTTCATCAGAAAACCTGTAGAATTTGTAAGTGTAATCGAATATTAAAGTACAAAAAAGATTCAAGATTTTCACTCGAAATTAAAAGTTATAAATTATCTCCAAATGTCTCTTGAATTTAATTTTACATATCCACAAAAAAGGTGTTGTTTTTGAATAAAGACCATACTGAAGACGTATTCTGATGTTCTGAAACCTACCTTACCACCAAAATGCTCAAATGTCCTCAATTTTTTTTTTTTTTTCGTGATACGTGATCGATTTTTTTGAGATTATAGTGAAATACCGATGTAGTAGGTCAAAGTAAACTTCAGATTCGATTTCAGAGCTTCAAAGTACATAGGAATATATTGATTTGATCAGAAAATATTTACTCTAGCTCAGTTTTTGTAAAGAAAAGTCAATTATTTTCATGCATTTATTTTTTTAAAGTCAAAAGAAGACCTCCCTGTCGATCACCAAAAAGATAGCAGGAAAGTTGGACATCTACGTCACAAGAAGCTTAAAAACAGACGAACCTTGTCTTATAGGAGGAAAAAGAGCAAAGTCTCGTACTACTTTTTACTTAATGCGGAAGATGAATCAATAGCAGTATGTGGATTGTGTAGCGTAAAAGTCACGCGGGTTTTAAGAAAAAAACTAGTACTTCATTTTTATGGAAACATATCAAATTTAAACATCCCACTACTTTGGTCAATGAAGATAAGGACGAAACAGAACACCTTTGGGAATTTAAAACAAGTTAATCTTACAGAATATTTTGGGATAGCCAAACAGTGGAATATAAATGATTCTAAAGCAAAACGTGTTTACACGGTAATAAGAATAGCCTTGGACAAGCAACCTTTTTCGTTTGAAGAAAATATAGGTAAACGTAAAAATAAAATTAGACCCGGAGCTGGATGGAGTTGAGTGTGCAAAATATGAGGACCGCATTCTGTAAATTGTTTTAAGTTTAGAAAAGCTTGCAGATTACAATTTTGGATGTTGCCGGAAAGTTTGTTGGTCCATTTATTTTTTATACCCCTTCCTCTTAGATCAAGTAAATCGATTAAACAAATACTTTGGAGCCATTTTAATGATTGTTATAGTGACAATATCCAATTTTTCCTTATGATTAAAGAAACTTATAGTTAGTCAATTAAAAGAAAAAACAAAAAAAGAAATAAAAACAAAAATTGTTGATAAAAAAATTATTTAATATGACAAAGCAAATTTGAATGTAAGTGTACAAAAAAAAAATACAGATAGTCAAGATAATCAATCTTTCTTATTTTGACAGTCATTGTTAATACATTTGCACAAAGAAATACAATTTAGTTGTAATTTTTTGCAAGGACAAGCCTTTGTTTTACAATTTGATGTACATTTACAGGGCTAAATCAAAAATTCTGGCAAAGGTCGCTTCGTCAGTTGCCGTGGGTTCAATTTGCCATCTTTTTTTTCGTAGCCTAATAAGGTATAATCAGTAGGCTGTAGTAGTGTTTGGTCAGCATTTATCCATAAATATGTTTGTGCTGAAGCTCTTAACAAATGTAAATGTAGAACATCTGATGTGCAAATTACTTTTAATAAATTTAAGCCGAAGCCGACATTTTGAGATATTAATTTATACCGGAGTTTATCAGCAGTTAATTTTTTTTTTGAGAAAAGATAGGTGCAAATGGTTTCTAATTCTGTTAACTGTTCGGCGCTTAGATATGCGTTTCCTAAATGTGCTAGAGCTTTTTGTACAAAATCCAACGATGCAGCTTTTAAACCATTTTTTTTCTAGCCTAATCTGCTAGTCGTATCGCAACCACTTAGGGAGTGTAATGCTGGCAAAATACGACAAATGTCTTCGCCAAGGGATTGAGCAGCCAAATGGCATCCTGAAATGTATCTCTTCTTATAAGAACCGTCGAACCATAGACCTAAACAATTTAGACGTGCTAGTTTATTCCAGAAATAAATTCCCAGGATGAAAACATCTGTATCAGCGCTAACGATTGTGATATGGGCAGATTGAATTTTTACTGCGTGAAATATGTGAGAAAACATCCTCGTATCGGCTTCTAAAAGGTTTGAATTTAAGTCAGATACCTCAAAAAATGAAGAGCCTTGTAATTTGAAACAGTTTGTGTGCTCTAATACCTCTATTATACCGAGTACCTTTGAGAATTGGCGACAAAGTATTCATACCATAAATATCGGCTTTAATAAGAATACTATCGAGTCCACTCCCTTCTAGATATTGGCCCAAGCATCTCAAAAAGTTTTTTGTAAATGAAAGGATCCTATTCTCAATATCAAACCGTCAAATTCTTGATTTGTTTGTTGAATATTTTTTGCGATAAGATATATGGTCATGGCGCATGAAAGAACTGCAATTTTTTTATTTAGTGCAAGACTTACGTTAACATAATTTTTCATAGCGGTGTACACAACGTCTTTGGAAGTTGGTGGCTGAGGAATGATCGGACTAAATCCAACAGCAGAGACTGGTGAGCTTTCAGATGATAGTATTTGTTAAAATCTGGGATTCCGCAGGGGTCCAATCTAGGACCTCTGCTCTTTTTACTCTATATCAACGGCAACGGTGTGGTTAAAAATGCATCCTGGTATTGAGTTTGTAGATGGTCGGCAGAAATTATTTTCTATTTGACTATATTGAAGTCTACACAAGACCCAGAGCAAATGATCAAATCGTACCTTGTTTTGACTATTTTTCAATAAACAGCTACTGTCCTCATAATTCGGTATTGAAAGTTGCATATTTTCTTGGAAATGAAGAATTTCTTGACAGTTTAAAAATTTTAAATCATACTCATTCTGCTCTGCTTTAGGTTTCACTTTCATTAAATTTATTTCATTTTTAGTGGGTCTTTTTTCTTGATATATCACCATTGCTGTAACATGGGTCGAGTCTTTTCCACTTAATGTTTCTTCATTGAAATCATTGTTGTCTATAGCTCCATAACATCTTCACAATTGACGTTATTACTTCTTTATCCAGGTTTTTTAATGCTTTGTAACTGATCCCATGCCCAAATTTATTCAACATATTAATTAAATGTTTCGATCGAGTCAAATGATGAATGGATTGAGCTAAAGCTATTTGCTTTGGAGTATGTTTTTCAGTAATCGTAAAAAATATATCATGAAACACTGATAACGCTCGCCGATTTTAATTTTCACTTAATTTTTGATTCTTAGCACTGAATAATGCTAGCCATAGAGACATTCTTCTGCTTATGTAATGTTATTCTCGACGCCTTATTTTTTCTTCACTAATGTAATTTGCCATACAAGTTCGATGCCATGAACAATCGTGTCCAGTAAAGTCTGTATTATTTTTTATCTTCTCACTAATGTCATCTTTTCTTCGATCTGCTGCACTTTGAATACTTATAAAAGATTGTGGTTTTGGTTTTTCAACTAAATTACCCGTTTTATCGCAAAACAAACACGAAATTTCGTTTAGTCTTCGCCTCTTTACATTTGTCACTTGTAGCGACATTGTTCAAATTTTTTTTTAAATAAAATACTAATTAAACATTCAAATACAAAAAAACTTAAATTATATTGCGTAAATATGAAACAATAAACCGTTACTCACTGTGAATTATTTTCTACTGACGGTTACGCACGCTATGACGCTTCGACGCTCAGGGCGGGGGGAATGGCGAATAGAAGGGAAAGGGACCAATAGAGCTGCCGGCAACATGGTTTTTTTTTTTGTTTGGTATCTCAGGTAAAAGAATTTGAGCACAGTTGCCGGTCCTCACATTTTGCATACTCAACTTCCTTTAGCGCCTGCACTAAATGTTATTTTATTAAGGTTATTGCTGTTATTTACTTTTGTACAGTAAAATGCACCTATAACTTAAAGGATAAAGGTAGCAATAAATAATATTGAAAATACTTTTCTTCCTCTTCCCTTATAAAAAAAATAAGTCAGCAAAATATTTTTCTATCGAAAAAATAAAGATGCAAAAATTTTTAGGATTCAAGAGGATACTTGCTCTAGTCGAGGCGAGATATAATATTCCTAGGCTACCATTTTTTAGCCAAAACCACTTTTGGCTAACTAAAAATGTTGAGCCAAAACCTTTTGTGCTTAATATTATAGGCGAGACAGTGGAGCTGACATTAAAAGAGCTACAAGAAACTTAGTAAATCATGAATTATGTTTTGTACATACCCAACAACTGGTAGTAATTGACTCTCTAAAAGTGCAAAGGTCTGTATTTGTCGTTAAGTGTCTAAAGAAGGATCGTACCTTATTTAAACTACTCATCTCCTGCCAGAATGAAATTAGAAGAAAGCGAGAAAGATTTTAACATTAGATTAAAGAAAACGGTACAAGATTTACCTATATACTGGCATTCCACATATATTATCTATTAGAAAGGCTTTTTGAACGAAGAAAAGATATCAGCTTGCTTGGTTTTTTCTTTGACTTAAGTAAAACGTTACTGGCTCTTTTACGACTATTTGAACAAACAACCAAACATTTCAGTAGTTCACTGTATATATCAAACAGGATTCCAACAATTTTATCATTAAATACAAATTTAATGCAAATGGAGGTTCCTGGTTTGTGATCTATGCGTGCTAATTTACTTGAAGGTTTGGGCCAGAGATTCGCAAATATTGAAACCAATGCAACTATATAATTCTCAGATGTACAGATGCGTATTTCACTAGGAAAGAGCAGGTTAAAAAATTTTAAAATACATCAAACAAGTAATACCGTTAAAAGTAAATATTGAACCCGATGAAGTATGTATGTGGTATCAGTATCAGAAGCAGACTCCTCAGACGATGTCTCGCTTAGTATTTTAAAAAACTTAAAGTATCAAAAAAACTTAAGAAATAGAAGCAGATTCTTAAATATTGGTCGAACCAGAGATAAGAACAAAAAGGTCTCCCATGGAATAGAAGAGGTGGAAATTTAATCTTATTTGTTTGCTATTGATAGCTTGGTCGTAAGTTTACTAATGTAAAAACTTTTAAACAAAAAAACTGACTTCAAAAAAACAGCACACAAAATTTTACCACTATAAAGTAAAAAATAATGTCTTTGAAACACTTTAATTGGACAATTCAGTTATTAAGTCTTCATAAACAAATCCTACAAATGTTAAAAACAGCTTTTATTTATTGTTATGATTTCTTTATAAAAATATAACTTTTGAAGTCGGCGCCAATTCTTTACGTCAATGTCAATTTTTAAATGAAGTCGGTTAAAAAATTGACATTGACACAAAAAATTGACTTCAAAAGTTATCTTTTTATTAAGAAATCATAATGATAAATAATAGCTGTTTTTGATATTTGTAGGATTTGTTTATACGGAATTAATAATTGAATTGTCAAACTAAAGCAAAGTCTTATCTTAGATTTATTTTATGACTGTTTCAAAAACATTATTTTGCTTTATACAGGCAAAATTTTGTGTGTCAGTTTTTTATAAATAAAAAAAGAATCATCCAAATGGGTACATATTTGCCAGAGTTATCGGTGTTTTATTACAAAAAAGTTTTTCAGGATTTTTCAGACTACATAACCAATTTTAATAAAAATTTAAATGGGACCATCTCGAATGTGTACTCTTTCGAATGAAGAAAAGAATCATCCAAATCGGTACATATTTGCCATTTATGCGGGAACATACATTAAAAAAAAAAAACATACGCGTCGAATTGAGAACCTCTTCATTTTTGAAGTCAGTTAATTAGAAGATATCGCACTAAGTAACTTGGAATCGAGAAAGTTATTAAATAGTCCACATGACAGTAAAGCGTTGACCGAAATGCAAAGACTGAGACTACTGTATTCAATCTCCGTTACACAGGTAAATGATACCTAACCTAACCTAACCACCCCACTCAAAAAAAAACTAAAAAAATGTATACTTTCGAATAATAAAAAAATATTCATCCAAATCGGTACATATTTGTCAGAGTTATCGGTGTTTTATTAGAAAAATTTAAGTTTTTTAGGATTCTTTCAGAAACTACATAACCAAATTTAATAAAATTTATATAGGACCATCTCGAATGTGTACTCTCTCGAATAAAAAAATAATCATCTTAATCGGTACATAGTTGCCAGAGTTATGCGAACATCTAAAATAACCGGTCAAGTGCAAGTTGAACTTGCGCAATTAGTGTTCCCTACGTTGACTGCTTTTAAAATAAAAAAAAAATATTACAGTATAAAATGATCAGGGACTTCACAAAAACACACCCCAAATGAGTTGTCAACAAAGTTTTTTTTCAATCTTTACTGAAAACTGATGACTTTGAAATTTTTGTTTCCTTTATATACCAGATAAATTATTAAAGGTAATGCACTCGTGATAATTTTCGTTCAATCTACACCCCATGGAAAATATTAAAGAATTTTTTCAAAATTTTTTCGTCAGTATTTTTCAAGATAAGGGGGGCAGCGATTTTTTGCGATTTTTTAAAAATAATACAAAGAAAAGTGTGCGCAAGTATCACATTATATATATATATATATATATATATATATATATATATATATATATATATATATTCTTCACAGATGAAGCTAGGGTTAGTCTAAAACATCCAGATGGTTGTGAGCGAGTATGGCGAAGACCAGGAGAGAGGTTTGCTCCTTGCAATATCTCTGCAAGGATTCCATTCGGCGGTGGCTCTGTTATATTCTGAGGTGGCATCTGCTTTGATGCTCGCACAAAGTTAGTTCCTGTCCGTACGAGATCCATGAATGCTGACTACTATCTTGAGAATATTGTAATAGAACATGTGATACCTTTCGGTCATTTTGTGGGGCCCAATTTCCTGTTTATGCAAGACAACGCTCGACCTCACGTGGCTAGGGAGGTACTCAATTATCTTAATCAAGTTGATATACCGATTATGCAATGGCCACCGAAAAGCCCGGATCTGAATCCGATAGAACATGTATGGGATCACCTTAAGAAAAATGTGAAACGTCATATACCTGCACCTAGAAACCCGAGGGAACTTGAAAATGCAGTTATCACAGAATAGGAGCAAATTCCTCAAGATTTTATCCAAAATTTAATTAGAAGCATGCCTAGGCGCATAAAACGCTGTCATCCGAAGTAGAGGAGGCAACATACGCTACTAGTGTCCCAGTTACACCATTAATTTTGCTACTAGTGTCCCAGTTTATTATTTTCATTAATACATAATTTCAACGATTTTGTTATTAGGTCTTAAGAATAATTTTAATTCGAATCTTATAGAGAAATTTGCTAGCTAATTCACTTTTAAAGTATCCGAATAAGTTTTTTCTAACTTTTAGTGTAACTAATGTTCAGAAAAAATTATTAAAATTAATTCATTATAGAGATTTGTATGATATATATATATATATATATATATATATATATATATATATATATATATATATATATATATATATATATATATATATATATATATATATATATATATATATATATATATATATATATATATATATATATATATATATATATATATAAGTATATATATATATATATATATATATATATATATATATATATATATATATATATGTATATATATATATATATATATATATATATATATATATATATATATATATGTATATATATATATATATATATATATATATATATATATTACTCGTGTTTTCACAAGCTTTCATTTGACACCAAACTCGATGACCTAGTAAATTTTTTTTTCACTTCCGATTTCACTCTCCAAAACTAACTCCTTAAGTCAAAATTTAACTTTCAAAACTATACGGCTCTGGTAACACCATCAATTCCTATTTTATTACCAAATTTCAACTTTCTATGACAAACAGTTTCGGAGAAAATCGGGTGTGACAGACAGACAGAGGGACGGACAGACAGACGGACAGACAGACACCAAAGTCTTATAAATGTTCCGAACGGAACACTAAAAATACATACGCGTCGAATTGAGAACCTCCTCCTGTTTTGAAGTAGTTTAATAAATAGTTTAGATTTGTTGTTATGCTTAAAATGTTTCTCTTATGCATATTTTGAAATACATATTACTTTTAATTTGGTTTCATTTTGCTCAAAAAAAATTTGACAGAGTACCCGGCCGGGTAGTATAGTATCCGACCAAACCGGATACCCGGCCAAATGAGATAGGTACTCGGTTTTGACCAGGTAGACCGAGTGCCCATTATATTTCTACACTAGATATGAATTTTGCTTGCAATACACTGCACATTTGCATTGTTCTAGATGTCCTCGGTCGCGCTACATGAAGCTTATTTAAAGTCGAACAAAGTTCTTCAAACTTCCTCATTCATTTTTTAATCAATTAAACACCTGCGGCTTCATACATGATTCGGGTGCGGTAAAACACTCCATCGCAACTAAGTTTTCAAAGACCAGGATTACGCTCTGTGCTCCCTTTGCTCCTTGTGTTCGTACTATAAGACAACATTAATAAAAGATAACCATTCTGATGTAAAAATGATCATAACCAATACTTTAATACGGTTAACAAAGTTTTACGTAAGTAAGATCAGCATTTAATGCTTTCACACTATAAAAAAATTTCGTTACACAATGGCCCCTAATAATGTCCCAAAAATAAAAGTAAACCCCATTATG
>CM032455.1:143326988-143741988 GCA_019049505.1 Pachyrhynchus sulphureomaculatus | reverse complement strand
TTCCTATATTACTACCAAATTTCAACTTTCTATGACAAATAGTTTCGGAGAAAATCGGTGTGTGACAGACGGACAGACGGACAGACAGACAGGCGGACAGACAGACGGACAGACACCGAAGTGATCTTATAAGTGTTCCGGACGGAACACTAAAAAGAAACACGTAAATCCGATAAGTGGTACTCGAGTGATAAGCGCACTAACGGACAGACAGAGAGACTTTGCATTTTATATATGATATTGTTCCATATTTAATGCTTTAGGCAGTGTATTGCAAGCGAACGCGCTAGAGGCAAACTTTTTCCCGACTTGATTCACTATTATCGTCACTACCTTGTTACCTAACGTAATAAAATATATATCTATAACCTGCTCAGTATATATCACCACTATACCAAACACTTTATTTTTGCGCTCGACGCGCGTTTCGCTAACCATATTAGCTTCATCAGGAGCGATGATTGATTCATGAACCCAACATGGTTAGCGAGACGCGCGTCGAGTGCAAAAATAAAGTGTTTGGTGTAATGGTGCTATATAGTGAGTAGTGTTATTGTGCCAAAGATTTCACATTCCCAACCTAATCTATAACCTGGTCAGAGAACATATGTATGAATTTAAAAAAAATAATCGGGCAAGTGCAAGTTGAACTTGCGCAATTAGTGTTCCGTACGTTAATTGCTTTTAACATAAAAAATTTGGTTACAGATGTATAAAATGATCCGTGACTTCACAAAACACACCCCAAATGAGTTTTTCAACAAAGTTTGTTTCCGATCTTTACTGACCTTGAAATTTTTGTTTTTTTTAAATACCAGAAAAATTATTAAAGGTAATGCACTCGTGAAATTTTCGTTCAATCTACACCCCCTGGAGAATATTCCAGAATTTTTTCAAAATTTTTTGATAAGTACTTTTCGAGATAAGGCGGGGGACAGCGATTTTTCGCGATTTTTTAAAAATAATACAAAGAAAAGTGCGCGCAAGTATTACTTTATATATACATTTTTTACTCGTGTTTTCACAAGCTTTCATTTGACACCACACTCAATGACCCAGTAAAAAAATTTTTTTTTCACTTCCGATTTCACCCCCCAAAACTAACCCCTTAAGTCAAAATTTAACTCTCAAAACTACATGGCTCTGATGAGGCCATCAATTCCTATACTATTACCAAATTTTAACTTTCTATGACAAATAGTTTTGGAGAAAATCTGGTGTGACAGACAGACGGACAGACACCGAAGTGATCTTATAAGTGTTCCGTACGGAACACTAAAAATAACGTAAATCGGATAAGTGGTTCTCGAGTGATAAGCACACTAACGGACAAACAGACAGGCAGACAGAGAGACGTTGCATTTTATATATATTACAGATATAGATTATTATTATATAAAAAATTTCTTCTTTCTCACATTTAGTCAATGTGGTTCCATGCTTGGCTGACGGGCCCAAGCCAAGTCAGCACAAACGCTATTACCATTCCGTATTAAGGAATGACCTGACAATGTTACATGTTTTCAAAATCACTGACTTCTGAATGTTTCTGTGTATGTCCGTGTTGAGTCCCAATTGCACTAAATGTGGTGTGAATGTTATTGGTGTAAGGCCTGTGGCTGATATAATGAGGGGGACAATGATGACTTTTTCCTGTCTCCATAGCCTTTTTATTTCCGTTGCAAGGTCTGTGTATTTGGAAATTTTTTCTGTGTATTTCGCTTGGATGTTTGTGTCGTTGGGGACAGCTATGTCAATCAGATAGGTGACTTTTCCTTTTTTGCACTGAAAAGTAATATCGGGTCTATTGGCGGAGACTGTTTTATCTGTATGGATACCGATATCCCAGTAGAGCTTGTAATCTTCATTTTCAAGTATGGATGTTGGCGTGTATTTGTAGTAGGGATCTGTGTTTTCTATAAGTCTGTATGTTGTGGCTAGTGCTTGGTGAACCACTTTGGCAGCTGAATCATGCCTGGCTGTGTACTCCGTTCCGGCCAATATTTTACATCCGCTCGTTATGTGTTCGATCGTTTCTTTCTGCTGGTGGCATTTCCTACATCTGTCCTCTGCAATAGTCGGGTCTTTGATGATATGCTTTTGGTAGTTTCTGGTTAATATGACTTTATCCTGGATGGCAAGTAAGAAGCCTTCAGTCTCAGGGAATAGCTGCCCATCCCGTAACCAGGTGTATGATTGTTTTTTATTTACGTGGTCTTGTTCTATGTGGTATCTGTGTTTTCCGTGGAGTGTTTTCTCTGACCACGTTTTCATCTTTTCCTGTTGTAATTGGGTGTGACTGTGTGTGTCTGCTGAGTGGTCTGCCCGGGCTAAGTCGAGAGGTGTCTAGTTTTTGTCTGCTTTCACTGTCGCTGTGTGGAGGCTGGTTTGCTTGCTGTGAAAGAATTTCCTAAGTGTTTGTATTTGTTTTGTGTGTAATGATCTGATGTCTATAATTCCTCTTCCTCCTGCCTTCCTCTCGATGGTAAGTCTTTCTTTGCATGCGTTGGGGTGTAATTTCCTGTATTTGGTGAATTGAGATCGTATAAGGATGTGAATATTTTCTATGTCTGTTTGTGACCATTTGATGATACCAAATGAATATGTGAGTATAGGTATAGCGAACGTGTTGATGGCTTTAGTGAGATTCTTAGAGTTGAGTTTTGTTTGCAAAAGTTTCGTCAGTCTGTTTTTGAATTCGGTTCTGAGCTCTGTTTTGATGTGAGTGTGGTTGAGTTTGGTGCTTTGTTGGAAGCCTAGATATTTGTATGTTTCTTTATCGAACATGTTATCGAGCGTTTCATTGTTGATGGTTTCTGTCTCATGGTGGTGCTTCCATTGGCCTTTGTTGATGTGGAGCACTTTGCATTTACTTATACCAAATTCCATATTGACATCTAAGGTGAATATTTCTGTGATTTTGAGGAGTTCTTTCAGCTGTGTTTGTGTGGAAGCGTAGAATTTTATGTCGTCCATATATAGGAGGTGGTTTATTTTATGTTGATTCACTTTTTGGTGTCTCATATTGAAGCCATGCTCTGTTCTGTTTAGTATATTTGAGAGTGGATTGAGACAGAGGCAAAACCATAGAGCACTGAGCGAGTCTCCCTGAAATATACCCCGTCTGATGTACAGCTCTTCTGTTTGGATCCGTTCGGTTTGTGTTTCTAGGCGTATTTTGGTTTTCCATGTTTTCATAATTTGCGCGAGAAACTGCCTGAGGTGTTGGTTGATTTTATAGACTTCTAGGGCCCTGATTAACCAGCTGTGGGGTATGGAGTCGAAGGCTTTTTTATAGTCTATGTAACCGATGTGAAGGTTTCTGTGTTCTTTTCTGGTTTGTCCCATAATCACGCTATCTATAATCAGCTGCTCTTTGCATCCTCGACTATTTTTCCTGCATCCCTTCTGCTCTTCTGTGAGGATATTGTTGTCTGTTAGGTGTTGTTCTATTTTCTTCGAAATTGTGGCTGTGATGATCTTGTATAGGGTTGGAAGACAGGTGATAGGTCGGTAGTTTGACGGGTTTGTGGTGTCTGAGCTTTTGGGTTTAACGTATGTTATTCCTTGTGTGAGGAAAGTGGGAAATGTGTGTGGTTGTAGAATGGCTTTGTTGATTTGGTGTGTGAGTGCTTCGTGTGTGGTGGTAAACTGTTTGTACCAGAAGTTTTGTATATTGTCTATTCCAGGACATTTCCAGTTGTGTGTGTGTTTGATAGTTTCTGTAATTTCTTGTGTATTAAATGTGGTATTTTCTTGTTCTGTCACATGTTTATGTTTGTCTTCTTCGGCTTTGATCCAGGGGGTGTTATTATTGTGTAGTTTGGGTTCTGACCAGATACTTTTCCAATAATCTGTGAGTTCTTGCTTGTTTGGTGGTTCAGTCACTGCTATCTGTTTGTTGGACATAGTTTTCCGGTAGAACTGTTTTTCGCTTCTTCGGAAGAGGTTGTTGGTGTCTTTCCTCTCATTTGATTCTTTGTATCTACGGAGTCTTGCGGCATATACAGATAGTTTTTGTTTCAAGGTATCGAGGATTTCTGGCAGTGTTCTGTTGGGAGACTTAGATTTGATCTTGTTTGCCCCCTGTGTGACACGTTTGGACGCGTTCCCGCTTATAAACTGGGTAAGATGTCCTAGATCTCTCCTGATGTTGTTGATTTTGTTTTCTATTCTTATTTGCCATTTGAAATTTTGGTTTTGTCCTGTTGGGGTTTCCTTGTCGTTGAGGGAGTTTTTGATTATTTTGTGTTAGAGTGGTGATTGCTGCTGCGTATATTATTGTGTGAATGTCTTCGATTGTGCTTAAGTCTGTTATATACTGAGGTATTATGTGCTTGTTTAGTGTGTTGAGGATTGGTTGCGTGCTCTGTCTGAAGATTAAACGAGGGATGAGATTTCTTGTTGTGGGGTTGGTGCCTGACCATCGAGCTAGATGTGACTCCATTTTTGCTTTAAGTGTTTGTATGAGAGGTAATTCGGGGTGATGTTGTGTGGATGTCGTTGAGGGTGGCGAGTGATTCATGTTGTTGTCTGTGATATGGTGTTGCGCGGTACTCGCAATATTATTTTGCGTTATGCTCCTCCTGGGTGGTGGGTATTGTTGTGTTCGACTGGGTGGTTGTGTGTGTGAGGCTGGTTCGGAATCTGCTTTATTGTTTCTATTGTTTGGTTGGTCTGTGTTCAGTTCAACAGCCACTGTGTCCTTGATGGTTTGCAATTCGAGAGGTGTGAGACGATTGTTCTTGGTAATAACTCTTTTTTGGTCTACTACTCTCTGTTCTGAAACAAGTAATTGCAGATGTGGATATTCGGTCAAGAAAAGTCTGTGCAGTTGCTGTCTGTAGCCCGATGTTATTGTTTCGAGTTTGGTGGCGGTGTAGTAACAGCGCATCACCGTCCTATTCATCTCATCTGTCCACTTTAACCGCTGTCTTGGTTTTCCAGCCTTGGTAGTTGCATGTTGTCCTTGCAAAACATACGGGCCCTGGCCTGGCTTTGGTGGTTGTGTTTGTCCCGTATCTACGTCGGTTGCGCTTGGGATTGATGTTGGTGGGTCCAAGCGGCGAGTGATTCTCTTCTCAGTGATTTCTTTGTCAGGTTTTGTGTTTTCATTACAGCAACGCATGGCGTGTTCGTTGATTCCTGTGGTGCAACTCATGCGCTGCTGTGATTTTCCCGCCTTGGTGGGTGTCGGCTTAGTCACCGACACAACACTTTTGGCAGGTCCTTTTTTCGGTTGCCTGGTCTTCATCGTTTTGGTCGAGCTGCCATTTCCCGCGACGTCCTCGACCGTTACGTCGCGGCGCGTTATTATTATTATTATTACAAAAAGGTTCTTCTTTCTCACATTTGGTCAATGTGGTTCCGTGTTTGGCTGACGGGCGCAAACCAAGTCAGCACAAACGCATTACCATTGTGTATTAAGGAATGACCTGACAATGTTACATGTTTTCAAAATCACTGACTTCTGAATGTTTTTGTGTATGTTTGTGTTGAGTCCTAATTGTACTAAGTGTGGTGTGAATGTTGTTGGTGTAAGGCCTGTGGCTGATATAATGAGGGGGATAATGATGACTTTTTCTTGTTTCCATAGCCTTTTTATTTCCGTTGCAAGGTCTGTGTATTTGGAAATTTTTTCTGTGTATTTCGTTTGGATGTTTGTGTCGTTGGGGACAGCTATGTCAATTAGATAGGTGACTTTTTCTTTTTTGCACTGAAAAGTAATATCGGGTCTATTGGCGGAGACTGTTTTATCTGTATGGATACTGATGTCCCAGTAGAGTTTGTAATCTTTATTTTCAAGTACGGATGTTGGTGTGTATTTGTAGTAGGGATCTGTGTTTTCTATGAGCTTGTATGTGGTGGCTAGTGCTTGGTGAACTACTTTTGCCGCTGAGTCATGTCGGGCTGTGTATTCCGTTCCGGCTAATATTTTACATCCGCTTGTTATGTGTTCGATCGTTTCTTTCTGCTGGTGGCATTTTCTGCATCTGTCTTCTGTAATAGTTGGGTCTTTGATGATATGCTTTTGGTAGTTTCTGGTTAATATGACTTTATCCTGGATGGCAAGTAAGAAGCCTTCTGTTTCCGGGAATAGCTGCCCATCCCGTAACCAGGTGTATGATTGTTTTTTATTTACGTGGTCTTGTTCTATGTGGTATCTGTGTTTTCCGTGGAGTGTTTTTTCTGACCACGTTTTCATCTTTTCCTGTTGTAATTGGATGTGACTGTGTGTATCTACTGGGTGGTCTACCCGGGATAAGTCGAGTGGGGTATAGTTTTTGTCTGCTTTGACTGTTGCTGTGTGGAGGCTGGTTTGCTTGGTGTGAAAGAATTTCCTAAGTGCTTGTATTTGTTTTGTGTGTAATGATCTGATGTCTATAATTCCTCTTCCTCCTGCTTTCCTCTCGATGGTAAGTCTTTCTTTGCATGCGTTAGGGTGTAATTTCCTGTATTTGGTGAATTGAGACCGTATAAGGATGTGAATATTTTCTAAGTCTGTTTGTGACCATTTGATGATACCAAATGAATATGTGAGTATAGGTATAGCAAACGTGTTGATGGCTTTAGTGAGATATTTGGAGTTGAGTTTTGTTTGTAAAAGTTTCGTCAGTCTGTTCTTGAATTCGGTTCTGAGCTCTGTTTTGATGTGAGTATGGTTGAGTTTGGTGCTTTGTTGGAAGCCTAGATATTTGTATGTTTCTTTGTCAAACATGTTATCGAGTGTTTCATTGTTGATGGTTTCTGTCTCATGGTGGTACTTCCATTGGCCTTTGTTGATGTGGAGCACTTTGCATTTACTTATACCAAATTCCATATTGACATCTAAGGTGAATATTTCTGTGATTTTGAGGAGTTCTTTCAACTGTGTTTTTGTGGCAGCGTAGAGTTTTATGTCATCCATATATAAGAGGTGGTTTATTTTATGTTGATTCACTTTTTGGTGTCTGATATTGAAGCCATGCTCTGTTCTGTTTAGTATATTTGAGAGTGGATTGAGACAGAGGCAAAACCATAGAGCGCTGAGCGAGTGTCCCTGAAATATACCCCGTCTGATGTACAACTCTTCTGTTTGGATGCGTTCGGTTTGTGTTTCTAGGCGTATTTTGGTTTTCCATGTTTTCATAATTTGCGCTAGAAATTGCCTGAGGTGTTGGTTGATTTTATAGATTTCTAGGGCTCTGATTAACCAGCTGTGGGGTATGGAGTCGAAGGCTTTTTTGTAGTCTATGTAACCGATGTGTAGGTTTCTGTGTTCTTTTCTGGTTTGTCCCATAATCACGCTATCTATGATCAGCTGCTCTTTGCATCCTCGACTATTTTTCCTGCATCCCTTCTGCTCTTCTGTGATAATATTGTTGTCTGTTAGGTGTTGTTCTATTTTCTTGGAAATTGCGGCTGTGATGATCTTGTATAGGGTTGGAAGACAGGTGATGGGTCGGTAGTTTGACGGGTTTGTGGTGTCTGAGCTTTTGGGTTTAACGTATGTTATTCCTTGTGTAAGGAAAGTGGGAAATGTGTGTGGTTGTAGAATGGCTTTGTTGATTTGGTGTGTGAGTGCTTCGTGTGTGGTGGTAAACTGTTTGTACCAGAACTTTTGTACATTGTCTATTCCAGGACATTTCCAGTTGTGTGTGTGTTTGATTGTTTCTGTAATTTCTTCTGTAGTTAGTGTGGAATTTTCTTGTTCTGTCACACGTTTGTGTTTATCTTCTTCGGCTTTGATCCAGGGGGTGTTATTATTATGTAGTTATTATTTATTACAAAAAGTTCTTCTTTCTCACATTTGATCAATGTGGTTCCATGTTTGGCTGACGGGCCAAAACCAAGTCAGCACAAACGCTATTACCATTCCGTATTAAGGAATGACCTGACAATGTTACATGTTTTCAAAATCACTGACTTCTGAATGTTTCTGTGTATGTCCGTGTTGAGTCCCAATTGCACTAAATGTGGTGTGAATGTTATTGGTGTAAGGCCTGTGGCTGATATAATGAGGGGGACAATGATGACTTTTTCCTGTCTCCATAGCCTTTTTATTTCCGTTGCAAGGTCTGTGTATTTGGAAATTTTTTCTGTGTATTTCGCTTGGATGTTTGTGTCGTTGGGGACAGCTATGTCAATCAGATAGGTGACTTTTCCTTTTTTGCACTGAAAAGTAATATCGGGTCTATTGGCGGAGACTGTTTTATCTGTATGGATACCGATATCCCAGTAGAGCTTGTAATCTTCATTTTCAAGTATGGATGTTGGCGTGTATTTGTAGTAGGGATCTGTGTTTTCTATGAGTCTGTATGTTGTGGCCAGTGCTTGGTGAACCACTTTGGCAGCTGAATCATGCCTGGCTGTGTACTCCGTTCCGGCCAATATTTTACATCCGCTCGTTATGTGTTCGATCGTTTCTTTCTGCTGGTGGCATTTCCTACATCTGTCCTCTGCAATAGTCGGGTCTTTGATGATATGCTTTTGGTAGTTTCTGGTTAATATGACTTTATCCTGGATGGCAAGTAAGAAGCCTTCAGTCTCAGGGAATAGCTGCCCATCCCGTAACCAGGTGTATGATTGTTTTTTATTTACGTGGTCTTGTTCTATGTGGTATCTGTGTTTTCCGTGGAGTGTTTTCTCTGACCACGTTTTCATCTTTTCCTGTTGTAATTGGGTGTGACTGTGTGTGTCTGCTGAGTGGTCTGCCCGGGCTAAGTCGAGAGGTGTGTAGTTTTTGTCTGCTTTCACTGTCGCTGTGTGGAGGCTGGTTTGCTTGCTGTGAAAGAATTTCCTAAGTGTTTGTATTTGTTTTGTGTGTAATGATCTGATGTCTATAATTCCTCTTCCTCCTGCCTTCCTCTCGATGGTAAGTCTTTCTTTGCATGCGTTGGGGTGTAATTTCCTGTATTTGGTGAATTGAGATCGTATAAGGATGTGAATATTTTCTATGTCTGTTTGTGACCATTTGATGATACCAAATGAATATGTGGTCTGGTAAAAATTCAAGCCATCAACACGTATAGCGAACGTGTTGATGGCTTTAGTGAGATTCTTAGAGTCGTCAGTCTGTTTTTGAATTCGGTTCTGAGCTCTGTTTTGATGTGAGTGTGGTTGAGTTTGGTGCTTTGTTGGAAGCCTAGATATTTGTATGTTTCTTTATCGAACATGTTATCGAGCGTTTCATTGTTGATGGTTTCTGTCTCATGGTGGTGCTTCCATTGGCCTTTGTTGATGTGGAGCACTTTGCATTTACTTATACCAAATTCCATATTGACATCTAAGGTGAATATTTCTGTGATTTTTGAGGAGTTCTTTCAGCTGTGTTTGTGTGGCAGCGTAGAGTTTTATGTCGTCCATATATAGGAGGTGGTTTATTTTATGTTGATTCTCTTTTTGGTGTCTGATATTGAAGCCATGTTCTGTTCTGTTTAGTATATTTGAGAGTGGATTGAGACAGAGGCAAAACCATAGTGTACTGAGCGAGTCCCCCTGAAATATACCCCGTCTGATGTACAGCTCTTCTGTTTGGATCCGTTCGGTTTGTGTTTCTAGGCGTATTTTGGTTTTCCATGTTTTCATAATTTGCGCGAGAAACTGCCTGAGGTGTTGGTTGATTTTATAGATTTCTAGGGCCCTGATTAACCAGCTGTGGGGTATGGAGTCGAAGGTTTTTTTATAGTCTATGTAACCGATGTGAAGGTTTCTGTGTTCTTTTCTGGTTTGTCCCATAATCACGCTATCTATAATCAGCTGCTCTTTGCATCCTCGACTATTTTTCCTGCATCCCTTCTGCTCTTCTGTGAGGATATTGTTGTCTGTTAGGTGTTGTTCTATTTTCTTCGATATTGTGGCTGTGATGATCTTGTATAGGGTTGGAAGACAGGTGATAGGTCGGTAGTTTGACGGGTTTGTGGTGTCTGAGCTTTTGGGTTTAACGTATGTTATTCCTTGTGTGAGGAAAGTGGGAAATGTGTGTGGTTGTAGAATGGCTTTGTTGATTTGGTGTGTGAGTGCTTCGTGTGTGGTGGTAAACTGTTTGTACCAGAAGTTTTGTATATTGTCTATTCCAGGACATTTCCAGTTGTGTGTGTGTTTGATAGTTTCTGTAATTTCTTGTGTATTAAATGTGGTATTTTCTTGTTCTGTCACATGTTTATGTTTGTCTTCTTCGGCTTTGATCCAGGGGGTGTTATTATTGTGTTGTTTGGGTTCTGACCAGATACTTTGCCAATAATCTGTGAGTTCTTGTTTGTTTGGTGGTTCAGTCACTGCTATCTGTTTGTTGTACATAGTTTTCCGGTAGAACTGTTTTTTCGCTTCTTCGGAAGAGGTTGTTGGTGTCTTTCCTCTCATTTGATTCTTTGTATCTACGGAGTCTTGCGGCATATACAGATAGTTTTTGTTTCAAGGTATCGAGGATTTCTGGCAGTGTCCTGTTGGGAGACTTAGATTTGATCTTGTTTGCCCCCTGTGTAACACGTTTGGACGCGTTCCCGCTTATAAACTGGGTAAGATGTCCTAGATCTCTCCTGATGTTGTTGATTTTGCTTTCTATTCTTATTTGCCATTTGAATTTTGGTTTTGTCCTGTTGGGGTTTCCTTGTCGTTGAGGGAGTTTTTGATTATTTTGTGTTAGAGTGGTGATTGCAGCTGCGTATATTATTGTGTGAATGTCTTCGATTGTGCTTGAGTCTGTTATATACTGAGGTATTATGTGCTTGTTTAGTGTGTTGAGGATTGGTTGCGTGCTCTGTCTGAAGATTAAACGAGGGATGGGATTTCTTGTTGTGAGGTCGGTGCCTGACCATCGAGCTAGATGTGACTCCATTTTTGCTTTAAGTGTTTGTATGAGAAGTGATTCGGGGTGATGTTGTGTGGATGTCGTTGAGGGTGGCGAGTGATTCATGTTGTTGTCTGTGATATGGTGTTGCGCGGTACTCGCAATATTATTTTGCGTTATGCTCCTCCTGGGTGGTGGGTATTGTTGTGTTCGACTGGGTGGTTGTGTGTGTGAGGCTGGTTCGGAATCTGCTTTATTGTTTCTATTGTTTGGTTGGTCTGTGTTCAGTTCAACAGCCACTGTGTCCTTGATGGTTTGCAATTCGAGAGGTGTGAGACGATTGTTCTTGGTAATAACTCTTTTTTGGTCTACTACTCTCTGTTCTGAAACAAGTAATTGCAGATGTGGATATTCGGTCAAGAAAAGTCTGTGCAGTTGCTGTCTGTAGCCCGATGTTATTGTTTCGAGTTTGGTGGCGGTGTAGTAACAGCGCATCACCGTCCTATTCATCTCATCCGTCCACTTTAACCGCTGTCTTGGTTTTCCAGCCTTGGTAGTTGCATGTTGTCCTTGCAATACATACGGGCCCTGGCCTGGATTTGGTGGTTGTGTTTGTCCCGTATCTACGTCGGTTGCGCTTGGGATTGATGTTGGTGGGTCCAAGCGGCGAGTGATTCTCTTCTCAGTGATTTCTTTGTCAGGTTTTGTGTTTTCATTACAGCAACGCATGGCGTGTTCGTTGATTCCTGTGGTGCAACTCATGCGCTGCTGTGATTTTCCCGCCTTGGTGGGTGTCGGCTTAGTCGCCAACACAACACTTTTGGCAGGTCCATTTTCGGTTGCCTGGTCTTCATCGTTTTGGTCGAGCTGCCATTTCCCGCGAGTGTGGAATTTTCTTGTTCTGTCACACGTTTGTGTTTATCTTCTTCGGCTTTGATCCAGGGGGTGTTATTATTATGTAGTTATTATTATTATTATTATTATTATATAACCCGGCCAAAGAACATATGTATGAATTAAAACAAAAACACGTAAATCGAATAAGTGGTTCTCGCGTGATAAACGCATTAACAGACAGACAGAAAGACTTTGCATTTATATATATATATATTATATTCTTTGCCACATCACATTGTTCCATATTTAACGGTTTAGGCAGCGTATTGTAAGAGAGCGCGTTAGCGGCAAAATTTTTTCCGACTTGATTTACTATTATCGTCACCACTTATTTCTTATGTTACCTAACTTAATAAAATATAGCCTGTAACCTGGCCAGAGAACATATGTATGTTTAAAAAAAAGCACGTAATTCGGATAAGTGGTTCTCCAGTGATAAGCGCACTAACGGACAAACAGACAGACAGAGAAACCTTGTATCTTATATATATTATAGATTTAAGTTTTCAAAACGCGTTTTTTGAAATTAAAATGTGAGTAACTCCGGTTATGTAAGTCGGATCGAGACAAAAAAAAACAGTCTCTTCGCATTGAAATTTCCAATAAATTCTCGTTGGTTTTAATTCGTTCAAGTACATACGTAACCTCCAAAATTGAAAAAAAAAACAGGCAAAGACCTGTTTTTGTTTAATTTTATTGCACAGGTCGACGAATTGAACCAATCGGCTTGAAACTCTATATTTTTGGAAGAAAAGTATTGAACCCAGTGGGCACAATTGAATTTGTTATTTAAATTCTGAATTTCCCGCCATTTTATGCCATTTGGCCCAGAATGGCTCTATTTTTCAAAATTTAGATATCGACGCCATTAAAAAAAATCTTTTTTTGGAGTCATTTTAACCGTTTTTTTTTTACATTTGTTTATTGATCCAATAGCAACCAATGAGTTTTTTCGGTAATTTTGAAAAAAAGAATTTTTATCATATCTGGTAGGAAATGGTGAGACTTTTATCAAAAATAAATCCTTTTCGTTAACAATTTTAATGGCGTTGGAAAGCTGGCGACGAGACCTAAATTTTGAAAAAAAAAGATCCGTTTTGGACCAAAATGGCATAAAATGGCGGGTAATTCAAATTTTAAATAACAAATTCAATTCATTGGGTTCATTATTTTTGTACTAAAATTTCAGGGCATTTTTGCTATAACAAAAGGCATATTTTCTGAAAGTTTCAAGCCGATCGCTTCACTTAGTCGACCTGTACAATAGGATGAAACAAAAATAGTTTTTTGCCTGTTTTTTTCAATTTTGTAGGTTATGTTGAGCGACTAACGGGGATTTGTTGGAAATTTCATTACGAAGAGTTCGGTTTTTTTTTGTCTCGATCCGGAGTTATTTACATTTTAAGCTCAAAAAACGTGTTTTGGAAACATAAAGAGCACAAGTTTTTCGAGGTCCAAAACTCAGGACAATACTTCTGATGATATCCCAGAGAGGATAAAATCATAATATTGCTGTATCTAAACTATGCCTATCTCATCATTATTTTGACCTTTTTTTTTATTGTACTATCATAGCCCGTTCAAAAGTATCTGAATAAATTTTAAGAACAGCTTCCAATTTATTCCATAGTAATTGTTAAAAACAACTTATTTATTGTTTATACTTGTGTTCTACTTAATATTATTAGTGGCAACGAAATATGGCTGGAAACAATGCACTAAACATCATGGAAATTCTGCAGAGGTTGCACTTGACATTTGCAAGTTATTTAATCATGTTTGGTAGGGCCGATTTTTAGAAAAGCTGCACTTTTATGGTAGGTGTCAAAGGCCTTGCTTGTAACTCTTTACACGTAGAAATTGATGGATTTATTTCGAAGACTTAGTATTTTTTTTATTGTTTACCTTCCCGCCTGAATAGGGATTTATCCTTTTTCATATTCTAAGAATATGGGCGAAAATATCGTAATATCCATCAACATTGTTCAAACATACATTTTTGTATTTCACGCCCCCTTTTAGAGTACGAGACAGTGCTGCAACGGACGTTATTACATTTCTGCAACAACTACTACCTACGTATGTGGCCAAGCCAAATATGCTGAAATAAATTAATAGGTAAGTATATCATCTTGCTGGGATTTAAACTCGATACCTTTTGCATCGTAAATAGGCACCATAATACAGATCTAGGGCCGTCATCAAGGTCTCTATACCACAAATTCATAAGATATTATTTAAAATTCTGTATTTATTTTCTTTTTTAACTTCCTAGTATTATACAATTAAGTATTTTATGTTTTGCTGTTTACTTTTATAAGTGCCATATCGTAACTATTAACAGTGTTAGGGTTTGCTGTCCTCACACAAGAGAACAACACATACTGAAAGAGGCAATAACTAATGCTCTCCATTAGACGTTACGAGAATTAAAAGTAATGTCGTGGCATAAACTTTAAAATTAAAAATGTTCGGTTTGTCTATTTTTAACTACATTATCGTATCTCTTTCAATTATGACTAAAAGGAAATAAAGTTATTTCATAAATGCAACCTTAAAGCCACACAGAGAATAGCAAATTTATTACATAAATCTGATTAAAAACCATGCATTTAATGCAGTAAAGTGTTACTGGCTCGATATAAGTTTTGAGAGAGGAAGTGGGTTTTAATGACGAATGCCCGGGATTTCATATTGGTAAAGTGGTTATATTTTCCGCTGAACTTCTGATAAACATTGTTTCAAAATAAAAACCGGTCAAGTGCAAATTGAACTTGCGCAATTAGTATTCCGTACGTTGATTGCTTTTAAAATAAAAATTTGTGTTACAGAGGTATAAAATGATCAGTGACTTCACAAAACATACCCCAAATGCGTTTTCAACAAAGTTTCAATCTACACCCTGTGGAGAATATTTCAGAATTTTTTCAAAATTTTTTGATCAGTACTTTTCGAGATAAGCGAGACAGCGACTTTCGCAATTTTTTTTTAAATTATACAAAGAAAAGTGTGAGCAAGTATTACATTATAAATATTTTGAAACCCGTTTTTTTACAAGCTTTCATTTGACACCCCACTTGATGACCTAATAATTTTTTTTTTTTCATTTCCAATTTCACCACCCAAGTCAAAATTTAACTTGTAAAACTACACGGCTCTGATGAGGCCATCAGTTCCTATATTGGTACCAAATTTCAACTTTCTATGCCAAATAGTTTCGGAGAAAATCGGGTATGACAGATAGACAGACGGACAGACGGATGGATAGATGAAAAAACGGACAGACACCGAAGTGATCTTATAAGTATTCAGTATGGAACACTAAAAATAAACTAATTACGAAGGAACTATGTTTATTTTATTCAATTAAACAATATTTCTTTTCTAATTTCAAGATATTTATTTTTCCTGTATTAATTGAAAGCGTTTTTAAACAAAACGGCGCACAGTAGGGCAAGACACCCGAAAAATGGAAAAAAAACCTAAATTACTTCAGTATTATTAATTACTTATTTGTCGTGCCAGTTTCAATGTATTTTTCAGGCTGAATCGAATAGATCAATTTTCAAGTCGATAAAACCAATTGACTGCATACTATACCAATTTATTCAACCCATAAAACGTGGTTTTTCTGAATAATTTCAAAATTAGTGCAATTTTTAATGTAATTTCGTGTCTAATCGAACTATTTTAGTATCACTAGGATGAACTAATTCGAAAATATAGTAGGATTTTAGACTATTTCAAAACCAGACATTTTATGTAAGTAGGTAGCAACCAGAAATCACACTTTCAATTTTTGTATGGAAATGTTCTTTATAGATAATGCACTCTAAATTACTTATAACATTTTTTAATGGTTCTTACTCTTCAAGGAACTCGTTAAAATTAAGCAATCATGCAGCGAACATGAGTACATTACCGTATATACGAGAATGGATTGAGAAGCTCGCGAGCTAGTCAAGAAAACAAAATAAAATACGTACAAAAATATTTTTATTTTTCGACGTAATCTCCACCTAGCTCTATGCACTTCCAAATCTTCCACACCTGTTTAAAAAAAAGATTCCTCAAGGTCTTCAAAATCCTGGTTAACTGCAGCTTCGACTTCTTCATTTGATGAAAATTTCTGTCCACCGAGGTGTTTTTTTAGGTTTGGAAACAGATGAAAGTCCGAAGGTGCCAAATCAGGAGAATAAGCCCGGTGGGGCAGCAATTCAAAACCATAATCACGAATTTGAGCCATAGACTCAACAGACGTGTGAACGCCAGCGTTGTCCTGATAGAACAAAACTTTCTTTCTCAGTAATCCTGGGCGTTTCTCTTTAACTTGACATAAACGAAGCAAAAGGATGCAATAGTGAGTCGAGTTAATTGTTTCGCCTTTCGGAAGGTAGTCCACCATAATAATACCTTTAGCATCCCAAAAATCTATCGCCATCACTTTTCCAGCCGACCGAATTGCCTTCGCTTTCTTTGGGGTCGGTTCACCAGATTTTTTCCACTGCTTGGATTGTTGTTTTGACTCTGGAGTATAGTGGTGAACCCCGATTTCGTCCATTGGCACAAACCCGTTAAAAAATCTTGCGGATCAGCCTCAAACATCTCCAAACAGTCGCTAGAAATCGTGAGTCGAATTCGTTTTTGTTCAACCGAAAGCAATCTGGGAACCCACCTAGCGAAAAGCTTACAAAATCCGAGTTCGTTGGCAATAATATTTTGTGTTCGTTCATACGAGATGTCTATAGTGTCTAAAATCTCCCTGATAGTTAATCTACGGTCTTTCAATATGAGATCACACACTTTGCCGATGTTTTCTTCAGTCGTAGACGTCGTGGGCCAGCCGGAGCAAGGGTCATCTTCGATGCCCTCTCGTCCACGTTTAAATTCTGCAACCCATTTTTTCACAGTGGTATATGACGGAACAGATTTCCCTAGTGTTGTTTTCATATCATCGTGGATCTTCTTTGGTGTTAATCTTTTTTTAAAGAGGCACTTGTTGACTGCACGTTGTTTCTTTTCCATTTTTCCAAAAACTCTGCACTTGGTCTCATTAAACTCGTTCTAACCTAAAAACCACAAAATCTACAGCAACAAAATTTTACACTCTGAGAACCAAAGAAAGTATGAACTTATTGAGGGTACTATAATAAAAATATTATAATTATGTTTTGGTGAGGCCACTAACTTTTCAATCCAACCTCGTATTATATTACCGATTTTTACTTCCGTGAGAATTGAAGTATGGTGATAGTTTTTGTTTTCCTTGAGTTTTCAAGACTAGCTCCACTCGCCTCCAAAGAACCTCTTGTTTGCTTAGGTACTAGGTACTATGAGGTTTGATTTTCCGCAAAGAACGGCACCGAATATCACAGAATGCGATTTCAGTTGATAGTCTAGTAAACAGGATACCAAAAGTGGTCATTTTTCTCAGCTGTTTTTTATGTTTTTTCGGGTGCTGAATCCGAATTTTAACTTTGGCACCTCGTAAATATTGTGAGTTCTGAGTAAAATGCAAAAAAAACTGACAAAAAAGCTAGTTTTTTCAGTTTTTCGCTTGTAACTTTTCAACTACACTAAATTTGAATGATGAGGAAGTATTCTTAGCTTAGCGCTATGCCCGAAATATCACTAAATTTCAAAGCGCTCTAGCAGCTAAATTGCTCGCCTATAGAACATAACTTGTTGGAAATTTAGTGTAGTTACATAGGAGTACTTTTATAGAAAAGTGCGTAATTGCGAAAAATTGATAGAGCATTTTTTTCGCCCTTCTTGCATTTTACTCAAACCTCACAACATTTACAAGGTAGCAAAGTTGAAATTGAACAGTTGAGAAAAAAACTTCTATACCTTTTCCCGAAATGAGCACGTTTTGTCCCCTGTTTACTGGACTATCAACTGAAATTGAATTCGGTGATATTCGGTAGCATTCAGTTTCCATCACTTTTCCTGTCGCTTTTTTTCTATGCACTTTTTCCTTCGCCAGCCCACTATTTTGACCGCCGCACAGTGGGAAATAAGTGGAAAAAAACTCTAAATTTCAAAACACCTTTAAGTATAGTATTATTAACTTTTTATTGTAGTTTAAATCCCAAAGTTTCTTACCTCGACAAGCTTTTTTCCAATAGCGTTCACAGAAGAATAAAAACGGCCTCCAAAGTAGCCCGAACCAGAGGTCCCTGCTTACACACGATTTTTGTATGGAAGTGCTCTTTCGAGATAATGAATTCTAAATTGCTTATAACGTTTTTCAATGGTTTTTATTCTTCAAGGAACCGTTAAGCAATCATGCAGCGAATATGAATACATTACCGTATATATTACCGATTTTTACTTCCATGAAAATGGAAGTATGGTGATAGTTTTTGGTTTTCTTGAGTTTTAAAGACTAGTTCCATTTGTCTCCAAAAAACCTCTTGTTTGCTTAGATAGTAGTTCTGTTTCCCGCAAAGAATGCTACCGAATATCCCCGAATGCAATTTCAGTTGATAGTTCTGTAAACAGGGGACAACAAGTGCTCATTTCGGGAAACGGTATAGAAGTTTTTTTCTCAACTGTTGTTTATGTTTTTGGGAGTGCTGAATCTGAATTTCAACTTTGCCACCTTGTAAATATTATGAGGTTTGAGTAAAATGCAAGAAGGGCGAAAAAATGCTCTATCAATTTTTCGCAATTACGCACTTTTCTATAAAAGTACTCCTATGTAACTACACTAAATTTCCAACAAGTTATGTTCTATAGGCGAGCAATTTAACCGCTAGAGTGCTTTGAAATTTAGTGATATTTCGGGCATAGCGCTAAGCTAAGAATACTTCCTCATTTATCGATTGGAGCTCTCTTTTCACGATTTCTTTATTTAAAACAATTTAATAAGTTGATATTTAATAAAATTATTAATCTACATTTGTGACTAGAAAATAGAGCTCCGAGCGAGAAATGAGAGTTGCTCTTGGCTTGGTTTACTATATTTCAAAGCGCTCTAGAAGCTAAACCGTTGGCCTAACAAAAAACCTATTAGACATAATTTCTAGGAAATTTAGTGTAGTTGAAAAGTGGTCAGTTTTCAAGTTACAAGCGAAAAAAACTAACAAAAAAAAGCTTTTTTTTGTCAGTTTTTTGCATTTTACTCAGAACTCACAACAGTTACGAGGTGGCAAAGTTAAAATTCTGATTCAGCATCCGAAAAAAACATAAAGAACAGTTGAGAAAAAAACTTTTATATCTTTGTTCTAAAATGATCACTTTTTTATCCTGTTTACTAGACTATCAACTGAAATCGCATTCGGTGATATTCGGTGTCGTTCTTTGCGGAAAATCAAACCTCATAGTACCTGGTACCTAAGCAAACAAGAGGTTCTTTGGAGGCGAGTGGAGCTAGTCTTGAAAACTCAAGGAAAAAAGTAAAATTATGACTGGCTCTTATTACGCCACCGTTAGCATAGTGAGTTGCAGCAGAAGCGACCAAGATTCGAGCGCAAAAAAGCTCCTCCACCAGGACACTGCACCTGCTCACAAATGGGCCATTGCAATGGCAAAGGTGCATGAACTGGGCTCGAGAATACCACCCTATTTCCCAGATTTGGCACCAAATATAATTTTTGGTTTCCTAACTGCAACAATTTTCGTCGAGTTAAGAGATCATCTATGTTGTAAACAATTCGGAACATTTTTTTTCTGAGAGAATAAAAAAATTGGAATCTGCCTGCACCAAATGTATTGGGGTCAATGGAGATTTTACCAAGAAATAAATTTTTCTTTTTGTGAGAAAATGTTATTTACCTTGTTTTTTACAAGACTTTACAATAGACTCTCGTATTTTGGAACTCTATCATTTTAGAACTCCCGTCATTTTTGTAAAAAAAAACAAAATGATGTCATAAAGAAATATAAACAATTGTACTGTACTTCAAAAAAGTTATAATATTGTTCTATATACTTCCGATGGAATAAAACTTTCGTAAAAATTATTTCAAAAACTTCTAAATTGAAGCTAATAAGTTTGCCGCTTGACCCAAATTTTTATTTTATAATTCTCCATATAAATAAGAAACGGAGATTGTAACAGCTTGTTGTGTTGACAAAAAGTAATTTCTGGGATGGGGATTATGTAGATTTTTTCTTGTTATAAAGATGTCGGAAATATTCAATTTGGAAGCATTTCGTCGGAACGTAAATTTATAAGAAAATTAAACTTGTAATTTCAAAAATTCGCGGCATCCCATAAACGAGATTGCGAATTTTATTTCGAATTTAGTCTCTCTATGATTTAAAAATATATTAATAATAAGTTGTATAGTCAATAATTTACTGGGGTAATTTACACTGACCCTCCAAAAAAAAAATTAAACCTTTAACTGAAAATAAAACATAAACCAAATATAATTTTTTAAATCATTTACTGCCAGTAATATACCTTTCTCCTGCTTCGCTACGCATGTGGGAAGGCCAATTAATTAGCTAAATAAGTTTTTGGGATACTGTTGACAATCGTGATCACTATTGCTTGAACATTTTTAATAGTGTAGTATCACTTTCCTTTCGTCAGAAAATGAAGTCGGAAGAAGAGAAAAAGTCGGAATATGCTAAATAAACTGAATACGGTGAGTGATCGAACACACAAACTTGGTTTTTGCTTAAGGACTGTTTTACAGTGTCCAGATGAATCACGTTCCTTCACTAATAATGATCATTTCAAAGAAGTTTGAGTTCTTACTAGCAGTCAAAATTCCTGCACAGTTGATGTTGAATCCCTAAGTTATATATATATATTATATATATATATATATATATATATATATATATATATATATATATATATATATATATATATACAGTGCGACCTCGATAATCCGGACTAATTAAAACCGCGGTGATCCGAATTAGAAAATAATTCGAATTACTGAAGCAGGACATTATTTATATTAAAAAACGAATCATTTAATACGAAACAACTAAAAAATAGTACATACATAGAATAATATTTAAAACAGAAGCATATCTAATCAAGTTTTATCTTATTTAAAAAAAATTGTAATTTTTGTTTGCTCATGCATTGGCAGATGATTTGTACTCAACAGGTTAGTTCACATTTTTAAAAGCCCTCGGATTTTTTGCCTTTCCTATCACTAACAACTTTAATTTTTGTGATCCATCAGCATTGTAACATGCTAGAAAGGTAACGCGTTCTTTGTTTATTTTTCGACCTGGTGCGGTCTTTTCCTGAGAACGAACCAGCGTTTTTTTAGGCAACATTTTCCAATACAGAGCTGATTCATCTGCGTTGTATATTTGAGTAGATCCAAGATTTAATTCTTTTATCTTATCTCCGAATAAAGTTAGGAAAGGATCGACGGCACTTTCATCATTGGATAGTTTTTTTTTCGCCACAAACTTTTAAAGCACGCAGACCATGTCTTTTTCTGAAGTTAGAAATCCAGCCTCTGCTAGCTCTAAAATTATCATTCCCGTAGGTTTCAGTGTAAAACTGTTTTGCTTTGCCTGATACAATTTCGTAGGAAACTGGGACGTGCCTTGATCGTTGCGTACAAAACCATGTATACAAACGAGTTTCCATTTCTGGATATTCGGCTTTTCGTAAGGTTTTTTTGACGCCAGGACCGGAATCACATTTGGAAATAAATCTAAAAGAAGTTACACGTCCATAGTGAGTGCCCAAAATTATCTTTAAAATAAATCATATATACATACCTTTTGATTTTCCCTTGCTTCTTTTTTATATCCGAAATTGTGGATGTTCCTACTCCCTATTCATTTGCCAACACTTTTCCTCTTTCACCAAGAACTAGTCTTTCTAATAAATTCGTTTTATTGTTAGTGTAATATGTTTTCTGTTAGGAGGCATTTTAATATGTAGGTACATATACATTAAGAAAACGTTTAAATACTTATATAAACTACATAAAGTAAAATAGAACGTAGGTATGTTGTAATTGTGACAATAAACAAACAACTACAAAGTCCTTAACCTTTAGACGCGATACGCGATGCGTTGTAGGCAAATCAAAGGCACCGACAGTTTGTGTGAATCCCAGATGTATTAGACCGGAAGTTAGGGGGATACCCTCACTATCGATTTCAGTTTTCTCATGTAGTTTAAATTAACTAGATGTCTAAAAACGCAGGTCCGGATTACCTAGTACTATCAAATCCCGATTTTAAAGTTTACAATGCAATAGAAATGTTTGTCCGGGTTATTAAAGAATCCGGTTTAATGGAGATCCGGATTATCGAGGTGGCACTATATATATATATATATATATATATATATATATATATATATATATATATATATATATATATATATATATTCATATATATATATATATATATATATATATATATATATATATATATATATATATATATATATATATATATATATATATATATATATATATATATATATATATATATATATATATATATATATATATATATATATATATATATATATATATATATATATATATATATATATATATATATATATATATATATATATATATATATATATATATATATATATATATATATATATATATATATATATATATATATATATATATATATATATATATATATATATATATATATATATATATATATATATATATATATATATATATATATATATATCAATAACCAATGTATTTCCTTCGAGAGTTGTTAAGCCAGCTCATCACTCACCAGAATATGAGAATGTAAGGTATTGACACTTGTATGAATTTCGTGAAAATCTACACCTTAGATCAGTTCACAGAGTGCCACAACTACAAATGTCCGTACTCTCAGATTTTAATTATTGTTACGTAGTCCTGAATAACCCTGCTGTTGTTACAATTCAAAAATTGTGCTAAGCCTGTGGGAAAAAACATTTTTGCAAATGTCATGAGTAAAAACATTAATTAACTAATTTTGACTCTTCATACTCTAAAAAAATGTACCAAGCTAAGCTGGCCAGCTATTTAAAAAAATGTTAATTTAGTATAGTTTCTAAAATGGTATTACATTTACTATGTTTTACTTTAGAAAAAAAGATATAGCTATTTAAGTGCAAAAGGAGCTCGTTGTGTAATTATTCAATTTTATTAGAATTTCGAATGAAAACAGTTGTTAAATTCAAGTGATAGGTATTTTTTTAGAACTAGATAAAACAAGTGTTCAAATTGCCGGCCTCTATGGATCGAATCCAAACGTTACATCTTCTCAAAAAGATCTTCTGATCTGTCTTACACTTTCTGTGACATTAGTTCTTGCGAAATTTTTTTTTCCCACAGGCTTAGCACAATTAGTTGCATTTTGAATCGTGATCGACAACAGGGTTATTCAGGATTACGTAACAATAATTAGAATCTTAGAATATGAAAATTTGTAGTTGTGGCACTCGATAAATTGATCTAAGGTGTAGTTTTTCACGAAATTCATAAAAGTATCAATATCTCGAAATCTAAGGATTTTTCACTGAGTTCATATCTACATATTCTGATGAGTTATGAGCTGGCCTATTATCCCTAAGCAGGGAGATACATGCCCCCACACTTCAATTGATCTAGAGCTAGTGCCTGACAGAAACAGGACTTGTTCTTATTAGGGTTCTTTTTAGTGAAAAATGTTCACCCCCGGTCAACGATTATTAAATTCGATTTAAGTTTTTAAAGTTTCATATCTAAGCTTTTAGAGTCCCAGTACGATCTTTTTTGCATCAAGAGGTGTTGACCTTGATTGTGATGTCCCTATGTTTGTCGATTGGCCTCAACCTCCCTTACTACGCAGCTCAACCCTTAATGTTCTTTTTTTCTCCTTAAAGAAACGTCCTTTGTGTCCATATGCTTCCCCTCAACGCCTCTGTAACCTACCTATGCAATTTTAGCATACGTGACAATAATTGTAGCGAACAGATACTTCAAAATAGTTGACGCCAGTTTCGATAAGGCAGTTTGCTGGAATATTACCATGCTTTAATTGACAATTTATTATTGTATTTCATAACAAATTAAAGAAATTTTACCTACCACTTAAAAGAAACTGATGCTAAAGAAATAAACTACTTCTAAATTTCAGTTAGCAGTTCAAAAGAAATTATTCACTAACCAGAGTAACATACATCAACAATATTCTATCTAAGGATGAAATTTTTCACACCCAGTAATAATCACTACATATTCGTTCCAAACTGTTATTGTAGCTTAATTGCGACACAGTGTAGAATGGTACAAAATATATTTTTTTATCAGTGCAATACATGAAAGCCATTTCTATAAATATAACAATCGTCTATTTTACTTTCTTTCCTTGCACGCTCTTGGTAATGATTCCATCTATTACATATTTTAAATACAACAGTATTTTGAGCGTTTATTTCAGTATATATATATATATATATATATATATATATATATATATATATATATATATATATTTATATATATATATATATATATATATATATATATATATATATATATATATATATATATATATATATATATATATATATATATATATATATATATATATATATATATATATATATATATATATATATATATCTCTATATATATATATATATATATATATATATATATATATATATATATTATATATATTGGCCCTCCTTTAACCTAAAGCGAGACTGGACTTGAAAATAGTTCCCCACCCACAATATTCCCCAGATTTAGCTCCAAGTGACTTTTCTTTGTTTCCTAACCTCAAAAATTGGCTTGGGTGAGAGACATCGAATGAAAAGGTTATCTATGCTATAACCGAGTATTATTCACAATTTGAAATAATTTCCACAACAGGCTCCTAAGAGGCTTAAGTGATGTAGACATTCAAAACATCTGCTGACCTTCTGACTATCTATCTCATGGTTTTTTATTGGAAAAAGTAAAAAATTAAAGTTAGTTACCGATTATCTCACGAAGGTACTGTGTACCGAAACAATTGTCATCAGATATAAAATATATTAACGTAAGGGTTTAATTTGAATATTTTTTTTAGTTTAACTTTTTTTAAGAAATATTTGCTATAGTACCCAGTAAAACGAAATATTTTGCTACAATAGTTTTATTTAGTAACAGTTTTTGTGGATTTTTACTTGAAAATAAAATTGTTTTAAGAAACTGTTTAATCATCAAATATCATGTTTGTAAAAAAAATTAACATATGGCAACAATGTTAACAGGCGTCCCATAAAGTCTGGTAAATGGGAAATTTACAACATTTTGAAAATATCCGTATTGGGAAAAAAAAATTAATGTTTCGTTGCTTAATCTAAAAAATCGCCTAATATAACAAACAATTTTCATAATACCCTATACATAAATTAATTTACTTAAAGAATCTAGATCCAGTCGAAAATAACACACTTTTAATTTGAAAATTACCATTTCCAGCCGACTGCAAGGTACACACATGTACACATCTAAAGTGATTAAATTGGGAAAGGACTAATACATTACAAAGATGTTTTCTATTGTCTCTCGGCAAGCCATACCTATCATCATAAATAAACTTTAAATTTATATATAAGATCCGAAGGGCTAACGTAAGATGTTCGCTAGACTGGAGCTCTTAGATATTATGAACGTTGTGTATACAGGGTGTTTTCTAAATTCGTTTAAGAGATTGTAAATCATTCTCTTAGACTATATTTGACAAGGTGCTTTATTTCAGTGAGTGACATAACATAACTTTTTGATAAAAAAAAATCCCGATTTAAAAAAGCTGGTCAAGTACCACTCGGACTTGCGCAATTAATGTTCCATACGGTGATTGCTTTTAAGGTAAAATAAAATCGGTACCTGGGCTAAGTTAATTAGATCCCTGACATAGATATATACATCTTAAGATCCTATATGTATTTTCACGTTTTTTCTTAGTCAATAAAGTATAATAGTCATAGCAGCTTAGCTACCTAATAGCCAATAAATCGATCTAGATTCTAGTAACAAAAGTAAAAATATTTACTGCCTAAATATTTGTTTAATTATAAACGAATAAAATAAAATTATTTTCTCTCGATACCCATCCGTGTGTGTACTGAAAAGTATATGAAAATAACCTCCTCCATATTATCAAGCCATTTAATTTTTTTATACCAAATAAATTATCAAACGTAATGCACTCGTGATAATTTTCGCTCGATCTACACTTTATGAAGACTATTCCAGAATATTTTCAAAATTTTTGATCAGTACTTTTCAAGATATTGTGGGGGGACAGCGATTTTTGACCATTTTCTAAAATAATACAAAAAAAAATGTGTGCAAGTATTACATCATATGTATTTTTGAACTCGTGTTACAAGCTTTCATTTGACACCACATTCGATCACCTGGTAAAAATTTTTTTTCACTTCCAATTTCACCCCCCAAAAACTAACCGCTGAAGTCAAAATTTAACTTTCAAAACTACACGGCTCTAATTGGGCTATCAATTCCTATATTTATGCCAAATTTCAACTTTCTATGTCAAATAGTATCTCGTCTGACGGACAGACAGAAGGACACCGAAGTAATCCCATAAGTGTCCCTTACGGAACACTAAAAACAATAACTGTAGTTTACTTGACGGTAACTACATAAGGATTCAATTAATATTAGTGTGCAATCATTTTATTGTCATACAAACTCATTTTTATTCTAGAACATTATTGAGTACAACTGATTTTTAAGTCATTAGTAACTAATAAAATCATCTGAGAAACAGATAAGTTAAAATCGTTAAAAAAAAGAAAATAATACAAATGGATTAAATTAAACGCCACATTGTCTTCATAATATTATGAGAAGTAATATCTCCTTTGAATTTTATAAAAGGTAATATCTCGCAGGAATAAGAATCGGCAATTTAACAGCCTATTGTGCTGGCAAAATGTAATTTGGGGTATCAAGTTTCATTTTCCTTTTGTTCAACTGTTAATATCAACCAATTTCGATTCAATGAGAGCTCAAATAAACAGTAAAAAGTGTTGAAATTTTTTAATGACTTATTAAAACTCAATCGAAAAAAGAATTTGTCTTCAAATACTGATATTCTTTGTTCTTTCGAAAATGTTTTAAATTTTTACTAAAAAAAATAAACCACCTTTATTGTATATCAAACTACAGCCCTTGGAAAATTATTGGCTAAAAATATTATTATCATCCTAATGCGAATGTGTTAAAATTATGGATCACTGCTTGGCACATTGTTTCCGCGATATCTGCCCATTTGATTTGATACTCTAAAGTTTAGTTTTCACATATCTCCATAATATTTATTGCAAATTAAGGCTACGTAGATACCAACTTATACAACCTCGTTCGAGAATGACAAAATGTTTTTTGCTGAAACAAATTTTTGAGAAACTAGTCTGATAAAGTTCTCAACCATCCCCAATTATTGCACAGATTTAACTGTATTGTGCAACCTCTGACATTCTCAAGTATTTCACGCGTAACCAGCGCTGAATCGGAGTTGAACCGAAAAGCACCTGCTGCGACTTGAAAGAAGCTTTACATAAGACTACAAGAAGTGCAAACTACCACCGCCTTCAGCACCGACGTCTACCACCTCTCAGAGCTGCTACCAATACGTAATACACCACCACGATTTATTACTTTCCTGTTCCAGCGCATATATGCTTTCCATCGACAGGTGACGACACATCGACCAGTGTTCATAGTAGGGCCCGATAAGATTTATTACGCGACAGGGTGTTACTGAAAAGGGAGTGCCTTTCATCACGAAACAACTAAGATAAGACACTCCAGAGCGACTGGGATTGTTGCTGGGGAATATCTGGAGCAGTTTGAAATCATTCCAGTGCAACTGGAATTGCTGCTGGGGACTGTTTAGCGCTGTTTGAAAACGGGTACCTAGCGAGGTAACGTATTCTGGTCTACCCGTCGAGCTGCCGTCCACGGTGCGCGTCCGTCGTCATCAACGGGAACATTTGCCACCGCTTCGATGACGTCACCATACGCATCACTATACATCGTACCAGGTCTGTTAGATTCCACGTGTCATTCTCGCGGATACTGGATCCCTTCTCATTCCACACGTCTCATCCCCATTTAGTTGTATCTTGATTAAACAGTTTATCTTATTTCTTTCCTCCATTCCTTCTGCCTTTCAAAGCGTATCTAAGCTAGGTCATCATCAGCTAGTAGCTGACATGCGCATTAACCCCTGGGTTACCTGTCCTCTACCGTACCAAGTTATCCGAGGCCCCGGTGGGCCCTTTACTTTGACTGTTGGATAACCGTCTGAAAGTCTACCGACCGACATATAGCCGGCGTCTAGTGCGCCAAAGTCACGCAAGAATGATGACGGGGTGTTAAAAAACTAATCTTAAGTAAGGGAACATTCATTACTTTTTTCTTAGTTCACAGATATTAAAAATTTTGTTAAAATCCCCTTTACCAGCCCTTTGGGATGCCCACTCGCAATGTTGCCAATTGTTTATTTTTTCCTTAAATAATCATAACCTTTAACTAAAAAGTGTTTCCTTCAAACAACTTGCCTGACAAATTAACAATCAAAAAAATATATTATTTTAAATTAAAATGGTGAGTGAAAAAGTTTTGAAAGCGAACCTATGGAGCATCACTTGAACCAAATATTGAACACCTATTTGCAGACCTCAAAAGATTTCTACGTGGGAAGCGTTTTTCAACAAATGATGAGCTGATAGCATTCGTAGTTGAAGGTCTTCCGGAAAAACCACGTTAGAGATGGGGTAAATGAAATGGAAAATCGCTGGAAAAAATGTATTGAGCTTAAGGGAGAATATACTGAAGAATACATGTATTTCGACTCATTAATTCATCTTATTTCATTTCTGCTTTCAAAACCTGTTGACTGGCCATAGTCAAACTTACAGTTAGCATATGATTTTATTGCGTCACTAAATAATGTGTGGTAAAATTGATGCATGCAAATACCCTACCCTGGTATTTTACGGCTCTGCAGTCCGACTTAAATCCGGCAAATGTCAGTAAAATTACCTTCCGTAAAACGGCAGAGCGTTCGCCACGATAAGAGAACCGACGCTACGTTCGTTTAGACATTCATACTTCCTACCGCTTAAATAGTGTCAACTTTAAGGATTTTGTGAATATAAAAATAAATAATGAAAGTTAAACGTTGGAATATTTATTTCGTGGCAGAGTGATAATGAAACTAATAAAAGTTAAAGAGTTTCTATAATCCAAATGCACTGATTATTTTCTTGGAATATAAAACTATTTATGTACATGTAAGAAATTCTTTTAATTTATTGTACTTGTACGTCGACTGAAGGGAACCAAGCCCACTGAGTTAGTCTAGTGCTTCTGATTTAAAAGCAGAGCAAAATTCGCGTGTGTTAGTATACGTGTAAAATCCCAAAACTCAATTAGAAATAGACTTAGAAAGACACTGGACGAACTTAAGTATTAATATTTTTAGTTTTAAGATATATCAGGATAAAATTAATGGTTGATCTGTCTGTTAGACTAGTTATATATATATATATATATATATATATATATATATATATATATATATATATATATATATATATATATATATATATATATATATCGCGGCTTATTTACAGCTACTGTGGCCGTTTACCGCATCCTATTTGCCAAGCCTTCCTATCTCTAAAGGTTTCTTCCTCCAAATCTCTTTTTCGCATAGCTTTTGCTATCTCTGTCTTGATCTTCCTATTTTTTGTCGTTGCTGAGGTTTCCATTTCCATATTCTTTGTGGTAGACTTTCTTCATTCATTCAACTAGTTTTATTAACAAGATACAAACAAATATTATAAATTCTTTTATCATTGTTTTAACCATATTGACGTTTTCATCAGTTTTCGACGTTGACGGTCTTAGATCCTCTTGTACTGACTCATTGCCATTTTCAAAGCGCGAATACCACTCATTTGTTGTTTTCGATAAAACACGGTCGCACTTCTATAATATTTTTCGTGTCAAAATTTTTCATTTATAAAACAGAATTCGTTGCTTAATAATTTGTTCTATATTAAAAATCGAGGTTTAGCAAGAGAAGAGAATGTTAATAACATGTGTATCAACTTACGAAAAAAATGTTACAAATGTTTGTTATATATATATATATATATATATATATATATATATATATATATATATATACGAGGCTGGTTTGAAAAGTCCGTGCAAAGTCCGAGAGATGGCACCACCGGCGCGTATCGAGGTCATGTTTAGTTAGTAGCATCTCTTGAATAAATGCACACCAAGTTTCAGCCATATTGGTCTATTTCTTTGTGTTTGGCATTCGTGTGAATCAAGGAAGTCGAGTGATTTTCAAGAAATGGACGAAAAAGAATTTCGTGTGGTGATTAAACATTACTTTATGAAAGGCAAAACGCCTCAGGAGACTAAAGAGAAGCTTGATAAACATTATGGTGACTCTGCACCTTCGATTAGAACAGTTTATAAGTGGTTTCAAAATTTTCGGACTGGCCATATGGGCACAAGTGACACTGAACGTTCTGGACGGCTTGTGGAGGTTACGACTCCAGAAATCATTGATCAAATCCATGATATGGTGATGGATGACAGAAGAGTTAAGGTGCATGAGATTGCTAGTGCTGTGGGCATCTCGACTGAACGGGTACATAATATTTTGCATAAACATTTGGACATGAGAAAGCTATCCGCAAGATTGGTGCCGCGATTGCTCACGCTTGACCAAAAACGGAATCGTGTGAAGTGTTGCAAGGATGGTTTGCAGCTGTTCCAGAAGAATCCGGAGGACTTTAAGCGTCGTTTCGTCACTGTGGATGAAACATGGATACATTACTATACTCCTGAGACCAAACAACAATCTAAACAATGGATTACCAAGGGGGAATCTGCACCAAAAAAGGCGAAGACCGTTCCTTCGGCCGGAAAGGTTATGGCGACTGTCTTTTGGGATTCGCAAGGGATAATCCTCATCGACTATCTGGAAAAGGGTAAAACAGGTGAATATTATTCATCGTTATTGGACCGTTTGAAAACCGAGCTGCAAGAAAAACGCCCCGCGAATGGCCCACAAGAAAGTTCTTTTCCATCCCGACAACGCACCAGCACACATCTCAGCAGTTGTGGTCGCAAAATTAATGGAAATAGGATTCCAACTCGTTTCACATCCCCCTATTCTCCAGACTTGGCTCCCTCGGACTACTATTTGTTCCCCAATTTGAAGAAATGGCTGGCGGGACAAAGATTTTATTCAAACGAGGAGGTGATTGCAGACACTAATGGATATTTTGCAGACTTGGACAAATCCTATTATTCGGAAGGGATCAACAAACTAGAACATCGTTGGACGAAGTGTATAAGCCTAAAAGGAGACTATGTCGAAAAATAAAAAAGGTTTACCCCAAACACATAAGTAGTTTTTATTTTTGCACGGACTTTTCAAACTAGCCTCGTACATATATATATATATATATATATATATATATATATATATATATATATATATATATATATATATACGAGCCATATTCGAAAAATAATTTCGTTAACAAAATTTTTATTGACAGTTTTAGTTTCCTACAAACCTACTTTACTTTTCCACACAATCGCCGTTCACTTCTAAACACTTTTCGAAACGCTGCCCTAGCTTCTTTAATCCCCTTAAATAGAACTTCTTCGCTTGGGCACTGAACCCGTTGCCAACGGTGGTCTGAGTTCCTTGTCGTCTTTAAACCGTTGTCCATCAAGCCACTGTTTCAAGTGTAATCGTCAACCAGATCGCAGTTTTTGGTCCACTTGTTGAACGATTTCATCGATCTGGATACTGGGCCTGCCATTCCGCTCTTCATCATGCAAATTTGTTCAGCCATTTTTGAAGTCTCGACACCATTGTCTAACCTTTCCTTCACTCATTACTGTAGGTTCATAAACTAGGCATAACTCCTGATAAATTTGAGCAGCTAATGATCCTTTTGCGCACAAAAATCGAATCACAGCACTCACTTCGCAACTGGCGGGAACAACGATTTTCGCGGACACCTACAGGAAAATGACTACTGAATCAAAACAATAACTTCAGTGACTTCAGAAACAATCAATAGATGGTGCTGCATTTGTACAACTTTATTCAGACCCGCCAATATTTAAATATAAGCAAACGACCCTTAGTTTTTGAAAACGCCTTATATATATATATATATATATATATATATATATATATATATATATATATATATATATATATATATATATATATATATATATATATATATATGTCTGTCCGTTAGTGCGCTTATCACTGGAGAACCACTTATCCGATTTACGTGCTTTTTTTTAAAAACATGCATATGTTCACTGGCCAGGTTATAGGCTATATTTTATTAGGTTAGGCAACATAAGGACTAAGTAGTGACGATAATAGTGAATCAAGACGGAAAAAAGTTTGCCGCTAGCGCGTTCTCTTGCTATACACCGCCTAGACTATTAAATATGAAACAATATCATGTAGCAAAGAATATCTATAATATATATAAAATGCAACGTCTCTCTGTCTGTCCGTTAATACGCTTATCACTCGAGAACCACTTATCCGGTTTACGGTTTGTTTTAGATTTATACATATGTTCTCAGGTCAGGTTATAGGATATATTTTATTACGTTAGGTAATATAAGAAATAAGCAGTGACGATTATAGTGAATCAAGCCGGAAAAGTTTGCCTAAACCGTTAAATATGGAATGATATCATGTAATAAAGAATTCAATATATATAAAATGCAACGTCTCTCTATCTGTCTGTCTGTCCGTTAGTGCGCTTATCACTCAAACCTTGTCTGATTTAAGTGTTTTTTTTTAAATTCATCCATATGTTCTCTAGCCAGATTATATAATAATAATAATTTATATAATATATATAAAACGCAACGTCTCTCTGTCTGTCTGTCCGTTAGTATGCTTATCATTCGAGAACCACTTATCTGATTTACGTGTTTTTTTTTTTTAATTCTTAACTTAATATTTATTAAAAAAAATTCTATAATATATATAAAACGCAACGTCTCTCGATCTGTCTGTCCGTTAGTACGCTTAGCACTCAAGAGCCACTTATCCGATTTACGTGTTTTTTTTTTTAAATATATATGTTCTCTGGCCAAATTATAGGATGTATTTTATTACGTTAGGTAACATAAGGAATAAGCAGTGACGATAAGAGTGAATCAAACCCACGCGAGCGGCGCCGCGCGCACGGCTAGTATATATATGGCTGAATGTAAGAACAACTGAACGAGGTAGGCGTTATATCTTACCATGTATATATATATATATATATATATATATATATATATATATATATATATATATATATATATATTCATAACTGCAAACCAAAAAATTAAATTGAGGGTCAAATTTGGGATATTCAGACCATGGAGAATTCCAACCTGGAGTTCACTTTATTTTATCTATTCCAATTTCCCTCTTATAGCTGGACAAATGAACGGAAAATACATTCGGGATGTAACCCTACAGGGCAAGGGAAAAGATAGGAAATATAACTATTACTATTTTTATGACTGGAACACGAAGATTATTGGCATCGGAATCCAAAAAGGCAAAAATTTAACACGCTATAAATTATATTTTTTAAACGCAACAAGCTGCATCGACAATCGATATTTTATATTTATGTGAAAAATTCTAGGTAAAAATCTTTGTAACTCAGCTTGACTGACAAATTTATTAGTTTCAAGTTGAAATTTCCCGCTATAAATTAGAGAAAAAGTTTGCGGGTTTTAAAGTAAATAAAAACTTTGATAAGTCTTTCCATTTCATATTTTTAAAATATATTCGACTTGTTGGAATGGACATGGGAAACGAATTTTCTTATTATCTAAATGCAGGTAAAATAAAATTTAAAAAAACTTGCTTGGAAACTATTTACATAATTTAATACAAATATAAATAATTTGTTTTCAATATACAGTCTGTCAAGTCCGAACGTGTCCGCGATAATTCATTTTTGGTAGATACGATTTGAGCGATTCGACAAAAATTAGTAGAAGGAGCCCTTGTCTACGACGCGTTTTAGTAAAAATGTCAGTCGATTCCGAACTTTCATCGAAATCACGTAAAATCCAGAATGAGTCACTTGTTTGCGCGTCGGATCGAGGCAGTCTTTCCTTGTTTCGGGGGGGGGGGGGGGGGGGGGGGGAGGGGGGGGGGGGGGGGGGCATTCAAAGGGGCCTAAAATGACACTTGCCGCGGCCTCTAAATATATTAAAAAGTCGGTATCGTTTGTGAAAAAGTGGGTAAATCGTTTTAACTAGACGAAAAATATTGACGACTTGCCAAAACATGGTTCGATAGGCAATATCACTCCGAAAGTCGAAAAACGAATCGTGTCTATATTTTCACTGGACCCAAAATTGACTCTGCGTCAAGAAGCGGCAAAATTAAGAAAATCAGGTTTTAATATGTCCAACGAGACCATTCGAGAACATCTTCGTGCTCATTATGTCAAATTCCGGAGCACGTTGGAGAAACCTTTGCTGGGCGCAAATCACGTCGCAAAGCGCTTGCTTGGGCCCACAACAAAATACTACAGTGACCCTCACAATTCCCGGACGCCAGCCGAATTCAAAACGTTTGGTTCCTTGTAATGAAAAAGCTCAGAGGAAAGACTCAGGACTTTGACTCAATTGTCTTGCGAGATTCAAAAAATTTGGAGATCATTGTCATATGCAGAAAATCCACGGCAGCATGACTTGAAGATGTCAGGCGATTACAGATGCAGGAGGCGATTGAGCAACTTACTAAGGTAATTGTAAAGAAAATGTTCTCGAAACACTTTTTTTTCAAGAGTACGAGCGATTACGTTCTTATTAGATAGACTGTATACCAAGTATTTACTAGATTAAGTTATAAATCAGAAAACACACCTACTGTCAAGTCGTAAATGGGTTTTACACTGAAGATGACGATAAATTGAGATGATTTGAATGGGATCACCGCTATCCCATGGTTGCTAGAATAAACGTCTTTAATATTTTAGTTTCGATATATCAACGGCATCTTTAACATCTCGAATGGTACACGTGGTTTCAATTTTTAATCTCAACAATTATTATAATCCTTAGCTAGGACTTATTCTTCTGCTTTAGCCCATAGAGGTCCACTCCTAGACATAGGCCTCTTTGAGCAGTCTGAAGCCAATTTTTCCTCACATGTCCCTGGATGTTGCTCCTCCATCTCCAATAGGGTCGTCCAACACTTCCCTTTGTCTCCCTTGGTTTTCACTGCATTAGGGCTTTAGACCATTTAGATTCATTTCTGGTCATGTGTCCTGCCCAACGCCACTTTCGTCTGGCCCCACACTCGATGAGGTCATACACTTCCGTCCTTCTTCTTATCTCATAATTGCGAATTCTACCTCTCATGCTTATCCCCAGCATCGCCCACTCCATTGCTCTCTGGCAAATCCGGAGGCGATTGGCACAATTTGCGGTGAGTGTCACCGTCGCAAGTCCGCATGTCGCCACTAGAAGGATGCAAGTGATATGGTGATCTTACTTTTGATGTTCACAGGAATCCCTAGGACTAGGCTCTCTAAATAATTCTACATAAATATTAAAAGTGCAAATACAACATGGGGTGAAAAGTCCCAAGACAATGTTTTGCCAAAAATCAAGTCGATTTTTAAAACAGTTTCCTTGTCGACTTATCTCGCCTTATTCCCCATTTTTTGGTCTCCCCTTATTTCGCATTATCTCCCATTATTTTGGCATATCTCGACTTATCACCCATTATCTCACCTCATCTTCCATTATCTCGGCTTATCTCGCCTTATCTCCCGTTATCTCGCCATATCTCGCATTATCTCAGATTATATCACCTTCTCTCCCATTATCTCGCCTCATCTCCCCTTATCTCTCCTTATCTTCCATTATTACGACTTATCTCGATTTATCTCTCATTATCTCAACTTATCTCCCATTATCTCGGCTTATCTCGCCTTATCTCCCATTACCTCGCCTCATCTCCCATTATCTCGGATTATCACGCCTTATCTCCCATTATTTAGCCTTATCTTGCTTTATCTCCTATTATCTCGGCCTTATCTCCATTTATCTAGGCTTATCTCACCTTGTCTATCATTATTTCGCCTTATCTCCCATTATTTCGATTTATCTCCCATTATCTCGTCTTATCTCCCATTATCTAGGCTCATCTCGCCTTATCTCCCATTATTTCACCATATCTCCCATTATCTCGTCTTATCTCCCATTATCTCGCTTTATCTTCCATTATTTCGCATTATCTAGGCTTATCTAAGCTTATCTCGCCTTAACTCCCATTATCTCGGCTTAAATCGCCTTATCTCCGATTATTTCGCCTTATCTCCCATTATTTCCCCTTATCTCCGATTATCTCGCTTTATCTCCCATAATCTAGGCGTATCTTGCCTTAGTTCCCCTTATTTCGTCTTATCTCCCATTATCTAGGCTTGTCTCGCCTTATCTCCCAATATCTCAGGTTATCTCGCCTTATCACCCGTTATTTCGCTTTATTTCCCATTATCCCGCCTTATCTCGCATTATCTCGTCTTATCTCCCATTATCTAGGCTTATCTCGCCTTATCTCCTAATATCTCGGGTTATCTCGGGTTATCTCGCCTTATCACCCATTATTTCGCCTTATCTCCCATTATCTCACCTTATCTCGAATTATCTCGCCTTATATGTATGGTTTATCGAGCTTTCTAAAATATGCCTCAGTTTCCCACTAGACTTCTTTATTTGAGCCATATCTCTTTCCCTGAAGCCATCTCTTTAAATTTTAAAGAGATAATAGCCACAGAGAAGAGTGTCTCGAGAGGCTCGAGGTTCTTCCATAGTTACAAGTTTGGTGATTGAACAACTCTTTGTACTCGTGTAATTTATCCCTATCACATTCTGTAGCCCGGTTAATGAGCTTATTGCGTTGGGGGTCTTCGGTTCTGATTACTCTCCTCAGTTGACAGTTGTTTTCTCGGATATTGTCCTCCAATCTGGCCGGGAGTTACAGATGGTAATCAGGAAGACCTTAGGTCGTTTCATAATCGCATAAAGAATTTGGAATTCTCCATTTTTTCCTGCCATCTCTAGTGGCACTGGCAAAGTTGTTCAAACACTGGCATGCAGGAAACCTCCACATACAGAGCAGTGTCTAAATACGTAGCCTAATTAAGATATAAATCTGAAGAACGATATCTAATACAAGAAAAGCATATCAACTGGTTTGAGTAATACTGGTATTTTTAAAGTCGTTTCAAATAGAATAATTAATAAATAGTAAAAATAGTAGTAAAATAGAACAACCTGCACCTACACAACAGAACATTAACCTTAAAAACCCTCATTAGAGCTAGCTTCATTACGTTTTCATTACTGTTTTTTTTTAATAAAATAAAATTTTGTCTATGACTCAGATTTAAAAAACATATATATTCCTTGAAAAGTACTAAATAAAAACAAAGTTTTCCCTTAAACAAAAATCTTAAAATTTATCTGTTCCTTTTGAAATTATTCCTTCGAGCAAGTCCATAACTTGTATAGTTCTAAAACTGAGTTCACAGAGAAATAAACTTTTAAAATAATGTTAAAGTTTAAAATTATGGGTTTAAACAGCAGTTAAGATTTTGGTTTCTGATAAAACCTTAAAGTCGATATATAATCAGGCTAGGTGAAAAGTAATTTTAGTTTTATAGTGTTTATATGGAAAAATTTTATTTCTAACCAGCTATAACTAATCAAAATGGGACACGTTTTTAGAGGTAGTAACGAATATTGCCAGCTTTGGTCTTAAAGCATACTTTTATGAGACCCACGACCCATATGACCATATTCACATTTACTTATTTATTTTTTTTTATTTATTAAATTATGGTGCGATCCGAAAACTTCCGAAATAACTCTATGAAATCTCAAGTAGTTACTTTTAGAAAAGTCGGAGAGAGACACAATTATACCTAGACCCAAACGTGCATAGAGAAGAAAAAAATGACCGAACTAGCAAGTTGAAACTTGTCACTTAGCGTTTCTGAAGATGTATCTACCACCACTTCTAGGTACCACTCGATACTATTTCGCATTCTTACTATATGTGATAATGTTTCTTTCTAGTCTGAATATCATTTTTATAAATTTCGAGTTGCTGAATCTAAGTTAACAATCTTTTTCACTTTATTATAGGATATTCTGAAATGACAACAAATTATAACAAATCTACATTAAATGCAAAACTCATTTGACAGCGGTAAAAAAATATTTTTTCCTAAAATACTTTAGAACTTTCTAAATAATTATGCATAGCGCCTATTTAATTTAATATGTTAATGAAATAACCTTTTTAGTGTTCCCTACGGAACACTTATAAGATCACTTCGGTGTCTGTCTGTCTGTCCCCCTGTCCGTCTGTCACACTCGATTTTCTCCGAAACTATTTGACATAGAAAGTTGAAATTTAGTAGTAATATAGGAATTGATGGCCTCATCAGAGCCGTGTAGTTTTGAAAGTTAAATTTTGACTTAAGGGGTTAGTTTTGAGGAGTGAAATCGGAAGTGAAAAAGAATCTTTTTTACTAAGTCATCGATTGTGGTGTCAAATGAAAGCTTGTGAAAACACAAGTAAACACAAGTAAAACATTACGAGTGCAATACCTTTAATAATTTATGATATATAAAAACAAAAATTTCAAGGTCATTAATTTTCAGTAAAGATTGGAAACAAACTTTGCTGAAAACTCATTTGGGGTGTGTTTTGTGAAGTCACTGATCATTTTATACCACCGTAACAATTTTTTTTTTATTTTAAAAGCAATTAACGTCCGGAACCTTCCTGCTGGAAATGTGCCACAGTTCAGCCGATACCTAAAAAAGGCAAGAAAACCTTGCCAAATAACTACCGACCAATAGCACTGCTTTCAATAATATCAAAAGTCATAGAAAAGACTATCAATCAGCATCTTTTAAAATATCTTGAAGGATTCAACATTCTTAGCGATCATCAATATGGCTCTCGTAAAAATAGATCAACAGGAGACCTTCTGACTTATGTAACACACGTTTGGAACAACGCAATTGAACACTTTGGAGAATCTCGAGCGGTTGCTCTTGACATATCCAAGGCATTTGATCGTGTTTGGCACGATGGGCTGTTGGCTAAGCTATGCTCTTATGGTATGTCTGAAAAGTTCTGTTTGTGGCTCTCATGTTTCCTCAGAGAGCGTTATATACGAGTGGCAGTCGACGGATTTCTTTCTAAGACCTTCACTATAAACGCCGGTGTACCTCAAGGCTCCATACTGTCTAGTACTCTTTTTCTCATTTACATTAACGATCTGCTGGAAAAGACCGAGAATCCAATCTACAGCTTTGCAGATGACAGTACGCCTATCCCTTCATTCACTTTGAACGCTCGGACATCGGCTACTCAGACGAATATCCGCAGACAGCAGGAAGTCATTCAACTTAACAAAGACCTGGAAGAAATTTTATCCTGGGGTGACAGTAACCAAGTGGAATTTAACGCTACAAAAACCCAGGCGGCAGTTTTTTTTTCTAAAAAAGTTAACGTTGCTGAGCCCGACATAGTCATGTCGGGGCACTCCATTCCTCTAACATCGTCACTCAATTTGTTGGGCGTTAATTTGGGAGCAAATATGTCTTGGCATGAACATGTTGCAGGCAGAGCAAGGAGAGCTTCTCAAAAGTTAGGAATATTATTTCGAACCAGAAAGCTTTACACTCCACAACAGCTGTTAATTCTTTACAAAGCTCAAATTCGACCAACTATGGAATACTGCTCCCATGTTTGAGGCTCCGCTCCCAAACATACACTACATTTGTTGGATTCTATTCAGAGATGAGCTGTTCGTCTGATTGGAGACCCGGAACTGACCGGAGGCCTTGATTCGCTGGAACATCGAAGAACGGTTGGGGACTTGAGCCTATTCTACAAGTATTTTCATGAAAAGTGTTCGAAGGATGTGGCCCGCTTAATTCCTCCCAGAGCGGTGCATGTTAGAAGTACACGTTGCACTAATACTTCACATCTGTATGAGGTTCAGCTTGTTAATCCTCGTACAACGCTTTTCAAGCGGTCTTTTATATGGAGAATATCATCCCTTTGGAATAATTTGTCCAGGACTGTGTTTCCCACCGAGTACAATTTACAGCGGTTCAAGAACAACGCGAATCGCTTTTTCCGCACACGTGTCGCTCTTGTAGCACTTTAGGGACTTCTTCCCTGCAGCATGTGTGCTAGACCCATAAAAAAAAAACACTAATTGTGCAAGTTCAACTTGCACTTGACCGATTATTTTAACTTTAAATAAATTCATAGTTTCAATGCGTTAATGTACAATCACATATTGTTAGACAAACTGTAAAATGTGTATCATACATTGATGTATTGAAATTATTAAATTATTTATTCATATATTAAATAATTATAATAATGAGATCATTCATCTGTTTTATACAGATAACTGCTCTAAAACGAGACCTAAATCAATACTTAAAATAATTGAAGAATGGACGTCGATTACTGACATAAACTTTGAATTGGATAAATTTGCCTTTATCAAGTTAGATAAAGTACGACACCGAGTACACCCAGAGAACATGTAGATACAAGATGGATGAATATTCTATATCATTTAACTAACGAGAAAAAGTACAACTATTTTGAAGTAACAAACATCGCTTGCAGGATTACACAGGGCAACAAAAAAATATTTTTGTTTTGGTGCCTGGGATTTTAGAGCTGATTTTAACTATATTTGGGACGCTAAATCTATACATGCAATCCGTTTTTCTCTATCAGCTCTACTTTTTTAGATACATCAACTTATCTACCAATGTGGTTTTTATTCAGTATATTCATTTATGAGAGTTCTAAATTTATTATATATTCATTAATGTAGGTACAATGGTTTTATTGTCAGTCTGTAATTGAGTAAATTCCAGGTAAATCTATAAATAGTGGAACCATTGCCTATCAGGTACCTGAACTGACCCTTTTAATCACCTAACTCGGGTAAGTCTCGTCAGTTTGTGCGTTCTTACTAATGAGAGTAGATCGAATTCGGCGTGTTATTTTATGTTAAGAAAAGAGTGTTTTTGTGTTATTGAACAGAATTAAAATGAGTTCAGGTTGCAGTTCAAGAAGAAGTTGTATAAATCAACTTGATGTGTTTTGCTATATATGCGGAGAATACATGTTTCAACAAAACAGACAAACTATTACTGACTTTGTAAAGCGAGCGTATCTTGGATACTTTGGAGTTAAGCTTGGTGATCAGGACAAAACGTGGGCTCCGCATCTCGTATGTAAAACTTGTACAGAGCATTTACGGCAGTGGACTACCGGGAAAAGAAAATGTCTAAAATTCGGCGTACCAATGGTTTGGAGAGAACCAAAAAACCACTTCAATGATTGTTATTTCTGTTTAGTAAATACTAATGGAATCAATCGAAATAACCGCAGTAAGTGGACTTATCCCAATTTAGACTCGGCAATACGCCCTATCCCGCACTCAGATGAAATACCGATTCCAACATTTCATCAGCTACCACATATCTCTGATGACGAATATTTTCCCTCTGATCGCTCTTCTGATGCTAATAAAAGTTCTGATGCTAATGAAACTAACAGTGACTATGAGGGGACGTCATCAGTTCCTCAACGCTTCAATCAAAATGAATTAAATGATCTCACCAGGGATCTCAATTTATCGAAAAAAAGCTTCTGAAGTACTGGCTTCTAGGTTGAACGACAAAAATTTACTGGAACAAGGAACCAAAATTACCTTTTACCGTACAAGAGAAAAAGATCTGCTACCATTCTTTTCTCAAGAAGACAATCTTGTATTTTGTCACGAAATTAGGGGACTCATGAAAGAAATGGGACTTTCTGAATATATTCCAGATGATTGGCGCCTATTTATTGACAGTTCAAAGCGAAGTTTAAAATGTGTCCTTCTACATAATGGGAATAAATATGGTTCAATACCACTAGCTCACTCAACTAAACTGAAAGAAGAATATAATACCATAGCTTTGGTCTTGCAGAAGATAAAGTATTACGAACATCAATGGATGATTTGTGTAGACTTAAAAATGGTAAACTTTCTTCTTGGGCAGCAAAGTGGTTACACGAAATATCCGTGTTTCTTGTGCCTCTGGGATAGTAGGGACAAAAACACACCACTGGGTTAGAAAAGATTGGCCTCAGAGAGAAAACATGGACGTTGGGGAAAAGAATTCGACGACATTAACGACGCTTTGGTTGAAAGAGAAAAAATCATACTTCCTCCGTTACATATAAAGTTGGGCTTAATGAAGCAATTTGTAAAGGCTCTTGATAAGAATGGGTCTTGTTTTGTATATATAGGGGTAAAAATGCATCAGTTGAGCACAGAAAAACTCAAAGCAGGGATATTTGACGGCCCACAAATAAGACAATTAATTAAGGATCCTGCCTTCATAAATTCAATGAATCAAGTTGAACGAAAAGCTTGGACATCATTTGTTGCAGTTGTAGAAAATTTTCTAGGCAAACATAAAGCTCAAAACTATATTGAAATGGTTAACAAGATGCTTAATAGTTTCAAATCCTTAGGGTGCAATATGAGTATTAAAATACACTATTTACACAGCCACTTAGACCGTTTTCCAGAAAATTTAGGAGACATGAGTGAGGAACAAGGTGAAAGATTTCACCAAGATATTAAAGTTATGGAGGACCGCTACCAAGGAAGATGGGACATGCACATGATGGCAGATTACTGCTGGAGTTTAAAAAGGGACTGTTTAAAAAAACATTCAAGAATGTCGCGGAAAAGAAGCTTTCCAAGTGTTGAGTGACTATTTCATTTCTTCAATGTTTTTTTTTTGTTTGTAAGTACGACATAATATTGTATTTTGTATAACTAAAATAAAAATTTCGTATCTACTTTTGTTTGCTACACTTACGGATTTGAGTTACAATAATGTAACTTATATTTCTCTAAAATTGTATATCTTAAAAATTTGAGCTCCTAGGTACAAATGAATACGTTATTTGAATTCAGAACATCAAATTGATATAGAATCAGCTCAAAAAACCTCGACACCAAAACAGCTGTTCCCCTGTGTTATCGAATATACTGGCTGTTCCGGGATCCTTTATTCGGTGGTGAAGTGGACGAAAGAATAACTGCGATAAATCACACATATGAATCGAAGTCGCCATCCTTAATCCTTTTTTCCTCCTCCAATATACCGTATATGTCATCAATAAGGTCGAAGAAGAAAATTCTTGAGCTGCATACATAATCAAATTGTGGTGGGCCTGGTGTACACGATTGGAAAGAGTTCAATTTCTATCTTAAAAATTGTGTGCGGCTATGAACAGAGAGGAGTGGGAGCATTTCTGTTTAAGCCTATTGAACACTCAGTCAGATGATAAACTTTAGCTATGTCATGGAAGAACGAAATAATTAGATTAACTTTGGAGATTTAGAACCACTTAAAATTAAGATGGTTATTAAAATGACAAAATAACAGCAATGTTATAGATAATATACACACACATATACACCGATTTGCTGCAACTGTCCAAAAAATAAAATTTTATTTCAACAAATAGCGAACAAAACGTAAAAAGAAAAAAAATATGCAAAACAAATATCGCGCTTTGTTCTCACGACATTCAGTAACAGTCGTGTCATAGTCACTAGAGTTTTAGGAAAAATTAAGAAGTTGTAGAGAGCGATTATTCTTGGTTCTCTGAAATTGCTCAGGCAGATGAGTTTGGTCGATGACCACTAGCCGAACGAAAATGAGATGTGGTCATTACCATCAAGTCATACCGCATGGCAGCCTGTGAAAAAACAATAATACTAATAGTAATACTAATTAGCATCTTCATTACTTTTAAATAATTTAAATGTTCAATAATTCATTGTACAATATATATATCCTGATTACATCACATACTGGGTGGCTCAAAGTTCTACATTTCGCCCATGATGAACGCAGGTAGTCTGTAGATCATAAGCAGTTTAAGTAGTTGTCTTACTGCAATGAAAATAAAATTAGACTACTGGACGTTGGTCTACTTTTACGATTCGTGGCGACAAAAAAAGTGTTGCCAACTTTCAACGCTCACTGCACAAAAATTAATAAACACATTGGGGAAAAAGAAGTATTATCTATAATATATAAAATGCAACGTCTCTCTGTCTGTCTGTCCGTTAGTGCGTTTATCACTCGAGAACCACTTATCCGATTTACCTGCTTTTTTTTTAAACATACATATGTTCTCTGGCCAGGTTATAGGATATATTTTATTAAGTTAGGTAACTTAAGGAATAAGCAGTAGTGATAATAATGAGTCAAGTCGGAAAAAAGTTTGCCACTAGCGCGTTCTCTTGCAATATACTACCTAAACCATTAAATATGGAACAATATCATGTAACAAAGAATACAGTATATATATATATATATATATATATATATATATAAATAAAATACGTCTCTCTGTCTGTTTGTCTGTCCGTTAGTGCGCTTATGACTTGAGAACCACTTATCCGATTTACATGTTTTTTTTTTTTAATTCATACATTTGTTCTCTGGCCAGGTTATCTATAATCTTCTATAACATGTATAAAATGCAACGTCTCTCTATCTGTTTGTCTGTTTATCCGTTAGTACGCTTATCACTCGAGAACCACTTATCCAATTTAAGTCTTTTTTTTTAATTCATACGTTTGTTCTCTGGCCAGGTTATCTTCTATAATATGTATATATAAGTTAGACAAAAATTTGCCGCTACCTCGTTCTCTTGCAATGCACTGCCTAAACTATTAAATATGGAACAGTATAATGTAGCAAAGAATATAATATATATAAAATGCAACGTTCGCAGTCTGTCTGCCTGTCGGTTTGTGCGCTTATCACTCGAGAACCACTTATCCGATTTACGTATTGTTTTTTTTTAGATTTATGCATATGTTCTCTGGCCAGGTTATACGAAATATTTTATTACGTTAGGTAATATAAGAAATAAGCAGTGACGATAATACTGGATCAAGCCAGAAAAAAGTTTGCAACTAGCGCACTCTCTTACAATACGCTGCCTAAACCGTTAAGTATAGAACAATATCATGTAACAAATAATACAATATATATATATATATATATATATATATATATATATATATATATATTTATATATATATATATATATATATATATATATATATATATATATATATATATATATATATATATATATATATATATATATATATATATATATATATATATATATATATATATATATATATATATATATATAGATATATATATATATAAAATAAAAATGAAACGTCTCTCTGTCCGTTAGTGCGCTTATCACTCGAGAACTACTTATCCGATTTACGTTTTTTTTTTTAAATCATTCATATGTTCTCTGGCCAGGTTATATAATAATAATAATAATAATCTATATAATATATATAAAACGCAACGTCTCTCTCTGTCTATCTGTCTGTCCGTTAGTGTGCTTATCATTGGAGAACCCCTTATCCGATTTATGTGTTTTTTAAATTCTTAACTTAACATTTATCAAAAAAAAATCTATATTAAATATGAAAAGTAACGTCTCTCTGTCTGTCTGTCTGTCCGTTAGTACGCTTAACACTCAAGGACCACTTATTCGATTTACGTTTCTTTTATAAAATACATATGTTCTCTAGCCAGGGTATAGGATATATTTTATTACGTTAGGTAACATAAGGAATAAGTAATGACGATAATAGTGAATTAAGTCTATGCGAGCGGAACCGTGGGCATGTCTAGTTATATATAATCACGTTCGTGGAACTTTTCGAGCATACTGTGTATGTTGTTTCTAAAAAAGAAAATAAATATTATTCCAAAAAAAACAACAGTCGCACCGGGCCGACATATATTGCGGTGTGTTTTTAAAAGAATGATATTTTATATTTTAGTTAAATTACATTTATTATAGTACCCTGAATACGATACTTAATTTTAATTTGTTAACTGCCATATTTGCAACTATGTAGGCAAAATATTTAATATTTAAAATATAATAAGCTTGCAGACAGTTAAACTAGACTAAAATGAAAAGGCCGTGTGACGGCAGTAACATAATTTTTCATAATTTTTGCTGCTTTTAGACTTCTCATCTACAAAGAATAATTTATTTTACTAAATGTAGATTTATGGGGCTATATTTTAGAACTGTATTATTTTTAAGATGTGGGTGAAAGTCGGCATATGAACAAAAGTAAGAAGATTTTATATAAAATTTCTTGTATAAATGACCATTACACAAGAATTTTACAACGCAGATATAAATTAAAGTAATAGTTATGTTATAATCTTGAGAAATGAAATTTTTACAGTCTGTCAAGTAAGGACGTGACAGCTTGTATTCTTGGAAAAATGTGTTTCGAAGACACTTTTTTGCAATCAATGTATTCTTTGGTGTGCTAACAATGGCGCTACTACCTTAGTAAGTTGTCCAATCGCTTCCTGCATCAATAATTGCCAGATATCTTCCGAGTCCTCATAGTCTTTTCTCTGTCCTGCTTCGGAATTTGACATCATGAGCACGAAGATGTTGTGGAATGGTCTCATGGAACACTTTCAAACCCAATTTTCTTAATTTTGCCGCTCCTTAACGCAGCGTCAATATCGTGTCTCATAAAAACAAAGACACGATTCTTTTTTCGACTTTCGGAGTGACTTTGCCTACCGAGCCACGTTTTGACAAATCGTCGACATTTATCGTCTCGTTAAAATGATTTACTCACTTCTACACAAACGATACCGACTTTTTAATACATTTAGCGGACGCGAAATGTGTCATTTTAGGCCCCTTTGGATGGGAACAAAGAGAGACTGCCTCGAACTGACGCGCAAACATTTTGGACTTTACGTGATTTCGACGTAAGTTCAAAATCGACTGCTACTTTTACTAAAATCTGTCGTAAACAAAGGTTTCCCTTCACTGTTATTGAATCGCTAGAGTCGCATCTAAAAATGAATTATTACGGACACGTTCTTACTTGACAGACCGTACATGCAACATATATAAAGGTACCCGAAAATTTATAGTTTATAGGTTGTATATTAGAGTGTTACGAAAATTGTTTCATATACTTAATATATTTAAACAGACAAACCCATGTGTTTAAGAGGAACTATAATTAATGAGAAAATCAACACTGAAGATTGACGCCAATTTTGACAACAACCAGAACATTTGAACTTCGTCAATCAGTAATTGGTCCTGCTGATGCTGACATGGTTAGCCAAACGCACGTCGAGTGCAAAAATGAATTATTAACAGTTTGTCATTTTACTTTAAAATAAATTAAAGAAAATTTAACATTGTCGCCTTAAAAAATACAACTGATGCTGAATAAATATACTTTCTACCTCTGTGGAGGTCCGTGGCTCCGTGGTGTAGCATTTGCTTGCGGTGCAGATCGTTTCGCGCTCCAATCCCAACAGGTCGGTATAATTTTATTTAAGTATATATGGCCTGGCCACGTACATAGGTAGTAGTTGTTCGCAGAAATGAAATAACATCGGTGGCAGCACTATCGCATTGCTTAAAAGGTGCCATGAAATACGAAAATGTATGTTTCGGCATTTGACATTGTTGACAGGTATTACGACATTCCCCGCCGATATCCTCGAGATATGAAAAAGGGTAAAATCCCTACTCAGGGGGGAGGTGAACGATAAAAAAAAAACTTACTCTGATGTATAGTCTTTTCAAAAAATATTATTTATTAACACAAATAACAGTTTTCGTTGTATAGAAACATAGGAGGAAAAAAATTATTAAATAGGCCAGATGTAACTCTTTTGTACACTTTTTTAGGGAGCTATTTAAAATACAAACTAAAAGATGAAAGAAATTTGGCAGTGAATCGTTAATGGGAGAAAATTACACAGGAGGTCGCAATATAACAAGAACAAGGAATCATTTTGGCGGCCATAGAAAGACAGAAATGAATTTATAGAAAATGCGCATTGAATAGAATAGGGGATATATTGAGTATTTAACATAATCAATTTTAGTTTATCTGTAATAGTTATAATACTATATTTGGAATCAAATAAACGAACTTCTTATCTATATTTTTTTGTGCTCAACTTGTAGCAATTTTAATTTCTCTGTATTATTACTTTCTTGCATTTGTTTCAACTTTGGTTCGGTTAAGATGTGATCGTATATTTTTAAAAATGTATTTAAGCAAGGGATTTTTCTTTGTCTTCTATAAAGTTTCGTATAATCCAGTTGTGCTTTCCTTGGGTTATAACCCTTTTTAATAAATATTTCTTATATATCCCGTATATCACTATAACTATAGGCCTAATTCTATCCACTGCTGAATGTAGGCCTTCCCCCTGAATATCCATCTCAATTTATTTGCAGCTGTTGTCATCCAACAAATGACCGCAACCCTCTGTATATCATCCCGCCATCTTGTTTTGGAACGTCCTGGGGTCCTTTTCTGTTCTCGTAGTCTCCAGTTGTAATGTTCACTTGATCCATCGATCACCGGTCGTGCATGCTACATGTCCAGCCCCCACTTTCTTTCTGCTACGTGTTCTATAATATCCTTTAATTTCGTTTGTTCACGTATCTACTTGTTTCTTTTTCTATCTTTAGTTTTAACCCGATCATCTGTCTTTCGTGTACTCTCTGGGTCTGAGCTAGTTTTTGTATATCGGCTTTATTAAGTGTCTAAATTTCAGCGTCATATGTAATTATAGGTAGGATGTACTAATCGTATACTTTGGCATTTAACTTATTTAGGACGGCTTTATCTTTGACCATATATATAGCTTAATTTCTTGAATGCGACCATCCGAGCCTGATTCTTCTTGAAATTTCTTCCGAGACACTGTCTGGTCGTAATAATTTTTTGCCCCAGATACAGACTTTTTTAACAATCTTAAGAGCTATTCCTTCTAAATTTATAACCATGTTGTTATTAGTGTTGGTTAATATTTTTGTCTTACTTTTATTCATCTTAAGACCAATTGTCTTTGAGTGGTAATTTAACTCATTTATCATTTCTTGTGACTCATGTGGATTAGTACTGATGACTACAGTATCGTCTGCGAACCTTAAATGACTCAGATGCACACACCACTTATCTTTAGGCCCTTCTTTGTCCAATCTAGTTTACAAAATACATCTTCTAAAGCTGTAATAAATAGCTTAGGAGAGATTATATCTGCCTGTCTTAGACCTCTTCCTATACGTATTTGTACTGTACTAGGTTTTATGTACATCTTTGCATTTTCATATATATCTTTGATTAGGGTAGTGTATCTAGAATCAATTCTACAGTTGATGATTGCCTACATTTCGACAGAATCAAAAGCCATCTGATAGTTTATGAGAGCTATGTAAAGTTCGAAATTGTATTCATCGCTCTTCTTTAGGATATTCATTTTCTGTAACTGGTCGCATGTGATAGAGCCGCATTTAAAACCAGCCTGTTCGCACGGATGGTAAGAATCCAACTTATTTTTCAATCTATTGAAGTTGATGATAGTTAAAAAGTTTAAACAACTCACACTAAAGTTATTATTATGTATATTAGTACATATACGAGTATCAACGAAAACATTAAAATATGTAGTTTATACAATAAAATCAGTAATTTTTCTTTGTACAGTTTTACTTGAAAAAGAAATGGTGTTTATATAATTGTCAAGGTCACAAAAGCTACTCCATATATGTTCATGAACTTCACGAGATCCCAAAAAATTGCGAGTTTCAGTCATTTTTTAGTCATTTCTGAAATAGATGGAACATAAATATTACCTCCTCCTTCAAGCTCGTTCTCGTTGTCATTATTGCTTAAAATCTTTCCAGAAGTCACTGATGTCACAATTTAATCATCAGTTAACATTTCCCTCGTCATTAATTCATTATCACCACATACATATTCTTCAAAAATTAAAGTGGTTAAACACATTTTTAATCTCGATTTCCATTGTACTTTGTTGAATGTCAGCATCGTAAACAAATTTTAGACAATCAGTAGGATCTTCTCGATGTTTTTCCATCTACTGAGTCAACAGTAGCTCATAATCTGAGTCAAATCTACATTCCATCCTTAAAAATCTGCCATGCTTAAAACAGTTTGCAGTGGTTTCTCTACTGACTCTTTGCCAAGCCATATGGATAAAAGTTTATAGAATCTAAGACATTTACAGAAAAAAAACGTTACCTTTATCGATCGTCTCTAACATTTTCGTAAGTAAAATCTTTCTATAATGATATTTTAAAGAATGTATCACACCTTGATCCATAGGCTGGAGCTTTGCACTTGTGTTTGAAGGCATAAAAACCAATTTTATTTGCTGTAGATGAACTTCAGGGTGCGCTGGACAGTTGGCAAATGAAAAGTAATATTTTTCTGTTTGTGAATTTTAATTCGTTGTTCCATTCGATCAGTTCGTTGTTAAAAATTTCTGATGTCATCCAGGCTTTACTGTTTGATTTGTACTTTACTGGTAAATGTTTATTTATAAAACACCTGGTATTGGCGCACTTTCCTATCACTAACAATTTTCTTTTCTCTGTTCCAGACATATTTGCAGTTACCAACACAGTAATCCTTACTTTTGATAATTTTTCACCAGGACAATTCTCTCCGACAAACTTTAATGTCTAATCAGGCGTCATCTTGTAAAACAACCCGTTTCATCCTCTTTAAAAATGTCCACACATTCATAACTTTCTCGAATTTCCGGCCATACATTGGCCAACCACTGATCAACAACAGTCATATCCACTCCTGCAGTTTCTCCTACCATCTTACCCCCACTAATATATGTGGCTTTTTAAATCGTTCAATCCAACTTCTACAACAGTTAAACTCGATGTTCTCTATTTTCCTTCCCAATTCACAAGCTTTCTCTTATAAAGTATAGCCGGTAATAGGAATATGTTCATGTCGTTTTTGACTAAACCATTTAAGGAATCCTTTATCAACTTGGTCATGTGTAGAATTTCTTACTTTTTTACAACTAAGGTTTCTCTTAGCATAGATTGATAAGATTTCTTGTCTCTTCTTCCATATGGTAGAAACTGTAGATTTAGTTAAATTCAACTGTTTGCAAACATTAGTTTGTTTAACTCCATTTTCTATTTTCCTTATAATATCGTGTTTGTCTTTTAAAGTAAACGCTTTACGTTTTTGTGTACTCATTTTAAAATAAAAACTTAAACATTCACTTTGCTTTTTGATCAAATATGCATTAGAACCGCATAACACAAGTGAATTGAAAATAATACTGCTCGAACTAGCGACGCGGCGGAAACAAGTAGAATAGGGGTTCCCAGCGAGTTTCGGTCAATTTCCTAGATCAAGTCGCGCAACATCGAGCACAGGGAATAGCAAGTTCGTTATAAACGGACACAAAACATCCAAATTTGGTTCGCTTTACCCGGAAGTTCGTTATAACCGATAAAAATTTGCCTTAGTCTTATGGAAGTTTTTTCGTGCATTATAAAATAGTTGGTTTAAAAACCGGAAATTCGCTATAAACGGGTTCTTTATAAGCAGACTTCACGGTATATATATATATATATATATATATATATATATATATATATATATATATATATACATATATATATATATATATATATATATATATATATATATATATAATATATATATATATATATATATATATATATATATATATATATATATATATATATATATATATATATATATATATATATATATATATAAATATATATACATATATATATATATATATATATATATATATATATATATATATATATATATATATATATATATATATATATATATATATATATATATATATATATATATATATATATATATATATATATATATATATATACATATATATATATATATATATATATATATATATATATACATATATATATATATATATATATATATATATATATATATATATATATATATATATATATATATATGTATATATATTTATATATATATATATATATATATATATATATATATATATATATATATATATATATATATACATATTATATATATATATATATATATATATATATATATATATATATATATATATATATATATATATATATATATATATATATATATATATATATGTATATATATATATATATATATATATATATATATATATATATATATATATATATATATATATATATATATATATATATATATATATATATATATATATTATAAAAGGTTCTTTCTTTAATATTTCGCATAATAAGATCATGAATATATAAACTAACATCTCTAGAATTCATAGTTCTATAAAGCTGAAAAATACAAGGTATTTTATTTAAAATCTCTAAAGTTTCTGTCCAATGTCAAAAAATAATTCGCTTTTTTTCTGATTTAACCTCATAAAAAACTTTTAAAAAAAACTATTATGTATTTAACATTTTGGCTAACTGTTCAAATAAATAAGTAAGTGATCGATTTATAACCAGTCCAATCACTAGTACTGTATTATTTAAATTATAACTGATGTATTCTACCCAATTACTTACGCAGCCGAAAGGTGTTTCTAAGCGATTTTTTTGGGCAGCCCGTGGAACAAATGACATATATAGGCTATATTGCAATAAGAACGGATTCACTACAACTACTCATAATAGAAGGCAAAGTAGGGGGAAACGTCCACGAGGAAGATCGCCAAAGAGACGGGTCGATCAAACTAAAGACCTGGTTAGTGAGGGGCTACATGGCACTATGACTTGGGTTCAGAAGAGAACAGAATGGCATAAGACTATCAGTGCTGCTACTGCCTCGTAGTCACGAATCCCTTATCAGGAAAATGAACCGGGGAGAGAAATTCCATCCAATTTAAGTTTTCACTCAAATTCAACCAAAATACTTAACCTAATCAATATTAACTTTATTTACTTGATGATGGAAAATTTATTGTTTTAAATTGGTCATTTTAATACAAATTTAAAGTCGATGATAGAATTCATTAAAAAATTATATAATTTCCAATTGTATAATTGAGGTGTCTGTTACTTTGTGACAGTACATTTTAAATTTCTAAATGAAATGAAACGAATTACTTTGTTATTTGTCACTTATTTTTTTTCTTTATCTGCTACTGCAGTTTCGTAGGTTTTCTACATTTTCAAGCGTATACTACAAACAAAGGTGGTTTATTTATGATTTATAACAAATTTCCAGGTACAATTTGGAATTACCCAGTATTAAATTACAATGAACTTAAATTAATTTATTACAAAGGATTAAATGACAGTATAATTTCAAATTTGAAGAAATATTTTTCAATGTTTTCTTACTGCTTTTTACAAAAATTCCTTCTTTAAAGATATATCTAAAAAACTTTTAAAATAAGCCAAACAGGGTTGTATTCTGAACATCTGTTTGATTATTTCATAGGATTGTATCTTTATTTTTATTGTGCTTGTAGATTTCTATAGCTTCTAAAATATTTAATTTTCTTCCTTTTTGTGCTTTATGTAATATTTGTAGATTATTTATGTCTGGAAAAATAAAATTTGTTTGATGGAAGTGGTTATCAAAGTTGGAGTTTTTTCTATTTAATCTAAAAGATGTTTGGTATTCTTTAAATTGAGTATCGAAATTTCTCCCTGTTTGCCTATATTACAGCTATTACATTCATTACATGACAGTTTATAAACTCCAGAGCCTTTGTATTTTGAGTTTTGTCTTTTACATTGAAAAAGAGGAGGAAAGTTTTTTTTGGGGTGATTTAAAAGCGATATTTATGTGTCTTTTGCGGGTATATATGCAATTTTATTAGAAATTGTAGTTCGAAATATGTCAATGAGGAAAAAGTTTGTTTTTCATCGTTTTTTTAACGTTGGATAACGTGTCTTAAATTTAGTTGTTTTTGTTTATTTTTAATTCCAATATTGTGGGCAATATTCTTGATTACATCTAATTCTTTCTCTAAATTTTGTTTATTTAAACGAATGGAGAATGCTCTATGAATCATAGATCTATAGGCTGCGAGTTGATGTGAGTTGGGATGGCATGAATTATTGGGAATAGTGGTGTCTGTAAAAGTGGGCTTTCTAAAAATATCGAATGAGAGTTCATTGTTATCTTTGCTGATTGAGAGGTCCAGGAATTTTATTTTATTATTCATTTCTGTTTCTAATGTGAATTTTATGCTCGGATGTATTCTATTCAAGGAATTTAGGGTGGATTAGAAGCATTCGTCATCTCCTTTAAAACAGACCAATATGTCGTCTACATACCAACGCCATATTTCGGACCAATTTCTAATAAAATTGCATATATACTCGCAAAGGACAACATAAATATCGTTTTGAAATCACCCCAAAAGCTTTCCTCCCTCTTTTTTAATCATAAATACAAAGACTCTAGAGTTTATAAACTGTCATGTAACGAATGTAATAGCTGTTATATAGGCCAAACAGGGAGAAATTTCGATACTAGATTTAAAGAACATCAAACATCTTGTAGATTAAACAAAGAAAACTCCAACTTTGCTAACTACTTCCATCAAACAAATCATATTTTTCCAGACATAAATAATCTACAAATATTACATAAAGCATAAGAAGAAAGAAAATTAAATATTTTAGAAGCTATACAGATCTACAAGCACTAATAAAAATAAAGATACAATCCTATTAAATAATCAAACAGATGTTCAGAATTCAACCCTGGTTTGACGTATTTTAAAAGTTTTTTAGATATAATCTTTAAAGAAGGAATTTTTGTAAAAAGCTCTAAGAAAATATTGAAAAGTATTTCTTCAAATTTGAAACAATAATGTCATTTAACCCTCTGAAATAAATTAATTTAAGTTCATATTATTTTATTAATGGGTAATACCAAATTGTACCTGGAAATTTGTTATAAATCATAAATAAACCTACGAAACTGCAGTAGCAGATAAACAAAAAAATAAGTGACAAATAAAGTAATTCGTTTCATTTCATTTAGAAATATATAATTTTCGGAAAAACTACTGATCGTAACATCAATAGTATTATTTGGCAAATTGAAAATTACCTTATAAGTGTGTACATGCAAAATGGTTACAACACAGTTTGTCCAACGACAGCCTGACGGTATAAATTTAGAACAAACCGAAACGCCCACAATGTTGATTTATCTAGTTTAAAAGGCATATCGGAAATAAGCTCTGCTTGATACTATTTAGTTTAATGTTGACGATCAATTTCAAATGCATTTGGTTCGTATCTTTGTGTCAAGCTAGAAATTGTTTCAAAGTCCTTTAAACTTTTATATCAATCATAGATTTATTTCACTTCTTCTTTACCTAAGTTTACTTCTTTACAAAACTGAAAGAGTTTTTTCATGTGGATCAGATGCCCGCGCGTGCGTTTCTGATGTAGAATTTTTTAATAAGGGACTTAAGACCAATCAGGTCAGAAGTCAAAACAAAAGCCTATTTAATCTAAGTTAGATCTCTGTTGGAATAATGTTGCTTAGTTTGGCATATAATGCCAATGCCACTATAGAAGTACAAAAAATAACGCCTTCCTGCTACGAGATTTTTTTTATTTTTGTAAAAACTCTCCACCCTTTCTTTTTTGTGAAAAATCTTTCCCTCCCCCCGGGTCATCGATTTTTAAATAGAGTGTACATTTTTAAAGTTTCACTGTAGAGCAGGGTTAGTGATATAATATCCCCCCTCAGCTGCCTTTGAGTTTTCAGTTTAATTTAGTTTTTAAAGTTCCTTTGAATGAAATTGTTCTTTTTTATGAAAAATTTCCTCCCTCCCGTTCATGGAATTCTACTTTTCTATTTCGGAACGGGCCTAAGCAATCAAAAGGTTTTTTTTCATAAAAGGGGTTTCATTCTTCCTGGTTGTCGATTGCCGCCCCTCCCTCTCTGTCGGTTGGGATCCTCCCTCTACAAGCAGCGCCTTTCCTTCTCCTTCTTTTCTTCATGAAGCGCGTTTTGTATCCATATTTTGATCACTGGTTGACTGGTCATTTTATATAAATAGTTTTTATTATTTTATTTCTGTAAATAACCTTAAAACTAAAAAATTTGATTAAGGTTTTTGTTAATGTTTGAACTTCAGTTACCGTTTGTATAACGAGTTGTTTAAAATGTATCCTTTTTAGTGTTCCGTACGGACCACTTATAAGATTCCTTCGGTGTCGGTCTGTCCATCCGTCACTTCCGATTTTCTGAAACTGTTTGACATAGAAAGTTAAAATTTGACACTAATATAGTAATTGATGGCCTTATCAGAGCCGTGAAGTTTTTAAAGTTAAATTTTGACTGAAGGAATTAGTTTGGGGGGGGGGGGGGGGGTGAATTCGGAAGTGAAACATTTTTTTTTTACCAGATCATCAATTGGGGTGTCAAATGAAAGCTTATAAAACACGAGTTTAAAAATATATATAATCTAATACTTGCGCACACTTTCCTTTGTATTATTTTTAAAAAATTGTGAAAAGTCGCTATCTCGAAAAGTGCTGTTCAAAATTTTGAAAAAATTCTGGAATATTCACCACAGGGTGTAGATTGAACGAAAATGATCACCTTTAATAATTTATCTGATATATAAAAAAAATCAAGGTCATCAGTTTTCAGTCAAGAAGGGAAAAAATTTTGTTAAAAACTCATTTGGGGTGTGTTTTTTGAAGTCATTGGTCATTTTATACTTCCATAACAAAAATTGTTATTTCAAAAGCAATCAACATACAAAACCCTAATTGCGCAAGTCCGACTTGCACTTTGCCGGTTTTTTTACTTTCAGGCGAGTTATCCAAACGAGGATCGAAACACGTTAATATTGAGTTTCAATTAAATATGGGTGAGGTTAACAGAAATTTTCCAATTTTATTTTCTTCGTCACCATCTTTAAAAAGATTGCTCTCGGCTGTTAACAATTTATCCCATATTGTCGCTAAGTGTTAGGTTAAAGACATCGTTTGGTACCCAAATCCAATTTTTTATAGTGAGAACCCATCTGACCTAGAAATAAACAGAAAAAAATCTACACAATTTCAGTTTAATAAAAAGCGATATATAGGACGGGATGTAATAATCAAATTTTCTCATTGAAATAAATTTAAAAACAACAGATCATCAGCATAGTTTCTGGCAAGAATACCGTACAGAAACTGCTAGTACAAATTGTGTCCAAGAAGCCAATCTTTAGTGCGAATCTAGAGCGGTATTTTTCGACTTAACTCATGACTTTGACACTTTAGACATAAACTTTCTAGTCGATAAAATAAATAACTTAAGAATTAGAGATCATTTAATTAAGTGGATCGAGTCTTATTTGAGTAATAGACGATTTATAGTAAAATTTGCTAGCCAAGAGTCTCAAAAGCATTTCCTACTATACATCAACGATGTATCTGACTTGATTTACACAAAAGAAGCGTTGATATTTCCATTTGGACACATCTTACATTGTCTCTTAATGAACTTCTGAAAAAAGTTAACTGAGTTATTGTGAGCACACTTTAACTAATTACTATGAGAAAATTGGAGCAATATATTTTAAAAGTAGCATTAGAACTGGGCCTAATACCATAAATTCTGACGCAGCAACGTCAGTCTGTATATTCTGAGAATTTTCTAGGAAGTTTTTCTGGCCCTCTCAATTATATTAGGCAATAAATCTCTTGAGTCATTTTGCTCAAAACTAAACAGATGTGCGCTTGTTTTAAACAATTTAAAAGATATTTTTCTACAGGTCTAACGGGAGTACTTTTTAAAGTTATATAGCTAGTCGTAAAATTGACATACAAAAAGAGGTAGTTGGTCTTCAAATTACACTTGCCGTTCTAAGTATGTTGACGTTGCGTTTTGCGATTTTTAATAAGTGAAAGTAATCTAGAGCATCACATAGTAATAAAGTTTCTCACTGAAAATGGAAATGACAAAATTCATGGAAGAATGTTCCAGGTGCGCAGTAATGATGGCCTACCTTATTTTTAAGTAAAATGTTTTGTCTTGGCAGTTTCGATGGAGTTGAGACTCAATTCAGGATGACCCTATCAGGAGAATAGGTTAAGGCAAGAACTAAGCAAACCATAAGTGCTTGTTGAGAATTTTCTGCTATCAGATCGACGAATAAAGATCCTAGTATTTAGTAAAAAATCTAGAGTATCAGAAACTGCAATTTCCAAAATTTCTTACATGAGAGCAGAAACTGATAAGGAAAGAAATTTCTCAAGAACTTTTGGCCTCTTTAGAGAACGATCAGAGTTATTTCTCGCAAACTGTCACAGTCAAGACAAGTGTCCTGTTGAAAACATCGCAGGAAGCAGGAGTCGATGCAATAGGTTCTTCCTCCAAAAAGAGAAAAATACCCTCGTCTAGAAAGTTGATAACGATTCTTTTTAGAGGGATTATAGAATTTTAATTATTGAATATATGAAAAAGAGTTTATAATTAATGTTCAATAGTTCAGGAAAGTAATGCTGACCATTAGAGATACACAGCTTTGCAAATGACAGTACGCTTATATCATCATTCACTTTCAACGCTCGAACATCGGCTACTTATGAAAATATCCGCAGACAGCAGGAGGTCGTTCAACTTAACAAATACCTGAAAGAAATTCTACCTTGGGGTGACAGTAACTAAATAGAATTTAACGGTACAAAGGCCCAGGTAGCAGTGTTTTCTAAAAAGTTAACGTTGCTGAATCTGACATAGTTCTGTCGGGGCACTTCATTCCTCTATCATCGTCACTCAATTTACTGGGCGTTAATTTAGGAGCAAATATGTCTTGGCATGAACTTGTTACAAGCATAGTAAAGAGAGCTTCTCAAAAGCTGAGAATATTATTCGAACTAGAAAGCTTTACACTCCACAACAACTGTTAATTATGTACAAAGCTCAAATTCGACCAACGTTGAAATACTGCTTCCATGTTTGAGGCTCTGTTCCCAAACATACACTGCATTTGTTGAATTATATTCAGAAGAGAGCTGTTCGCCTGATTGGAGAGCCGGAACTGGCCAGCAACCTCGAATTGTTGGAACATTGAAGAACGGTTGACGATTTGAGTTTATCTTTCAAGTATTTCAATGGAAAGTGTTCGACGGATGTAGCCCTCTTAATGACCCAAAGCGGTGCCTGCTAGAAATACACGTCGCGCTAATACTTCACATCCATATGAAGTTCAGCTTGTTACGCCTCGTTCAACCCTTTTTTAAGCAGTCTTTTATATAAAGAAGCTCACCCCTTTGGAATAATTTGCCCAGGACTGTGTTTCCGACCGAGTACAATTTACGCGATTTAAAACCAATGTGAATCGCGTTTTTTGTACACGTGTCGTTCCTATAGCGCTTTAGGGATTTCCCTGCAGCACATATGCTAGACCCACAAAAATTCATGGAGAACCAAAATGTTGATGTTTTACGACCACTGCATGGTCCACAAGGGTCGTACAGTTTAAGCCATTACCAAAATCAGTGATACATTTTTTAAAAGGTCATTATAGAAAGATTTTACTTATGAAAATGTTAGAGACGTTCGATAAAGGTAACATTTTTTCTGTAATTCTCTTGGACGCTATAAACTTTATCCATATGGCTTGACAAAGAATCAGTAGAGAAACCATTGCAAACTGCTTTAAGCATGGCGGATTTTTAAGGAAGGAATGTAGATGTGACTTAGATGATAAGCTCTCAGTGGATTGAAAAACATCGAGAAGATCCTACTGATTGCCTAGAATTTGTTTACGATGCTGACATTCAACAAAGTACAGTGGAAATCGAGATTAAAAAATGTTTAATTACTTTAATTTTGAAGAATATGTATGTGCTGATAATGAATTAATGACGAGAGAAATATTAACTGATGATCAAATTGTGACATCAGTAACTTCTGGAAAGATATTAAGCTATAATGACGACAAAGACGAGCTTGGAGAAGGAGGTAATATTTATGTTCCATCCATTTCAGAAATGACTAAGAAAATGACTGAAACTCGCAATTTTTGGAATCTTGTGAAGTTCCTGAACATATATGGAGTAGTTTTTGTGACCTTGACAATTATATAAACACTATTTCTTTTTCAAGTAAAACTCTACAAACGAAAATTGCCGATTTTATTGTATAAATGTATTTTAATGTTTTCGTTTATACTCGTATATGTAGCAACATAAATAATAATAATTTTAGTTTTTTTATTTTCCTTTGAACGTTTTCTTTTAATTTAATAATTATTATTATTCATTTTTCTAAACATTAGCGCCTAATCTAAATAAAAAATAATAAAAACCGGTCAAGTGCAATTAGTGTTCCGTACGTTGATTGCTTTTAAAATAAAAAATGTTGTAAAATGTTGTAACGGAAGTATAAAATGATCACAAAACACACCCCAAATGAGTTTTCAACAAAATTTATTTGTAATCTTTACTGAAAATTGATGACCTTGAAATTTCTGTTTTTTTTTTATATACCAGATAAATTATTACAGATAATGCACTCGTGATAATTTTCGTTCAATCTACACCCCGTGGAGAATATTCCAGAATTTTTTTAAAATTTTTTGATAAGTACTTTTCGGGATAAGGCTGGTGGACAGCGATTTTTTAAAAATAATACAAAGAAAAGTGCGCGCAAGTATTATATTATATATACATATATATATATATATATATATATATATATATATATATATATATATATATATATATATATATTACTCGTGTTTTCACAAGCTTTCATTTGACACCACACTCGATTACCTAGTAAAAAATTTTTTTTCATTTCCGATTTCACCCCCCAAAACTAACCCCTTAAGTCAAAATTTAACTTTCAAAAATACATGGCTCTGATGAGGCCATCAATTCCTATATTATTACCAAATTTCAACTTTCTATGACAAATAGTTTCGGAGAAAATCGGGTGTGACAGACGGACAGACAGACGGACAGACACCGAAGTGATCTTATAAGTGTTCCGTACGGAACACTAAAAACTAGTGAAAAATGATATTACATTTTGCTTACTGTTTATAACAAACGTCGGAAATAGCGAAGCATATTTAGTAATTTTTTGGAGTTCGTTATAAACGGAGTTCACTGTATAATTTACTTTAAAGAAAACACAAATTCTCAACGACGTACCTAAAGAATCCGTATGTGATTATAAAGGCTATCATAACAAAAAGGTCATCCCTTTTCTTAGTTGATATATTAACCCATCGATGTGGAACAGCTCTTGCCGTCCCTCTGTCAATACTATTTCTTGATCAAGATTGCTTTTTAAATCTCTGATGGTTTGAGAACACTTGTCATCTTTGGGGAACTTTAATTCTTGTGACGTATTTCCATTCGACAAGATACTCACCTAATGAAAATAGATTTTTCTGTAAAGAGTAACTGGTCTGATTCGAGTCAAGCAAAATTAAATTTGAATATCTCCGAGTGGAAATTAAAAAATGTTAATAAATTATTTTTGGGGTTTATTGTACACCTCCGTTAAAAAAAGCTCACAGAAAATTGAAGGATCATCCATTTTAATTAAATTTGTCTTTTTCTACTACTTTCATTCTTTACATAAAGAGAGCGGCAGATTTTTTTAATAAACTGTATTCATTCCCTAACGAATTATGCATTTTAAACGGAAGAACTTGACGTGTTTTAAAAGTATTTACTTTAAAACATGATTTACGAAGAACATTACAGAAAAACACTTTTAAACTACCCAGACTTAACGAACTTTTGAAAGGCATAAGTACTAGGACACCTTACTTATTTTTTTTAAAGTGGCCACTTTTGGCGTGAAATAAGTTACCAAACTTTTCCAACTTCGACAGAAATATTAACTGGACCAAAAGTCATTTGGACGTCGGCCTTAAACTGAATGTCCTAGGAAGTTTGCAGAAGTTTTCTAAATCGAAACGGAGTAACAAAACAAGTAAGTTGGCGTTCTTGTTGCAAAAGGTATTGTACAGTGGTTAAAGTAAGTTTTTAAATTGTCACTTGCTAAAGTTTGTGAAAACTGCAATAAGTTAGTTGCTCAGAATTAAATTTATTTTGCGAATTATTATAGCGAATACTTTTAGCAGAAGTATGAAAGTATATACATATTCAGTATAACTTCTAGCAGATTACAACTGGTTATATATATTATTTGGCACTGGCAAGTTATACGAAGGCTACCTTTTTAGTTTAAGTTTTGGTACAAATCGTTTTATTGTTTCTCGATGCCTTTAAAATTTATACACTTTTGCATGTGTTCGAACCAATTCTCGAAACATTTTTTCCACCTCAAAAACATGATGTTGGAAGGACTCAACAGCTTCTTGAGGTGATGACAATCGCTGTCCACGCATCTTCTCTAACATTCGGGGACAAAAAGAAATCGTTAGACGATAATTCAAGTGAATACGGGCAATGTTTCGATGTTTTTCTGCGTCAAAGAATCAACTATTTGATGTGCTGTGTGAGAGCTGGCATTGTCATGATAAAGACATTTCGGTTGTTTTTCCTAATTTCATCAATGACTTCTGGCAAACGAATTGTTGTATACCATTCAGCATTAACTGTTCTTCGATCCTAAAGCAATGGTTCCAACATGTTCAGTGTAACCAAAGAAACAAGAGTTCATTTTCTTGGAAGGAAGTGCTTCGCCAACGAACTACTTTTGTTGGATTCAGTTCCTCTTGGAACACCCAAACAGTTGATTGTTGCTTAGTTTCAGGCTCGTACGAATATATCCAAGTTTCGCCTCCTGTTACGATGTTGTATACGAATTTTGCATCACCTCGGTCGAATTTTTTGAACATTTCCTTACACCAATTGACACAAGTCTATTTTTGAGTTTCGGTCAAATAATGCGGAATCCATCGTGAACAGTTCTTTTTCACAGCTAAATGTTTATGCAAAATCGAATCTACTGCAATCTTCGATATACCTAAGGATGCCTCTATCTCACTGTAGGTCACATGTCGATCCACTTCAATCATGTTGAGCACAGCATAGAAGTTTTTTGGAACAACAATCGATTTTGGTCAACCTTTACGAAATTCATCGCTGGCGGAAGCACAACCATGACGAATTTCTGCAAACCAATTGTAAATAGTTTTTCTGATTGTGATTCATTACCAAACCTTTACTAAAATCGTAAAAAATCATCCAACCAAAACTTTCATGTCAAATTTCCATTTGTCCACAAAACTGTTTTTTAAACGCTCAATGTAAATAAACTACTCGGCCAATTTCTGAGCTGCCACTGTTTTAACAATAACAAATTTTACAACAGTAGTAATAGTAATAGTAAAAGTCTGCCCTCGTAGGTAATTCGCAAAAGCGACGGCGTTCTAGTAATGTTTCTATGTCAATATAAGAAAAAAACATAATATAAAGTTAAAGGTCCTTGAACCAAGCTAGTTACATCAATTTACCATCTTATCCTTATGTACTTTAATTAATAGGGAGTAGCCATATCCTTGTAGGAAATCAGCTATATCCCAATTTTCTATAATTGAATTTATGTTGAAAAAACCTCGGGTCAAAAGAGCCAGCTGATGCCATATCTAACTGGTAAAAAATACTAACAGTAACTACCGGCCTTCATTCTGGCAGTTGAGGTCCATTGAACAAAATAACTGGATTTTCAGTTGTATCCTTAGTTAATCTTACTGAAGAGACCATAAAATAGTTTAAATCGTTAAAAGTAAAGGATAAAGATATCATTTTGGGGACTCTAATGACCCTGCAAATAGAGTAATTATTTTTGCCAAACCTGTTTAACATCTGAGTAATGTCAGGACCTACAATTTAACATGAGATCCGGACCACATGATCGTCAGATGATACTCTCAGATCACTATTTTACAGTTTAGTTCCATACTTCCCACTTCATGACATTGCAGAGATGTATATTAGACTTCAGAACGAGAATAACGCTCCCCATAGTCAGTCTTTTCTGATCTGAGTAGTCCTCCATCAACAACATGCAGTCCGATTTTCGTTGTTCTGCAATCCAGATCATTTTCAACTTCAATGCTTATTGAGGTGAAAATATCGTTTCAGAATTTTTGTTACAATATTCAAGTCTGTTAGATTTCAGTAAGAACCTGGTATCGCTATCACCAAACCATTTCCTCGGATAAAGCTCCACTTACCGTCTTCGGCTTCAGAAAATCGCTCTATATCTGCCAAGGGACGTTCACAGTTTTGCCTCGACCTGCGGGTAATACGCAGCTACCCCCATGTAAACATACTGTTTAAATCTACATACCGGAGTTCTCTTTTTGAAAATCATATAGTCCTCTCAATCTGGTATCAGAACCTTTAAAGACTCGTTAACCGCCTTTTGAGGACTGCCTATTTCCATCTGCCGAAGAAGTCATTCCGTCATTGTTTTGGCCCATATGCTGCTTTGACCTTGCGCCTCTGTATTTAAATGGTCTTAGACAAGCAGCCGATACAGGAGTTGTAGGTTAAACATAACCCTTAATGAGTTTAGATGCAGTTCGCATCTTCTTCTTCTTAATCCTCCCTCTTCGGTTGGAGATGAGTGATCCAACTGGCTATCATTATTCTTCTTAGGGGGCTTTAAACGTTTCCGCTTGGGGCCCGATCCGAAAATGCCCGACTTCAGAAACTCAATTGTTTAAAAACTATTCCAAACATATGTTTTTTTTTTGTTTGAATCATTGTATTTTAAGCTTTAATTTAACTCAGGTTTCATCCAAAAATTTGAACTTTCAAGTTCGTAGTAATCTAGGACACGTGACTGTAAAAGGGTTATAAAAATCTCTGTTTTTTTGCACATAATGTTCCTCTTCTATAATTCTACTGCTGCGATTTTCAACTTCTCTTTTTCTAGCTATTTCTCGATTATTACGAACTAATCTGAGCGCGGTAGATTTTTAAAATTTTGCTTTGTCTAAGTACAGTTCCAAAAAAACTAGGGTACCAATATGCGTCTCAATTTTTTCTTTCTGATGATTTTTTTTTTCGAATTTTTTTGACTTATGAAAAAATCGGTGGCACACAAAATAGATGTATCCTTACTAAAAAAAAAATATAACTACGTTGTGTCTGAAAACCGTAATTTTTAAGGACAACCAGCTCCACTCGCCTCCAAAAAACCTTTTGTTTGCTTAGATAGTAGATACTACGAGATTCGATTTCCCGCAAAGAACTCCACCGAATATCACCGAATGCGATTTCTGTTGACAGTCCAGTAAACAGGGGCAAAAAGCTGTCATTGCAGGAAAAAATATAGCAGTATTACTCAACGGTCCTTTATGTTTTGTGGGGTGCCGAATCCGAATTTTAACGTTGCCACCTCGCATTTGAGTAAAATGTAAAAAAAAAAAATTCTTTTTTCAGTATTTCGCTTATAACTTGAAAACTGCGCCCTTTTAGAGAAAAATATTTCGACTATATATAAACTACATTAAATTTTCTACAAATTAAATTCTATAGATTTCCTTTCTCAGTTAAATGGTTTAGCTGCTCGGAGCACTATTTTCTGATCACAAATGTAGGTTAATAATTTAACTAAATATCAACTAATTAAATTGTTTTAAACAAGGATATCGTGGAAATAGAGCTCCGCGTGAGAAATGAGAGAGCGCTCTTAGCTTAACGCTATGTCCGTTCGTCTGACAAAAAACCCACAGAACATAATTCGTTGGAAATTTGTGTATATATGTTATTTGTAGTTTATTTTTGTACGGGAGTGCTGTTACAGAACAGTGCGTAGTTTTCAAGTTATAAGCGGAAAATTGAAAAAAGAGCGTTTTAGGCCGTTTTTTGCATTTTACTCGAAACTCACAACATTTACGAGATAGCAAAGTAGGAAAAAAACAGAATGGTACGTAGCAACCTACAACACAGTGTTGGGCTTAGCGAAAGTAAGAAGAGCAGGCGAGTCTTGTATCATCCTAAAAAGTGACCATAAATTCTTCTATAAAAGCAAAGAAAGTAAGAAAATTGGAGGAGTCTGTCTACTTATTCACAAAAGGATAGCAGAAAATGTTGTTCAATTCCATGCCATATCGAAAAGAGTGATTTTAGTAGACATACAGCTAAACAGAAGATGCAAATGTTAGATCATTCAGGTATATGCGCCGACATCAGACAGCGAGGAAGAAGAAAATGACCAATTCTACCAAGATATAAATAAAACATTGCTACACCATAAAACATAATCATAATAATCGGTAACTTCAATGCCAAAAACCAGCGAATACAAATGAGTAGAGCGTCGGGAAATTTGGTTTGGGTACAAGGAACAGCAAAGGAGAAATGTTATCAAGTTTTCTAAATGAAAATAACTTGTACATTATGAATACATGTTTCCAAAAGCCAGAACATAAACGATGGACATGGTAAAGCCCATATGGTATAACAGAAAAACGAAATTGATTATCAAATAACAAGAATATTGTAATCGATACGACAGCCATGAACACGATAAGTATTGGCAGCTCAGAGCTCAAAGCAAGAATAAGAATAAATCTGAAGCAGGAGAGACGTAAATTGATAATGTATACGAAGGTAAAGACATCAACAGAAATAATAAAGCAAAACACACACGAATATCTACAAGCATTGGAAAATCATATAAAACACATAAACTACCAAACAGAATTTGATGAACTAAACGCACAAATAACCAACAGCCTACTCATGACTGCAAGACAAATAGCAACATCGAAAAAAGAGACACAAAATCTTATGAAACAGAGAAGACTAATAAGAAATGATCCTACGCATGGCAGATTAGTATTGGCAGAAATAGACAAAAAAAAAAGATCAGAGAAGACGTCAAATAGTACAGAAATTCGAAAATAGAAGAAACTTTGTAAGAGGGAAAAAGTTTGAAACATCTAAACAAAATGAATGAAGGGAATGAAAAAATAATAAAACTTATAAATAACGATAACCAAGAGATCGCACAATTCAAAGAGATAAAAGAAGCTACAGAGAAATATTATCAAACACTATATGACACAAAAATATCGCCACCGCCTGGAAAAGAAGAAGAAAATAGACGTAAGAAATGTAGGGTCTGAAAAAATTTCCGATGTAACAACGGATGAACTAATGAACGCCCTACAACATACGCACAACAACAAAGAACCAGGGGATAGAGTGAGAAAATAAAGGAATACTAATGAACGGTAAACTATTACATTACTTAAGGATCGCAGATGATGTCACTCTAATCACAAACACAAAAGAAGAATTGCAAGAAATGCTGATGGAGTTGAATAACAAGTCTCGAGAAATAGGTCTAAAAATAAGATTCACCCAGACCATATATTTGAATAACGAAAGTGAAGATAACAGCCAGGAACTGTTAATAGAAGGTGAAAGAATAGAAAAGGTACAAACATTCATATAAACTCCTGGACAAAATTAACGCAACAATCTGAAAATTAATTTATCTTTTTCTTATGTCAGTTTTAAAGTTTATCGAGTATTTGAATAGTAGGCTATGCATATTTTGTTTCATTGTTCATGACAGAAATCAAAACAATTCGTTTAGATTTACAGTTTTAAAGAATTTTTTAGAAGATAAACAATTTTCTGTAATAATGCGATAGATTTTCTTTAAAAGTAAGCTTATAAATTGTTCCCTTTTTCAAAGTAATACGTTTTTGTGGTAGGCTGTTTTATTTTTGACCCCGAAGAATTAGAAAAATGAATCGAACAAGGAATTTAACTGAACACGAGGTAGTGCGAGCCTCAGTTTTATTGGACGAGAGATATTGTCACAGTTATGTTGCCAATTTGTTAGGCAAACATCGTTCCACAATAAGTTGTATGGTAAGACGCTCGAATGGAGTAGGAACTTATTCTAGAAGGCTAGGGCAAGGGCGAAAACGATGCACTAGCGACCTAGATGAACGTTTTATAAGACAATATGCTTTAAGAAACAGGACTGTTACTAGTTCTATAATAAGAAACGAACGCGAAGCTGTTCGCAATGTCACAATTTCTTCTAAAACAGTTAGAAGACGGTTAAATGAAGCTGGATTAAACAGTAGGAGACCAGCCACTGCGCCCTTGCTTACTAGAGAGAACAGAGTTGCCAGGTTATGTTTTGCTCGAAATCACGAAAACTGGTCTGTGGATGATTGGAAACAAGTTTTCTTCACAGATGAAACTAGGGTTAGTCTAAAACATCCAGATGGTCGTGAGCGAGTCTGGCGAAGACCAGACCAAACCACCGCCGAATGGAATCCTTGCAATATCTCTGCAAGGCTTCCATTCGGCGGTGGCTCTGTTATGTTCTGGGGTGGCATCTGCTTTGATGCTCGCACAGAGTTAGTTCCTGTCCGTACGAGATCCATGAATGCTGACTACTATCTTGAGAATATTGTAATAGAACATGTGATGTCTTTCGGTCATTTTGTGTTGCCCAATTTCCTGTTTATGCAAGACAACGCTTGACCTCACGTGGCTAGAGAGGTACTCGATTATCTTAATCAAGTTGATATACCGATTATGCAATGGCCACCAAAAAGCCCGGATCTGAATCCGATAGAACATGTATGAGATCACCTTAAGAAAAATGTGAAACGTCATATACCTGCACCTAGAAACCTGAGGGAACTTGAAAATGCAGTTATCACAGAATGGGAACAAATTCCTCAAGATTTTAACCAAAATTTAATTAGAAGCATGCCTAGGCACATAAATGCTGTCATCCGAAGTAGAGGAGGCAACACACGCTATTAGTGTCCCAGTTACACCATTAATTTTGCTACTAGTGTCCCAGTTTATTTTTTTCATTATTACATAATTTCAACGATTTTGTTATTAGATCTTAAGAATAATTTTAATTCGAATCTTATAGAGAAATTTGGTAGATAATTCACTTTTAAAGTATCCGAATAAGTTTTTTCTAACTTTTAGTGTAACCAATGTTCATAAAAAATTATTAAAATTAATTTTTTATAGAGATTTGTATGATTTAATATATTGTTGCATTAATTTTGTCCAGGAGTGTATTTAGGACAAAAAAATCGGAATATGAAAAAATAATTTAAAGATTGACTTGGATAGAAGAGTCTCGTTAGCTTGGTCTGCGTTTGGAAGGTTACAATCTACAATTAAATTAGACATCCTAAATACAATAAAGGCCAGAGTATTGGATCAATATGTACTGCCGGTATTAACATATGGTACTAAAACATGAGCTTTAAATAGAAGTATAATAAATAAACTCCAGGTAGCCCAAAGAGCAACGGAGAGGAATGCTAAATATTAGACACCAAGATCGTATTCCTAACATCGAGATACGAAGAAGATCAAGAGTGATAGATGTAACACATCGAATATGTATATTAAGGTGGAATTGGGCGGAGCATGTCGCAATGATAAATGATAACAGATGGACACGCCGTATAGTCGAATGGAGGCCTAGAGAACACAAAAGATGTAAAGGTAGACCGCAGATAAGATGGACGGACGACATAAAAAGATTAGCAGGACACGATTGGGGCAAAAAGCAAACAACAAAGCTCATTGGAGAGAACTTGGGGAGGCTTACATCCGACTATGGATGGAATAAGCTAATGACGATGATGAAACTTTTATATTTTTTTCCTGAAATGACGACTTTTATCCCCTTTTTACTGGACCATCAACTGAAATCACATTCGGTGATATTCGATCGCGTTCTTTGCGAGAAATTAAACCTCATAATACCTACTATCTAGGCAAGCAAAAGATTCTTTGGAGGCGAATGGAACTAGTCTTTAAAATTCAAGGAAAACAAAAACTATGACCATATTTTCACTTTCAAAGAAGTAAAAATCGGTAATATAAATATACACGGTAATGTACTCATGTTCGCGTATGATTGCTTAATTTTGACTAGTTCCTTGAAGAATAAAAACCCCTGAAAAATGTTATAAGCAATTTAGAGTTCCCTGTTTCTAAGGAACATTTCCATACAAAAATCCTGTGTAAATAGTGGTCTCTAGTTCGGGGGACTTTGAGGACCGTTTTTATCCTTCTGTGAACGCTTTTTGAAAAACACTTGTCGAGATAGGAAAATTTTGGATTTAAACTGCAATAAAAATTAACAATAATAATTTTTAAAAGTCTTTTGAAATTTAGGGTTTTTTCCACTTATTTGCCACCGAGCGCCGCACAGTGGGGAAAAAAAAAAAAAAAAACGAAAAATCGTGTTTCAAAATTGTCTAGAGCCTTCAATTTTGGTTCGATTTGGACGATTTTTTTTTAAATTGAAGCTTATTAAATTCCAAACGAAGTTGTCGGAGCCGATTTTGCAATTAAACTTTTGTTTCAAAATGGCGGACGTCTTCAAAATAGCGATTTCTGATTATATAGCGACTGAGACATAGAAAACGCTTACAGTTTCAAACCAAGTTGTGCTAAAATGCGTGTATGTATGTTTTTTTATGTCGCAGATAATATATCTAGTATCACAGTTACAAGATTAATAATAATGAACCCAAAATGGCTGCCATGAACAATAAAAGTATTATAAATATGCATAAACGTACCATTATTATTTTATATCCATAACATTTGCATAAATAATTTCTTTAAGGTTGTTAATTATAAATATGTTTCAACAATTGACTTAAAATGACAAATCAAGTATGAAGGATGCCAAAATTGAATCGAGCAAGAAAGTGTCTCTGTGGCATTTAGACTGTGGCAGATCATTCAAGTTATTCAAGTTTAGTTGCGGGATTTAAATTTTCATGCAGTTATTGCTAGAATATTGCTGCTGTAAATTTTAAGTATCGTAGACAATTTTCTAGCAGATACAAAAAACAGCGATACACGCAGAAAAGGACAGCTCACACAGCTAGAAAATGGCTACAACAGAAACGTTTTGTTAAAATAGGGACAGCTAAATATTTTGCTGCATTAGCCACATTGTTTGCTGTTGTAGCAAAAAAGTGGCTGCTATTGCTAAACACACAACTTGGTTTGAAACTGTAAGCGTTTTCTATGTCTCAGTCGCTATATAATCAGAAACCAACGTCCGCCATTTTGAAACAAAAGTTTAATTGAAAAATCAGCTCCAAAAACTTTGTTCGGAATTTAATAAGCTTCAATTTAAAAAAAAAATCGTCCAAATCGAACCAAAATTGAAGGCTCTAGACAATTTTGAAACACGATTTTTCGTTTTTCCCCACTGTGCGCCGGTACAAGTACATTTTAAATAATTTCAATCTATTTTCTGCATCAAGATTGCAGATTTTATTTCCATATAAAAAGATGGAAACTCTAGAGCATCTGATCATACACATTTTAAATTTACGACTTAACTCAGATCTTCTAGAAAACTGTTACATACTAATAAATGTTTTTCTTGTTTGATTGATTCGTTCTTTTATTTCGATCTTCTGGTCGAATCGGTTGCTAATAATAGTTCCCAAGTATTTTAAAGAAGTCACTTGTTCTATACGTCTATAGTTAATAATCAAATTAGCTATGATCGAATTAGTCATGATATTTGTCTTTGCAACAACAAGAAGCTTAGTTTTAGATACTTTCTTGAAAAGTCCATATCGCTCACTATAGCTCAGTATACATACATACTATTCTCAGTTTTCATTGTTAACACCATTTATCAAACCTAATGATTGTAAACCTAACTTTTTTTTCGTTAATTGCTGCCCAATATGTAACTAGGAGTTTGATTACAACAGAATAAATCCAGTGAAGCATTCCTACATGAACCCAACCTATTTCGTAGTCTTCTTTAATTTTTTGTCCTCATGTTTTTCACCAGCAAACTTCTAATCTATCCATGATAACTCCCGAGGTTATACTAACGCTTCATTATTTAGAATATTACTCTTAGAGTTAGGTTCTGGGAAAGTTATGCTCTGTTCTATCTGGGTGTATCCATCCACTTTTTTATTTGTCTGCCGACGTCTGGACATTTCTCTGTGTATATTTAATTATGTTATATTTTTGCCTGTATTATATTTGTTGTTATTTCTAAATATTTCACAATATACCTAAAATTACTGGAGTCCACTTAATGTTACTTACAGCGAATAAATCTTAGTCTAACGAATTCTTGATAGGTCTCTAAACGTCTAACCAAAACCGAAGCGGTGGTCCCAGACGTCTAGTTGTTCATTATCAACCTACCTCAATATATTAGCGATCGAAACTGGCTTTCATGAATAGGTAATCGCAGCAGATTTCTCATAGTTTTAGTGTACTGGAAGATAATATGGCTGAAAAATATATATCGAAACATGACAGTACTAAATTCTGAATATAAATAGTATTCTTTAAATTCGCTCATTTTAAAAGGTTTAGGAATCCCTAAAATAAGCCAATAGTCCAAATATAGTCTATTTGGAAGATATAGCCGCTTGAAATTATTTGAAATTTTAATTCGGTCCTGTGTAACTTTACTCTTACCTGCTGACAATTCTATTGTACTTCAATCAAACAGTCGAGATCGTCAACATTTAAATATTTTATCTTTTTTGGTATTGGTGAATGCTATTTCTAGAAACTTTAGTGTTAGCAAACGCCACGTTCATTTTCAATTAACAACAAAGCAAACGACCTTATTTGCGCTACGATTTCGTTTTTCTTGATCCATTACAAGAAAGAAATATTTGCATGGATATTCCCAGCCTTTAGTGTTCCGTACGGACCACTTATGGAACCACTTCGATGTCTGTCACACCCAATTTTTTTCGAAACTATTTGGTATATAAAGGAACATAGGAATTGAAGGGGGGAAGTGAATTTTTTTTTTCAAAGGTCATTGTGTAGGGTGTCAAATGAAAGCTTGTGAAAACACAAATTCAGAAATATATGTGACGTAATACTTGCGCACACTTTTCTTTGTACTATTTTATAAAGAAAATGGCTAAAAATCTCTGTCCTCCACCCTTTCTCCAAAAATACTGATGAAGATATTTTGAAAAAATTCTGGAATATTATCCATGAAGTGTAGATTGAGCGAAAATTAGCACGAATGTATTACGTTTAATAATTTTTCTGGTATAAAACAAAAACTATGTGGCATGACAGAATGGTGAAGGTATGGAAAATTGGAAATTCATCCGGGACTAAGAGCTACGAAATATCAATACGCATTCGGCACAATCAGTATCATAATGACTGGTGACCAACGGATATGTATCGAAGAAAAAATAATTTTATTTTTATTTGTTTATAATTAAACAAATATTTAGGTAGTAAATATTTGTTTTAACTAAACTCTAGATTGACCTAGATTCATTTATTCGCTATTAGGTAGCTTATTTTTATTTCGTTGTTGTTGGATGTTCTATTAGGTTTGTGAGTATTCGCACTATAATATGAGAGAGGGCGGCAGCCATTGGGTGATTCCCGTATTTGGGAGAGCAAATAGCGTCTTTTGAGATTTATTAGAGAAACAATTGCTGACGGACCCTTGACAATAAAATAATATGAGGCCTCATTATACCAGAATAATTTTAGTTATTTACAAGAAATGGAGTAAACAGTTTTCGACAGCCTCCTTGTTATTTTCTCATCAAACTTTCAACAATAATTTTTATCAAATTTATGTACTGAAATTGTAAATTATATTTTTGTTGAATGCTACAACGCCCTGTTCCTGATAGAATCTAATAATTACAGTTTATATTTGGAAGCATACTTCTAAACATGGAACCAATACAACTACAGCTTTTGAGAAGCTTTCTCTGCTACACATAAAACATGATCATGCCAAGACATATTTTCTCAAAAGTTAACGTCTGGCAAGTTGACGGGCGTTACTAATGGAACAGAGAGTTAAAACATACTATGCCAGATTCTATAAAGATCACTTTTTAGAAATATTTACTGCCTAGATTTTTGTAGCGTTAAGTTCCACTTGATTACTGTCACTTCAAGGCATAATTTCCTATTGGGCTTTGCCAAGATGTTTTCTATAGATATTTGCATGGGCAACTGGTATTCAAGCCTTCAAGAAACATAAAGAAAAAAGATTAACTAATAACAGGATTAATTAATTACACAACATACAACCACGATCTTTTCATACTGTATGTCTGGCGATAACCAACAAATAATCGACTTAAATGACCTTAAATTCTTCACAGGAATTTTCATTTTAAAAAGTTGTAGCGTTCATTTCATATGACACGTCTATTTTACATCACGCTACATGATTTTTGTAAGAATCATTTCGTGCAGTATAGTACATTTACACTTCTTTATTTCTGCTCGACTTTCAAGAGTACTTTGGGATATACCCTCGCAATCTTAAATTAGTTTCAAAAAATGAATAGTCACACTGTTTAAGGCCAAATAGATGACTTTCTTTCTCGAGCATCAACTTAGTTGCGTGAAAAGAATTAGTTTTTCAAAGCCCACAGTTCAAACTAGAATGTCAACTCTTTTCTTTTTTTATCTATTTTTTGTGGGACGCCGGTCCCGAGATCAAATCTTTTCTGTAGTTTTGGGTGAAAACTCATCTTTAAGTAGGTTTCTGACGTTCTTTTTTATTGTTTCGTTTTATTATCAGCTCCCTCTGACTACGGAAAGCAAAACAACGCCATATGCGTAGAGTGTTCTTCGAGTCGCCTGTGCGACAAGCTGCAAAGTTGATAAAGTAAAATTATTTGAGAGATTTAATACCTTTTCCGAAGTAAAACATTTTTTGTTTTCTATACACAATTTTATCTTCCTTAATCTCAGTTCTTTTGCCGATTTTCTCGTTTTTTTCCTTTCTGTTTTTTTTATGGGTCTAGCACACGTGCTGCAGGGAAGTCCCTAAGGCACTACAGGAGCGACACGTGTGCGGAGAAAGCGATTCACGTTGTTCTTGAATCCCTGTAAATTGTAATCGGTGAGAAACATAGTCCTGGGCAAATTATTCCAAAGGGATGATGTTCTCCATATAAAAGACTGTTTGAAAAGCGTTGTACGGGGAGTAACAAGCTGAACCTCATACGGATGTGAACTATTAGCGCGACATGTACTTCTAACATGCACCGCTCTGGGAGGAATTAGGCGGGGCACATCCTTCAAATACTTTCCATGAAAATACTTGTAGAATAGGCTCAAGTCGCCAACCGTTCTTCGATGTTCCAGCGAATCAAGGCCGCCGGTCAGTTCCGGGTCTCCAATCAGACTGAATAGAATCCAACAAATGCAGTGTATGTTTAGGAGCGGAGCCCCAAACATGGGAACAATATTCCATAGTTGGTCGAATTTGAGCTTTGTAAAGAATCAACAGTTGTTGTGGTTCGAAATAATATTTCCAACTTTTGAGAAGCTCTTCTTACTATGCCTGCAACATGTTTATGCCAGGACATATTTGCTCCCAAATTAACGCCCTACAAATTGAGTGACGATGTTAGAGGAATAGAGTGTTCCGACATAACTATGTCGAATTCAGCAACGTTAACTTTTTTAGAAAAAACTTCCGCCTGGGTTTTTGTAGCGTTAAATTTCACTTGGTTACTGTCACCCCAAGATAGAATTTCTTCCAGGTCTTTGTTAAGTTGAATGACTTCCTGCTGTCTGCGGATATTCGTCTGAGTAGCCGATGTCTCAGCTTTCAAAGTGAATGAAGAGATAAGCGTACTGTCATCTGCAAAGCTGTAGATTGGATTCTCGGTCTTTTCCAGCAGATCGTTAATGTAAATGAGAAAGAAAGTAGGAGACAGTATGGAGTCTTGAGATACACCGGCATTGACAGTGAAAGTGTTAGAAAGAAATCCGTCGACTGCCACTCGTAAAGAACGCTCTCCGAGGAAACATGAGAGGCACGAATATGTTTCTTTAATTGGAAGTCTCCGATGCTAGCCACTTTACTTCACCTGTTCCATCATGTCCTTTTTTCTCTCAATCAGAGGATCCGAGAGAATATATATATATATATATATATATATATATATATATATATATATATATATATATATATATATATATATATATATATATATATATATATATATATATATATATATATATATATATATATATGGGGAACAGTTTGGTGCAGAAGAAGTACTGAATTTCCGGAGTACTATTAAACCAATATCAATAAAATAAGGCCAGTATTTTTCGTCTATCTGTTATCACTCTAATTTATGAAAGAAAAACTGTCTTTATTTCACGCTTAATATTTAATTATATTTCAGTCTTAGTATGAGTTAGAACTGAACTAAGAATGAATATAGAAAGATTCTACAAGGATCTTTATGAAAATAAAGTAGAACCACAACCACCCAAAAGCGAGTCAGTTCCAACATCACAAAATACGAAATATAAGTCTTTAAATAAAACGGCAAGAGAAAGAGCAGCAGGTAAAGACGGCGTATTTGTCGAAATGTTACAACAGGGCAGAGAGCCCATATTACGAATACTAGATATATCGTATAAGTGTCTCGATATGTGCGATGTACCTCGCGAATGGGATAATGCTGTGGTGATCTTGCTCTTCAAAAAAGGAGATAAGTCTAAATTAACCAACTATAGACCAATCAGCCTACTATCCGTAATGTAAAAGTTATTTATGAAAATAATAACTGCGAGACTCACAAAGAAATTTTACGCTTACCAACCCAGAAAATAAGCTGGATTTAGAAAAGGCTTTAGGACTACCTTCAAGTATTAAAAACCTTAATAGAAATGTAAAACGAGTATGATTTTAAGATTTGGGTGGCCTTCGTGGGTTACGAGAAACCATTTGACTCCCTTGAAATCTGAGCAATATTAAATAATAATAATAATAATAATACTTTTACTTTTCCAGCGCCATTTTACAATAAATGTATGGAATTCGTCACTATACAATACTAAGATAAATAATACAGATAACATTAATAGAGTATAACACAAATGATCTCTATACAATTTCTAACGATGAATAGATATTCCAAAACTCATCCAAACTATAGAATTCTCTATTGATTAAAAAACGCTTAAGATTTCTTTTAAAGATATCAGAATGTAGATTAAGCACTATTCCACAAATCTCAAAGTCTCTCTCCACACACTCTATCCTGGCTAAATTTAGTGGTTCCGCAATCACACTACGATGGTCCCAGATACCAACCCCTCCACTCTTTCGGTTAGATCTGCAAAAACTTGAGATATTGACAAAATTGTCGATAAATACCAAAGATAAACTTTCGGTTTTGCACCATGTTTCACAAAGAGACAATATTTTTGTTTTATCAGATTGCAAATATGTGCTCGCAATCAAGTCTTCTTTGACTTGGCTCAATGATTGACAGTTCAAGAAGAGAATTTTATACCCTGTTGTGGCACTCTCACCTATCTTTTCTCTCCATTTGTTGTTCTTTTTTGAAAAAAAAATCTGGAAACAAAAGCCCCTTCAGGCCATATTTCTGGATTCAAAGCAGCATCCAGATTTGATGAATTAATACACAGTTTAAATATAGTGCTCGGGAAATCTTGCAACTCTTTCGATTGTGTTTGGGGTTCTAATCTTGACACGAATAGAAAAGCCTTTTTTGATGCAACAGAAATTGATTTCGTCGCAACACTGGTGCCTATAATTTCATTTTGTTTCTTTTTTTTTGATTTCACACGCGTTCACTCATTTTCCTCATTGTTTAAACTTTTATTGATTACAATCGGTTTCTCAGCCGGCTTTTTTACTTGTTTATTTATTGCTAAAAATTTAGTATTTTTTACCTCCTCATCTGCTGATAAAGATTCGGCGTTAGATATCTGCAGCGTTGCCGAGTTGTTCTCTATGGTTGAACAGGTTTTCCTTACAAAGTCATTAATACCCGGATCGTCTTTTGTAAAATTTATCCTATTCTGCAAGAGTTCAATTATGACCTCTTTGTCTTTAATTATAGTACACTTATCAGCTATTATTTGGTTTTTTCTTTTAACAATAACTCAAATATCAATTTTCTTTACGCAGCCTCCCCTTCAATGTTATATTAATGGGCTCGTCCAACATGTCCTTGGCTTCCACAAAAGTTTCTGGGCAGCATTTAGCCACTCCCTCGTCAATTTCCACCTTATTCTTTTCACAGCAATATCTGTGCATCCACTGTTCACAACTACTACACTTCACTATATTTGTTTTTGCCAATTTATTACAAAATTTACAAATATTTTGGAGAGACATAACTGAACTTCCTCTCGGCTGCGACGTTGCTACTAAAATAGTCTAAGTAACTGTAAAATTGACAGCAGATACTCGCAGATTATTCAAAAAATATATAAAAATGCAACATTTTGGATAGTATTGAAAGAAATCACCAATAAGATAGAAATGAAAAGACAGGTACGTCAAGGGGACACCTTCTCGCTGAAATTGTTTACATTGGAGCTAGAAGATCTTTTCAAATCACTTCCATGAACAAGAAAGGATATAAAAATAGAAGGGGCGCAACTCAATCATTTGCGATTCGCGGATGATATTGTGCTTATATCTAACAACAAAGAAGAATTGGAAGAAATGCTGAACGACCTTAACAAGTCCAGAGAGATTCGTCTGAAGATAAACATCGCCAAAACCATGTTCATGACAAATGACGCCTGTGATAAAGAAGCAGTACTGAACATTGAAAACGCGAAAATCACAAGAATGGATTCCTACGTATACCTTGGACAAAAAATAGTAATATCCAAAGAAAATTTGAAAGCGGATCTATCAAGAAGAATATCATTGGCTTGGTCGGCATTTGACAGATTGCGGAACACCTTCCTTTCCAATGTCCCAAATACACTAAAAGTGAACACATTGGTTCAGTCCGTGTGTGCAGTATTGACATACGGAACGGAAACGTGGGCTTTGAATCAAGACATTAAAATCGCCTACAAGTAGCTCAAGGAGCGATGGAAAGGAGGATGTTGGGAATATCGTCGTAGGGACAGGCTGATTAACGAAGAAATTCGAAGAAGGTCCAAGATAACTGATGTAGCTGAGAGGGTAAGCGGGTTGAAGTGGAGATGGGCGGATCATATCGCAAGACTCTCTGATAATCGATGGACCCATAAAGTAATCAACTGGAGGCCCTGAAATGAGAAAAGAAGTAAAGGACGCCCGTAAACCCGATGGTCTGACGACATCAAAAGACTAGTGGGATACAACTGGATAAAGGCTCGAAACCGAAGAAGATGGACGTACTTGGGGGCTTATGTCCCACGATGGCCTGCATGCTGATAATGATGATGATGAGTTAAGTAATTTATTTTAATTTGACTGTAACTTAGGTAATAAAAACGGCAAATTTCTTTGATGAAGTTCTAGAACGTCCACGTAAGGTTTTACCCAAAATAATCACCAAGATAAGAGTTTTTCTTCTAATTGGATATTAGTCTGATTGTAAATATTGTATCCTAGTGCAGACAAGTTATATGATCGTTTTGCTTTCAATTACACTATAATTCATTTACAACAGCAGAGCAGTCTCTTATAAATATTTTTGGAAAAGGCACTAGACAGTTACAGTTTGTAAATTGTACTTGAATAAATTGATGTTTTATTTTTTCTTATACCGTAAGAATAAACCGTTTGCAGGGATATTTGTTCGAAATAAGAAGATGCCACAGAATAAAGATTTTTACACTGGTACTTGCACAACCGGTCAAATAAATAAACTATTTAAAGTATATTATGCTCCCTAGTTAAACTTTTCGCCCTACTTCTAAGACACACAATTTCTTAACGCCCTGTATATACCATAAAATTAACTTCGATATTTCTATGTTGCGACACACATGAATTAAATAAAATAGACTTTTTAGGAGACCTCATGCTGTGAAGGATAAAAAAGAGTTTTTTTCCGCCCTTTTAGAGAGTTGATTTCTGGTGAGAAATCAGTTACTAAACTTTTCGATAAAAATATCAACTATTAAAACCTTCTATTGATTCCTTAAATGGATTTAGAGAAAAAGTTTTTTTTTACAAGGTTTATAAATCAAGGAAGAGTAACACAGCAATAGTGGGTAAAATAAGTTTTGAGTTTGTCACTTTCTCCAAGTTAGCGGTAACGGTAAAGCTAACGAATTTATGGAAAACTCACTCTGGGATTTAATTATTTTACTTTTCTTTATTAGGTTTATTAGTGTTCCGTACGGAACACTTATAAGATCACTTCGGTGTCTGTCCGTTTGTCTGTCCGTCGGTTACAGTCGATGGCTTCATCAGAGCCGTGTAGTTTTGAAAGTTAAATTTTGACTTAAGGGATTGGTTTTGGGGGGTGAAATCGAAAGTGAAAAAAAAAATTACCAGGTCATCCAGCGGAGTGTCAAATGATTTCAAAAATATATATTCTTCTTTGAGTTATTTTTTAAAAATGGCGAAAAATCGATGTCACCTCTCTTTATCTCGAAAAGTACTTAAGAAAAAATTTTGAAAAAATTCTAGAATATTCTCCACAGAGTTTAGATTGAACGAAAATTATCACGAGAGTATCAAGATCATCAGTTTTTAGTGAAACTTTGTTGAAAACTCATTTGGGGTAATTGATCATTTTATACCTCCGTAACACAAATTTTTGTTTTAAAAGCAATCAACGTACGGAACACTAATTGCGCAAGTCCCTTGCCTTGCCCTTGGACGGATTTTTTTAAAAGGTGAAAGTGAACTCGTGTAGCCATAAATAAACACTTGAAAAATGTCTTTTTTAAACTCTTTATGGAAAAAAAACTAGCAATTATTAAATAATAAAACACAGGTCCAGGGAAATTATTTAGAACAATTATTTTTATCAATATAATATCCGTCAGCTACTGTCCAGCGTTTGCAACGGTAAATACGTGTATTTTATAATTAATTATGTCGCATAGCTTTTCTTGCACCAGCAAATAAAGTCGAGAAAAAAGAAAGCAATCACAAGGTGCTAAATCAGGTGAATACTGCAAGTGATTTAGCACAGAAACTAGATTTTTACTCAACTGAAACACAACGTCCGAACGAACCCTATTCCTTCACCAGATCGATCATTTTAAGGAAGTAGTCCTTAGGAGCATTCAAAAAGTAGTTCACAGTTGATTTTGAAACTTCTTATTCATTTCTTAATGAATCTCATAGACAATATTGAGTCTCTTTTGATGGCATTACGCCCTTTTTCAATGTTAACCTCAGGATAGTTCTTAGACGGCCCAACTTTTCGTTGTTCTCAAATGTCTCATAACCACTTTAAAATCGCTTAAACAATCGATGCAGTGGAGTACGAAATAAGCATTCATCACCGTACGCTTCGGCTTTCTAAAGCAGTTGACATGATTCGGTTACCTAGTATAACACAAGGGTCAATCACTGTTTTTTGTTTTAAACTCAGTTTTCGACCGTTCGTCAAGACACTTTGTCACTCTTACTACTATAACTAAACGAGAAAATTTTTTATTTATTTGAGATGGTTTATACAACCATAATATACTGCTAGCATGTCCTGATTCTTGTAGAAGGCGACTAAAAAAAAAAAACAGTTCAGTTGGTAGATGAACAAATTTTACTGTTCCAACCTAAATGGCAGCGGAAACATACTTATCACTGTCAACTGGGTCGTCAGCCTGTGCTAAAAAGTATTCCTTGTGTTTTTGTCTTTTAGCAGATTTATAGTGCCAAATTTAGGTTAGAACATTCAAAGGAAAGATGATTTAAGATGATAATTTTTTGGCTGAGTGATCAAAAATAGATCGAGAATACTAACGACCTCCTCATTCTGAACAGATTCATGTTATTTTATCGATATGATGAGTAAAGTCATAATTAACTGAAAAAGGTTCAGCTCTTCGTCATTGTATTTAGATGCTTCAATATGTTGATACAGTATTAAAGTCGCGTAAAAAGGCAATTTAAATGATTATTTTGCAAAAATTATTTGGAGTTTGCAGGAGACGCGAACAGTTCCTGAAAGTTAGTGCTACTTAGTGGTCGATATGGGCATAAAATGGATCTTATAGTTTATTAGTTGTTTTTTTTTTAAATCGCGTAACATCGAAATCCCTGGATCTTCTCACGTTTTATTTTCACTAATAAAGAAGATCACTTCAGACTAAAAGACAGATTCCGAAGTGAAATTCTTCTGCTTGGAAACTACTTACTTTACGCATAAATAAATAAATAAATGCTTTATTTCAAATCAATATACATAGTATATGAAACGAAATGACGTCAAAATAAAGAAAATATAACAAATAATTACAAATCCGGACAAAAATCCCTAAGCTTATATGGTTCTGCGGTTATTAATAAATTCTTAATCTCTGCTTTGAATCTTTTGATAGAGTTAATACTTTTGATTTGGTTTGGTAGGGCATTTACACACATATAAAGGGGCGATTTTTCAGTAATTGTAAGTCTATGCACTAAATATTTAAAATCCATTGTTCTAGTGTTATAGCCATGTTCTGATTTAAATTCAAATAGATTTTTATTTTGAAAGAGAAACATTAAGTTTTCGTAAATATATATCGCATACACGGTCATCATGCCCATCTTTAAACACCGATCTACAGCTTTGTCGATAATTCATTTTTTTTTACGATTCTCAAAATTCGTTTTTGAATAATAAAGGCATTTTCTACCATGCTATCCCTTCCCCAGAATATAATACCATACTTAACAACCGATTCAAAATTGGCATAATATAGTATTCTGAGAGAAGTTTCGTTCAAATATTTACTCAAAACCCTTATACCATAACACACTGAGTTTAATTTCTTACATAATTGAGTTATTTGATATGACTGTTCATTTATGTAAATTCCCAAAAATTTAGCATGTTGGGTTAGTGCAAATTTTTCATTATCAAAATCAATGTGTCCTGGCACAGAAATATTTGACTGTTTTGTTTTAAACAAAACGAAATTTTGTTTTTTCTTTATTCACAATCAATTTATTTGTGCAAAACCAATCAGTCACCCTATCAAAAAATTCTTTTGCTTTGGTTATGAGATCTTCTATAGTCTTACAGCTAATAATTAAATTTGTATCATCTGCATACATCACAATATGCAGATTTGGAGATTCCAATAATAGGTAAAGATCATTTATAAAAATTATGAATGGGTGAATAGAGAAAGGACAAACGAAAAAGCGTCGAAATTAGGGTTTCAATTTTAACGAAACCCTAAAAAATGGACAATTTTTATCATAAAAAAAGGAAAGCATTTTTCATAAACCTAATAATTTTAATTTTTTTCGCTGCCTTTAAAATAAACGACATGTGCGACGTCCTGTAAAAACCTTTGAATAATTTTACGTTAAATGGCTTTGAAGGAGTGGCATAAAAGCACTTTTAAAGATTTAAAAATTAAACGAAGGGTAAACGGTTTGCCGGCACTATATTTCATTTCTTGAAAAACATGAGCTTTTGAGGAAAAAAAGATTTTTAAATCTTTATTAAAACAGGTAAGTAGGTCATTATTAATGTCCGTTTTGAGAACGAATTATACAACTCACGTTTTTGAAAGGTTTTACGGAATTATTTTTTTAGGCAGATCACACTCACTGCAGGGAAATCCATACATATCGCTGTGGTGATTCACGTTGGTCTTGAATCGCAGCAGGTTAGACTACGAGTATACCAGGTGTACAAGTATGAAATGCGGTTTTTTTTTCTAAAAAAACGTGTTAAATTCGGAAGAATGATTAAAAATGCTTTATTCAAAGTATCCTCCAACGCTTGTTGTACATTTTTCTCATCTTTCGGTCAATTTGTGAATACCACGCCAGAAAAAATCTTCCCCTTTTGCTGCGAACCATTCATCGAGCCATTTTTTCACATCTTCATACGAACCAAAGCGCTGCTCAGCAAGTGCGTGACCCATCGATGCAAACAAGTGCTAATCGGAAGGAGCTAAGTCTGGCGAGTAAGCCGTATGGGGTAGAACTTCCCAGCTGAGTGCTTCCAACGTGTCGCGAACTGGTTTTGCCGTATGTGATGGAGCATTGTCATGAAGAAAAATGACTTCGTGTTGCCTCTTTCGGTATTCTGGCCTTTTTTCAAGCAGCGAACGGTTTCAAATCGGTCAATTGTTGTTGGTAACGTTTAGTATTAACCATTTCCCCAGGTTTTAACAGCTCATAATAGACCACGCCCCTCCGGTCCCACCAAACACAGAGCATCTTCTTTTTGCCAAAGCGATTCGGTTTTGCGGTCGATGTGGATGGTGCGCCTGGGTCCACCCATGATTTTTTGCGCTTGGGATTCTCAAAATAAATCCACTTTTCATCCCCTGTAACTATACGATGCAAAAACGCCTTCCTTTTGTACCGAGCGAGCAAAATGTCACACGTGTTTTTGCGCTTTTCCATTTGCCTGTCGTTCAACTTATGTGGTACCATCTACTGGTCTTCTGAATCTTTCCCATCTGTCGTAGCCGATTGGAAACAGCTTGTTGACTAACGCCCCATTGCTCGCGAGTTGTTTTTGTGTTTGCGAATCATCTTCGTCCAACAATGCTTGCAATTCCACATCTTCGTATTTTTTTGGCGGTTTTCCACGTTCCTTGTCTGCAACATCGAAGTCAGCACTTTTGAAACGCCGAAACCATCGTTCACACGTATCTTGCGATGCAGCATGTTCACCATAAGTTTCTCGAAGTAATCGGTATGATTCAACAGCAGTTTTCTACAAATGAAAACAAAAAATTAATGCTGTCGCGAATGCTCTTTGTTCGGTATAAATTTCGACATATTGAACACAACAACACAACACTATGCACACAATTTTCCAATTTATCACTCGTGCGCGTCTGACACTTGTTGATAACACAACAAAATGGCGCAGTGTCAAATCTTTATTGCACAAACTGCATTGGTGCACCATCTGTTGTCTGAAATCCGCATTTCATACTTGTACACCTGGTAGTTAGCATAGACCATTTTCCATTTCCTGAACAAATGCGGTAACTATGGATAGTAGTTTGACTTTTAGTAAATACGTACAAAAAATTTGGTGGTCCAAATTTTATTGTGCTATTTATAGAGAATTTTTTACGGAAATATGATCAACAAAACTTTGAATTGTTGTGGCCGTTACTTGATGGAAATTCATAACAAATGTAATGAAAGACTGATTTTGTCAATTTCCACTTTATTTTGTTTTAACTTTATTTCATTGGTCAAATTACATAAAGAAAATTATCCCGTTAGACCTGTAGTTTCCTACATATCGGCCCCAGCTTACAAACTCGTAAAATTTCTTATAGATATCATAAAAACTAACATTAACTTTAAACCAACTTACATAATAAAAAATTCGTTAGAATTAACGAAAAAAAAATTCTAAAGTCTTTCTACCAGATAATTCAACACTTGTATCATTTGACGTTCAAAACCTTTTCCCTAGCATACCCCCAGATGAAACAGTAAAAATCATAAAAATACTTCTAATCAAAAATAAAATTAATATCGTTATACAGCAAGACATACTAAATTTATTAAACACGATCTTCAATCAAAATTATTTTTATTCTAATAATATGTTTTATAATAGTTCAGAGGGTCTCATAATGACTAGTCCACTTAGCTCACTTTTAGCGGAAATAGTCATGGACCACCTAGAAAAACAAATATATCGACCAGAGTTTAGTAAATCATTTTTGTATTGGTACCGATATGTAGATAACATTTTTGCTTAACTCAACGGTACAGAGCGTAAACTTTTTTTTTTAGTTATATAAACTCAATACATAAAAATAGTAAATTCAGTATGGAACTAAAGCTCGACAATAAAATTAAATTTCCTGACTTAACGATTTCCAGACATTACAATAAACATAAATTTTCTATTTTTCACAAATCTTCACATACAGATACTAAAATAAATATAAATTCAGTTCACCCTCTACAACAAAAAGTGGCAGCTTACAACGTATGTTGCATAGACTTGTAAGTGTCCCCTTATCTGTAAATGATTTTAATAAAGGATTAAATCTAATAAAACAAATTGCTGTTAACAGTGAATATTCTCCTGATACCGTAGATTAAATACTGAACAAAAAACCAAAAAATAAAGTTATTTCTTTAGTATACCCAAAGGAAGAAGATACGGATAAAAAATATCAAGTCTTAACCTATTTTGGTAACATCAGAAAAAATTAAGAACCACTTAAATAAATATAACATCAATATAACTTTTAGAACAAACAACTCGTTAGGAAAATTTATTAAAAATGCAAAAAACAAAATAGAATAAAAAAAATCTGGAGTGTGTCATTTAAATTGTGGTTCTTATCCTAAAAGTTACATAAGACAGGTGGTTCTTTCGAAGTTCGGATTTCAGGGCATAAAAGAAGTTATTTAAGAAACAAAACCGATTCAGCTTACAGTAATCATTTAACAGAATTCAATCATCTTTTTGACGATAAATTTAAAATTTTACACATACAAAACAAAGGAGTCAAATTTAACCTGCTGGAAAATTTAGAAATAAATAGAACTAAAAATTCAGATATCATCTTAAATGAACTGAGAGGAGAAGGGCTTCTTTTATAACATGTTAAAATTCGTTGTTAATATCTGCTAAGACAATATTTTTATTTAAATTAAAACCTTCGCATTACACCCGAGAACATCGAAATTTTACAATAACTAAAATTGGAACAGTCGTATTCAAATACGAACTATCTCAGCCGATTATCTATTACTACACATGATAAAAAAGAGTATTTTTGGTAACATATTAAAATTTGTTGTCACTATCCGCTAAGGCAATTTTTTTATTTGAATTAAATCCTTCGCATTACACCCGATAAATTTGAAATTTTACAATAACTGAAATTGGAAGGTACCTACTTAACTCATGGTAACTCCCCTTTGCTTAATTAATACAACAATTAAAGTTCCGAATGGAGTTCCCATCAATATTCATTAGTGCGTAGTAATAATTTTTATTACTTACTTACCTTAGGGTGTTTATTAAAATGTAACAACATTCAATTTAGATATCATTTTGTATCAGACGACGCTACAGTGAAACGCGTCATACAGTTTTTGTAAAACAGAATAAAGCGCTACTGAAACATAAAATCATGAAATGATTCGGAAAGCATTTGAGGATGAAGCCGCGAATTCTCAAGTCCTTTTCGCGATTTACGGCCAGTAAATTTTCGGTGGAAGATGATTAGCGTTTTGAAAGACTTAGTCTTCAACCACATCTGCAATTAGCGCCAAAGTGCAACAAATCATCCGTGAAGACCGTCCGAAGATAATTCTGAGCATCTCTGATGATCTTTCAATTGGTTAGAAAATTGCCAAAGCTTTAGAGTAAGAGGAATTTTCTCCTACATCACAACAATAAACCTGTCCACAGTTCGTTGTGTACGCAACAGTTTTTGACGAAGAATTTTATGTCTGTTATCTCCTACTTCCAATATTTGCCTAATTTGGCACTCTGGCTGTTCTCTCATATAAAGACGAGGTTTACAAGGACGCCGCTTCCAGTTAGAGGAGATAAAACAGAAATCGCAGGCGGCAGCGACAGCACTGACTTTTAAAAAATAGTCGGCCAGTGGAAAAATGGTGGGACCGATACATTCGGATGCAAAGCGATTATTTTGAAAGTGATGAAAGTCACGAAGCTTAAAAGTAATTACTGTGTGTAATTACAAGAATAAGCATGGATAAGCATAAATGGATCAAGAATTATCAATGCAACTATTTTTTTATTGTGTAGACGACACGCTCGGATTATCTATTCTTGCACCTCCCGTACTTTCAATGCAACAGCACGGTCGTACTCCGCTAGGTCACTATTTTTCAATATTTATCTTTGTGTATATGCAGCGTACGTTAAATATATCGTTTAATTGTCTAAATAGGCAATAAGGATAAAATTTAAATTGATGTTATGTCTAGCTATCTAGCTACCCGACACTCTGACGACTTGTACTTGTAGAATCAGCAAATATCTACAAGTAGTTAAATTTAATGGGCTTGTTTTATATTTTTGTACGAGTACGTTTTAGAATGAATATTTTTGTAAGTTCGATAAAATTTTATTTTCTATTTTTCAGTGTTGCATATGGAACACTTATAAGATCACTTCGGTGTCTATCTGTTCTTCTGTCTGTCTGTTCGTTTGTCACACCCGATTTTCTCCGAAACAATTTTTTTTATGGATCTAGCACACGTGTTGCAGGGAGGTCCCTAAAGCGCTACAGGAGCGACATGTGTGCGGAAAAAGCAATTAACGTTGTTCTTGAATCGCTGTAAATTGTATTCGGTGGGAAATACAGTCCTGAACAAATTATTCTCCATATAAAAGACTGCTTGAAAAGTGTTGTACGAGGAGTAACAAACGGAACCTCATACGGATGTGAAGTATTAAACATTGAATTGTTGTGGCTGTTACTTGATGGAAATTCATAACGAATGTAATGAAAGACTTGTTTTTGTCAAATTTCCACTTTATTTAGTTTCACAGAAACTGTATCAGACGAAGCTATAGTATAGCGAAACGCTTCATACAGTTTCTGTGAAACTAAATAAAGTGGAAATTTGACAAAAACAAGTCTTTCATTGCATTCGTGAAGTATTAACACGACGTGTATTTCTAACATGCACCGCTCTGAGAGGAATAAGCATCCTTACTTTCCATGAAAATACTTGTAGAATAGGGTTAAGTCGCCAATCGTTCTTCGATGTTCCAGCGAATCAAGGCCGCCAGTCAGTTCCGGGTCCCCAATCATACGAACACCTCTTCTCTGAATAGAATCCAACAAACGCAATGTATGTTTGGGAGCGGAGTCCCAAACATGGGAGCAGTATTCCATAGTTGGTCGAATTTGAGCTTTGTAAAGAATTAACAGTTGTGGAGTGTAAAGCTTTCTGGTTCGAAATAATATTCCCAACTTTTAAGAAGCTCTTCTTGCTATCCCTGCGAAATGTTCATGCTAGGACATATTTGCTCCCAAATTAACGCCCAACAAATTGAGTGGCTCCATGTCGGGTTCAGCAACGTTAACTTTTTTAGAAAAACTGCCGCCTGAGTTTTTGTAGCGTTAAATTCCACTTGGTTACTGTCACCCCAAGATAGAATTTCTTCCAGGGCTTTGTTAAGTTGAACGACTTCCCGCTGTCTGCGGATATTCGTCTGAGTAGCCGATCTCCGAACGTTCAAAGAGAATGAAAAGATAAGCGTACTATCAACTGCATAGCTGTAATTGGGTTTCCGCTCTTTTCCAACAGATGGTTAATGTAAATGAGAAAGAGAGTAGGAGATAATATGGAGCCTTGGGGCACACCGGCGGTGATAGTGAAAGAAATCCGTCGATTGCCATTCGTAAAGAGCGCTCTCTGAGGAAACATGAAAGCCACAATCAGAACTTTTCAGACATACCATAAGAGCGTAACTTAGCCAACAGTTCATCGTGCCAAGCACGGTCGAATGCCTTAGATATGTCAAGAGCAACCGCTCGAGATTCTCCAATGTGTTCAATTGCGTTGTTCCAAACATGTGTTACATAAGTCAGAAGATCTCCTGTTGATATATTTTTACGAAAGCCATATTGGTGATCGCTAATAATGTTGAATCCTTCAAGATATTTTAGAAGATGCTGATTGATAACCTTTTCCATGAATTTCGATATTATTGAAAGCAGTGCGACTAGTCGATAGTTATTTGGCAAGGTCTTCTTGCCTTTTTTAGGTATCGGCTGAACTGTGGCACATTTTCCAGCAGGACGGAAATATTCCCTTTCTGTAAGCTAGATTGAAAAGTCTACAGAAAACTGGTGTTAGTTCCCTCGCACAGTTTTTGAGAACTATAGCAGGTATTCCGTCAGCACCAGAAGTTTTTTTTGGTGTCTAGCTTCATTAAAATACATTTAATGATACGCTGTCTGAAGACAATATCGGGCATCCTTGACTACACTATGGGAATAGTAGGTGGTGTTTTCCTTGGAAATCGAAAGTAAAATATGAAGCAAAGAGTTCAGCCAACAAGTTCGCTTTTTCTACAGGTGTCGTTGCAATAAAATTATCTGGCCGTGTGAGTGGTGGTATGGTGGATTTGGTGAAATTTTGACTAACTGCTTTAACGACTGACCAAAAGGACTTGGAATTGTTGGGACAAGCAGAAGTTTGTTTCTAATTCGTTGATTGCGTGCCTCCTTGGTTTGGTCAATAATTTCTTTGCATCTGTTCCTGGCACGAACAAAGGTGTTACGATTTATGGTGTTAGGTAGGCAAGACGTTTAGAAGCAACAGCTTCTTTGCATTTTCGTTTAAACCAAGGCTTGCAGTTTGAAGGGCATTTTTTCGAAAAATGAATGTTAGCTTCCAGTTTTAGACCTCGAGAAACTGCTCTTTTATTTATAAACAATTTAAGTTTTCAAAACACGTTTTTTGAGCTTAAAATGTTAATAACTCCGATTATATAAGTCAGATCGAAACAAAAAAAAAAACAATTTGTTCGCAATGAAATTTCCAACAAATCCTAGTTAGTTCTAAGTCATTTAAATGCGTACATAACCTACAATATTGAAAAAAAACAGGCAAAAAACTGTTTTTTGTTGTACAGGTCGACTAAGTCGACTTGAAACTTTTAGAAAACATGCCTTTTGTTATAGTAAAAATACCCTGAAATTTTGGTACAAAAATATTGAACCCAGTGGGCACAATTAAATTTGTTATTTAAATTGCCCGCCATTTTATGCCATTTGTTCCAAAATGGATCTTTTTTGGAAAAATTTAGGTCTCCATGCCCGCTTTCCGATGTCATTAAAAAAATTTTTTTTTGGAGTCATTTTCAACGTTTCTAAACTTAGTTGCCCTATAATATAAAATGAAAAAAAAAAAAAAACGTTTTTGCCTGTTTTTTCAGATTTGTGCGCACTTGAGCGACTTAAAGCAACGAGGATTTATTGGAAATTTCATTACAAAGAGTTTGATTTTTTTTTTCCCCGATCCACCTTATATAACCGAAATTATTCACATTTTAAGCTCAAAAAACACATTTTGAAAACTTCTGTTGTTTATAAACAAAAGAGCACAAGTTTTTCGAGGTCCAAAACTCAGGATAATACTCCTGCTGATATCTCAGAGAGGTTAAAATCATAATATTGCTGTATATGGACTGTGCAATTTCAAATGCTTTTTTTACTGCACTAAAGATTTTTTTTGGAAATCCCTGTCCCAGGTAAAAGAGTATTCTTTATGTTTGGAAATACCCCCCTCCCCTCCTTTCCGGTAATCAATTGTAAAACATGATGAAATTTTTAATTTAATAGGGAGCTCTTGTATTTATGTGGAAATCATCCCTACCCCGTCAGCGAGTTTTTAAGTGCTAAAGTTCCATTGAAAAAGAGGTTTATTTTAACGAAATTATTTCCAAATCTATAGAAGATAACATTCTTTTGAGAAGCACCCATAAATTGAGCCACCCGGGCCTGGATTTTTTAGTGTAAAATTGTAATTATAATTTAGTTTCCTAAATTTTGTGTAAAGCCAGGCATAGGTGCATTTCTTCATTCTTCCTCCATTTTAAAAATGAATTTCTGTAATAAATTTTGGGGAACAAATAAAAAAATAATTTCTTACAAAAAAATTTTCCCCAATAATCATATCTGCACTTCTATAGAAGGAAATATTCTCTTCAACTTTGTAATGTCATATGACTTATTATCATAGTAACTATAATTTAACTTCGACTGTAGATATTATACATTTAAAGTAACTACCGGAAAATCTATTTGCACAACGAACATTTCCACGCTATCTTAGAATTTACGATTATTATTGTAATTTGCAAAGTAAGTGTTTTACGTACTTATTCGTCATTAAGAAGCTGCAATTCGACAGCATGTTCTACATTAAGCGGATATTAGAAATAATTGGCCGTGTATTCTAGTTTGTGAAATGACGGAATATGTTTTTTAATAGATAACATATTTAACCAACCCAAAAACTACGTTTTCAATTCAGTACGTATGTACATCCGTAGTAAAGTCCAAAATTTGCATACCTAAAAATATTAAAGAGGTAATAAACTCAAACAATCATTTTTATTTTTCGATATAGTCACCGTTCATTTTATATAAAATGGTTTTGCATATCACTAAAAAATATGAATTCCCAAACTTTTTTTTCTCGTAGACCACTTTCAAAATTTTATGGTTTCGGTGGACCTCATGCTGCTACATTCTACCATACTCTCAAAACTCGTCAAGAAACGTGAAGATTAGATTTAACGCTGGAAATTTGCGTCGTGGCTGAGTTCCAACCCTAAATTCGAAGTGGTAAAAATAAAAAGAAAAATAATATATTTTCTTGTGTTCTATTTATTAAAATAATATGATTACTGACTTTATAGAACTAAAATTAAACATTAATAACGTACCGTAACTTCAACAATGCAAATCAACAATTAAAAAAAAAATAGTCATAATTTTAATGGGAGGGATGTAATTGATGGATTGACAGCAAATTATCAATATTTGGCCTCAGTTTTGTAAGGAATAACCGCAAATCTCCCCGTTCTGTGATGTTCAATCTGCTCCTTTTTTTTTGTTAATAGGTTTGTAACGACACTAAAACTTTTTTCGACAAGGTATGACGAGGGAAACGCTATCAAAAGTTTTCTCGCAACTTCCCATAGCCCAGGATATTTTTTTCGGGTATTTCTGCCTGCAGCCAAAATGTTTGATAGCCTTTTTTAAATTTCACCTTCAGCTCCTCATTGGTGCTAAGCTTGAGTAGTTCCTCTTGTAATACCACATTCGCCACTTCCGTTTCATCAAATGGATTTATGATCCATGGTGGGATTTCCATCGTCAGAATATCTTCAAATCTATTTTTGAAGTCATCATGCAGGGCATTTAAATGTTAAACGTATGTCTGAATATCCTCATCAAGACATTCTGCCTGTGACAAGTTTGGAAACTGGGAGAATTCGCTCCGAATAATATTTTGCTTCATAAATTTCAATTTTTTGGTTTTATTAAATTTAGGCTGTCCCCTTGTAACTGCAAGTTAATATCATTAAATTTTTTGAACAAATCTGTCAAATACGCGATGTCTGCTTTCAATTTGATCAGGTTTTCTTTTAAATCTGGATCTTTACTTTCCAGAAACTCTAAAACTGATTCAAAAAGTGAGTAAAATCTTGCATGCTTTAAGCACCTTTCGACAACCAGCGTACTTCAGTATGTAAGAGCAATCGTTGGAAGTCTTCATCATATTCGCCGCACAATTGTGCAAATAAACGGGTATTCAATGCATTGCTTCTTATTTTGTTAACTGCTTTAATCACAAATTGAAGCGATTGGTGCAATCTATCACTCAAATTTTTCGCTACCAGGTGTTGTCGGTGGATGACACAGTGAATTGCAGTTACTCCTAGTATAATTCTTTTAAGATGGCTTATAACCCACGATATCACCCGACGATGGCAGGAGCTCCATCTGCTGCCACCGAAATAATGTTTGAAAATAGAATCGATTTTTCCTTAAAAAAATCACTTAGGACATTAAATATTAGTTTAGTTTCCGTTTCCAAAGTTTTCGCGAATACCAGCTCTTCATCGATTTCTTCGTCCATAACAAATCGAACATATGCCAATAATAATGCTTCATTACCAGGTAAAGTTGACTCGTCCAATTGAATAGAAAAATGAGTTGTTTGCAGATAATTACACAAGAAGCTTTCAATATCAGAGCTCATTTCATCAATACGTCTTTGTATAGTGTTGTTACTCAAAGGAATTCTTTTGAGTACGTCAAATGGAGGTTTGTGCAAAACAGTTTTCAAGACCTCTTCAACAGCGGGTAAAATTAACTGTTCTCCGATGGTATGCGGTTTTCCAGATTTCGCTATAAGCAATGAGATATTGTAAGATGCCCGCAAGCCATCATCGTTACTTTGAGACGTTTTTTTTGAAGCGAATATACTGTGCACGGTGGGTCTCTTTTCACATTTTTCCTTCAATGTTTGAAAATATTTTAAATTTTTCCTATTTTATCAGGATGACACCTTCTTAGATGATCTTCGAGCTTCGATGGTTTCATAGAGTCATTGCTCAAAACTTTGTTGCATAAAAGGCATATGGGCAATCGTTTGTCTGCCTTTGATGGAAGAAAACCAAATTTCAAATAATCAACACTGTACTGTCGAGATTTCTTCTTAGATTCAGCCATGTTTCGTATCAGTTACCTACCTGTAAAGAAAAAAATGTTTGTTTTAGTAATCATAAGGCGACTTTAACAGGATATGGCTATTTTAACAGAATAAAATAGAATTAATTAATTATTGCAATGAAAAAACCAAAATGCCGGCGGCAAAACTGATTTTAATTATTAAAAGCAATAAACTGCTAAGACCCATATAGAGATTTTCACAAAACGGCTGAACCTATTTTAATGTAATATAAAATATCTTTTAATTAAGTATATGTTGATACATTTCTGTATATTCGAGAGAAAATACTTTGACATCAAAACTCCGCGGTTTTAATGATTTATTTATTACTTTGATGTACGTTACGAGTAGTACATAAAGTCACGTACAATTTATGAAAATATTTTAGTCATTTAGCATTAGCAACTACGAGGGCACTGAAATATGTACAAACATGCAGGTCAATCATATATCTCTCCTTTAGTAAATCACCACAGTCGGGTAAATAAATAATTTTTGTAATAAAAAGTACTAAAAGTTCAATCTTTCTCGGCTTTCTGTTCTTTTATAGAAGTATCGAATAATGGCCCTGTTCAGTATTTAATTTTTTATTACGTACCTACTACACGCAAACATAACAAATATAATATTATTACAATATAAAATAAAAGTATGAATAACAAATAGGCAGGTACTTACTTTCTCCGGCACTGGCAAACACTGACATCGATTCACTTACACTTTTCTTTTCAAAATTCCGGAAACAAATGAGTAACGTTTGTCCTTGGCATTCGTATTTATATTGGTGAAGAATCAAACAAGTTCATGCAAGATTGCAAGCACAGCACAAGTCGTATTTCGTTCCTTTGCACGTCTGAACGTGTTGCGTTGCGGGCGGGCGGGCGATGCTTTGCAAGTCTCGACGCGCGTTGTACTGAATATCGAATATGCAAGTTTTTACAAGTAACAGTCGCTGACCTTCGTAAAATACACTACTCAAAAAAATTAAGGGAGGTTTTAAAACAAGGAAATTGATGCTAAATAAACCAGCTATCTGATCCATATGCCGGCCTAACTGAAAAAATTTTTTTCAAGCCCGCGGACCAAAAAAAAAAGGAAAATATTTGCAATATTATTTTTTCGCGCTATCTATTAGGATTGCATGAGAACCGTAGCTCCTAAAAAATGTTAGCCAAAAAATCTGAAAATTAGAATCTTAAAGCTTCAAAATGCTTTTTTTTTAAGTCTCAATACGACCATACGACGAAATACAGCCTGTCAAAAATTTTCGAAAAATTTGGAATTTTTTTGCTCCCTTAATTTTTTTGAGTAGTGTATTATCTGCCTACATTGATAGGTAAAGCCAAGCCATCATTTTTGTTCTTTACTATCGAAACCAGATAAATTTTCGTGGACCCCCACTTACAACTTGTGAACCCCCATTTTTTTTTCACGCCAACGTAGACCCCCGTCGAGTTTCCCGTGGACCCTTGGGGGTCCACCTGAACCACTTTGGGAATCACTGCTTTAATTGATCTAAAATTTTTCTACTTCAATTTAATACGTAAAAAACCGGAAAAGTGCAAGTCGAACTTGCCCAATTAGTGCTCCGTACGTTGATTGCTTTTAAAATAAAAACGTATAAAATGATCAATAACTTCACGAAACACACCCCAAATGAGCTTTCGACAAAGTTTTGTTTTCCGATCTTTAATGAAAACTGATGACCTTTTTTTTTATTCCAGATAAATTTTTTTGATCAGTACCTTTCGAAACAAGGGGGGATTTTTTAAAAAAATTTTTTTAAAATTATACAAAGAAAAATGAGCGCAAGTGTTACATTATATATATTTTTGAGTACAGACCCACTCGATAACCCCCACAAAACTACACGGCTCTGATGAGGCCATCAATTCCTATATTAGTAGCAAATTTCAACCTTCTATGTCAAATAGTTTCGGAGAAAATCAGGTGTGACAAACGAACAGCCGGACAAACGGACAGATAGACATCGAAATGATTTTATAAGTGTTCCATACGGAACACTAAAAATAATCGCTAGTGGCTATATCGGTGCTATAAGGACAGTGATTTTATTCCTAGAAACCACAATGCTGAATAGCAGTCTTCACAGCAATTTTATGTGCGGGCGCATTGTCGTACAACATTGTCACTTCCCGAGACAGCTTTCCGAGATGTTTTTATTTTATGGCATTCCTAAATTTGTATACTAATGACGCATAATATCCATTAGTAATCATAGTATTTTGATCTTTAAAATCGACCAACAAAATTCCTTGAAAATCCCAAAAGATCTTTTTTGCAATTATATTACTTCGTTCATCCCAAGCTGGTCGTATAGAACTCAAAACATAATGGTTTTCGAAAATCCACCTCTTAGCTGATAATTCTTTAGTGTTTAGTCACCTATCTTTTAGCACTTGTTCTTACTCCACTGTAATTGTTATAGGCGTCAAATTGAATCTCTCCCTAGCAGAAACAGCTTAGCCTATTCTTTAACCATCTGATCTAATGGAAATGATAGTCACGATCTTTTTTGCAATTATATTACTTTTGCCTTCATTGACCATTGTCATCATAATACAAAATCATATCCTCATCTACGGTGACTCACTCACATCTTTCTCTTCTTCCTTCAGGGCTCATCTGGCCCTCACTTCGTTTATCCCAAGCTGGTCGTATAGAACTCAAAGCACAATAGTTTTCGAAAATCCACCTCTTAGCTGATAATTCTTTAGTGTTTAGTCACCTATCTTTTAGCACTTGTTCTTACTCTACTGTAATTGTTATAGGCGTTAAATTGAATCTCTCCCTAGCAGAAACAGCTTAGCCTATTCTTTAACCGTCTGATATAATGGAAATGATTCGCCATATAGAGCATCTAACCATCGTTCATAGTATAAACCATGGTTTTATCTACCATGACAACTGAGTCAATCACATCTTTGTCTTGACCCTCAGAGAGTGCAAAAGATTATCTTGAAGAATCCATTCGTCATTTTTATCAACAAACCACCGTTTAGCAGTTGATACTAATGTCTTCTTGTAAATCTGTAGCATTTTTCAGCGTTCAAATTGTGGGTAAAGATAAAGAGTCTCCCAAAACCTCATTTCGAAAGACATCACCAAACATGAATCTTCACAGGATTTTTCACGGCGCGTATGCTAAACCAATCGATAAGTGGAAATTGACCAGGTTTGTGGAGTGATCACATAACCCCAAAATGAAGCTTCATCGGAAAAAATCACATTGCTCTAGTCTGGGTCTACGTTTTCCTCTGCCCACGCGCGCCGTTTCTCTTTGTGTTTTTCGCTCAACAATGGTTTCTTGATTGTACTCTGCACACTTCAAATTGTTAGCCTGGATGTGAGTGTGAATCATATCATACGATATATACAAACCTTTCTGCTTTAGTTTTTGCACTCCAACCAAACCCTAACCAAACTATCAAAACTCAATCCGGGCATGCAAAAGTAGTAATTCTCCAGCACAAATGAGTTTGAATAAATCAGTGCATGGATTTAATTCAAGTTCAGAAGAAAGACGATCTTATTTTAAAATGATAATTATAATTATTTTCAATCGCTCCAGATTACTCTCATTTGCTAAGATATAAGGAGCATGATTGTTGTAATTATATGCGCGAAGCTGAACATGGGCAGAGATATATTCTCAAAATGAACATTTTTCCCCCTCGACAATATCTCTAATAGTTGAGAAATATAAATTCAACAATGAGATATTTAAATGAATAACATGCAAAAAGCATTGAAGCCAAATGTATTTTTTCCTTGTATTTTTTGCTTTTTGTCCTGTTTTTTGTATATCTATTTTAATAAGAACTTTATTCTACAGAATAGGATTTTTCTTGAAAGAAACAATTTGAATATCCCAAAAACTTGCGGGCATCATACCAGCAATATGGCGACAGATCATGGGATCATTACAAACTCGAACCCCTTGAGATCAAGTGCCGAGTCGGACTGTCGCTACTGTGTTTTATGTTTACTGTGGTATCGTTACACCCACTTGCTAACTAATGCCCGCGATTTGCCCATATACTTAGCAGCCGCTGTAGACGCCATTTTCGGACCTTTTTGATGGTTACATAGGAACATAGCCTCGAAGAGTGAAGCGTATGCAGCACTCATGTGCCATAATGGACTATTTAATCATAAATAAGGTTAGAAATTAATCTCTTTCTATAAAGCATTGTTCGCAGGAGTGCCAACAATAACCTCAAAAAGAAAGAAATTTCTTTTCCGACTACAAGTTAGAGGCGACTAGTTCTTACCTTCCCGGCAGTCTGTCAAGTAAGAACGTGTCCACAATAATTTATTTTTAGTACAGGCGATTCTAGCAATTCAACAAAAAAATCGGTAAAGAGAATCTTTGTCTACGACGCATTTTAGGAAAAGTATCAGTCTATTCCGAACTTTCGTCGAAATCACATACAATCCAAAATGAGTCATTTGTTTCCGCGTCCGTTCGAGGCAGTCTTTCTTTGTTCCCATCCAAAGGGACCTAAAATGACACATTCCGCGGCCACTAAATATATTAAAAAGCCGGTATCGTTTGTAAAGAAGTGGATAAGTCATTTTAACGAGACGAATAATGTCGATGACTTGCCAAAACGTGATTCGGTAGGCAAAGTCACCCTGAAAGTCGAAAAAAACGGATCGTGTCTTTGTTTTCACGGTACCCGAAATTGACGCTGCGTCAAGGAGTGGGAAGATTAAGAAAATCGAATTTGAATATGTCCCATAAGACCATTCGACATCTTCGTGCACATGATTTCAAATTCCGAAGCACATTGAAAAAACCTTCGCTGGGCGAAAATAACGTCGCGAAGCGACTTGCTTGGGTCCACGATAAGATACTAGGGTGACCCTCACAATCGCCGGACGCCAACTCTATTGAAACCGTTTGGTCTTTTTTAAAGAAAAAGCTGAGAGAAAAGACTCTGAGGACCTTGACTCAGTTGTCTCGCGAGATTCTCGAGCATGCCTCGAAGATGCCAGGTGATTATTGATGCAAAAGGCGATTAGATAACTTACTAAGGTAATTGCGCCATTGTTAGCATACCAAAGAATACATTGATGGCCAAAAATGTTCTCGAAACACATTTTTTCAAAAATACGAGCGGTCACGTTCTTACTTGACACACTGTATATTTAAAACTAACTTTAAGTAGAATTAAATGTTCGTAACAAGCATAGGATTAATGGATAATATGGGGCAATTAAATTCTGAAGTTTTGCTTAAAATAGTAAATTTTTATAATAATTTTTTTAAATAGCAAAAATTTGAGACATATATACATAAGTAATTATACAAACTACGTAACAGCCTAAATTATATGAATTACTCTAAGCTCTAGGGATAACTGTTGACATAAGTATTGCTGATACAATAGTAGATCAGTCCTGCATGTTAATCCCAGCTCTGCTCATATATCTGTTGTTTCTTCAGCCCATCATAAATTTGAATACAAAAATAATACGGTTTAATATTAATTTAATGCTGTCAGTCGCATTAATAACAATCAATCAAGGAATTATTCGATATGATTGACAACTTTAAAATCATTATATTGAATCGTAAATTTTACACAAAAATAATAGGCAGGAGATCTCTCAACACTAAACAGTGGAGTCCGCTTAATACGACTTTGGATAAAACGATCAACCGCTTATAGCAACTCAAGTGTGAAGATTTGTTTGGTTCCTTATAAAATAGTATTACGATAAATTCGCTTATAACTACTCCAGATAAAGCGACCAATCGCTTAAAGCAAAGTAATTACGCTCTGACTTGTCCAGTTATAACGACACGTTAGAAATTTGTTTACAAACAATAATTCTTTTCATCCGAATTCTGAGCAGTACTTCCGCTGCTCCGTGCACCAGTTGATCGCTTGCCTCTCGATCATTCATTTTTTGTTATCATCACGCGCTGTATGCGATAATTCTGACAATTTACGCGCGCAAAGATGGGAACTCCTAAACGTCGAAAGTGTTTCAACGCAACGTTTTTCAAGCAGTCTTTTATATGGAGAACAACAGCTCTTTGGGATAATTTACCCAGGGCTGTGCTTCCTACCGAGTACAATTTACAGCGATTCAAGAACAACGTGAATCGCTTTTTTCGCACACATATCGCTCCTGGAGCGCTTTAGGGACTTCCTTGTAGCACATCTGCTAGACCTAAAAAAATGGAAGAAAAGAGTGCAGTAATTCAACTTTTGAAAGCAAATGAATCAAATATAACACTCGCCAAGGAGTTTGGGATGTCTCATTCCGACAACAAAGTAGAGCAAGAACACGATTGAAGACTTATTTAATGCTGATGTTTTAAATACTAAGCGGATTAAAAAACCTACTCAGAAAAAAGGGGAACAAGCATTGTACAGTGGTTTAAAGTATAACGAAATCGAGGAATACCCGTAAATGATCCTATTTTATAGGAAAAAGTCTATTTCTTTACTTCGCATTTTATTGTCCGAATTCCACATGTATACTGTACACAATATGACATGAGGGGCATGATTAAAAAAAAAATGTGAATGATCGGTAAATCTCAACGCCCAAGATGTTTCAGAGGTGAGCAGTCACTACCAGTAGATTACGAGAATAATCTAAAAGCTTGGACGACATCTGATATGTTCACGAAATGAGACCATTACTGGGATCGTGAGTTGACAGCGAACTACGCCGATAGTGAGATCGAAAGATACAATCGACTCCTAGCGTCGTCGAGGCCCTGAAAGCTGCAGAAATTCTAAATGTCTTCGTACATTTTAATTACGAGGATGACAATATAAAAACTATAATGTCTAGTCTTTATACATGAATACGTTATTTCTACTATAAGTTGAAAGTAAACCAGAAAAAAATCAAAATTATGGACTTTTTAAGCCGATAAATGTGCACTGCATATGAAGTTTAAGAACTTTTCTATATATATATATATATATATATATATATATATATATATATATATATATATATATATATATATATATATATATTTTTATGGGTCTAGCACACATGCTGCAGGGAAGTCCCTAAAGCGCTCCAGGAGCGGTATATGTGCGAAAAAAAGCGTTTCACGTTGTTCTTGAATCGCTGTAAATTATATTCGGTGGAAAACACAGCGCTGGGCAAATTATTCCAAAGTGATGATGTTCTCCATATAAAAGACGCGGGGTAACAAGCTGAACTTCATACGGATGTGAAGCGCCAGCGCGACGTGTATTTCTAACATGCACCGCTTTGGGAGGAATTAAGCGGGTTACATCCTTCGAACACTTTCCATGAAAATACTTGTAGAACAGACTCAAGTCGCCAACCGTTCTTCGATGTTCCAGCGAATCAAGGCCCGGTCAGTTCCGGGACTCCAATCAGACGAACAGCTCTTCTCTGAACAGAATTCAACAAATACAGTGTATGTTTTGGAGCGGAGCCCCAAGCATGGGAGCAGTATTCCATAGTTGGTCGAATTTGAGCTTTGTAAAGAATCAACAGTTGTTGTGGAGTGTAAAGCTTTCTGGTTCGAAATAATATTCCCAACTTTTGAGAAGCTCTCCTTGCTATGCCTGCAACATGTTCATGCCAGGACATATTTGCTCCCAAATTAACACCCAACAAATTGAGCAACGATGCTTGGGGAATGGAGTGCCCCGATATAACTATGTCGGGTTCAGCAACGTTAACTTTTTTTTAGAAAAAACTGCCGCCTGAGTTTTTTGTAGCGTTAAATTCCACTTGGTTACTGTCACCCCAACATACAATTTCTTCCAGGTCTTTGTTAAGTTGAACGACCTCCTGCTGCCTGCAGACAAGTAATAAGACAAATGTTTTGAAATTTATACAGAATTTCAGATTATTAAAAGAATAATAAAAAGTCATATTGATAAGAATACTCAATGAATGCCCAATCAGGAGCTTGTTTAGTCGATTAAATATCTTTGGAAGAGGGAGAATCATTTCGACACCCCTAATCAAAAAAAAAAACATTTTCTGATAAAGTTACTTTAAATACTATCTGCCCCAATATAGGTTTTAATAGAAAATAAGCTACAATCAATTGATTCGTTTTCTGACGTTTTTTGTCAGTAACTGCCCCCTCAAGTAAGTTTGAGTCCTTATGAGCAATCAAAATATTGTGCACAGTTGATTTTCAAAATTTTTACCTAATTTGTAATCGATCCCACAAGTGATTTCGGGTTTTCTATGATACACCTACATCCTTTCTTAATGATTACTTCGCTAACGCAGATTTTCTGACTGCTCGACTTTTAGTAGTGTTCAAGCGCCTCACAGCCACTTTCAAATCCCTTAAACCACTCTTAGATTTGGGAACGGAGTAAGCATTCATACCCGAATACTTTTTGAAGCATTTACTGCTTTAGGTTAACAATTTTAACACGAAACTCTATTACAAACAATTTTTCGAAACACACAGACAAACCCACCATCCCATTTTTGTCAACTGCTTTAATCTCGTCAATTCTTGACAGTAGATTAAAGAATTACTAGTTTGGCCAGACTGCGGCAGCTCATGATGCACGATTTCCTTCCAAATGTGCCAAACACACAGCATTACCTTTCTTGGCGTCAATACGGGCTTCGGCATCGTTTGTAGAGCTTCATCCTTTTTCGACCACGATCTTTTTCGCACATTATTGTCGTACGTGAACCACTTTTCATCATCCGTGATCAACTGCTTCAAAAATGGCTCGATTTCATCGCGGTCGCAGATGAAATGTCGCACCCTAACATCAGCTTTCTCCAGATGGTTTAGGACTGTTTGTTGCTGAATATTTAGTTTCTTAGCAATGTTATCGCTACTTACATGTTAGTTTTCCTTAACTTTGGCCAAAATTCTTTCAATTTTTCTTGCCATGGTTCAATCAGTGCGAGGAGCATTTTGACATCAAAATTTTCAGAACGAAAGCTACTGAACCATTTTTGGTTATTGGTTTTGATAACGTATCCTGACATTAACAGCACAAATTTCTTCATAGGCCTGCACAACATTTGTGTCTTTATCGAAATAAAATTGTAAAATTAAGCGAACTTTTGCAGAAATTTCACTCATCTTCAAGGCGCTCTAAATTAAATCTGAATAAACTCATTCCGACATTTTATGTATCCCTACTACTGTCAAATGTCAGCTTTTAGCTGGCGCTAAGTATAATCAGATACGACTTATATCACCTAAGATATAAATATGAATATAATAAGCCTCTGATGCTCATATTCATGGACTGATTCTGTAAACTACGAGACTCTTGAAAGCGCTTGCTAATTGTCGTATTGATCATTGATACTCCAGTGTAATTAAATACATATATGAAAACGTCAAAACACAAACTATCCAATCCATCAGCAAATTTCAAATTGAAAGAGAAGTTCGCCAAGGTGATACTCTCTCTCCAAAGCTTTTCGTAAAACTTCTAGAAAGTGTGCTACAATCAATAAATAGGGAAAAAATTAGGCTTAACATTAACGGCGAAAAGTTCAATCACCTTTGTTTTGCCGACAGCATTGTCTTAATAACAGACAATATGCAAGAACCACAAACTATGTTCCACTTGCTTCAAGAAGCTGCAGGAAGGGTTGGTTTAAAAATCAATCTATCCAAGACTCAGTTTATGACAAATCTTATATTAAACGATACTATAAAACTGAATAACCTGGAGATCGAATAAGTACACCGATATAAATACCTCGGACGTGAAGTCAGCATAGGACGAAGCAACCAAACACTTGAAATTCAGCCGACAATAGGTCTCTCCTGGACGGCATATGACAAACGGCTATATATTTAAATCTAATCTTCAGATGTGTTTAAAAAGAAAAGTTTTAAACAGATAAGTACTACCCGTTCTTACGTACGGAGCCGATACTCTAACATTGACGAAGAAAAATATCAACAAAATATGTGTCATGCAAAGAAAAATGAAGAGGTCAATGTTAGGCGTTACTCTTAGAGATCACTTCCCATATCACATTATCAGGAAAAGAACGGGGTACAAGACGCGGTCAAATTCATTCTAAATCGTAAATGGAATGGAGCTGAACATGTTATTAGGTTTAAAGATGGACGATGGCAACAAAAATTATAGACTGGCGACCAAGACCCAAAGCCTATCGAAGTAGAGATAGATCACCAAGTTGGTAGACTGATGATGTGAAAAGACTGACTGGAAATTGAATACAAATGGCCCAGAACAGAAAAAGGTGGTAAGACTTTAAAGAGGCTTTTGTAAGCTGATGATGATTATGATTAATATGACACTAAAGCTACCTTATAAGAAACAAGCTAAATACTTTTTCACAAATCCTTTATAGGGATGACTTAACCATCTGACGTTTCGCCTTCCATATCATATTTGTTTAACTACATGAAATTTTTATAAATTTTCGAAATAGATTCATAGATGTAATTGTGTTTTTCTGTTTCTTGTTCATAAACTTCTAAATTGATTCACAGCAGTGGCTTAGTCAAGTTAAATGGGCGCGAGAGGGGCTTATGGATATAAAATGCATTTCTCTAAGGAAAAAATGAGACCACTAAAGGGTTATAGAGAGCACGTCAATCGACAAACGGGGTATCCAACTACAATCAATGACGAAGCCCCTTGATGAAAAAAACCCATCTTGCACTGAAACTCTTAAAAAGAAAGCCTTCCCAATAAAGTAAACTAAAAATCGATGACTGGGAGTAGGGACTTTTCACGAAAAAGAACGTTTTCGGACAGTTGAACTTTAAAAACTTATATCCGATTTAAAAACCGATAACGGAAGGTGTAGATTCTTCACAAAAAAAGACAATAAAAAAACCTGTTTCTAAGGGTTGCCATTTTCTATACATATAAAGGCGAGGGGAGTCTATCTAATGTACTTTCTTTTTACATGTAAATAAGTTATCTAGGTTTTAGTTCATGTTTAACTTAAATTGATTTAGTAGTTTCGAAAAAATAATAATTTTAGTCGACTTTGCCTAAAGGAGTGTCGAAAATTCACATTCCTCAGATAATATAGTGGGTAATTTACATCGTACGATTTTTCGTCATATACGCGTAATGTATAATGTTAAATAAAATTTAATTATTTATGTGGGGAAATATAAATTTAGTTAAATTTTATGTACCAATGTTATTTGCGAGAATTTTTGCACAATAATGGATATTATGAATAATATATATATATATATATATATATATATATATATATATATATATATATATATATATATATATATATAATATAATATAATATAATAAAAAATCCGCATTTCATACTTGTACAGCTGTATATATGTATATATATATATATATATATATATATATATATATATATATATATATATATATATATATATATATATATATATATACATACATATATGTATGTATATATATATATAAGTATATATATATATATATATAATATATATATATATATATATATATATATATATATATATATATATACATATACATAAAAAAGACACTGAAGTCCTAAATTAACCTCCTAGCTCTTCACCAAATCTGTAATTGGAAAAAAGTTAGTTTTTTCCCTGATAAGATTGCTGCTTTAGCGTTTTTGTCCGCTAGGTCGTTCCCCTTATGTTGACATGACTGGGTGACCATAGAAACTCAATTTGGATTTATCGGATGTTGCATATTTGTATAAGATCCATTATGTCTACTACTAAAGGTATGGATGTTTTGGATGCTTTGATGGAATGTAGGGAACTGAGGGAATCGGTTATGATTAGAATGTTTTTATATTTGTTTGTTATTGCTATTCTGATGGCCCCTCTTATAGCCATTAGTTCCGCTGTGAAGATTGAAGTAACTTTGTTTAATTTGTATTTTACTATGGAAATGGGAGAAATTACAGCAGCACCTGTTCCCAGGTTGGATTTTGAACCATCCGTGTAGTAGTGTACAACGTTTTGATATTTATCCTATAGTATTTGTGTAAATGATGACTTTAGTAGTAAGGGAGGGGGGGTTGATTCCTTGTTGTATTTTGTTAAGCAGAGTTCAGTTTTAGGTTAATGAGCTGTCCATGGTGGAAATATTTGGTATTTGGTTGTAACTGGAACATTAAATGTGAAGTCTTGTGTGGAAAGAAAGGTTTTCGTTCTGAATTGTATGGATTTTGGACCATATGATTTGTGATGGATGTGTTGTATGTTTAATAATCTTGTTATGTGAGTTCTAAAGAGTAATATGGAGTAAAATCGCATCAGGGAAAACTGTCTTTGTAAAGTGAGGGGTAGTATTGATGCTATGGTTTATAAACTAGTTACCGGAGATGTTCTATATGCTCCCGTTGATAATCTTATAGCTTGATTCTGGATGGCCTCAAGCGATCTTTTGAGAGAGAGGCTTGCTGCATCATAGATAAAATGCCCGTAATTTATCTTGAATAAGATGACTGATTTATACAATTTTATTAGTGAGGGGAAGTCCGCCACCCATGATGTGTTTTGATATGTTCAGATCTTTTGCTACTTTTATTTTAATGTATCCCAAATGTTAACACTGTCCTTCATTGGAATAATGGAGTTTGCTAGGGAAAGGATGTTTGACTTTGAGCAGCCTCCCTTGCTGCAGAAATGTGCGGAGGAGGATTTCGATGGGGAAAAGGTGGAGTCAGTTTACAGTGAAAATTACGAGTATTTGGGTCATGAACTACAAATTGGTAAAGATAACCAAATCCGTGAGGTAAACCGTTTCGTGGGTGTGGGATGGACGGCTTTTGAAAAAGAAAGTTTATGAACAATGCGTTCTGCTGGTAATCACATATGGCGCCGAGACACTCACATTAACAAACTGAGAGTATCGCAACGGGCAATCGAGAGAGCTATGCTGGGTATCGCAAAGAAGGATAGAATAATAAACATAACTATCAGAGAACGAACAAAAGTAATAGATATTATTTAAAAAATTACGCGATCTAAATGGAGATGGGCAGGCCATATAGATCGAAAGGATGATAACCGATGGTGTAGAAGACTAATGGAATGGAGACCCAGATAAGACAAAAAGAACAGAGGTAGACCACCAACAAGATGGAGCGATAACATCAAAAGAGTTGCAAGAAATTGGGGTAACACCGCTCAGGACGGGTCTCACAAGAAGTTCTTAGAGGAGGCCTATATCCAGTAATGGATTAGGACGGCTGATGGATGATGATGATGATGATGATTCAGAAGAAAAAATTCAACAATAACCTTGATTCCTTGAAACATCGAAGAAAGGTTGGGGACTTGAGTCTATTCTACAAGTATTTTCATCGAAAGAGTTCGATGGATGTAGCTCGCTTAATTCTTCCCAGAGCGGTATATGTTAGGAACACATGTGGCCCTAATACAATCCTTTTTACACAGTCTTTTTTATGAAAAACCTCATCTTTTTGGAATGATTCGTTCAGGACTGTGTTTCCCACAGAGTACAATTTACAGCGATTCAGGATTAACGCAAATCGCGTTTTCCGTACACGCGTCGCTCTTGTAGCGCGTGTGCTCTGCCCTTAAAAAAATTGTTGTTACGCCAAAATAAAATTTACATATTTACCAATATTAGTGAATAAAAATTGTCAGTTTTAATTAGAAATTGTATTCAAGGAAATGATTGATCTGTCGTTGTTAATGAAATATTGATAACATTTTTATTATTTGATGTTTTTCGTCGATGTCAAACTAAATCATTGCATATTCAGGATAAGGAAAATGCCACAGACACTCTACAAAATATAATTACGTCGCTACATCTCTGAAGCTAATTCGAAATTGATAAACAGCGGTGCATGTACTAACTTTCAACAAAAGAGTAACGAATTGGCTGTAGAAAATTGTTTACATAACTTTTTTCCAAATACAGATTTGGTGAAGAGCTAGGAGGTTAATTTAGGACTTCAGTGTCTTTTTTATGCCCTTTATTACTTTAATGTCGCGAATAATTCATTCCGCGTGAGCGAGGCTCTAGGCATATGCTAATAATAATAAATATCAGAAAGTAATATATATATATATATATATATATATATATATATATATATATATATATATATATATATATATATATATATATATATATATATATATATATATATTATATATATATATATATATATATATATATATATATATATATATATATATATATATATATATATATATATATATATATATATATATATATATATATATATATATATATATATATATATATATATATATATATATATATATATATATATATATATATATATATATATATATATATATATATATATATATATATATATATATATATATATATATATATATATATATATATATATATATATATATATATATATATATATATATATATATATATATATATATATATATATATATATATATATATATATATATATATATATATATATATATATATATATATATATATATATATATATATATATATATATATTATAAATATATATATATATATATATATATATATATATATATATATATATATATATATATATATATATATATATATATATATATATATATATATATATATATATATATATATATATATATATATATATATATATATATATATATATATATATATATATATATATATATATATATATATATATATATATATATATATATATATATATATATATATATATATATATATATATATATATATATATATATATATATATATATATATATATATATATATATATATATATATATATATATATATATATATATATATATATATATATATATATATATATATATATATATATATATATATATATATATATATATATATATATATATATATATATATATATATATATATATATATATATATATATATATATATATATGTATATATATATATATATATATATATATATATATATATATATATATATATACATATATGTATATATATATATATATATATATATATATATATACATATATGTATATATATATATATATATATATATATATATGTATATATATATATATATATATATATATATATATATATATATATATATACCCCTGCTCTAGAAAATATAATTACGTCGCGACATCTCTGAAGCTAATTCGAAATTGATAAACAGCGGTGCATGTACTAACTTTAAACAAAAGAGTAACGAATTGGCTGTAGAAAATTGTTTACATAACTTTTTTCCAAATACAGATTTGGTGAAGAGCTAGGAGGTTAATTTAGGACGTCAGTGTCTTTTTTTTATGCCCTTTATTACTTTAATATCGCGAATTAATTCTTTCCGCGTGAGCGAGGCTCTAGGCATATGCTAATAATAATAAATATCAGAAAGTAATATATATATATATATATATATATATATATATATATATATATATATATATATATACATATATATATATATATATATATATATATATATATATATATATATATATATATATATATATATATATATATATATATTACTTTCTGATATTTATTATTATTAGCATATGCCTAGAGCCTCGCTCACGCGGAATGAATTATTCGCGACATTAAAGTAATAAAGGACATAAAAAAGACACTGAAGTCCTAAATTGACCTCCTAGCTCTTCACCAAATCTGTATTTGGAAAAAAGTTATGTAAACAATTTTCTACAGCCAACTCGTTACTCTTTTGTTTAAAGTTAGTATATGCACCGCTGTCTATCAATTTCGAATTAGCTTCAGAGATGTCGCGACGTAATTATATTTTCTAGAGCAGGGGTGCTCAGACTTGAACTGCTAGCGATCTACCTCAATATTGTTAGACTACGATCGATCGACTCTGAGAGGCTGCAAGTAAGTGTGATGCAGGATTGTCGTCTAGGTAGGGTGTATCGTGGCATAGATATTAGTTTTCCGCACAATATGCATTTTTTTTTAGTCAAAGTGAGTGTAGGTCTGCTCTAAAATGTGAATGAAAAAACTCATAATTATTTAAAATTGCGAGTTTATTGGTTCTTACAAAACAAACGAGTTCTAGTGTCTAAACTTAACTAAAGAGTGACTTTGGATGTTGAAGCGTGGCACTGCATGTCCTCAGCATACTTTTCATAAGATGCTACGTAATTACCGAGTGCTAATCGCAAGCATGATGACATATGTTCGTCAGTTAGTCGATTGCGATATTTTGACTTAATTATCTTCATTTCAGAAAATGCAGACTCGCAAAAGTAAGTTGACCCAAACATTGCCGTCAGTTGAAGGGCGATTTGCCTTAGATTCGGATATTTATCTTCAGATATAAAACACCAGAATTTTGTATCAGATGCTGTGGCTTTGAGATGTATATCTGATATACTCTGCACTAACTCCTTTTAAACAGAACATGAGTCCATGTTAAACTGACTTGCTATTTCAGTAGCTAATTCCTCAACATTTTTACACGAAAAAGGATAACTCATAAATGATGCGATATTTGCCAATTTACTGAAATCATAAAAACGTATTTCGAATTGGCCCAAAATATTTGATAATTCTGCCTCATAAATATCATAATTCAACTGAGGAATCCTTGCTTTCAAAGACAGAAAATTTTTCATATCCTTTCTTTTCAGTTGATCTATCATAAGTTGCAATTTACTTTTGAATGCGTTTATTGCGCTAATCATCTCAATAATAGTTTTTCCTTTACCTTGAAGCTCCAAATTAATGGTGTTTAAATGCATTGTGATGTCTGTCAAAAATGCCAAATCAGTCAGCCATTTTCCGTTTTTCAGCATCTGAGTGTCATCACCTCTTTCGTCCAGAAAAGCTGTTATTTCGGGCAATAATTCTTGAAACCTTTCTAGGAATTTTCCGCGACTCAACCACCTGACGTCCGTGTAAAGAACTAAATCAGTGTGTTCAGCTGACTCACTGTCTTCCAACTTCAATTTAAAGAGCCGTCGTTGCAAGCTACGTGCACGGATAGAATTCACAATTTTTATTGCAATGCCCATAATCTCCTCCATGTTTAGAACTTTTGAACACAAAACTTGTTGATGTATAATGCAATGGAAGGAGAAAAATGAAGGGAAATCATCATTAGCTCGACACAATGCCACAAAACCGTTTTTGTTTCCAGTCATTGCTGGTGCTCCATCGGTTGTAATGCACACTAGTTTATATATTGGTAGCTTGTAGTTTGTTACAAAATTGAAGAAAACGTCATATATATCTTCGCCACGGGTCTTTCCTTTCAGAGGAATCATTGTCAAAAACTATTCCTTAGCTGACATGTCATTGAATACCATTCGAATAAAAATACACAGCTGGGCAGTGTCTGTCATATCGGTGGATTTGTCGAACTATAAAGAAAAGTATGTACATTCCATGATATCATGTTTTAGTTTATCTGTCATGTCCTGACTCATGACTTCAACACGCCTTGTGGCAGTCGGACGAGATAACTGAAGTTCTCTAATAGCAGACATAATCTCTGTTTTATTTTTAAAATCTCCAAATAAAGTCTCACCCGCTTCAATAAATGCTTCCTTCACAACCAATCCATCATCAAATGGTTTCTTGTGTTTTGCCAATATATGAGATATTTTAAATGACGCGATCGTTGCAGCTTTTGATTGTTTGGCTGGTCTTGTGAACATGGTTTGTTCTTTTTTCAAACAAGTTATCAAATCACGTACTTTTCGTTTTCTTAATTCACTCTGTGACGGAAAATCCTTTTCATAGTTTTTATGAACCGTTTTATGATGCCTCTCTAAGTTCCCACGCTTAGGTGCAACACACACGGCAAATGAGACAAATGCACTTATCCTTTACCATACAAAAGAAAAATTCTTCCTCCCAATCGTTATTAAAATGATAAGTTTTACTTTTCTTCGCCGCACTCATTTTAGACTATTTATTAATAAACTTTGTATCGATGTATCGCCTTTAAGTTACAATTCAGACTGACTCCTATTCCTGCAGGCGCAACATTTATATCGGCGCGAACGAAGTCTCGAATGTTCCCGTCAAACACGCCGCCAGAAGTTTCTAGAAAAATTGGCGGGAATCAAAAACGCGGCTTTTCTTTGACAAGAACCGCGCGTTCCTTTGATAAAGCCGCCTTTTGCCGCTAGCAGGGGGTTATTACGATAAAAGAAGGTGATGAGGGGGTTATTCTGGCCTAATTGTGGAATAAATTTTAGTAGTTTATTCATTACATTTTGTTTTAGTTACCTAAAACAAAATCTGTCAATAGTTCTATATCGGAATTTTTTTCTCGAGATCGACTCAAAAAGCACTCGCGATCGACTTGTCGATCGCGATCGACCGTTTGAGCACCCCTGTTCTAGAGTGTCTGTGGCATTTTCCTTATTTTTTAGTTCGACATCCACGAAAAACATCAAATAATAAAAATGTTATCAATATTTCATTAACAACGACAGATTAATCATTTCCGTGAATACAATTTCTAATTAAAACTGAAAATTTTTATTCACTAATATTGGTAAATATGTAAATTCTATTTTGGCGTAAGAACAATTTTTTTAAGGGCAGAGCATACGCGCTACAGGAGCGAATCGCTGTAAATTGTACTCGGTGGGAAACACAGTCCTGAACGAATCATTCCAAAAAGATGAGGTTTTTCATATAAAGGACTGTTTAAAAAGAGTTGTATTAGGGCCATGTGTGTTCCTAACATATACCGCTCTGGGAAGAATTAAGCGAGCTTCTTTGCGATACCCAGCATAGCTCTCTCCATTGCCCGTTGCGATACTCTCAGTTTATTAATGTGAGTGTCTCGGCGCCATATGTGATTACCGGCAGAACGCATTGTTCATAAACTTTCTTTTTTAAGCACATTGACAAATTATCTTGCAGCGTATCTTTCAGCTTCCCAAAGGCCGCCCATCCCACACCCACAAAACGGTTTACCTCACGGATTTGGTTATCTTTACCAATTTGTAGTTCATGACCCACATACTCGTAATTTTCACTGTAAACTGACTCCACCTTTTCCCCATCGAAATCCTCCTCCGCACATTTCTGCAGCAAGAGAGGCTGCTCAAAGTCAAACATCCTTTCCCTAGCAAACTCCATTATTCCAATGAAGGACAGTGTTAACATTTGGGATACATTAAAAAATAAAAGTAGCAAAAGATCTGAACATATCAAACACATCATGGGTGGCGGACTTCCCCTCACTAATAAAATTGTGTAAATCAATCATCTTATTCAACATAAATTACGGGCATTATATCTATGATGCAGCAAACCCCTCTCTCAAAAGATCGCTTGAGGCCATCCGGAATCAAGCTATAAGATTATCAATGGGAGCATATAGAGCATCTCCGGTAACTAATTTAAAACGATAGCATCAATACTACCCTTCACTTTACGAAGACAGTTTTCCCTGATGCAATTTTACTCCATATCACTCTTTAGAACTCACACAACAAGATTATTAAACATACAACACATCCATTACAAATCATATGGTCCAAAATCCATACAATCCAGAACGAAAACCTTTCTTTCCACACAAGACTTCCCATTCAATTTTCCAGTTATAACCAAATACCAAATATTTCCACCATGGACAGCTCATTCTCCTAAAATTGAACTCTGCTTAACAAAATACAACAAGGAATCAACCCCCCTTACTACTTAAGTCATCATTTACACAAATACTACAGGATAAATATCAAAAAGTTGTACACTACTACACGGATGGCTCAAAATCCAACCTGGGAACAGGTGCCGCTGTAATTTCCCCCATTTCCATAGTAAAATACAAATCAAACAAAGTCACTTCGATCTTCACAGCGGAACTAATGGCTATAAGAGGGGCCATCAGAATAGCAATAACATACAAATATAAAAACATTCTAATCATAACCGATTCCTTCAGTTCCCTACATTCCATCAAAGCATCCAAAACATCCATACCTTTAGTAGTAGACATAATGGACCTTATACAAATATGCAACATCCGATAAATCCAAATTGGGTTTCTATGGTCACCCAGTCATGTCAACATAAGGAGAACGACCTAGCGGACAAAAACGCCAAAGCAGCAATCTCATCAGGGAAGACCGAGAACAAAGTTTTATCGCCAACAGATCTAATTTTCCATTTTAAAAACACTATAAAAAATATGTTCCAACTCTCTTGGGATCTACAAGATGAATACAAATTATGGGAATCAAAGCCAAATGTATACCCTCCTTTTCACCTCTTGAATTTGGCACGCAGAAAAAATATCTTTTGTAGGAGAATGGCAATGGGACACACATATCTCACCCATGCCTACCTACTCAAGAATGAACCACCCCCATTTGTCAATCATATCAGTCCACATTTACCATAAAACACATCTTATCCCAAGATTACACTCATCTTAGAGTGAAATACAACCTACAAAGACCTCTAAAAGAAATAATGACCCCAAACAAAAATAACGGGTCAAGAGTAAGTAGAACTTGCGCAATTAGTGTTCCGTACGTTGATTGCTTTTAAAATAAAAAATGTTGTAAAGGAAGTATAAAATGATCAGTGACTTCACAAAAACACACCCCAAATGAGTTTTCAACAAAGTTTATTTCCAATCTTTACTGAAAATTGATGACCTTGAAATTTCTGTTTTTTTATATACCAGATAAATTATTACAGGTAATGCACTCGTGATAATTTTTGTTCAATCTACACCCCGTGGAGAATATTCCAGAATTTTTTCAAAATTTTTTGATAAGTACTTTTCGAGATAAGGCGGGTGGACAGCGATTTTTCGCGATTTTTTAAAAATCATACAAAGAAAAGTGCGCGGAAGTATTACATTATATATATATATATATATATATATATATATATATATATATATATATATATATATATATATATATTTTATTCATGTTTTCACAAGCTTTCAATTGACACCACACTCGATTACCTAGTAATCCGATTTCACCCCTCAAAACTAACCCCTTAAGTCAAAATTTAACTTTGAAAACTACATGGCTCTAATGAGGCCATCAATTCCTATATTATTACCAAATTTCAACTTTCTATGACAAATAGTTTCGGACAAAATAGAGTGTGTCAGACGGACAGACAGACAGACAGACAGACGGACAAACAGACACCGAAGTGTACGGAACACTAAAAAACATAAAGAATCTAATAGAATTCCTGAAAGAAACAGATCTTTATACCAAGATTTAAACCTAATATTAGCGTCAAATGACCTTTTATATCGATGTGCGTTAAATTAATATTAAACCGTATTATTTTTGTATTCAAATTTATGATGGGCTGAAAAAACACATGATATATGAGCAGAGCGGGGATTAACATGGAGGACTGATCTACCATTGTATCAGCAATACTTTAACAGTTATCCCTAGAGCTTAGAGCAATTAATATAATTCAGGCTGTTAATTAGTTTGTATAATTACTTATGTATACATTTCTCGCGCCTTATCTTAACATCATCATCAACATCACTTGTAATTTTAGACGTACTCCACCTCGCTTTCGTTAAATTTCATATTACTGTTCGTAGCTAGATTAATCGTAAACCTGGTTTTCCTGAAAGTTAATTAGACCAATATTTGCTAATGTTATTTGGAATTCGATAAGCATTTTTTGCGCATCACCTAGATTGTTCGCTATTATGACAATATCATCAGCCATTGACGTTTATGCCTTTTCCTTCCCAATTAAGTTCCTTAAAAGCATATTCTAACACTACCGTAAAAAGTTTAGAAGTGATTGTACCACCTTGTCTGATTCCACTTCCACTCGGTATTTATTTGTGGATTCATGGAGTCGCTTGCTGTTGCGTTATTGTAAATGAATTTAATTAACTAAGTATATCTGCAGTCTATTCTCTTTTGCTGCAGGGCAGACAGTATCACAGGCAACTCCACGGTGTCAAAAGCTTTTTTCTGAATAGAATCTAACAAGTGCAGTGTATGTTTACCCCAAACGGGGAAGCAGTATTCCATTGTTGTGTGAATTTAAGCTTTGTACAGATATTTCGCCCTCTATATCGTATCTGAATAATTGTGTAATTGGTAACTGAAATGAAAATACTTTCATATTATTGTTAAGATATTTTCATTGTTTTTGAAATAATTTGTGAAAAAAAACGCATGAAAATTGAATTATTCATTGTCGAGTTATAACCAGAGATACATACATACATAGATACATACAACTCTATGTAGCGATAGTACAAATTTTTAAAACAGCATGTCCAATGCTTTAAAATAATAGGTGCAAGTTTTCTACATTTGTTTAGGGTAAGCAGGGAAAGTGGATCTTTGTAAAATTAAGCAAACTAAAGTAGTTAGATTAAAATGGCTTATTGCATATAGATAAAGATGTTTTAGGACGGGTGTCCAACAGTTAAACAAGAAATAACAATAACTTCCCCCCAACATAATAAACGAGGATGTTTTTCCAAGCTATTAAAGAATTCGGATTCGTAAACCTCCCGATTAATTGTGAACCCTTTCTCGATATGTTCAATAAGGAAAATTCTTTTACGGCCTCAACAACCAACCGCCATCAACTTTCCAGAAGACGACTTAGTTCTCGCCTTCCTCAATATTGGGAAGCCCTTTCGACTTTTGCTTCGTAAGTGGATTCCCGACATTCAAATCTCGAAACCCGTAATATTTGGCGAAAAATCAGTTTTACTATTTTCTTAAGCAAAGTTTGGGAATCCACTCTACAGGAACTTTTGTCATCCCTACATATTCATACAAAATATTGAAAAGCATAGTTTAGGATACTTCAGCTTATTTAGCAAACCCTGGGACCTTAATTCGTCTATCTGACAATAGCAAATTCTTTACAGATCTCATGGTTTCCTCAGTTCTTACCTAGCCATTATGAGCTAGAGTCAACCAGAACTAAATCATGGCCCCATCGAAATTGTTTATATCAAAATTTTATATGAAAATATGAGCCACCATCATCACTCTACACTATACAAAATACACCCTCTTAGAGACAAGCCTTTTTTTTTATTTGAAGAAGTTTGTATACTTCAATTGTGCGAAAGATTTTTTCCTTTCTAAAAAATCTCCATCCTCAGGTGATTGACTCTTAAATTTGGTTTAAGCCTTTAAACTCCCCTTGTGTAAAAGGTTCTTGTTTGTGACACATGACCCATCCTCGGTCATCAGTTTCTAATTGGATGTGAGTTTTTAAAGCTGAGTTATGTAATACGATCTCTACCCCACCCTTAAGGTCGTCTATGTTGAGTTGTCTTGGGAAGTGTTGCAGCTTTTAGAGTTCCAATGGAAGACTGGTTTTTTTCGTCAAGATGCTCTGCTCTCTGGTTGTCTGTTAGCAGTCCCCTTTAGTATTATCTTTCCTTCATTAAAGAAACGTCCTTCGTATCGACATGCTTTCTCCACCACTGGAACCTGGTTAAGCCACTGGGTGTCGGGTACTTGATATTTTTTAACCTCTTACCCATAAACCTTATGTCTTTTAGGAAAGATCTAAAAAGTTGAAGTATCCAAAAGTTGAAGTATTGACTTCAACTTTGGGATACTAATTTGTCAATAATGTCCTCCGCTTTCTAAGTTCTTTCACCCTCCAGAGGGTATGGTGACTCTGTGCTCAATAAATGGATTGAACTATCATCTGTCACTATTCACTTCCCGGTTAACTGTTTCATCTGATCCATTCAACGTGAAGGTGATCTACCCCTGCAGCGCTTGCCTTCAACCTTTCCCTGCATGGCCAGTAATTCCAGTTCATGTCTTCTGCTGAGGTGATCGAAATACCTCAAGTATGTCTGGTTTATAGGCGAGTTCAGTCTTTAAGTAATTTTTAGTTCTTGAAAAATAGACTGGTTAGTTCGATGTTTCACCCACGATATCCTGAAAAATCGACGATACACCCACATCTCAAATGAAGCAATTTTATTTCTATCGGCGTTTTTTATCGGTCATGTTTCCGATGCATATGTTGCAATTGAAAATATAAGCGTTCTTACGAGGCTTAACTTAGTCAGTCGCGAGATGCTCTAGTCTTTCCATATTTTGATTAATTTTGTGGTTGCAGAACGAGAAATTGGAAGTTTCCTACGTATTTCTGAGTGACATTGATCGATATTGGTAATTAGGGACCCAAAGGTATTAGTAGGAATCTACGATTTCATATCCTAGTAGATGTTGAAGTTGATTATCATTCGTTCTACTAAAGATTATTATTTTGTTTTGTTATTGTTTACTTCCAATTCATAGCTTTTACTGATCCTAGTCAGTCTTTGCATAATGACCTCTAATTTACTTTCGTTTGCGGCTATCATCAAGGTATTATCGGCATAGCGCAGGTTCTGTATGGGTTTCCTCCAACGGAGATACCACAATTCCAGTTATTGAAAACTTTACGCAAGTCTAGGAATCAAGGAGGATGAGGAGATACTTATAGAATAGCAAAGTCAGGTAGATATAAATATTAATAAAGACGAATCTTATGTAAAAGGAGCAAGAAACAAGGGATAAAAAATAATATTAATTGTTATTTTTTACCTTAATTATTTCATTACGCACAAAAATTCAGGTGTGTAAACATATTATTCGTTTAAATACCATTTGCATAATACATAGACAAAAAAAACAATTGATAAACAATATTGAATTTATGACAATCATTAAAAAGTATTTAAATACTTAATGTTATTATCCTACGATTAAACACTTAAAACTACACTGATAATGCTAAGGAACAGGTGGATTGTTTCACCCTCTTAAATTAAAATGAATGTAATGACTACCAAGTTCTATATTTGTTATCGACTTCTTTTACTTTCTTACATATCGTCTACTGCGTCTCCTTTTTAATATACAAAGACCTTGATAGATTTTATTTTTGTATATATACAAGTACACACACACATATATATATATATATATATATATATATATATATATATATATATATATATATATATATATATATATATAGATGCGTGTTTGATTATCGGGAATCGGTCTGGACTGTAAATAAAAACTCTTCTTCTTTAATACTCAATATTTCGTTATCGTTTAATAACTCCTTCAGGAGTAACTACAATATTAATACACGGATTAGATTTATTAAATATAATGTTATTTTTTCATCTAAGTATTAAAATGTTGAAATATAAAACAAATAAATATGAACAACAGAATAAATAAATAAAACAGCGTACGAAAATGCGAGTTAGTCCTCGAAATCAAAACTCAACATCTCTATTTTTCTACATAAACTGTGAGTACACAGCCTCGGTACATATATCCCGACGTAAATTCGAAATAAACGGAAAAAAAAACTGAAGAAAATGACTTTATTTACTTATTTTATACCAAGAGGTGCCAAATTTTTAATTATTAATGTTGTAATTGTAAATGATTAATAAGCATTGATTATGTTGCCGTATATATTACTAAGTTGATTAGTGTCTGATTTATAGTTGTTTGAGTTGAGGTCGCTGTTTATGTGGTATATATCTTTAAACAATCTCCCTTTATAGTTACTGTCGTGAGCTAAAATTTTAATCAAAATTTTTACTTAAATCTAAAATATATGGTGTTGAAGATGAATTTGATAAAAAACAAGAAATTATGCTCTGAAATAGTGGTTTGCGCTTAAATTAAATTCCACTTTTTTCCAAATACACAGGATTAAGTCTAGAGGTTTATTTGTAAACAAAGATACCACATCCAAAGATATTAATACATAACTTTCTGGTAGTGTCAATCCATTTATTTTATTAACAAAGAAAGTGTCTCAAACATTGTAATCATCCTCAAATGCAACGCCCGCGCCCATTTGTTAAGAGTTTTGATAGACTGTATGTAGTTGAATTAATAATATATATATATATATATATATATATATATATATATATATATATATATATATATATATATATCCGCATTGGCACAGCTAAGTTTAAGGGGCCCTTTTTTTTAAGTCAAAAATGACAAAATACTAAAGGTGGAGCTGCTTGTAGAGGGGGAGTCGCAACAACCGAAGAGCAAATTTCTCTTGACAAAAAACTCTTGCACTGAAACTCTAGAAACTTAGTCTTCTCCCAACACAGTCAACTAAAAGTCAATGACCCAGGAGTGGAGATTTTCCACAAAAAAGAACCCTTTGTTGATTGGTTGTATGCGGGATAGGCGATAGTGTCTATGCACTGCAATCTCTTGGCTTATTGTGCGCGCCTCTCTTGGTTACTTACTTAGTGAGAGAACACATATTTCTTGGTTGCGGTAGTCCTATCTAATGCTCTCGTGAACACATGCTTGTATTGCATGAATTTATGGCTGGAATATTATTTCAGTTCTACCTAGTGGAATGCTAAAGGCCCACTTGGCTTTGCTGCATATAAGCTAGCATCTACTCGGCTCGAAATTTTTCTTCTGTCTATGTAATCGACCGGACATGTTGCCTTTTTTGGCATCTCCACCTCTATCCATAGATTTGGATTGTACCCAATTGTATGTCTTCTTCTTCTTTTCTCATCACCTTGTTGACTGCGGCCCTATACAGCTGCGTGGTTGTCATTGAAAACCAAGTAAGAAGATTTTTGAGCCACGAAATCCTTTTTCTGCCCACAGTTCTCTTTCCACACACTTTACCTTGCAGTATATTCTGTAACAGATGGAATCTGCTCTCATTCCTTATAATATGACCGAGATATTGGAGTTTACGTCGCTTGATGGTAAGTAAAGAATTCTTTCAATCGTGACTGGGTCCCCCCATGACACTCTCAGCATCCTACGATATAGCCACATGTCCAATAAAACAAAATTGAGAACACGTAGCAATGCAGAAACCTCACTTTCGTGCCCAGTATCAAGTTATAGCTTTCAATATAGAGCTCATTTGGTGAATACTTCTTTAGCCTTTTCAATATGGCTCTTTATTTCTGGTCTCATTAGTCATGACAGTCAAGGAACTTATTCTTTCTAATAACTGTTAACTTTGTTTTACTTATGTTAATATCAATACCATATCTCTGGCTGCAACTTGTCACTCTATCCATTAGTAATTGCAGGTCCTGCAGACTGCCAGCGAATATGACCGTCTCATCAGCGTATCAAATATTATCCATTCTTTCTCCAATTAGTAGAATCCCTACATCGAGATCTACCAGAGCCTCTTGGAATATTTATTGTGAGTAAATATTTAATAATAGGGGAGATAATATGTATCCTTGTCTAAAACCTCGAACGATTTTTATATCATTCGTATGTTTTCCTCTTAATCTCACAGAAGCAGACTGATTCCAATAAAGGTTCTTAATAATTCTCAGACGTTTGTCATCCAATCCTAAATGTCTATCATCTTGTGGTGTTGTACTCTGTCAAATGGTTTTTGGTAGTCCACCAAGAATGCATAGATGTCAACATTCACGTCTCTATAACGCTGAAAAGATACTTGCACAATAAGTAATGCTTGACGTGTACCAATAGCGTTTCTAAAACCAAACTGTATTGGAGATATCGGTTTTTCCCAGGGTTTGTATATTCTTCTATGGATTATTTTAAAAAATATTTTCAAGAGGGGGAGGCTAATTGTTCTATACTCTCTAAATGATTTAACTCCGGGTTTTTTGGGTATAGTTATGCATTCAGCCTTTAACCATTGAAGGAGAATGATTCCAGAACTGTAAATATGATTAAATAATGAAGTTAGCCATTATATGTTTTCCCTATTTAAAAGCTTTAGGAATTCTGTTTCTGTCTGGTGCTTTACCTTCTTTCATTGTGCTTATTGCACTTCTGACTTCCTCCTCAATGATAACCGGTCCCGTATTCCTAATTACCTGAAGAGATTCTGTCGATTGTCACAGAACAGTTGTTCTTTTCCAAGTGTTTTTAATTTCATCTTTATCTATTATAACTGATCCTGCATCACCTATTTGTTTATTTTTTCTATTTGCTTTATAGTTTCTAATCACTTCCGTCACTTTACGATAAGAATTTAGACTGTCATGCTTTCTCTCTAGGGTTTCTATTTTGTCACATTGTTCTTTTAATCCGTTTTCCTTTGCTTCTCTTATTTTCTTTTGAATTTCTCTGTCGATTATCTTGTATGGTTTTTCGAAATTATACGACCTTGTCGTATAGTCAAATTGCATATTCAAGAGTTTGTTGTTGATTAGATTCATAACGCTTGTGTGCTTAAAGCATACAGGTTGTTGTTTTCTTTCCCTATTTATCTTCACTCGATAGGCGCTATTGATAACCTCGCTCTTCAAGTATATATCTGGGCGTAGTAGCCGTAGTTGTGGTAGGGGTGCTACTTATAGTCCCAGTGGAACATAAGCAACCCAACCTCTGTAGTCGATTTAGCTCCGTGGTTGTCGTTCTCGGCTCTGATTTCGTCCACTATACTTCAGCTCCGTATGTAACCATGGACCTAACAAAGAACCCTTGCCTACAGTGGAACTTACAACCCTATTAAATATCGATGGCCGGGAGTAAACCTTTTTTAGAGAGATTTTAAGAAAAATTTCAGTTTTGGGTAGCAAATTATTAATCTGCAGCAGTAAGCAACTCCAAATACTTATACAGAGGATTATAAAATCGAATAGAATCCCAGACGAATGGAGAACAGCGATAGTGATACTGATGCATAAAAAGAGAGAAAAAGAAAATTCAAATAACACGTAGGCTGAAAAGTTTTTAGTCTGACACATAGATTTCTTTTTTTTATGGGTCTAGCACACGTGCAACAGGGAAGTTCCTAAAGCGCTCCAGGAGCGGCATGTGTGGGCCCTCTTAAAAAAATCCATATGATTTTAGGAAGTACCAACCTTCAAACGATACGTGTCAAAATTTCATGACATTTCGACGATTAGTTTACAAGTTACAGTGGTTTTAATGACGCTACTTTTATATTTTTAAAACAATAAAAAAAAATCGAATTTCGTGTCTTGATTAAACACTGTTTTTTGATGGGAAAAAATACCGTTCAAGCAAAGCCATGGCTTGATAAGTGTTATGGGAACTTTGTTCCTGGAAAATCACTCATGATTTACTGGTATGCTGAATTTAAACATCAAAAAAATCCACAAAATTGTTTTGAATGAACGTAAAGTGAAATTGCGTTAGATAGCTGACACCCTAAAGATATCAAAAGAACATCTTGGTCATATTTTGCATGAATATTTAGCCATAAAAAAGCTCTGTTCGAAATGAGTACCGCGTTTGCTCACAGTGAACCAAAAACAACAACGAGTTGATGATTCTAAGCGCTGTTTGGACCTGTTTAAGCGCAATAAAAATGATTTTTTCATGCGATATGTGACATTGGGTGAAACATGGATACACTACTACACACCAGAATCAAATCGGCAATCAACTGATTCGACAGCAGCCCGTGAATGTCGCCCGAAGCGACCAAAGACACAACAGTCGGCTGGAAAACTTTTGGCCTCTGTATTTTGGGATGCGACTATGCTAAGAAGAGAAACCATCAATAGCGAATATTATGTAAAGTTATTGGTGCGTTTGAAGGCAGAAATTGCAAAGAAACAACCACAAATGAACAAGAAAAGAGTGCTTCAAGACAATGCACCCTGTCACAAGTCAATGGTTACGATGACAAAATTGCATAAATTGAAGTTCGAATTGCTTCCTCATCCACCGTATTCTCCAGATTTGGCCCCCATCGACTATTATCTCAAAGATCTCAAAATATGCTCACGGGATAGAGATTTGGCTTCAATGAAGAAGTTATCTCCGAAACTGAGGTCTATTTTGAAGGCAAAGACAAATCATTCTACGACAAAAGTATACAAATGTTAAAAAAAGCATTGGACTGCTTGTATCGCTCTTGAAGGAGACTATATTGATGAATAAAGTCAAATTTGATCAGTAAAAGTTAGTAAAATATATATGAAATTTGTCGTTTCTTTGAGGTGAATCTACCATTTCAGCTTAGCAACTGGATTCGAGGAAGTAACAGGTTCAAACTTCTTGTTAATTATTGAGGGACGTTTAAAACGTTACAACCCAATTTGTTTTACCCTTCATATGATAAAATAATACATTTAGTAGATGTTTTTAGTATTTCGAGCGGAACTCTTTTAAGATTACGTCGAAGCCCATCTGTCTGTTACCCCTGATTTTCTTCGAAACCATTTGACATAGAAAGTTGAAATTTGGCACAAACATAGAAATTGATGGCCCAATCAGAGCGGTGTAGTTTTCTTCTTCTTCTTCCCACTTATAGCTAGGCACTATTGCCAGTTTTCTTTGTTCCCTGCTCTATAGATCGTCGCTCCATCTATCCCATTCTATATCTCTTCATTCTTTATAATTTCATCCATGACAACATTAAATAGAAGAGGACTTAAAGAGTCACGCCGCCTAATTCCAGATTCATAGTTGATTAGTTCTGTCATTCCTTCTGCTAATATTGCGACTACTTTATTTTCTTTATATATATTCTCGATAGTTTTGATTAGGTCTAATGGGATGTTCCTGTTATATAATAGATGACTAACGTCTTCTATTTGCACATTGTCGAAAGCTTTTTTTCATTCTATCAGGCGCAAATATGCTGCAATGTTGAATACTATGGATTTTTCTTTTACCTGTCTCACAATGAATACGAGATCGGTGCATGAGCACGCACTTCGAATCCTTGCTGTTCCTTTTCCAATTGTATTCTCGTGTTTATTTTTGTTATAATAATCTTTGTTGTTAATTTCAGTGTACAGTTTAGTAGATTTATGCATTTATAGTATTTGGATCTTCTCTTGCCCCCTTCTTGTGCATTAGTATAACTGTTGCTGTTCTCCATTCATCTGGGATTCTATTCGATCTTATAATCCTCTGTATAAGCGTCTGGAGTTGCTTAACCAGAGAGTGCCCCCATATTTTAATAGTTCATTAGCTATTTCGTCTTCGCCGGGAGATTTACGGTTTTTAAATTTTTCCAGTGCTTCTATTACGTCTTCTTTCGTTTTATATGTTTCTTCGTTTATCGTTATCTCTGGGGTATGTAGCAGTGTAATATTCTGTTCCCTTTTATATAATTGTGTAAGATATGTTACCCACGTTCCTTTCTTCACGTGTGTATACTCTATTAATTTCGAACGGACCTCTTATGGGATCACTTCGGTGCCCGTCTGTCTGTAATCCCCTATTTTCTCCGAAACTATTTGACATAGAAAGTTGAAATTTGGCACAAATATATAAATTGATGGGTCAATCAGAGCGGTGTAGTTTTGAGTTAAATTTTGACTTATGAGGTTAGTTTTGGGGGGTAAAATAGGGAGCAAAAAAAACTTATCAGGTTATCGAGTGGGGTGTCAAATGAAAGCTTGTGAAAACATTAGTTCAAAAATATATGTAATTTAATACTTCCACACACTTTTCTTTGTATTATTTTAAAAAAGTAGCCAAAAATCCCTGTCCATCCACCTTGCCTCGAAAAATATTGATCAAAAAATTTTGAAAAATTCTGGAATAGTCTCCATAAGGTGTAGATTGAGCAAAAATTCTCACGAGTGCATTACGTTTGATAAGTTTATTTGGTATAAAAAATAAAACCTATGTCTCTTGACACTATGGTGGAGGGTTTTAAAAAAAGCACCAACCACACGCTAAGGCGGTAGAGTCGCCTACGCTCATGTCGGATATGGCACCTCAAGAAAAAGTCGCACGTCATTCCTATACTCGGATACAATTTTATTTTATTTGTTCACTAGCCGTGCCCGCAGCTCCGCTCACGGGGACTTGATTCACTATTATCGTCACTGCTTCTTCCTTATGTTACCTAACGTAATAAAATATATCCTACAACCTAGCCAGAGAACATATGTATGAATTAAAAAAAAAAAACACGTAAATCAGATAAGTGGCTCTCGAGTAATAAACGCACTAACAGAGAGACAGACAGACAGAGAGACGTTGTATTTTATATATATTATATTCTTTGCTACATGATATCGTTCCATATTTGACGGCTTAGGCAGCATATTGCAAGAGAGTGCGCTAGCAGCAAACTTTTTTTATTCATTATTATCGTCACTACTTATTCCTTATGTAACGTAATAAAATATATCCTATAACCTGGCCAAAGAATATATCTATGGTATACATAAAAAAAAAAAACACGTAAATCGGATAAGTGGTTCTCGAGTGATAAGCGCACTAACATACAGACAGAGAAACAGAGAGACGTTGTATTTTATATATATTATAGTAATTAAGCAAATATTTACGTGATAAATATTTGTTTTACACTTTTATTACTAGATTCTAGATTGAGCTAGACTGATTGATTGGTTATTAGGTAGCTAAGATGTTATAACTATTACGATATACATTATTGACTAAGAAAAAACTCGAAAATATATATTGGATTTTAGAAGCCAGGGACCTAATTAACTTAGGCTAGGTAAGGTTTTAATTTTATTTTAAAAGCAATGACGGTACGGAATACTAATTACGCAAGTCCAACTTGCATTTGACCGATTTTTTACTTCTACGATTGTCTCTCATATAAAGGAATTAGAGAGCACAAACTCATTTCTTTTATTTATTCTGAGGGCACAAAAAAGTAGCCCATTTTTATCAATTTAACCCTAATTTCTCTCTTCTTTTATTATTGATAAAATGTTAACAGTGCCAAATGTACATTAAAATAGTGAGAATTGTTATCGTCCTCTACTGAGGACGTAAACTGATCTTCAAAGTACATTTAGTAATTAAAAATAACCAAGTTAATATTATTTTTTCCATAATAAGGAGTCCATGAAAATTAGTACAACGAAAGTATTAACATCTAATTATTAATTAAAGTTGCAAAAAGCCTTAATTAGTACCAAATCTTTAAAGTGGAACACCACTGTGGTCATTGACAAATTATACGTTTAGATCTACAAAATAAAAATGTTTAAACTTAAAGCCACTAAAATCATAAATTTATATAATAATATTTTTTACAGAGAGACAATTTTTGTGGTGTATTACCGTTTTTTTAGTGTTCGGTGCGGAACACTTATAAGATCACGTAGGTGTCTGTCTGTCTGTCAGTCTGTTTATCTGTTCGTCTATTCGTCTGTCCATCTGTCACACCCGATTTTCTCCAAAACTATTTGACGTAGAAAGTTTAAATTTGGCACTAATATAGGAATTGATGGCCTCATCAGAGCCGTGTAGTTTTGAAAGTTAACTATTGACTTAAGAGGTTAGTTTTGGGAGGGAGTGAAAAAAAAAACTTTACCAAGTCATCGAATGGAGTGTCAAATGAAAGCTTGTAAAAACCCAAATTCAAAAATATATATAATGTAATACTTGCTCACACTTTTCTTTGTATTATTTTTAAAAAATCGCCCCTATCTCGAAGAGTACTGATCAAAAAATTTTGAAAAAATTCTGGATATTCTTCACAGGGTGTAGATTGAACGAAAATTATCACGAGTGCACATTTAATAATTTATCTGGTATATAAAAAAATATTTCAAGGTCATCAGTTTTCAGTAAAGATCGGAAACTTTGTTAAAAACTCATTGGGGTGTGTTTTCTGAAGTCATTGATCATTTTATACCTCCGTAACAAAAATTTTTAAAAGCAATCAACGTACGGAACACTAATTGCGCAAGTTCGGAAAAGAGAAGCAAGACGTAACCCCGGTCCTTGAAAATTTAGTATTATTCAGCTTTTCACCGCAGCGAGATGTATGTTTTGAGTCGGAGAGTTTTATATACTTAATAATTCCGCTACTGTCGGTAGGATAAAGAAGCAAAATGTTTCTAAATTATGTTTTTAAGCATTTAAATAATTTATTTTAGTTAAACTAGGATTATCCTTGCTAGAGTTTCGTTTTTAATGTTTATTGAGAAAGGTAAATTTGGAACTGATTTTTATTTTTAAGATACGTACGTAAATGGGAAGAACAATATATTATGTGCTTTAAATGAAATAACCCTGCGTTGATTGCTTTTAAATTAAGAATTTTTGTTATGGAGGTATATAATGATCAATGACTTCACAAAACACACCCCAAATGAGTTTTCAACAAAGTTTTTTTTCCGATCTTCACTGAAAAGTGATGACCTTGAAATTTCTGTGTTTTTTTTATATACCCGACAAATTTTTAAAGATAATGCACCCGTGATAATTTTCGTTCAATCTACACCCTGTGGAGAATATTCCAGAATTGTTTCAAAATTTTTCATCAGTACTTTTCGAGATAAGGACAGCGATTTTTCGCGATTTTTTAAAAATAGTACAAAGAAAAGTGTGCGCAAGTATTACGTTATATATTTTTGAACTCGTGTTTTTACAAGCTTTCATTTGACACCCCACTCAATGACCTAGTCATTTTTTTTTTACTTCCAATTTCACACCTCTAAACTAAAACCCTGAACTTTCAAAACTAAACGGCTGTGATAAGGTCAACAATTAGTATATTTGTACCAAATTTCAACTTTCTTTGTCAAATAGTTTCGAGGAAAATTGGGTGTGACAGACAGACAGACGGACAGACAGACATCGAAGAGATTTTGTAAGTGTTCCGTACGGAATACTAAAAATGACACTTCTTAATTTATTATTAAAAAAAAAACTCCCTCCTCCCTTCCTTCCTGCCCGGTTCTTTTTTGGATAAATCTGGCAACTGCAACGACATCATATTTTCCCGGATAAATCGCTATGTATGAGATGACATAAGTTGGCCCTCACGTAGCTTTGATTTGACGTTGTCGAATGTTTTTTTATGGAGATATCTCTTAACGAAAGTTTCCAATAATAATCCATGTTCTCTAAAACAGTTTTTACAAATATATCCGGTAAAAAAGAGTAGCAATCACGGAAACGACGTGCCGAGCAGAGGTCAATAATTGTACCGCTTGCTTAGAAGAGTGCGGAGTACGTAACAGTTCACATTTAGATGTCATAATTTTTAAGAAATATTTGCAATGTATTGTAGTTTAATATACAATAAATGTTTTCCATTTATCGATATATCGTTCTTATTATAAATAACTAGCCGTGCCCGCGGCTCCGCCCGCGTGGACTTGATTCACCTTTATCGTCACTGCTTATTCGTTATATTTATATTATTATTTAACTTTACTGCCTGAATCCTTGTAGATCGAGGTCTACCCTTGCCTCCTCTTCCAACCACTCCTCTTATTAGGGCTTGCTTTGCCTGTCTTTCTTCCTTCGTCCTTGCCACGTGTCCCAACCATCTTAATCGCGGGCTTCTTATGATTTGGCTTATAAGGGGTTTCGTATATAGGCATTTTAATTCGTAGTTTGTTCTTTTTCTCCACAGTCCCTCTTCTTTCCTTCCTTCGTAGATTCTTCTCAAAGCTTTCCGTTCCCACACCTCCAACGCCTGCTTTCTCTTGCATTCAGTTTCCACGTTTCGCATCCATATGTCACCGTGGGTCTGACAACTGTCGTATATATCCTTTCTTTTGCTTTTCTTGATACATTCTTTGATTTCAATATTGGATTTATTGCCCCCGAACATCTCTGTCCTTTCGCTATTCTTTCTTTTATCTCCGTCCTTTCTTGTCCACTCTCTATTATTGTTACTCCCAGATAAATAAATTTGTCTACTTTTTCAAACATATATCTTTTCCCTAAGTTGTTTATATCTAAACTTTTGTTGTTTTTATTATCCTTCTTCTTTGTAATTTCCATGTATTTTTTTTTTCTTCATTTATCTTTAGTCCTCTCATCCTTCCCCTTTCTTCTATCCTACCTATGGCTTTTTTGAGGTTCTCTTTTGCTCTTGCAATCACTGCTACATCATCCGCATAGGCCAAGCATTGACAGGTTTGTTGGTATATCGTTCCATTTGTTTTTATTTCTGACTTCCAAATTATCTTCTCTAATACCAAATGAAATAAACATGTCGACACTGAATCCCCCTGTCTTAATCCTCTTTTTACCATAAACTTGTCTGATACTTTGCCCTCAACCCACACTCTATTTTCTGTGTCATTCTCACCATGCGAATCAATTTACTTGGAATTTTTAGTTCTTCCATTATCTTGTAGAGTCCTTCTCTATTTACAGAGTCATATGCTTCTCTGAAATCCACAAAATCCAGTAGTGCCAAATTTTGTTCTAAGCTATTATCTTGGATTTGCTTAATCGAAAATATCTGGTCTGTAACCGATCTATTTTTCATTAATCCACACTGGTACTCTCCTAGAATAGATTCGGCTTTCTCTTCTAGTCTGTTTTTGATAGTCACCACTACTATCTTTTACACAACATCCAGTAAGGATATTGGTCTATAATTAGCACATATAGTTTTTTCTCCTTTTTTGTATATTGGACAAATGAACGACTCTCTCCAGCTCACTGGCATCTTTTCTGTTTCCCATATTTCTTGCACCAACCAGCATATTTCATTTTCCAGATCTACTCCTCCCGCTTTTATCATTTCTGATGTTATACAATTTCCACCCGGGGCCTTATTTTTTTTGGGTTCTAAGTATTTCTCTTATTTCTTCTTTGCAGGGTTTGTTTGTTCCCTCCTGCCCTTCAGTTAATTTTGCTTCCTATTTCTCATTCAACTCCTCATTTTCATCGCATTTAATGTTTATTTAGGGTATTCCGCCCATCTATTTAGTGTTTCTGCCAAGTTTACTGCTAAACTTCCATCTGTTTTACTATATATTAGCAGTTTGTCTCTGTTTATTCCCTTTGTATTTATAAAAAAAAAAAACACGTAAAAGTGGTTCTTGAGTGCTAAGCGCACTAATGGACAGACAGACAGAGAGACATTACGTTTTATATAGATTATTATTATTATATAACCTGGCTAGAGAACATATGTATGAATTAAAAAAAAACACGTAAATCGGATAAGTGGTTCTCGAGTGATAATGCACTAACGGACAGACAGACAGATAGACGTTGCATTTTATATACATATATTATAGAAGATTATAGATAACCTCGCCAGAGAACAAATGTATGAATTAAAAAAAAAAAAACAAGTAAATCGGATAAGTGGTTCTCGAGAGATAAGCGCGCTAATGGACAGACAGACAGGCAGAGAGACGTTGCATTTTATATATATTACAGATATTCTTTGCTACATGATATCGTTCCATATTTATTGGTTTAGGCAGTGTATTACAAGAGAACACGCTAGCGGCAAACTTTTTTCCGACTTGATTCACTATTATCGCCACTGCTTATTCCTTATGTTATCTAACGTAATAAAATATAGCCTATAACCTGACTAGAGAACATATGTATGTTTAAAAAAAAAAACACGTAAATCGGATAAGGGTTCTCCAGTGATAAGCGCACTAACGAACAGACAGACAGACAGACAGACTGAGAGACGTTGCATTTTACATATATTATAGATTATAGATTTTTATAGGACGTTTTGGTATTTCATCTGAGACATATTAACGGTATAACTGCAGAGTATTCTCAAAACCTAAACAGCTGTTTAGCTGTTAATAGTGCTTGAAATTAAAATAATTTACAGAAAACACAATATCTGTGGTGCAGGGGATTATTTGAAAAATGGCCTGTAATGTTAGGATTCCTCCTTTCAATACAAAATCGCAATAATAAACAATTAATTTTATCTGAATATTTCAAATTATCTACTTAAATTAAAACAGGTGGCACCACCCACTCGACTTAGATGTCTCCTGATTACAATCACAAGTTATTTTTGTCAAAACAATTATATCTCATGATCAAGCTTACGATAATTGGAATCTTATTCATTAATAATACTGATGACTGTATCATTTTACGTGTATCCGTTAATATAGCAATAGCTTGCTTGAAACACGTCACCATATCACCAAATTTCAGACGAAATGAATCGTACGATGTCCCCCACTTCTAAAATTTGGCAACAAAACAACCTATGGTAACTATTACCTTCGGGTGGCGTGATGCTAGCGCGATAAAATATGTTTCGGAAAGTTTTTTCACAACTGTGTTAGACATAGACGTTAATGGCAGACGTAAAAGTTGAAAAGAGATGGCTGTTATGACGTTATGGGAAACCATTCCGGTTCCTCGTTGTTTTGCGTTGATACTATTTGCAATAGTATGAAGCTACGTTGCCAGTTTTCCTACGCATTTTTCTGACAAACCAAAAAATTATCGAGGGATAGCAGTGATTCCAACAATTGCAAGATTATATTCACGGATTCTTAGAGACCTAGACGATCTACAATGGATAATATTTTGACTCTAAAAATAGCCCTCGAAAAACGTATACAGAGAAATAGAAAAACACATATTGCATTGATTGACCTAGAAAAAGCGTATGACAGCGTACCTGTAGTACAACTATGGAAGGCAATGGAACATTTCGACTTAAGACCTACCTTGATAAACGCCACGAGCTACGAAAATAATTCTGCTAAAATAAAAATTGATCGCATTTTAACAGCGTCAGGCAGGGATGTTGCATGTCACCAACTCTATTTAAAATCTACTTAAACAGAGCCTTACAAGGATGGTCAAATAAATGTAGGAATATGGGACTTAGGGTTGGGGACGACACATTATACAGTCTATATTTTGCGGATGATCAGCTTGTCGTGGCTGAAGAACAAGAGGATTTAAGATACGTGATTAGAAAACTCCAAGAAGAATACGAAAAAGCGAGGTTAAAGATGAACATGAGTAAATGCGAATACTTAAAAGTGGGTAATAATGGATGCAATAACCTACCATTAGAAGCGGAAGAAATACAAGGTGTAAAAAAAAGCAAATACTTAGGGATTACCCTAAACAAGCAAGGAAATAGCAGGGTTGAGATAAAAGGGAGAAAAATCAATCAGGTAGAAGAGTAACTGGAGCACTAAATTCACTCCTTTGGGAGAAAGGTATTAAAAACGAGACTAACAAACGAATATATAAGAGCTTAGTGGAAAGTGTGATGCTCTACGGATGTGAAGCGTGGGATGTTAGTAAACAGAACAGACAATTGCTGGCGACCGAGATGGATTTTTTACGAAGGAGCTGTGGGAAATCCAGAATGGAAAAAAGTTCGAATTTCGCAGATAAGGGAGATAATAGGCAAGGAACAGACAGTCGCAGATGAAATCGAAAGACGGCAATTGCTATGGTTTGGACATACAAAGAGAATGGATCAAAACAGATGGCCCAGAAGAATACTCGAGTGGATACCACCTGAAAGGAGAAAGAGAGGACGACCAAGAGGAAGTTGGCAAGAAGATGTGGAGGAGGCCATGAAGGCTAGAAACTTGGAGACGGAGGTGTGTTATGATAGAAGAAATTGGAGACTGGGGATGGAGAGACGGCGTTAGCCGTAGATAATCCGTATAATTAATTAATTTTTCTGTAAAATTGGATGTCAGTTGCTAATTAAAAAAAACAAACTCTTGTTTTTGAATACATTTTAACAACTTCAACAGCAAAACATTTTAACATTTACAGACCAGTCACATTGCTATCAATAATATCAAAAGTTATGGCAAAGGCCATTGACCAACATCTTTCAAAACATCTAAAAGGATTGAACGGGACATCTTATGTCACACATGTTTGGAACAACGCAACTGAACGTTATGAGGAATCTCGAGAAGTTGCACTTGATATAGGCATTCCACGGTGTACAGCATGACGGATTGTTGGTTAAGCTTAGGCTTATAGTACGTCTGAGAGCGTTCTTGCCGAATGATTCTTGACGGGTTTCTTCTTCACTATCAAGGCCGGTATCTCTCAAGGTTCTATACTGTCTCCTGCTCTTTTTCTTCCGTATATTAACGATTTGCTAGAAAGGACCATGAATTCAATACAGTTTTACCGATGAAAATATGCTTGTTTCTTCATTTATCATGAATGCTCTAATATCACTTACGCCGGCAAATATCCTAACACCTTTCTTCATGAAGAAAGGTGTTAGGCACGGCGACACAATTTCACCAAAATTGTTTTCCCGACCTTGGAGGACGTATTTAAAAGTCTTGAGTGAGAAGAGAAGGGAATTAAAATCGATGGCATATATTTACATCACTTTCGATTAGAAGATGATGTTATACTGATTAGCAAAGATCGAGAAGAACATAAAATCATGATAGAACAAGTTAATCAAGCTTCACAGAAAGTTGGACTCGAGATGAAAAAATAATCGGTCAAGTGCAAGTTGAACTTGCGCAATTAGTGTTCCGTACGTTGATTGCTTTTAAAATAAAAAATGTTGTAACGGAAGTATAAAATGATCAGTGACTTCACAAAACACACCCCAAATGAGTTTTCAACAAAGTTTATTTCTAATCTTTACTGAAAATTAATGACCTTGAAATTTCTGTTTTTTTTTTATATACCAGATAAATTATTACAGGTAATGCACTCTTGATAATTTTCGTTCAATCTACACCCCGTGGAGAATATTCCAGAATTTTTTCAAAATTTTTTGATAAGTACTTTTCGAGATAAGACAGGTGGACAGCGATTTTTCGCGATTTTTTAAAAATCATACAAAGAAAAGTGCGCGCAAGTATTACATTATATATATATTTTTTACTCGTGTTTTCACAAGCTTTCATTTGACACCACACTCGATTACCTAGTAAAAAAATTTTTTTTCACTTCCGATTTCACCCCCCAAAACTAACCCCTTAAGTCAAAATTCAACTTTCAAAACTACATGGCTCTAATGAGGCCATCAATTCCTATATTATTACCAAATTTCAACTTTCTATGACAAATAGTTTCGGAGAAAATGGGATGTGACAGACGGACAGACAGACAGACACACAGACATACAGACAGACAGACATACGGATAGACAGACACCAAAGTGATCTTATAAGTGTTCCGTACGGAACACTAAAAACAAAACTTCAAAGCCCACAAAACACAAAAATTAAGATCGGCACGAAAGAGATCGAGGAAGTGGAAGAGTATATATACTTAGGACATAAGATTAGATTGGATAAGGACAATCAAACAACGGAAATACCCAGTCGAATTGGTCTCAGCTGGACTGCATTTTAAAAACTGACCTAACCGTAAAAAGAAATATGTACAAGATCTGCAAACTTCCAGTAAGTACGTATGGGTTGGAAACCATGACCCTTAAAAAAAATCGTCTTTGTTGACTTCAACGTACTCAATGGGCCATGGAAAGACATATGTTAGGTGTTTTTACGAGAACGCATTAAAAGCGAGGATATCAGACGAACAACAAAAATTCCAGATATCATTGAGAGAGTGGCAAGAATAAAATGGCAATGGACGGGGCATGTAGCTAGAATGAATGATAGTAGATGGACAACAAAATTACTTAAATAGAGACCTTGGGAGAGCAGACGAGGTGTCAGAAGACCAATGAACCGATGGATATCAGGTTGATAGCAAGCAGTAGATGGCTCTATCTTGCACAGGATAGAGATAATTGGAAGAAACTTGAATAGGCGTATCTCCTGCAGTGGAAAAGCAGTGGCTTATAAAGAAAAAGAAGAAGAAGATTCAAATATCCGCAGATAGTAGTAAGTTTTTTTTTATGGATCTAGCACACGTGCTGCAGGGAAGTCCCTAAAGCGCTACAGAAGCGACACGGGTGAGAAAAAAAGCGATTCACGTTGTTCTTGAATCGCTATAAATTGTACTCGGTAGGAAACACAGTCCTGGGTCAATTATTCCAAAGGGATGTTGTTTTCCACATAAAAGACTCCTTGAAAAGCGTTGTACAAGGAATAACAAGCTGAACCTCATACGGATGTGAAGCATTAGCGCAACGTGTATTTCTAACATGTACTGCTCTAGGAGGAATTAAGCGGGCTACATCCTTCGAACACTTTCCATGAAAATACTGGTAGAATAGGCTCAAGTCGCCAACCGTTCTTCGACGTTCCAGCGAAGCAAGGCCGCCGGTCAGTTCCAACAAATGCAATGTATGTTAAGGGAGCGGAGCCCCAAACATGGGAGCAGTATTCCATAGTTGGTTGAATTTGAGCTTTGTAAAGAATTAACAGTTGCTGTGGAGTCTAAAGTTTTCTGGTTCGAAATAATATTCCCAACTTTTGAGAATCTCTCCTTGCTATCCCTGCGACATGTTCATGCCAGGACATATTTGCTCCTAAATTAACGCCCAACAAATTGAGTGACGATGTTAGAGGAATGGAGTGCCCCGCCATAACTATGTCGGATTCAGCAACGTTAACTTTTTTAGAAAAAACTGCCGTCTGGGTTTTTGTAGCGTTAAATTCCACTTGATAGAATTTTTTCCGCTGTCTGCGGATATTCGTCTGAGTAGCCGATGTCCAAGCGTTCAAAGTGCATGAAGAGATAAGCGTACTGTCATCTGCAAAGCTGTAGATTGGGTTTCCGGTCTTTTCCAGCAGATCGTTAATGTAAATGAGAAAGAGAGTAGGAGATAGTATGGAGCCTTGGGGCAAACCGGCGTTAATAGTGAAGGTGTTGGAAAGAAATCCGTCGACTGCCACTCGTAAAGAACGCTCTCTGAGGAAACATAAGAGCCACAAACAGAACTTTTCAGGCATACTATAAGAGCGTAGCTTGGCCAACAGTCCATCGTGCCAAACACGGTCGAATGCCTTGAATATGTCACGAGCAACCGCTCGAGATTCTCCAAAGTGTTCAGTTGAGTTGTTCCAAACATGTGTTACCTAAGTCAGAAGATCTCCTGTTGATCTATGTTTACGAAAGCCATATTGGTAATCGGTAATAATGTTGAATCCATCAAGATAGTTTAGAAGATGCTGATTGATAGCCTTTTCCATGACTTCGATATTATTAAAAGCAGTGCGACTGGTCGGTAGTTATTTGGCAAGGTCTTCTTGTCTTTTTTAGGTATCGGCTGAACTGTGGCACATTTCTAGCAGGAAGGAAATATTCCCTTTCTGTAAGATAGATTGAAAAATCTACTGGTATTAGTTCCCTCGCACAGTTTTTGAGAACAATGGCAGGTATTCCGTCAGCGCCAGAAGCTTTTTTTGTGTCTAGCTTCATTAAAATACGTTTAATGATACGCTGTCTGAAGATAATATCGGGCATCCTTGACTGCACTATGGGAATAGTAGTTCAATTTAACAAGAGCCAAATTCTATCTTGGAGCGACAATAACCAAGTAGAATTTAACGCTGCAAACAACTGAACGCCAGTATTTGTCACAAAATTAACCTTAATGAGCGCGAAATAGTTAAGCCAGGGCACTCCATTCTTCTGGCACCGTCACGCAGCATGCTGTGTGTTACCTTGAGAGCAAATATGCCATAACATGCACATGTTGCATGCCGAGCAAAGAGAGCTTCTCAAAAGCTTAAAATATTTTTCCGTACTTTACACTTCGCAATAATTTTTAATGCTGTACAAAGCTCCAATGCGACCAACAATGGAATATTGCTTCCATATTTGGATCTGCTCCCCTTCATGTTTTCAATTCTATTTAGAAATTCACTTAATAAGCAACTTCGAACTTTCCAGCAACCCTGATTCCTACTTTCATAAAAAGTGTTCCATGGATATAGCCCGTTTGATGCCTTTTAGAGCAGTGCATGCTAAGACTGCACTTCATAACACATCCGTATGAACTTTAATTTGTAGCTCCCGGTATAGTATTTTTCAAGATCTAAGAAAGTGATTTGGCAAATTAATGCAACAAAAACATTAAACAACCATTAGGATCTTCGCACGTATCTGGCCGTAACAGGGTCGTAACTGATATATATACCTCCCTTTCAATCTAACATTTTATTGGCTACTTCATGTTTATAAATATAAAGAATATTCTTCATTTTATGTGCAGTATTATACTGAAATAATGTGTATTATAAAGTTCAATAGTGTCTTAAAATGTCCAGAAGCCGCAAATGTTTGCCCGTTGAGGCAAAAGTGATAGTTAAAAGTGTTTATTTCAAGTTAATGGAGTGAGGCCACGTACTTTTCATTGATGGAGACATCAGCTTTAACAAGCATCCGTGAAAGGACAGTTTGGAAAACTGTAAATAATTTGATAGCGCCTAAAAAAAAACACGAAAAGACAAAGGTATGTCGAAATGTTTGATTTCTGTCAAGGAGACTTAATCCGCCGCTAAATTTATGAAATGTATGCAGAACAAAAAGTTCCTACGTTATTGTCACTTTCACGGAGGATAGTTGTGACATAAAATGTTCCACTACAATTCTATAGCGTATTCTACGTCGTTTGGGGTTTTTGTTCAAAAAATAGACTAAAGGCTAGTTATAATAGAATCACGGCGCTTACAACAACTCAGAATGGAATATCTTGAAAAAATAAATACAGCTAGATCGGAAAATCAAACGATAATCTACATGGCACCTACGACACTCCTAGTAAAGGATGGATTGATAAATCCAAAAAATGCCGCACCAAAGCTCCATCAAATAAAGGTAAAAGAATAATTATTTTACATGCGGGGTCAGAAGAACGCTGGATAACAGAATGTCTATTTCTAGCAGCCAAGAATATTTCAGATTCCAGCTTATCTTTGTGATACAACCGCTGAAGTTTTTGAAGATAAGCTTCAAAACAAATTAATGCCGAATATACCACCGAATAGCTGTATTGTGATGGATAATGCATCCTGTCATAGTCGCCAAATGAATAAAGTACCAAGTTCCATCATATTATTGTATCTTTAATGCGATCGAGTTAATATGGCGTGAAATAAAGTCTTCTTTTTTTTTTTTTTTTTTTTATATTGGTCTAGCACACGTGCTGCAGGGAAGTCCCTAAAACGCTCCAGGAGCGGCACGAGTGCGGAAAAAAAGCGATTCACGTTGTTCTTGAATCGCTGTAAATTGTACTCGGTGGGAAACACAGCGCTGGGCAAATTATTCCAAAGGGATGACGTTCTCCATATAAAAGATTGCTTGAAAAGCGTCGTACGCGGAGTAACAAGCTGAACCTCATACGGATGCGAAGCACCAGCGCGACGTGTATTTCTAACATGCACCGCTTTGGGAGGAATTAAGCGGGCTACATCCTTCGAACACTTTCCATGAAAATACTTGTAGAACAGACTCAAGTCGCCAACCGTTCTTCGATGTTCCCGCGAATCAAGGCCGCCGGTCAATTCCGGGTCCCCAATCAGACGGACCGCTCTTCTCTGAACAGAATCCAACAAATGCAGTGTATGTTTGGGAGCGGAGCCCCAAACGTGGGAGCAGTATTCCATAGTTGGTCGAATTTGGGCTTTGTAAAGAATTAACAGTTGCTGTGGGGTGTAAAGCTTTCTGGTTCTAAATAATATTCCCAATTTTTGAGAAGCTCTCCTTGCTATGCCTGCAACATGCAACATACACGTGCTCACAATAATACGCCCACTTTAAACATTGATTGATTGATTGAGTTGATAAAGACAGAAGTCAAAAATGTAACTGTTGAAAACTGGAGAAACTGTATTCAAAAAAAAATTGAAAACTCATATAGATATATGTACATAAATATACAGTTTAGGACTTATTATTTATTTGCAAGATAGTAACGATAGCGAAATTGAACTAGATATTAATTAATAACTAAAATTGTAACAAATGTACGCGTGGACACTGTACACGGTTTTAATATATTTGTGTAATTACTATTGTGTAGTATTCAGTACATAAAACATTAAAATTCAACTGTCTTATCACAATAAATTTTAAACCTAATAATTATACCATCAGGTATAGTGCGGTCCTGCACCATGCCATTAAACAGTCATAAATTAATCACTTTCGAATCTTGTTGAATTTTGAATGGGTATGGGTAGCTAAGTCACTTTCTTAGATCGTGAAAAATACTATACCACCAATCATTTTTTTATATGGAGAGATCATCCCTTTAGAATGAATTGCGCATCACTATGTTTTCTTACTTCCACAGAGACGTCTCTCCTGTATCGAAAAAGTAGAGCAGTGTTCTTCAAAATGACATCACTTTTCAATAATAGATGGAACACAAAAATAAGAATCTTAAGATGTTATGTCTTCGATGTCCTTCTTTACGGTATGGAATCTTGGACGCTGACTGAAGCCACTTCTAAGAAACTTGAAGCATTTGAATTATGGTTATATCGTAGAAATTTTGAAAGTTTGTTATACTGACCATATTACTAACGAGGGTGTCTTACGTCGCATGAACTAGAAGCTGGAAATTATGGAAACTCTGAAGGTAGGAAAATTGGAGTATTTAGGACACATAATGCGAAATTCCCACAGATATAGATTACTACAGCAAATACAAACAATCTGCAAAATTGGTTCTCTACCGGCCTTTTCAGAGCTGCAGTGGATAAATTAATAATAGTCAAAATAATTGCCAACATTCGAACCAAATAGACACTTTAAGACAGCGTTTCTCAACCTTTCAGTATTTGCGACCCAATTTTCAAACATAATTTTCATCGCGTTCCCCTCTCTCATACAATAACAATGCATGCAATAATAATGTATTTTCAGTATTTTGATGCTAAAGCTACACTATGACCATAATTACAAACCTTACAAACTACCAAGAATAAGTAAATGTATTCATATTTGGCAACACATATCTGCGGCGTTGACAAAACTAGAATCGATGCCTCTCTATTGCTCTCTGTCATGTCCAGCATATCGGTAGCAGCTTCGCGAGAAGTTTTGAGTTGTCTCGGAACTTTCGGAAAGTCGGCACCTCGTTCAATTACAGCCCGTTTCAGTCGAGTTGATCCTTCTACTGCTATCGGATTTATCGTGTATGTTCTAATTTACGTGTTAATTCAAGGTATTAAGTATTCACGGCAGTAAATTTATATAGAAACATGGATAAATTTTTAAGTGGGCGTAAGCGAGCATTAGACGATAGTGAAGCATCAACAAGTGCACAGACGAGCGTGGTTCCTTAAATTTAAGGTTTACCAGTACTGAAGTAAATGAAGAAGAAAGGCCCCTGTGTGTTATCAGCTCAAAAATCTTGGCAGCAGACAGCATGAAACCAAATAAACTTAAACGACATTTGGAAACGCTTCATAGCACCTTAACAACCTCCGGGAATTCTTCGAATTAAAATTAAAATCATATGTAAAGCAGAAATCATTTTTTAAAAACACTTTGTCTGTGAATGAAAAAGCTTTACCTGCCTCTTACAAAGTTTCATATAAAATAGCCAGATGTAAAAAGCCTCACACCATTGGTGAAGAGCTTGTTTCGCTAGCAGCAATTGAGATTGTAGAAACTATGTTTGGAGATAATTTTGCCAAACAATTGCTATCCATACCTATATCAAATGATTCGGTTGCCCGTCAAATTGGTGTTATAGCTGAAGATGTACAGCATCAGCTTTTCGAGAAGTTGTGTGACAAATTGTTTTCAACTCAGCTTGATGAGGCAACAGATAGCAATAAAGATGCTCATTTCATTGCGTATGTTCGATTTTGTGATGAGCAGTAGAAAAACTATTTTTCTGCAAACCAATAGAACTTAAAGCAACATCACTCGCATTGGAATATGTACCGATGGTGCTCATTCGATGTCTAGCAGATTTGAAAGTGTACAAGCACTTGTGAAACAAAAATCTCCACTGTGTATCTAGACATATGGTATGATCCACAGAGAAGCTCTGGCTTCCAAAGAAATGAGTCCTGCTCTGAATATTGTGCTCACTACAGTTGTAACCGTACTAAATTATATTAAAATGAGACCCCTAAAATCTAGAATTTTTTCTGCACTTTGTAAATGGGTCCCGAACATTCAGCGTTACTATTTTATTGCGAGGCAAAATGATGATCACGTGGGAAATGTTTACAACGTGTTTATGAATTAAGAAATGAAATAGTCATTTTTCTAGAAGAGGAAAACCGACTGGAAGCCGAGATAGTTTATTTGTGATGAAATTGAACTACTTGGTCGATATATTCGAGAGACTAAATACCTTAAATCTTCAGCTCCAAGGAACAAATACACATATATTCGATATAAGTGATAAAATTAATGCTTTTTGTAGAAAATTGGAAATGTGGAGCAGAAATGTAAAGCAAAAAAACCTATAAATGTTTGCAAATGTGGGTGAATGTGTTAAAACATATAAGGCTGAAGAACAAGTTGTTTTAGTAACCATTGAAAATCATCTAGCCATGTTGACAAAGAATTTTAAAAAGTATTTTTTTACTGACTACAATTTGGTAGCAAGTTACGAATGGGTCCATTTCAAAACTTCCCAAGAAGAAATCTTCATAGACTTCACGGCAGTGGCAATTGTTTTTAATTTAGTATTGATATGTTAATTATTAGGTAAATCGAACATTGTGCAGTACTAATACAATCCTATTTATAGGTGTATTGTATCAGTGTAAATGTGTATTTTATTTTTTATTATGTCAGAATGTATTTTGTTTTGCTTTCCTTTCAATAAATTATATCAAATGTTTTTAATGAATGTTTTTAATAATAATTTCTTTTCGATACGCTCGCGCCCCCCCCAATAGTGTAATCCTCCCCTCTTAGTGGGGCACGCCCCACAGGTTCAGAAACGCTACTTTAAGAAGAAGATTAAGATCCTTGAAGTCTAGGAATCTGAAAATTATGTTATATTTTATTATTTCAACACAAGGTCTTATTATGTTCAATTTTTGTATGTTAAACGTCTTATGAAAATAATGCTTAAATTAAATTATTTTTCAGTGTGAGAAAAGCAAATTCATTATTTATCTCAAAACGGCGTGTTTGACAGGAAAGTATTGGAAAAAACATTTACCAACTTTTTTTTTCGCTAAATTCATAAAAAACGATTTAGAACTTCGTATAATCATCAAGGATTTTCTCCTATTTATATATTTATGTAATTTGAAGAACTCCTTTTTTAGGCGGCAATTAATGTGGGAAGCCCTATTATTTTAATTTTGTCAAAGACATACAAGAATATTTATCGCTTCATTTTGATCGATAATTGATCAACTGAAACTAAATATTTTCCTTTCATTTAAGTGTATAAACAGAATATGTATCACCGTAGGTTTGTGTATTTACTATAAATTGAAAAAAAATAAATAAATGAATACAGTTTTCGGCCTGAGGGAACTCATTTAACTAAAATACACGCCATGAAAATTAATTACAGCACTGCAATTGCATTATTTGTAATTACCACCGAAAATGTTAATAATTCATTCTGTTTAGCAAGAGCTAGCAAACAAATAAATAATTATAGAAAATTGATAAAGTAATTTACCTTGTACCTCTCTCGCAAACAAGTTTGAAATAAATACTCTAAAAAACAACTTACTTCCGGCATTAGAAATCGATATTTTAAATAGATACTTTATGGTTAGATCCTTCTTCTAAGTTCTTTCACTTTCGAGAGGGTATGGTGACCCTGTGCTCAATAAATGGATTGAACTATCATCTGCCACTGTTCTGTGCATGCTCTGATACTTCATCTGATCCACCCAACGTGAAGGTGTTCTACCCCTGCAGCGCTTACCTTCAACCTTTCCCTGTATGACCAGTGATTCCAGCTCATGTCTTCTGCTGAGGTGGCCAAAATACCTCAAGTTTATAAGTTCAGTCTTTTAGTCATTTTAGTTCTTGTAAAATAACAAGTAGGCTGAAAAGTTTTTGATTTAGCTACTTAAAACACATTTTTTTTTCAAAATTCGACTTCATTCATCAACATAGTCAGTCTCCTTCAAGAGCGATACAATCATTCCAACGCTTTCCTAACATTTCTATAATTTTCTTGTAGAAGAATTTGTCTTTGCCTTCAAAATAGGTCTCAGTTTCGGCGATAACTTCTTCATTGGAGCCAAATCTCCTTCCCGCGAGCATTTTTATGAGGTCTGCGAATAGATAATAGTCGCTGGGGGCCAAAGATGGAGAATACGGTGGATGAGGAAGCAATTCGAAGTTCAATTCATGCAATTTTGTCATTGTAACCATTAACTTGTGGCACGGTGCATTGTCTTGATGCACCACTTTTTTCTTGTTCATTTTGGGACCGTTTCTTTGCGATTTCTACCTTCAAAGGCACCAGTAACTTTATATAATATTCGCTATTGATGGTTTTTCCCTCCTCAGTATAGTCGATGAAAATTATTCCATGCACATCCCAAAATACAAAGACCAAAATCTACCCAGCCGACTATTGTGTTTTTGGTCGATTCGGGCGGCTTTCACCGACTGCTGTCCACTCAGCTGACTGCCGATTTGATTCGGGTGTGTAGTAGTCGATCTATGTTTCATCCATTGTCACATATCGCATGAGAAAATCCTTTATATTGTGCTTAACCAGGTCCAAACACCGCTCAGAATCATCAACACGTTGTTGTTTTTGGTCCACTGTGAGCGAACGCAGTACCCATTTCGAACAGAGCTTTTTCATGCCCAAATGTTCATGCAAAATATGACCAACACGTACTTTTGATATCTTTAGGGTATCAGCTATCTCACGCAATTTCACTTTACGGTCATCCAAAACAATTTTGTGGATTTTTTTTATGTTTTTCGGTGTAACCGCGTCATTTGGGCGTCCAGAGGGTTTAACATCATTTGTGTCTGTACGACCGCCTTTAAATTCAGCATACCATTAAATAATGAGTGATTTTCCAGAGGCAGAGTCTCCGTAACACTTATCAAGCCATTACTTTGCTTAAACGGTATTTTTTTCCCATCAAAAAACAGTGTTTAATCAACACACGAAATTCGATTTTTTTCCATTGTTTTGAAAGTATCAAAAGTAGCGTCACTAAAACCACTGTAATTTCTAAACTAATCGTCGAAATGTCATGAAATTTTGAGACGTATCGTTTAAAGGTTGGTTCTTCCTAAAAAACATATGGATTTTTTGAATAGGACGACATCTATGTGTCAGACCAAAAACTACCTGATTAATTCGATATCACGATATCCTGAGAATTCGACGATACACCCGCATCTCAAATGCAGCAATTTTATTTCTATCAGCTGTTTTTATCGTCCATGTTTTCGTTGCATATATTGCAATCAGAAATATAAGCGTTCTTGCTAGCCTTAACTTCGTCGATCACGAGATGTTCTAGTCTTTCAATATTTTGACTAATTTTGTGGTTGCAGAGGGACCAGTTGAGTCTCCTACGTATTTCTCAGTGACACTGGATTGGTAATTAGAGACCCAAGGTATTGATAGGAATCTACAATTTCATACCCTAGTAGATGTTGAGGTTGATTACACAGGAATAAAAATAAATTCTCTGTCTTTTAAGTGAGACACGTGTTTTCTTAAGTATTTTTTTATGCTAAATCTAAAAAAAATCATAGGAAAAGATATTCGCCATGTGGTTTTTTCAGAAAACACAGTTAAATTTGCCAGAAAACTATTAAATTGAATAAAATACATTTAAATAAAAATGTAACACCGTATAATTATTAAAATTATGGAATAAAAACTATTAAAACTATTCTTTAAATGTTCTGAAACTACATTTATCATAAAAATTTAAAAATATTAGGTTTTAGTATTTATGTTTAACAAAAAACACGCATACACCACCTTTAACTAAGCCACCTAGCGAAATGATGTTTAAAATAAATATGGACAACCACTAAATTAAAAAATTGTATTTAATTTTAATTAATATTTAACAAAACTATTATTTCATTGTATATATTTACTTAAAAAACCATTTTACCAACCACATAACACCCTTGTAAGTGTTAAAAGCGAGTTTTTTATATTGAAATTGAACATAAAACGTGTACTTTCACACATGATGTTGCTTGCTCTTATATGTTTTTTTTATCAAGTTTGTATAACGGGAATCCGCTCGTGCATGGTTTAGTCCTGTCATAATGGTCCAGTATTCTATGGAGTCAAACGCCTTTTCATAATCTATGAAGGCCATGTAAAGTTCAAAATTATATTCGGATGCCTTCTTCAAGAATATTTTACCGTTAGCAGATGGTCGCACGTACCGAAGCCTTTACGAAATGCTGCCTGCTCGACTGACTGGTACTGATCTAGTTACGCATATTCAGGATTAAAAACTGGAAAATAATAGTTTTGTTCAATATTAATAAAAATTAAAAAACAATTTTTTAATTTAGCGGTTGCACATATTTATTTTAAACAGCATTTTGCTATGTAGCTTAGTTAAAGGTGGTGTATGCGTGTTTCTTGTTAAATATGAACGCTAAAACGTAAGATTCAGAACATTTAAAGATGTCCGAAATAATAGTTTTATTCCATAATTTTAATGATTATACAGTTTTACATTATTTATTAAAATGTATTTTCTTTCAATTCAATAGTTTTCTGGCACCCTTTAAGTGTGTTTTCTGAAAAAACCTCACGGTGAATGTCTTTTTTTTATGATTTTTTTGGATTCAGCATAAAAAAAAAAAAAAATACTTAAGAAGACAGAGATTTTTTTTATACCTGTGTTATCATTCGTTCTATCATTATTTTTGTTTTGTTGTTGTTTACTTTCAATCCGTAGCTTTTACCAGTCCTTGTCAGTCTTTACATAATGACCTCTAATTTACTTTTATTTGCGGCTATAATTAAGGTGTCATCTGCATAGCACAGGTTCTGTATGCGTTTTCCTCCAACGACGACTTCATCATTCCAGTTATTAAAAACTTCGCGCATTATGTACTCCGTATAAATGTTGAACAGTAGTGGCGAAAAAATGCATCCTCCCCGGACACCAGTTTTCTTGCTGAAGCTTTTTGTGTACATGTTATTAACACGCACTTTGACTATGTTGAATTCGTAAAGAGTTTGTGTTAACTTTAATAAGGTGGTGGAATTCCCATTTCTTTCAGAATCAACCATAGTTTCGGTCATCTTACCTTGTCATGGTTAGATAGTCAGCCATAAAAAACGGCAAAGGAGGTGTTTCAGATATATTGGCAACTGAAATCCGATATTAGCTTTTACACACCATTTCTCCTTAAATTGAAAATATTTTAAAAAATCACGCAATTTTCGAGATTCCTCTGTGCCAAGAACCCTAAAAGAACATATAACTCGACATATACGAAGCGACCTTTTTAACCCCCTCTCCTACCGTGGTGTGGTAACTTCTTATATGTTTGTTTATAAATAATTATGGTTTAATGAAGAACAACTGAAAACAGACTAAGTCCATATTTCAGCAATCTACCCACCGTTCTGGACTTGGTGTGTTTTCATTTGTTTTTACATTAAACCACATATGCCTGAGGGGGATCCTTCAAAAAAATTGCGCTACCTGCCGTGAATGTTGACTGTGCTCTAACCACTCTGGGCGTTTTCACATCTGCCGACACGACACCGACACGGCCGGTAGACTAGAAATAACATTAAAATAAATGGGAGTGGTTTCATACTCAAATACATGTCGGTGCAGTGTCCACTCGTGTATTCACGATTTTATAAACTTAATAAAAGTACTGAATACTCTCCAAGCTGGTACCATGCCCTGTTAATTGTACCTGGGCTGGTACCTTATCCTATTAATTGCACTTGTGGCAACTAAACCCTGTCTTTGGGTTTAAAAACAACGAAAACAAGCTAAATAAAATTCTACAAGAAAAAAGTTAGCAACCTTTGATTACTTTTTAGCCATTTACGTTTAAGATGTAACAAATAACGCAAATATAACTTGTTAACAGCTACCAGGGCACTCAACAGGACTAATAAAAAATGTTTCCTCGGTTTTATATATTACTTTGTCGGTGTCGTGTCGGGGCGGTGCCATGCAGATGTGAAAACGTTTCCCCGGTGACGTGTCGGAGCTGGTGCTGTGTCGGAGCTGGTGCTGTGTCGGTGTCGTGGCGGTGCCGTTGCCGGTAGATATGAAAACGCCTCATGGCTGTAATCAGCCGCCGATGGAGTACTAGGTATGCGTTTCAAATTTAGTACAATTCGTTGTATCTTACCATAAATAATTATGCTTAGAATATGTTCATTAACTCAACAAAAAACTAGAAAAATTCTCATAATACTAGCTAAAAAACATTATATTTAACAATTAGCCCTTTCCTACTTCAAATATTTCATACTTACCAAATTTGCAATCGATATATCATTGTGTTTAAGAGTTATAGTGTCAACAGACGGATAAACAGACCAACGGAAATGTGATGTTTCGACCTTCAGCTAGGGAAATAAAACAAAAAAAGTTAACACTGGCTTTTCATTTTAATGATTTGAACCATATAAACAATGAAATAAAGGTTATGATTCCCAAATCTTATAATTTAGATTATTTGTAACTATTCCAAGAGGAACTTATTTTCATTTTGGCATATTTTCAAAAAAAGAAAACTGTTGATACAATCTAAATAAATTTTATCGATCGGATGTTTTAAAAGGAAAAATTTAGTCACTGCTACTATTTTTCCACATATAATTTTTATGATTCATCCTTGATAATTAACACAATTTCTTGACAGGTTTATAAGTGACATACATAACCTATATATATATATATATATATATATATATATATATATATATATATATATATATATATATATATATATAGATATATATATATATATATATATATATATATATATATATATATATATATATATATATATATATATATATATATTCTCTTGTTATTGTTTACACTTTATTTTCTTAGGTTTAAGTTGGAATGTTTAATTAAAATGATATTTTGACATTTCGTCTTTGTTTCAGAGCATTTTTTAAAATTTTATTATATACCACTTACATCTGAAAAACAATACGTACAGGGTGAGTCAACGATAGAGTAAAGTTCATTATCTCATTTTGTTTCGGGAATGACGAAAAAATGTCAAATACAATAGTTTTAGGGAATGTTAAGGTGCACAGTTTAAAATTATTTTTGAGTATACAGGATATTACAAAAAAGTGTGGCCGACATAACATATGTTTTTTTAAATGGAACATCCTATTTTCTAATTTATTTTTAAATTCTGCTAAAATTTTATAACTTTTATTAATAATATTATATACCTAAGCTACTAGGTTTTTCTAATATTTCAATTTTTTAAAAAAAAAATAATAGTTTTCAGTTTTGTAAAAAATTGCCAGTTGTTTCTATATATATATATATATATATATATATATATATATATATATATATATATATATATATATATATATATATATATATATATGTATATATGTATACCAGATGTACAAGTATGAAATGCGGATTTCTGACTACAGATGGTGCACCAATGCAGTTTGTGCTATAAAGATTTGACACTGCGCCATTTTGTTGTGTCATCAACAAGTGTCAGACGCGCACGAGTGATAAATTGGAAAAGTGTATGCATAGTGTTGTGTGTTCAATATGTTGAAATTTATACCGAACAAAGAGTATTCACGGACAGCATTAATTTTTTGTTTTCATTTGAAGAAAACTGCTGTTGAATCATACCGATTACTTCGAGAAGCTTATGGAGAACATGTTCCATCGCAAGATACGTGTGAACGATGGTTTCGGCGTTTCAAAAGTAGTGTTGCAGACAAGGAACGTGGAAAACCGCCAAAAAAAAAAATACGAAGATGTGGAATTACAAGCATTGTTGGACGAAGATGAATCGCAAACACAAAAACAACTTGCCGAGCATTGGGCGTTAGTCAACAAGCTGTTTCCTATCGGCTACGAGAGATGGGAAAGATTCAGAAGCCGGTAGATGGATACCACATGAGTTGAACGAAAGGCAAATGGAAAAGCGCAAAAACACGTGTAACATTTTGCTCGCTCGGTACAGAAGGAAGTCGTTTTTTGCATCGTATAGTTACAGGGGATGAAAAGTGGATTTACTTTGAGAATCCCAAGCGCAAAAAAAGCATAGGTAGATCCAGGCGCACCATCCACATCGACCGCAAGACCGAATAGCTTTGGCAAAAAGACGATGCTCTGTGTTTGGTGGGACCAGAGGGGCATGGTCTATTATGAGCTTTTAAAACCTGGGGAAAGGGTTTAATACTAAACATTACCAACAAGAATTGACCGATTTGAACCGTTCGCTGCTTGAAAAAAAGCCAGAATACTGAAAGAGGCAACACAAAGTCATTTTTCTTCATGACAGTGCTCCATCACATACGGCAAAACCAGTTCGCGATACGTTGGGAGCACTCAGCTGGGAAGTTCTACCCCATGCGGCTTACTCACCAGACTTGGCTCCTTCCGATTACCACTTGTTTGCATCGATGGGTCATGCACTTGCTAAGCAGCGCTTTGGTTCGTACGAAGATGTGAATATATATATATATATATATATATATATATATATATATATATATATATATATATATTATATATATTTATATATATTAATATATATATATATATATATATATATATATATATATATATATATATATATATGCTAGCCGTGCCTGCGGCTCGCTCACGTGGACTTGATTTACTATTATCGTCACTGCTTATTCCTTATGTTACCTAATGTATAATAGAACATATGTATTTTATAAAAAAACACATAAATCGGATAAGTGGTTCTTGAGTGCTAAGAGCTCTAACAGACACAGAGACGTTGCGTTTTATATATATTATATATTTTTTTGATAAATATTAAGTTAAAATTTAAAAAAAAAAAAAAAAAACATGTAAATCGGATAAGTGGTTCTCGAATGATAAGCGCACTAACGGACAGACAGACAGAGAGACGTTGCATTTTATATATGTATATTATATTCTTTGTTACATGATATTGTTCCATATTTAACGGTTTAGGGAGCGTATCGCAAGAGAACGCACTAGCGGCAAACTCTTTTGATTACCTATTATCGTCACTGCTTATTATGTTGCCTAATGTAATAAAATATATCCTATGTTACCCAACGTAATAAAATATATACTATAACCTGGCCAGGGGACATATGTATGTATTTAAATCGAATAAGTGGTTTTCGAGTGATAAACGCACTAACGGACAGACAAACAGTGAGACGTTGCATTTTATATATATTATAAAAGATTATGATAACCTGATCAGAGAATAAAATGTATGAATTAAAAAAAAAACATGTACATCGGATAAGTGGTTCTCGAGTGATAAACGCACTAACGAACAGACAGAGAGACGTTGCATTATATTATATATATATATATATATATATATATATATATATATATATATATATATGTATATATATATATATATATATATTATATATATATATATATATATATATATATATATATATATATATATATATATATGTATATATATATATATATATATATATATATATATATATATATATATATATATATATATAACAGTTGATGAAAAAAACTTCTTTCGTTAGACCTCCAAAAGATTAGACTCTTCCAAGCTCACTAGACACGTAAAAAGAACGCTTTCTAACTTCAAAAACATAAGTCCAGTTTAAAAATCTATGATCAATATATATTCACCAATTCGTAAGTTTCTGAGAAATTAAAAAAAAACTTGAGCAAAACTGAATTTTTCCGCGGATTACTTAATAGGCCGGCATTGTACAATTAGCTCAGGCGCCTGCAAATTGTTGCTGTTCGTATAATGCGGCTACGCTGAGTTAAATCTCACCAACACTGCAACCACCAACACGTTCTTGTTAACAATCGGCCATATTGTTTAGTTGTTTTGTTTACCAGTGACGGAGCGAAAACAATGTTTTCGTTTCATCATTTTTTTAGGGTCGATTTTTTATTTTATTATTGAAATCTACTATTTAAGGTGAATTTTCTCCAATCGACGTTGCTTCAAGGAGGTGCCCGTTCCAATATGTGGAATATGTACCGCTCCGCCCCAATGAATGTAGGAAATGTGCCTCTTAGAAACTCTTTTCTGATTAAGGGTTCATGATTAATGTTCCCCCCCCCCCCCCGGTCACCAATTTTCAGATGCGGTGGAATTTCACTATAGGGAAGGGTTCCTATTAATAAAAAATCTCCCCTCCCCGTTATCGATTTTTAAATTACTGTGTTGACAAGGGTCTCAGCTCTTAGAATTCCAGTACAATAAAATCTTTTTTTCAATGGATGACCTTCCGTTTGTCTATTGACGCCTCCCTCTAATGTTCTCTTTTTTTCCTTAAAGAAACACCCTTTGTATCCAAAAGTCGGCCTGCTTCTTGAACCCGACTGCTGTAAATCCAAGACGTTAGATTTATTGGTAACGACCTTTAATTTCACTGGCCAAAAAAAAAAAGTCATTTCTCTTCATTTCAGTAGAAAATTTGGTAATTATTCGTTTTAGGGTACTCCCTTAGAAATTGAAATATATTTATCACATATTTTTTGGGGCGCTGAACATGAATCCGGTGTCAGAATTTGACCCTTGACCACCCCCCCCCCCCGACCCCTGCGCCAACCCCAACCCGCGAAAATCAAAAAAAAATTTTGAATTACTTAATGCAGCAACAATAATAATAAGCGCCCGCGAACCTTGAATTTTTTTTTGATTTTCGGGGGGGGTTAAGGGTGGCGTAGAGTGACATTTTTTTGCAATTTCTAAGTGTGAGTATCCTAAAACGAATGATTACCAAAATTTTTACCATATTATTATAAACTCCAATAAAAAAGTGAAACCTTGGCCAGTAAATACAATTCCCCAATTATCGTCATTACTCGTAATATATGTATATGTATATATATATATGTATGAATCTATTGTATACAAGACTAAATTCACCAACTTGGCAACAGTTTGTCAGACTTACCCGGCCACCCAAGTCTCGCAGTGAACGGACGCTGGAAACGTTGTTGAAAATAAATTTTCAGGCAGTCTCTCCTAAACCGTCAAAGGATATTGCCGGTTTCCTGTCAGTTCCTTCCACCACGTGACTATCGTGTTTCCACTTTGCCGGCTCATTTTGGCGCTAAATCGGGAGTGATTCAAAAATCGTCAAATAAACGTCTAAAATTTTTTATTTCGGAAGATTATTTGCGAGAATAAAAAGAAATATTATGTATACTGTTGTTAACGATATCAGACGCAGTCTCACTGTATTTTCTGCTCTATTATTAACAGGTAAGTTTTTTTGCTTCATTTTTATTTCAATTGAATATTAAATTCTATAAAAGATTTTAAAGATTAAAGTGATGAAGATAATTTGTTGATAAAATTAAATATTTCCATATTCAAAATCTTTTTTTATTATATGTATATATATATATATATATATATATATATATATATATATATATATATATATATATATATATATATATATATATATATATATATATATTATATTATATATATGATAAATATAATTTATATATATACTAGCTATAAAAAAATTGGCATATATATACATATATATATTTTTTTTTTTTATATAATATTACACTAAAATTATAATATAATCCTTTTTTCTATAAAATTCCATTTTTTTTTTTACAACTTAACTAAAATTAAAATAACATTTTTTCAAACGTGCCGAAATAAATATTTTGGTAGTTAAATTTGCCCAAAAATATAAATAAACTAAAAATTAAATTTAAATTACTTTTAAGCTAATAAAAGAATGTTTTTCTTATAATTTTTTATATTGAAAAGATGCCCAAGATAATTTAAATTGATGGAATAAATTTCAGTCAATAAAGACCCTAAAAAAATATGGGTTTATTTGCTGGATTTTTTTTTACTGAAAAAAAGATTGTTTCTTAGAGTTGGAGTAGTACTTTGCCAACTTATTAAATTCGGTTTGAAAAATATGTGGACATCTCCCCAATGACAATCATAAACATGTTTTTTCTGTCTACTTTTTAGAGCCAATTGTTTTCATTTCCCAAGACGTTGTCAAAGGACCCCGCACTAATCTTATGGAAAATGAGGCTCGGCCAATTCTTTTATATTGTCGGATTTTTTGTATATATATATATATATATATATATATATATATATATATATATATATATATATATATATATATATATATATATATATATATATATATATATATATATATATATATATATATATATATATATATATATATATATACTACTGTGATCAAAAAATAGTAAATAATTTTTTTTCGTTTGGTTGATAAGACCTTAACTGTCATCTCTGTCAAATTTTAAGACCATCGCGCTAGTAGTTAATAAGATTCGCTTGCATTCGTTCAACAACAAAAGTGCATTTTTCGATTTTTAACATGAGTGAAAAAAATTCAGCAAAAAATTTCATTAAATCTTGTTTTCAAAATGGTTTTTCGGCTTCCCAAACGTCTCAAGAGGCCGGAATTATGGGCCGATAACTCTTGGTTTTTTCATCACGATAATGCGCCTTCTCATACGGCATTGGTTCTTCGCGACTTTTTCATCAAAAATTCAACTCATATCATTCCGCAATCGCCCTATTCGCCTGATTTAGCTCCATTGGACTTCTGGCTATTCCCTAAACTCAAAAAAACCGCTTCGAGGACATCGTTTTGAGTCGATTGAGGAGATTAAAACCGAATCGAAGAAGGCTTTAAAGGCCATTTCAGAAATCGAATTCTACAACTGTTTCGAAGACTGGAAAAAAACGTTGGCATCAATGCATCGTATCCAAGGGGGATTACTTTGGAGGGGGACGAAATAAATATGGAAAAATAAATAACCCGTTTGCGTTTTATTTCAAAAGTCTTACTATTTTTTGATCACACTAGTATATCGTAAACACTGTATAAAATGAAATTATGCTCATCTTTACATTTTTAAGCAGATGTAACAAATTGTTTCTATTGGTAAGACAATTCCCTGATTTATCTACTTATGTATATGGTCAATAATATTTTAGAGCAACCAGGATAACGCTCTGCGTTCGGCCAAATAGGCACAGGTGGAATACTAATATATACAGTAATCTTGTACGTTTAAAAATCGCTTGCAAGTTCAAGGGTTTAAGCGTTAGCGCTTAAACTAGGGTATTTCACACTTTGTGCCCGTGGAGACTTTTAATCAGGGCTACAAAAGCTACAAAAAAAGCAATATAAAAAAAATTGACTGGGCCCCGTAAGATTAGTGCGGATTCCTTTTTGGGAGGCATATTCCTATTCCTTTACTGCCCCTAAAAATTCAATATTGGTATATATTAAAATTTTACTTCCTTAGTAAATATTATTATGTCAGAACTATTACTGTTACAAGAAAACAGTTTCAACTAGTTTAAGTAAAAATCTTACAAATATAAAAATCCGAATCAAAAAGCTTTTTTCTGCCCTATTTGAACAAACTTATAATAATATAAAGCTGATTAAAATTTCCAGCTGAAATACGAATGAAAATTAAACGAAAGAAAAAAAATATATATAAAAAATATTAATAACAGTAGACCCCATTTATTAATTAATTCGTTCAGAATGGAAAGGTTGTAATTCATTATTTATAATTTTTTAGGGCGTCCTTTTTCTGTTAACTTGTTTATTTAGCATGCAAACACACAGGGAACATATTTTGAAAAATAATTAATAATTATGTTTATATGAGTATTATTCCATTAATTACTTTTATCTTAACAAAATAAAATTTTATAATTTTGATATATATTATACATATTTAAATAACTTTTTTAGTTCTAGACCTCTAGGTTAATATTATAGTTTTTTTATTGCTTATTAACTAAAGAGATTGAAAAGTTCGACACAAATAGATTACCATGGAATTTAGAACTACTAGTACCATATTTCATATGGTGAATGATACCAATAAAACGCTTTTATTAAAAAAAAAAAATTAAAAATTTAAAAATTAAACTTTAAAACAGTTGGGAAAGGCAATAGTTTTGTAATGTCTTGTAATGCACAGCATCATAACTTTAGTTGACTTATTGGTGCTTGTCAATTTAAACCATAAATTGTCAAATTAGCCTAGTTTTAAAAATAAATCTTATTTAGTGAATGAATTAGTTGGCGTAGTCAAAGGATGATCAGGGGGCATACATTCCCGTGCTCTCTTGTATGTAGAAAATACGCTCCATAAAAACGAAACTTTTTTTTATTTGGGGGGTCCATTTTTTGAAAAATATTCCCCCTTTCGGTAATCGATTTTTCGTTTACTGTGTTGTCTAAGTTAGAAGAGTTTCAATTTAAAAAGGTCCCTTTTTTAGTGTTCCATACGGAACACTTATATCACTTCGGTGTCTGTCCGTCTGGCTGTCCATTTCTCTGTCCGTCTGTTATACCCGATTTTCGCCGAAATAATTTGACATAGGAAGTTGAAATTTGGCACAAATATAGAAATTGATGGTCAAATCAGAGCCGTGTAGTTTTGAAAGTTAAATTTTAACTTAAGGGGTTAGTTTTGGAGGGTAACAGCGGAAGCGAAAAAAACATTTGTAAGATCATCGAGTGGAATGTCAAATGAAAGCTTGCAAAAACATATATGATGTAATACTTACGCACGCTTTTCTTTATATCATTTTAAAAAAAAATGGCCAAAAATCCCTGTCCTCCCACCATATCTCGAAAAGTATGGTAAAATTTTGAAAAAATTCTAGAATATTTTCCATAAGGTGTAAGTTGAACGAAAAATATCTCAGGTGCATTACCTTTATTACAATTACAAATAATTTATCTAGTATATAAAAAAAAATCAAGGTCATCAGTTTTTAACAAAGATCGGAAACAAACTTTTTCGAAAACTCATTTCGGGCGTGTTTTGTGAAATCAAAAATTTTATTTTTGTACGGAACACTAATTGCGCAAGTTCGACTTGCACTTGGCTAGTTTTTTTTTATTCATCAAGGAGCCCTCTCTTGTTGGTGAATTGAGGCCTTACTCTATAAGCAGCTTTTTTTAAAAGAGACGCCCTCTGTATCCGTATGGCAACCGCCCTTGTCGCTGTAGAAAATACCACTTTCTTAAAAACGTTTTTTGTCTAAAATCTTTACCTCTTGGTAATCAATTTTCACTGTAAGAATTCTTTTTTGTGAAAAGTCTCCACCTCGGTCATCGATTTTTAGGTTACTATGCTGAAAAGGGCCCAAACTTTTAGAGTTCCCGTGCGAAAGGATTTTTCTTCCATCAAGGGACTTTGCCTTTTAGCGCTCGCCTTTATTATTCTGTACTTCCTTTACAAACCCCTGATATAAAATATGATTAATAAAAAGGTGTATCAAAGAAGAAAAACCTAAAAATAGTAATAATAAAACAAGAAAAAGTTAAGTAGAGTCTTAATTAGGTGTTATTAATAATAATTTATTTATTTATATGATATATATATATATATATATATATATATATATATATATATATATATATATATATATATATATATATGTATATATATATATATATATATATATATATATATATATATATATATATATACGTATATATATATATATTATATATATATATATATATATATATATATATATATATATATATATATATATATATAGGTATATATATATATATATATATATACATATATATGTATATATATATATATATATATATATATATATATATATATATATATATATATATATATATATATATATATATATATATATATATATATATATATATATATATATATATATATATATATATATTATATATATATATATATCTATATATATATATATATATATATATATATATAATATATATATATATATATATATAATATATATATATATATATATATATATATATATAAATATATATATATATATATATATATATATAAATATATATATATATATGCGCTATCTTATATATGTATATATATATATATATATATATATATATATATATATATATATATACGTATATAAATGTATATATATATATATATATATATATATATATATAATATATATATATATATATATATATATATATATATATATATATATATATATATATATATATATATATATATATATATATATATATATATATATATCTATATATATATATATATATATATATATATATATATATATATATATATATATATATATATATATATATATATATATATATATATATATATATATATATATATATATATATATATATATATATATATATATATATATAATATATATATAAATATATATATATATATATATATATATATATATATATATATATATATATATATATATATATATATATATATATATATATATATATATATATATATATGCGCTTCTTATGGATATAGTCGTTTGATTAAATTGTTTGTTTAATTTATTATTAACAATTTACGCCTGAAAAATTTAAATATTAAATAAATAATTGGCCAAAATGACCAATGTCGGCTTATTTTTCATACATTTATGAGTGTCATATCAAAAACTCAGGTGAGCATGTTATTTTTTACAGCAATGATGTGGATAAAAAAACAAGGGCGCACGAGCTCTTAGCGCACGCGCGCGATTTCGTTCTGTTAATCGCAGTGAAAATTTGTTTTTTGAATGCTTTCAACTGCCAAAAAAACATATTGTTTCTTATTTCGGTATTCTATTAAAAAAATCTTTATTGTTTTTTTTGTCATAATATAACACTGAAGACTGACTGAGAGAGTGCCAAGACACTCAAGTTGAGTGTGTGGAAAATACGCTCAATTAGTTAAGTATTTTTTGGAGTTTTTTTTTTAGGTCTTTTTATGTAAAGGGAATGTAGATATAAAAATTTTCAAGTAAAAATTTTTATATCTAAAATTTTTTAATCGTAACAATTTTTCACCCCAAAATTCAAAAACCATTTGGTTTTACAATTATTGTAAAACCAAATGGTTCTTGAATTTTGGGGTTAAAAATTGTAAAAACGATTTTGAAACGTGCTTATACTTTTTTATAATTTTTACTTTGAAAATTTATATCTACATAGTTACACCATTTAGCTTTCTTATTTGATTTTACTGCGACAAATTAACAAATTAACATTAATTTTGGTTATTTCATTTTCATTTGAAATAAGAAAACGAAATGTCTTTTTAGCAACTGAAATCACCCGCGTGCGTTTAGAGGTCGTGCGCTTTTGTTTATTTATCCACATCATTGCGGCAAAATCAACAAACCGACCTGAATTTTTTATATAATACTCGCAAATGTATAAAAAATAAGCTGACATTGTTCAATTTGGCCAATTTTTAAATTAATATTGAAATTTTTCTGGGTAAAATTTATTCATTGTTAATAACAAATTAAACAATTTTATCAAACGACTATATCCATAAGCACAAGCCTAGAAAAAGTGTTTCTCTGCAAAAATCTACTTGATTCGTTAATTATTAACAGAAAAACAAGTTGATTATTGCGCTGTAATCTGATTTTGTCCGTTGATCGACGCGTTCACAGCGTTATCTTCTCTCCTGCTTGCTAGGGACAAGGAGGTCACGCGTAGAGGCAGTTCTGCAATCCGGTGCCTCAATTATTGGAATAGACACAAAATTAAAGGCTACAAGTCAAAAATAATAATAATGGAATTAAACTATATTTAATACAGCTGTTAAGTAGTAAAGTTCAAAACGGATTGGGTATGTTCTAGAGTCGCAAAAAGAAAATTGGATTTTGTACCCGACAAAGTTGTTTATCACCAAAAAGTTCGTCTAATATAAAATTAGAAAGATGTTTATCACCGGCAATCCAGATTTAATTTTTGGCTTATGATTTTACACGTACACACCTCCTTATTGACGTCGAGTTCAGAGTCTAAATCAATTTTTAATATTATTTTTTTACCGTTATTTTTTCCATCTCAAATTGAACGATTTTATTTTTGTTATATACGTTCCATCATATACGTGAATAAAAATAAATATAATTTTCTTTTGGCAATAACGAGGGCGTTTGTTTTCTTCACGGAATCTTTATTCCATAACACAATAACATGAAATAAGAAAATAATACAAAACATACAGAAAACGTTCAGTAACTCCATTGAAAATGCCGGGAAATAAAGTTTGTAAAATGATACACATGTTGGGAAAGATATATTGAAAAATATAAATCTTTTTTGGAAAGAATTCTATCCCTAACATGTTAAAATATAATTGCATATATTTTACTAAAAAATAAAAAATAAAAAAGGTATTATTTTTATAAGAAAAATCACTTTTTTAAAAAAGGCACCAGAGGAACAAATGGAAGTTAAGAAATAAAAATGTATAAATGTTATTGGTAGTTGTTAAGTGTGATGGAGATCAGCTGATCAAGAGAGTGACTAAACTTTTTAATTAATTTATAGATCAACTTATTATTCCGAGACAATAGAAATTTTCAAATAGCCCTTAGAAAATATCGAGCTAGGCACTAAAGTTAATGGGGTTGTGCTAAACATCATAAGATATGCAGATGATACCCTCATTATGTGCAATAATCTGGATGGTCTACAACAGCTAGTACAGAATTAGCGAGGCTAGACAAAATTTAGGTCTTAACATCAATGTCAGCAAAACCAAGTTCATGGTGTTTCTTCTTCTTCTTACGACGCCGTCTCCTCACAAAGGTTGGCAATCTATAAAGCTAAACGAACTTTAGAAACCGCTGCTCGAAAAATATCACTCGAAGCACATCCAAGCCACCAAAAGTGTCTGGTTTAGTGGCGATATATACCGAGTAACGTTTTCATATCCTTCAGCCAAGAATTCTGTCGTCTTTCGATCTCTCGTTTGCCCTTTATTTTGCCTTCAATAATTAAACATAGCAATTCATACTTTGGGCCCCTCATTATATCTCCGAAGTATTGAGTTTTTCTTATTTTTATAGTTGTAATAATTCCTTCATTTTGTTCATTCTTTCCAGTACTTCTGTGTTTATTTTCTGTACCCAGGAGATACGAATAAGGCGTCTATAAATGTACATTTCAGACAATTCCAGTCGTTTCTCTGAGCCAGGGTCAAAGGTCTAGCACTCACATCCATACAATAGCACTGAGAATATATACGCTCTCACCATTCTCATTCGGAGTTCGAGACTGAGACTTTTGCAATGGAAAAATTTAGTCATATTCATGTATGTTACTCGTTCCTGTTCAATTCGGGAATATATGTCCTTTCTTGGGTCCCGCTTGTCATTTATATTGGTTCCCAAATATTTAGCTGTGGAGACCTGTTCTACGGTATTGTCCCTGATTTCGAGGGATTCTGGTGGTAGATTTTTCTTTGTTATTACCATCTGTTTCGTTTTTCTTATATTCAGAGTTAATCCAAATCTTTCGCTGGCTGTTACAACTCGATTGATCAGTTGCTGGAGACCTTTAATATTATTTGCTAATAGAACAGTATCACCAGCATACTACACACAGTATGTTGTTTAGTGTACTCCCATTAAATGTTATTCCTTCAATAGGTTCATAGATGGCCTCATTAAACACAGAATCAGAATAAAGATTGAACAAAAGTGGTGAGAAAATGCATCCCTGTCTTACACCTTGGGTTATTTTTATGCTTTCGGACTGTTCCAGCCCAATCTTAACGTCCACTGATTGATCTTTGTCTATATTTGTTGTTTCTAGAATTTTTATGGTGTTTAGTCGAAATCAATACGAAGTTGCGAAATTGACACTTAACAATGAAATGAACGCCCTTCTTTGCAATGTCAATCAGAACGTTAAACTAGGACAGCGGATGGTCAAATGCAACATCTGTGCTGGTGTATCGGGTAGAGTGCTGGACCATAAAATTAAACACGTTCAATCGACTGGAGGCATTGGATACGTAGATTGACTGCTTCGAATACCGTGGACTGATTTGCTGACGAATGAGGAAGTCTTAAGAAGAGCAAGATCGGAAAGATTACTGATCACCACTATAAAATGTCGCAAAATTTCTTATCTACCTCCTCCAGTTAATTATGAAGGGAAAGATTGAAGGGAAGCGTGGAGGTAGAAAGCAGATATCCTGGTTGAAGAATTTTAGGGAATGGACAGGCATACAGAAACCTGGAGATCTCTTTAAATTGACTAAAGACAGAGAAGCACTCTCCATAGTGATCGCCAACGTCCAGGTGACCGGATATGGCACATAAAGAAGAAGAATAGAAACTATCTTATATTGACACTTTATAGAAAAAAGGTGACAGCAGTTGGGTTGAATGTGAATTGTTGACTTGGAGAGGATCAAAGCGTATTTCCAACAACTGCAAAAAGGAAATTGCAATTATTGGTAAAGTACATATAACACACATCCACCAAATCAAGGTATTATAATAAGAATGATAGTCACAATAAGTAATTTGGCCACCTGTTACGGATGTCTGATTTAAGATGGCCCCTAAAGATGTATCAATGGACGCAAAAGAAGATACCCAAGCGATAATTTGCCCATATATATAAAAGCATTTCCGTAAATTGTTGGTATATTAGCTGTTTTAAATCGTCCCTTGGACCTCCAGAAACAATTATTCGACTAAATACGACTTTTTTTAGAACCTTTTTTCATAGCTCAGTATGCAAATTTTTGCGAAAAAAAAGGAAAAACTCGCTAAATTGCCGTAAAAAGCGTAAAAAATCAATATATACCGTATTATAAGTTTATCCATGCGATTTATTGAAATTATTCATTGTGAATCCTGATAACGTTTTCCTCTTTTATATATTGACAATTTTTGCCTATTTTTTGCCCATTTTATATATTTTAGTCAAATTAACGTCCAGGTACACTTTTCTTATGTTCTTTGATCTGCTAACTTAATTTTTGTGAACCTTATTGATAATAGGATATCGTTTCCAAGTTATGGTCAGATTTTAGCCCCTTTTTGGTCAGAAATGGCAGTAAATTAAAAACGATATATTCAAAGATTTCGGAGGTTTATGAGAATAATTCTCTAAAATTGTATGAAGCTAACGAAACGATAAGCGACGACCTTGATCGTTTTACTGTTTACAGGTATAAGAAACATAAACAACAGTTTTTTTTTCTCCCGTGTTTGAAAATGGAATATACGAGGAACACACGTAAAGTTTTTATAACAGAAACAATGGATAGTGATGATTATACCTCAGTAGACTCGAAAAGAGGAGCAGTCGAAGAAAAAGAAGAGCCAATGGGATTATTCAAGAAGAGTAAAAAGCTGATAAGAACACTACAGAAAGAGAAAAAACGAAAGAGTAGATAAGATAGACAATTTGATAGAAATGATCAGAAAGCTAATGTCAGATATACAGGATATAAAAGAAGATCAGAAGAGATACCAACAAGAGTTGAAGGAACTAAAAAAAAAAAGGAGAGGAAAATGAGATAATTAGAGAAAGCCTGAGAAGTATGGATTTGAAGATGAGTAGACTGGAAAAAGACAACGTAAGGAATAATATTGTAATATCGGGAGTGAGATTTGAAGCGAATAGCCAACCAGATCTGAAAATAGGTGTAGAACATTTTACGGAGAGGAGTATGGACACAAAAGTACAGATTAAAGATGTGATAAAAATAGGAGCGACTATATACAAGATAGAACTTTGAAACATGAAAGATAAAGAAGCTGTAATGAAAAATAAAAACAAACTAAAAAGCCTAAAAGTACACATACATAAACAACGTTTTAACAAAACTGAACGAGAAATTCAAAGAAATTGAAGTGTATCAGAGGGAGAGAGAAAGAATGGAAAAAGGGTGAAAACAGGATATCAAAAAACCATAATCGAAGGAAGAGAATATTAATGGGACATTGAGGAAGAAAAACTGAAAGAACAAACAATGAATACTACGACCATAAAGTCAAAAAACTGAGAAAAAGGAGAGAGATAGGTAGATTGACGACGACCCTGGTAAAGATAAAGGATACGGAAGAGAAGACTAGTAAAATCAATACAAATAAGAAGATAATCAAAGAAATAGATAGGAAGAAAAAAATGGGAAATAATTATCGAGTTATTAGATTAAGAACACAGAATAATAGGAGTATAAGCGAAAAGAGGATGAACTGACAGAAGAACAACAAATGCACTATGTAGGAATCAACACAGAGACATAATACCGAAACAAGATACAGAACTCACACAACCAGAAGAAACTAATACAGAAGAAACAAAGAGGTAATCGGCAATTTAAACAGGATGGAAGGATATAGAAGGAAATATGGAACGGCACATATAGAATAACTCAACTCCACGGGCCTTACACTCCTAACCAAAGGGGTAGAAAGGCATAAGGAGCAAGAATAAGTAGAGTATTCAAAGATATTAATCTTACAGCCAATGTATATATATATATATATATATATATATATATATATATATATATATATATATATATATATATATATTGGCATGGGCAATAAGGTCCATTATATAAAAGAGCATTGATAAACTTATAATACGGTACATAATATATTGATTTTTGACGCTTTTTTACGGCAGTTTAGTGATTTTTTCCGCAAAAATTTGCATATTAAGCTGTAAAAAAAAGGTTCTTAAAAAAGTCGTGTTCAGTCGTGAATAATTGTTTCTGGAGGTCCAAGGAACGATTTAAATCTAGTCTAATGAGTGTCACTTTCAAAAAAAAAATATTTTTTTTTTAACCGCTAACATACCAACAATTTACGCAAATGCTCATATATGTATATAACACCACGTATAAGCTTTCTGTCTAATGCACCGATCAATTTTTGCTACCTAATGCAGATCTCATAAAATTCTGTAACAGTAACTATAGAAATGTGATAACAACAATTAAGTCAAAAACCTGATATAGCCGAGGTTAACAACATTTCAGAATAACTTGTGTACATACGTTCCTACAAACCTATTCTGTAAAATTAATTGTGGGCTTTCAATGGCACAAATTTAATTTACATTTTCAGTTAACAAGTTATAAAATAATTTACTTTTTATTTATACTTGCATTACGCTTTCTCGATTATATAGAAACATTCATGTGCCTAATGCAATATTCTAAGACAACAAATACATACTAACATCAACATGGGAGAATCCTCGCCCAACAGATCAAAACTGAAAGAACCTTTGAGGCATAGCTTCAATATGGCGCCTCAAATATCCTAAATGTTTAAACGATTTTATATTATCGTCAATTATGTTATGTTTGAGATCTCTTTCTGAGTGTACGTGGTGTGGTGCTGACGTTCATCGTTCATCAAGGGTTTAAGAATGGGCATTATTAATAATATTGTGAACTTGCTGTGAAAAAAATCCAGAATACATTACAATTCTTGACGAAATGAGACGCCGAATATTATATGAAGTGTGTAGGTTTCTTAAGACTTATCCTTTGATGGATTGGCCCTTCCAAAGACCATCTAGAGCACTCTTTACTACATATGAACTCTACTTTCTATAATTATGGTAAAGCAACATCACTTCATGAGGCTATAGCATGCAGTGAAGCTTCCAAAGTAGGCCCTTCCCTCACAAAATATCAATATGAGGTAAATATGTATTCGTTTTATAAGCCTTTCAACGTAACGAAGCCTCGCAAAATGTTTTCCTGTATCTTCTTCAATCGATTAAACAATGTATAAGTTGCAGTAAGTATGCATGATCGTGACAAGTAGTATACAAAATATCATTTTGAATTTTATATGAGTTTCTTAACGCTAATATTCGTCCATAAAAGCATTCATTTTATGGGTGATGTCTGAAGCTGCAAACTATAACACACACGTATTTTAATGTTCAATAAAAATATTTAAAGAGCTGTTAACTCGATAGAGTATCCAACGTCGGATCAGCAATATTTTTGCAAAAATATTGGAAAGTTTCAAGAAATACATAATTTTTCAATATGAATAGAAAATTATTTTGAGGAAATGGTAAGCTATACTTTTGTTGTTAAGTTATAAATTTCGTTCAATTCGTTATCAAATTACTATCACCTTTCTCACTAAATACAAATATACACTTTTTTCCTTATAATTGTAAGTAAACCCTTAAACTATATTTTATTCTTAAAAAAAAACTACAAACAATTAAAATTATTGTCTTCGGTACCTATCCGTTGGTCACCAGTCATCATGATACTCAAGTTTCCAAACCTTCACCATTCTGCGATGCCACATAGTTTTTTTTTCATACCAGAAACAATATCAAACGAATGCATTCGTGGTAATTTTCGCTCAATCTATACTTTATTTACTTTTCGAGATACAGTGGGGGGAACAGAGATTTTTGACCATTTTTAGTGTTCTGTACGGAACACTTATAAGATCACTTCACTTCGGTGTCTGTCTGTCTGTCTGTCTGCCTGTCTGTCTGTCTGCCTGTCTGCCCATCTGTCTGTTTGTCTGTCACAACCCGATTTTCTCCGAAACTATTTGTCATAGAAAGTTGAGATTTGGTACTAATATAGGAATTGATGGCCTCATCGGAGCCGTGTAATTTTGAAAGTTAAATTTTGACTTAATATAGAAAGTTGAAATTTGGTACAAATATAGGTATTGATAGCCCAATCAGAGCCGTGTAGTTTTAATACTTAAATTTTGACTTGACTTAAGGGATTAGTTTTGGAGGGTAAAATCTGAAGTAAAACAAAAAAAAAAACCCAAATATATATATATATATATATATATATATATATATATATATATATATATATATATATATATATATATATATATATATATATACATATATATAATCCATAATATCTATAAAATGCAACGTCTCTCTGTCTGTCCGTTAGTGCGCTTATCACTCGAGAACCACTTATCCGATGTATATGCTTTTTTTCAAAACACACATATGTTCTCTGGGCAGGTTGTAGGATATATTTTATTACGTTAGGTAACATAAGGAATAAGCGGTGACGATAAAAGTTGAACTTGCGCAATAAGTGTACCGTACGTTGATTGATTTTAAAACAAAAAAAAATTGTTACGGAGGTATAAAATAATCAGTGACTTAGCAAAACACACTCCAAATGAATTTTCAACAAAGTTTCTTTCAAATCTTTAGTGAAAACTGATGACCTTGAAATTTTCGTTTTTTTATATACCAGATAAATTATTAAAGGTGTGATATTTGTGATAACTCTCGTTAAATCTACACCCCGTGGAGAATATTCCAGAATTTTTTCAAAATTTTTCGATCAATGCTTTTCGAGATAAGGGGGGAAGCAGCGATTTTTCGCGATTTTTTAAAAATAATACAAAGAAAAGTGTGCGCAACTATTACATTATATATATATATATATATATATATATATATATATATATATATATATATTTAATCGTATTTTCACAAGCTTTCATTTGACACCACACTCGATGACCTACTAAAATTTTTTTTTTACTTCCGATTTCACCCCCCAAAACTAATCGCTTAAGTAGTTTCGGAGAAAATCAGACGGACAGATGAACAATGAAATGTTCCCAATATGTTCCGTACGGAACATTTATTAAAATTAAATAATAACCATAGGCGATATTACATTATATTTTGCGTTTTTGTTTTTTTTTTTAATTAAATAAATATACTATTATATTTATTTATTTACATTTTTGTTTATGTACCAAGCTGTTTTTCTAGGAAGAATTAAGAGCTGCAATAAATTTTGAGGATTTTTGCCGACGACTTGCAAATATTTATTTAAAGCAAATTTCTGCGCAGATTTGCGATAAGTTTACTTATTAATAAATAGCTGGAAACGTATATCAAAATGTACTTAATTATTTAAATTTTTAACACACGTATATTACCCATGATATTTAAAATTTATCGGTTAAAAAATTAAATTCCGTCACTTTGGAATTGTATGTAGATTAAAAAGGTCTCTCAGACAGCGCTATACTCGACCTATACGAAATCAATGGTATTTATAAATTCAGAATTGATTAGATGTAGTGATACTCAAAATTTTGTTTAAAGCGAATTAAGTCTTGAAATCAGAAGTAGGTAGCATCTTTGATTGTATTAGCCGATACTTGTTGGAAATTCATAATAAAATTATATAAAAACAACACTATGTTTTAATTTCCAATATATTTAAAGTCACTTGACAATTGTTTCACCATACAATGGCTTCTTCAGAAGTAAACTGACTGATTTACTTCTGAAGAAGCCATTGTATGGTGAAACAATTGTCAAGTGACTTTAAATATATTGGAAATTAAAACATAGTGTTGTTTTTATATAGAAGTAGGTAGTTTTGACTGTCGGTCGGTAGCATTGGCTAAAGATCTTTTAGGGAAGCCTGTGTAACTTATGGAGCTGAAAACTGTTAAGAGCCCAGAGGTTTCCAAATTATATACTACAATATTCAAAAATATGTTAGAGTAAAAAAGTAAAATAAAACACAAATTTAATAATAAAATATTAATTTAGTTAGCCAAATCTATTTGATCCTGTTTAAAGTAATAATGTCCCACTGCAACACACTTATATCAGCAGCCAGTGGATTCACTTTTATAGCTATTATAGATTCAAAATGGTTCGTAATTTCAGCTGAGGGAACAGGAAAAATTCATTCTATGCCATAACTGATAAATACGATGCTTTTGGAACGGTCATTTTATTGTAAAAAGTTGCGAATAATTGTCGGATCGGGTGGTGGTTCGTTATCGTAATGCTAGATTCGTGAATTTTTCTACCAAAATTCAAACTTTTTTTTACGAGGTGACTAAACATTACATAATGCTCCAATAACACTTCTGATTAACCATTTGGCTAGTTGGAAGGATCTCTTTACACACAACACCACGATAAGCAAAAAAAAACATTTAACACAATTTTAATTTTTGATCGATTTTAACGTCGTATTTTCTGTTCTGGTTCACCATTTAATATTCTGTTGATTATTGCTCTGTTTCCGGGTCGTATGAATAGATCTACGTCTCATCGCCAATAATTATGCATTTCAAACTGATCCTAAGAAAACACCTCTTTACCGACCTCAACCTTACTATATTTTTCAAAAAAATTCAGTTGTTGTGAAACACGAAGGATACATGATAGATGCTCAAATCGTTTTTCAAAACCACTTGTATATATCCAGTTGATATTTCAGTGAGGCCTACAAGACCTCTAATACTTAAATTGCGATTAATGAATACAAGATTCTTAATTTTGTTGATGTTTTCTTCGATGGTTGCAGTGGATGGTGTTCCAAAACGCAGATCGTCTTCAGTTGCTAAACATACTAAGATCGCCAACAAGAAATTTTAACTATTGCAAGACAGCATGAAGTGTGAAGTACATAAACCTTTGGTGAATTTTTTTAGGAATAAACAATTTCTCCAACAAGAGAAGAATAGCTGTAAAGGAATTGCATTTAAATTAAAAAAAAATTGAAATGACTGTGTTATTCTTATAGTATGGGATAACTCTCTACAATATTATCACTTGGGTTATTACTTCTGCGCGTCTGCTATTGTTTACTTAACACTCTCTAGAAAAACATACAGTTTTATTAACTCTTTTGGACACATTTTACATGCGGCAGAAGAGCCAATGAATGAAATTTGTATATGTAAGGGCCACAACTTTAGCTGCCCCACTGATATTCCTAAGTTATGCTTAATTATTTTTCAGATAACTCGAACTATAAATAAAAAGTTTATCCAGTTTCCATACAAGAAAAAGAATCAATACCAAACAATATCAACACGAGAGTTTTAATCTAAATACTACCCAGTATACTCGTTAATTTTCAATGCTTAATTATTGTCAACCCACTAAACCAACAAAGTATTTTAATCACCCCTATAAATTGCAAAAGTTAAATACCAGCAGGGTTGCAGAGTTATTCAATGTCCTAAAATATTGTCCTTTTATTTTCCCCATTATCCTTTATAGTCTAAGGGCTGTCTCATTTTTGTATTTTGTTATTTTTAGACATAAAAAAAAAGTGCTTTCTATTTAAATCAGAAGAATTGAAAGAGTAGGATTATTATTGTTAATAGAACGGTGTACAAAAGACTGCCATATTGTCGCTATTTTTAATTTAGACTTACATTTATGACGTCAATGATCCGTGCGTTTCAGTGTGCATGTTTTCAAAGGGTTGTATGAGTACATACAATAAAGTTAACATATATTATTAAAACTTATAGACGACATTAACTAATACTGGAAAATTAACTGTTTTATAATGATCTATTTATATATGATGTAGCAGAACAGTAATGAGTCTGGAGAGCGCCAAAGAAAGTACACACAGTACAAGTGGGAATTTTCCTGAGATGCTACAGGCTTTTTTAAAGCTTTTCTAGTGAAGCTGTGAGGTGCTTTTTGAAAATCGAAATAATATTGAGCAACGTTATGCTTTCAAATTTTCTGTTAAGCTTGGCGATTTCGTTACTGTGAGTTACGGAAAATGACCAAGAACTTATGGGAAGCATTCTTTATTCAGGGCAAAAGTATTTAGATTTCACAAGATCTTTTTAGAGGACTGAGAAAAAGTGAAAGACCTTCAGCTTCAAAAACTGAATCCCTGTAATGTCAAATCGTTCACTGATGTTGAGAATCATCAATTGTCAGTTAACTTTAAAGCAATTTACCGACCATCCGTTTTTAAGATAAGATTTGGACATAAGAAAAGTATGTGCCATGATTTTTGCGCTGCCGTAGAAAAGAGCCAGAAGTATTCCTTCAGTAATCCGCGATCTTTATTATTTTTGTTGAGTCTGGAGATCGTCCACAAGGCATTTGTACCTCCGGGAACGACCGGCAATCAGACTTTCCTGCGGGAAGTCCTTGAAACACTCGAAAAGAGAGTATCACTTTACACGCACTTGAGTGCTGTCCTTGACAACTTCCCATGTCACATGGCAGCTCTATCTATGATTTTTGGGTAAAAAATATTCCTGGGATTCGTCAACGCACCTATTCGTCACATCTCAGCCCCCGTGATTTATTTTTATGTCACCGGCCGGAGTACCATTTTAAAGAGATTTAAATGATATGTAGAAGAGCGTAACCGTACACTTTAAGTATTATTTCAGAAAAAACCTTCTAACATTGCTACGAAAAATGAAAATAAAGCCTGCGTCGTTGTTTAGGTGCCCAAGGAAACTACTTTGAAGCTGATTACTTTGATTTCTAAAGAAGATAAACGATGTTATTAGAAAAAGTTAGCCTCATTAATTTTCAGTCCAACCACGTATATTCTGAACTTTAAAATAACACAACACGCAAGAAATTAAAAAACGAACAAAATTTTGCGGGAGAAATAACTCTTGGACTATTACGATCCAAGTTTACCCTGCATTAAAAATAACCCAGCAGGAGTTTTATATGACTTAGCTAAAACATTTTTAAGTAGCCCTAGTGTTCTGACTGCAGTATTATGGGATTTAATGGGACATTAGGGTTGTCCTACTATAAACTGAAGTAGAGGTAAATTGGGAGTTATATTCTTTATGATTTCGCTAGGTAATGTCGATGTACAGTGTGTGCAAATGAGTTTAAATTCAGGTTAATTTTTCTGTGAAAGTAGCATTCGGATCCCAAAAGTTATAAAGTACTCTTAGGTGCTACTTTTTATCCTGCTTGGATAATTTTAAAACAAGGGAAATAAAAATGAGAGAGCATGAAAATCATTTCCGCTGGTTCTAATTTTATTCAAGCCAAGTGATCAATGTTACTCACAGAACCAAGATTTAGCAGAACCAGTTTTCCAATACACCTTCATAAAAGAAAAATGTTGATTCTTTAAAAAAAGTACCGTTACAATTCTTGTTCGAACCGCAGGCTGAGCCAATACGTATTTGGTGGGATAAAAAAGTAACAAATTAAAATTCTGCAAGCTAAGTGCAAACCTTACTAACTCATAAATGCTTAAACTTGATAAACAATTGTCTGTTGGAACTTTTCGGGAGGTACGGGTCCGCCAAAAAAAAAACAGAATACGAAATGATAAATTACAACTAGAATGAAGACGGCAGAAACAGCCATTGATAGAATAGAATTAAAGCAACTCAAGTGGTTTGGTCACCCATTAAGAATCTCCGATTCAAGATAACCAAGAAAGATACATGCCTGATACTTCCTACTTAAAAGAAAACTCAACATTATAAATTCATTGTTACAAGAACAGAATATTTCATATGGAGTACTTGTTCAAGTTAAGGGCATATACCTAGTCACGAAGGCGAAAAAAAGCGTTTTTTAGGATTTTTCTTGTTGCGAAACTATTCAGTATATAAATCAGATTTTTATTTTATCTAATAATACATAACTTAAAATACAAAATTTTAATTAAAAAAAAAAAAATAGGGCGCTGTACCCATTTCCCTGCGATCCGCTTTTTTAAATAGTGTTGGAATGTGCACGATTACTGAGAGCTGAATAATCTGAAATCAAAATTTCCAAAGATATTAGTTTACCAGAGGATTAATCTTGTCTTTGAACGAAGGATTTAAAAAAAAATCATCAAATGGCATTTGTTTAAGCAAAAAAGTGAAAAAATTACGTTACCGCGTTTTACATTTTTGCTAATTAAAAATAAAGTTTTTGATAAAATCAAAATTCCTTTGTTCAAAGACAAGATTGATCCTCTAGTAAACTAATTTCTTTGGAATATTTGATTTCAGATGATCCAGCTCCCAGTAATCGTGCACACCGTAATACTCCTTAAAAAAGGGTCGCAGTGCAATGGGTACAGCGCCGCCTTTTTTACTTATTTTTTTAAATTAAAATTTGACAAATTGTATTTTAAGCTATGTACTATTATAAAAAATAAAAGCCCAATACAATAAAACTACTTAATTACTTTGTTAGCTGTCACTAAATATATTTGTAAAGATTTTACAATTGCATTATCGCGATTTTGTAGTACAACTACATTGTCAAACGCTTAACTAAGACTAAAACAAATTTTTGGTATTTTATGTTTATATGATGAACAGATGTGGGTCTATTATATGTTAAAAAAGTTTTGTTCAAACTTTTTTAACATATAATATAATAGACCCACATCTGTTCATCATATAAACATAAAATACCAAAAATCTGTTTTAGTCTTAGTTAAGCGTTTGAAAATGTAGTTGTACTACGAAATCGCGATAACGCAATTGTAAAATCTTTACAAATATATTTAGTGACAGTTAACAAAGTAATTAAGTAGTTTTATTATTAAAATGTACTGTCACAAAGTAACGGACCACTCAATCAAAAACCCAATAGTTTCGCTAAAAAAAATACTTTTAAAACGCATTTTTTCGGCTCCATGACTAGGTGTATGCCCTTGTGAAGTTAATTTAACACGAAGAATCAAAATTATTTTAATTATTTTGTAAAAAAAGATAACATAGAAAATCAATATGGATATCTATATATTTTCTGCTAAAATAATCGCGCATGCTCGAAATTCACTTAGATGGGTAATAATACCCCAAAATTTTTTAACGGATATTTGGTTGCGGTAAACGTAACATCCAATTAAAAGTTGAAAGTAAATATAATTTTATTTTCGATATGCCTTTTATATATGAGCATTTATTAAATATTTTCAAAGGTATTTCCATTTATAACGGTAGAATTTTGCAACAGATAATTTTAGGGCCAAATGACCACTCCAAATACTGCCAACAATTTAGATTTAGAATTGTCAAATTCAGCCGATAATTCGTTAAATAATGGTAATTCTTTTTTGAAAGTATAAACCAAATAAAAATAAAATCGTGCACCAAATAGCTTTATTTAAAATATACTCTAAAATATGTTTTTATTTAGTTTTTTTTTTACGCATTTTAGTGCAAATTTTGACATGAGTTTTTTTTAGTATTCCGTACGGAACACTTATGGGATGACTTCGGTGTCCGTCTGTCTGACTGTCATACCCGATTTTTTGGCACAAATATAGAGATTGATGGCTCAATCAGAGCCGTGTAGCTTAAAAGTTAAATTTTGACCTAAGGGGTTGGTTTTGGATGGTGAAATCGGAAGTGGGAAAAAAATTTTCTCTAATGTCATCGAGTAGGGTGTCAAATGAAAGCTTGTGAAAACACAAATTCAAAAGTATATATAATGTAATACTTGCGCACACTTTTCTTTGTATTATTTTAAAAACATTAGCAGAATTCGTTGCCCCCTATCTCGAAAAGTACCGATCAAAAAATTTTGAAAAAACTGTGGAACAGTCTTCATAAAGTGTAGATTGAACGAAAATTATGAGTGCACTAAGTTTGATAATTTATCTGGTATAATAAGAAAGCTATAGAAACTACGTTCCTTGACAAATAGTGGAGGTTTTGTTAATTTACTGTTCAGTATGCCCGCCCGTCGCTCCTTTTTTGAGACAAAAGAATTTTATTTCATTTGTTTATAATTAAACAAATATTTATATAGTAAATATTTGTTTTACACTTTTATTACTAGATTCTAGATTGATCTAGATTTATATGTTGGATATTAAGTAGCTAAGATGCTATAACTATATACATTATTGACTAAAAAAACCGGTCAAGTGCAAGTTGAACTTGCACAATTAGTGTTCCGTACGATTGTTTTTAAAATAGGTTGTTAGGGTGGTATAAAATGATCAGTGACTTCACAAAACACACCCCAAATGAGTTTTCAATAAAGTTTGCTTCCAAGCTTTACTGAAAACTGGTGACCTTGAAATTTTGGTTTTTTTCTATACCAGATAAATTATTAAAGGTAATGATAATTTTCGTTCAATCTATACCCCGTGGAGAATATTCCAGGGTTTTTTCAAAATTTTTTTGATCAGTACTTTTCGAGATAAGGTAGGGGACAGCGATTTTTCACGATTTTTTAAAAGTAATACGAAGAAACGTGTGCGCAAGTATTACATTATATATACATATATATATATATATATATATATATATATATATATATATATATATATATAATATATATATATATATATATATATATATATATATATATATATATATATATATATATATATATATATATATATATTTTACTCGTGTTTTCACAAGCTTTCATTTGACACCACACTCGATGACCTAGTAAAAAAATTTTTTTTCACTTCCGATTTCACCCCTCAAAACGAATCCCTTAAGTCAAAATTTATGTTACGGTGATATAAAATGATCAGTGACTTCACAAAACACACCCCAAATAAGGTTTTCAACAAAGTTTATTTCCAATCTTTACTGAAAATTGATGACCTTGAAATTTCTGTTTTCTTTATATACCAGATAAATTATTACAGATAATGCACTCGTGATAATTTTCGTTCAATCTACACCCCGTGGAGAATATTCCAGAATTTTTTCAAAATTTTTTGATAAGTACTTTCCGAGATAAGTCGGTGGACAGCGATTTTTCGCGACTTTTTAAAAATAATACAAAGAAAAGTGCGTGCAAGTATTACATCATATATATATATATTTTTTACTCGTGTTTTCACAAGCCTTCATTTGACAACACACTCGATTACCTAGTAAAAAAATTTTTTTTTCACTTCCGATTTCACCCCCCAAAACTAACCCCTTAAGTCAAAATTTAACTTTCAAAACTATATGGCTCTGATGAGGCCATCAATTCCTATATTACTACCAAATTTCAACTTTCTCTGACAAATAGTTTCATAGAAAATCGGGTGTGACAGACGGACAGACAGACGGACAGACGGACAGACAGACCGAAGTGATCTTATAAGTGTTCCGTACGGAACACTAAAAACACGTGAAAAAACTTATTGGATCTTAAAATATATATGCATACATTCCAGGGACCTATTTAACTTAGCCTAGGTAGGGATTTTATTTTATTTTAAAGGCAACCACGGTACGGACGACTAATTGTTCAAGTCCAACTTGCACATGATCAGTTATTTGAAAGTATAAACCATATTTATGCTTAAAGTCGTGCACAAAATATCTTGATTTAAAATATTTGAACGTGTTATTCTAATTTATTACTAAAATATGTTTTTATTTAGTTTTTTCTACGCATTTTAGTGCAAATTTTCCCGTGAATTATTTTTTTATTTGTGTTAGTGCTGTTTAAGTAAATATTTTGACATTTTCAAGTCGTAAACTTTTCCACAGCTTCTACGTAATAAACGCTAATAATGTTTTATAATAATTCAATGGAATAAATCTAACAAATAATTTTCTAAAACGGACTAAAATAAAGCTGTTATATTAGCATAGTATTTACGTCATCTCTCGTATTCTTATTGTCATGCACTGGAGAAATTTTAAAGCTCTATTTGACAATTTGATTTGAAGATTAGGTAATTTGGGACATGCACAATTGGAAACTTAGTATTTTAGCATAACCAAAAATGTATTTGAAAGGAACAGTTTTTATTAAATCCTGACAAATTGAATTGTGCTTATCGAAACCATTTTTAAAAGACGTGTAATTCAAGTGAGATTAGCTACAAATGAAAGTTATAAAAATAATAATAATATTTATTTAGCTTAAAAGCTGTTTATCATAATATTATTAATACAGACCATCTATATATGTACACATTTATGTAATAAACAATTTAAAATAACCTAGATTGTACAGGGTGTCCCAAAAACCAACATAGTCCCATCGAGGACTGATAGACCAGCTTATAACTCACCAGTGTATGTAAATATAATCTTAATAAAAAACCGTTAGATTTCGAGATATTGACACCTATATGAATTTCATGAAAATTTACACCTTAGATTAGTTTATCGAGTGCCACAACTACAAATTTCCATATTATTGTTACGTAATCCTGAATAACCCTGTTGTTGATCACAGTTCAAAATAAAATTAATTATGCTAAGTATGGTGTAAAGAACATTTTTGCAAGTATCATGAGTAAAAACATTTTAATTAGCTAACCTGGCCAGTTATTTAAAAGAATTCCTAATTTAGTGTATTACTTTTAAGTACCAGGCCAGGTTCGCTTCGTTCATTTTTTTTTAGAGTGGGAAGTTAGTTAATTAAAATGTTTTTACTCATAATACTTGCAAAAAGGTTTTTTTCCCCAAGAGCTTAATACAATTAGTTTTTATTTTGAACTGTGATCAACAACAGGGTTATTCAGGAGTACGTAACCATAATTAGAATTGTAGAATTTGTAGTTGTGGCACTCGATCTACTGATCTAAGATGTATTCATATCGGTTATGTAGTTTAAAAGTTATCTTGATGAGAGTCATTTGATTTCTGAAGTCGCATTTTTTCCTTTTTTAATTTTTTGACAGCACTACTTATGAGAAACCTACCCACTTTACTTAATTCACTGGCCGTTCTTAACAAAATAGAAGGAAATGAAATCAATATTATATAAGAATATCTTCTTTTCTCTTAACCTTCAAAAGTTAGTACGTACTTGCTTACAAAATAAAATATAATTAGCAAAAGAAACCTTCGCTGATGTCACTCTAAACTAAAAATGCAACAATATGTAAATAATACGAAATATAATATGTAAACACACAAAATAAAGGAAAATTTTAAATTTGTGAAGTAACTTATTAAATAAAACTTGTGGAAAATCCTCGAAAATTAATTAGGAGAGCATCTAACACAAATTTATTTGGTACTTACGAAGAAAGAAACGACTATATAATATATATATATATATATATATATATATATATATATATATATATATATATATATATATATATATATATATATATATATATATATATATATATATATATATTCATGATTAAATTAAAGTGAGCCCAATTTTCGCAGACTTCAGGATATTTTTTTTAATTTGTGGGTTTACGTATTATATTTTGTGTGTTAAGTGTTAGTCACATATTGCTTACCCATCTTGCATTTTCCGTTTAGAGTGACAACCATGAATATTTATTTTGATAATTATATTTTATAAGCAAGAAGGTAGTAATTACTACTTTTTACAATTAAAAGTAGATATCATTTTGCACTATATATTACCTTCTTGATGTCGGTTTAATTTTTTTTAAATATATTTTACTTAATATATTCTCTGAATTTTGAGTTTTTAAAAGAAGATTTTAAGCATCTTAAAAGATCAATAAAAAAAAACCGGCCAAGTGCAAGTTGGACTTGCGCAATTAGTGTTCCGTACGGTGATCGCTTTTGAAATATAAAATTTTGTTACGGAGGTATAAAGTGATCAATGACTTCACAAAACACAACCTAAATGAGTTTTCAACAAAGTTTGTTTCCTATCTTTGTTGAATACTCATGACCTAGAAAAATTTGTTTTTTTTATATACCAGATAAATTATCAGAAGTAACGCAATCGTGATAATTTTCGTTCAATCTACACTTTATGGAGAATATTCTAGAATTTTTCAAAATTTCTTGATCAGTACTTTTCGAGATAAGCCGCCCCCCCCCCTCCGAACAGCACTAGTATTACATCATATATATTTTTGAACGTGTTTTCACAAGTTTTCCCCACTCGATGATCTGGTCACTTTTTTTTCACTTTCGATTTCATCAACACTAACCCCTTAAGTCAAAATTTAACGTTTAATACTATACGGTTCCGATTGTGCCCTCAATTCCTGTAGTTGTGCCAAATTTCAACTATCTATGTCAAATAAATTCAGGGAAATAAAGATGTGACAGACGGACAGATAGGCGGGCACCGAAGTGATCCCATAAGTGTTCCGTACGGAACACTAAAAATACTGAAGGTGTTTAATGTTGTATTCGACAGAGTCAGACCCTTTAGCCCAGTGATTATAAATATCCCTTAAAATATGTATGCGTTTTACAAATACAAGTAGCCTAGAATAAATAATTTAAATTTTGATATTCTTACTATTCACATTTTATTGATATACATTCAGCCTCTAACTTATTTTAAAAGCTCTGTTATATTCAATATTTGCAGTATATATACTACACGTCAGATCGGGGTATATAAAACATAATATTCAAGTAAATAAATGTATTTTCATCGCCTGTAGATAGTTAGTTAGGTGAATGCGTAACACGCACATTGTGGTCTGCTGCACCGGATAATTGCAATATAACAGCAATTTTAGAAAGTGCATTAACCTGTCACGACTCAGAAGTTCGTCTCCATGTCAATTTGAAGACTCTTAGTCAGCGTCAAGGTCTTCGTTTAGATATTTTAAGTCTTGGAAAAAAGCAAAAGAACAGGTCTCGCTTATTACGTCACAAAATAAAATCTAAAGCCCAGTCTAGATTGCACGTTATTACGTTTAGGCGGATTGCTTAGCAACGCGTACGAATTTTAGCTACAATACTGTACAACTTTAGTTTTTATTTAGAACTGATGTATTTGAAAAAAACCTTTTTTGATCTAAAACAATCCTATAAAAGTATACAAGATGTACAAAAAATATAAGATTTGATCAACTAAAATAAAAAAATAACTTTAATTGAAGTTTAGGGTATATATACTACTCTATAACTGATATATCTCTGTAGTAAAATCATTTGAAGAAAAGTATTGTAAATAGCGCCTTTCGATAATAACATGTAAAACTCACTTAAACAGATCTCAAATTTTTAATACAAGCGTATCGCCGTTCCGGTCTGTGTGACGGTGAAGTGAAAACCGATACCTTTTTACTCTTGCAATCAGTTGAATATTTTATTATTTGCATGCTTCAAAATAAGTAAGAAAAAACGTGTTTCTTTCATTATAAAAATACATTAAAAGCATCAGATATAAGTTATTTCTATATCATAAAAAGAACATAACAATATTACTGTTTTTATTTAATTAACTAAATCGTAATAAGAACTAATTGAAACCAATCTTCGGCGACATTAATAAAACACTTTTTTTGCATTACCAATTTGCAATATTTCATGAAAAAATAATCGTGTCTCTTTCTTCAACTCGCTTTTAAAATTCCTTCATTTAGCCATTTCAGTGTTAATCTCAGCTGGGCTAATGGCGGCGTATTACTTTTTTAAATTACATAGCTGAGTTATTTATAATATTTTCAGATATATTCAAGTTTAATAAAAATAAATGCGTCTCTAATTGGAGAGTCACCGATTTTAATGTACAATTTCTAGAATTTTACAATTTTCGTTTTTTGACAAATGCATATACGTCTATTTATATCGGTGAAAATAAATTGTTTTTAAAAGTACTCAATATTTACACAGATAATATTTCAAATAATAGTGTACATTGCAGTTATTGATTAATTTCCATTAAATAATTAGATAAGAATTATAAATCATTTAAGATATCATTTATAAATGGCAAGAGTGGCAGATTATAAAAAAATTGTACTCTCAAGGATACTCTGATTATCTAACATTACAGACAAGATTCTATAAATACAATAATCATTTTAGGTTTTAACTTTATCTTTTATTTTAAATTAAAAACATAAATTTCCCCACGGGCTGAGTAGTTCACAACAGCACAAAGCTCTAAGTTATGTCCACTTTCAAGATAGACCTGAAAAGACTCTACTTTTTATTAGTAAAATTAAGAGCTTTTAAAATATTATATTCCCATATATAAGTCCAGATTTCTTTGGCTTTTCAATATTTATTTATTATTATTATTCTGAAAGTTGAACAAATTATTTACGCCGTTTCAGTCGCATTTTCTGAATTTGAAATGTAGTGCCTTAAATAGTGCTTGTCGAACGACGAACTTTCGTCACACAATTGTGATTTTGCTTCTTGGGATTTGGTATTTCCCACACATAAAACTGGAGGAAATTAGCTTGAATTTGAAACTGATTTTGAATATATTTATTCTAATGAATTTGAAAATATTTAATTTAAAGTCACCGAATTAATTTATTCACCAAACATATTCATACAGCTTGATTATATTTATTTTCTTTTTTAAGAAAACCCCACAAATTATTAACACCCGATTGACTATTGATAATTTGTCGTTATTCTAGACGATTTCATTTTACTTATCCATTTTTATTCTTTGACGCGACTTTAACTTTCACAACAGTTAAATCAACTGGAACTCAATAATAAAATTATATTCCTCATACGTTTGAGTGATATATTATGCTTTCAAGGCATCAATAACTACATAACCTATTTGAAATTCTAGAACGTTTCCGACAGTATTCACTGTAAATCCACCTTTAGATTCCGTATCAATAGGTAGGTTACACCTATGATTTTCAACGGCTCGCCGAGCAGATGTGAATGTGTAAAGTTATTTCTGTCCCTTCTACTAGGTTCTATATAAAATCGTTCGATACTTTTTCGACCAATCAGGATCGAGCATTCGTGGGCTCGACCACGCTATACAGTCCACGTCATTCATTACGAAGCCTTCACCTTTTTATTGTTTGTTCGCCGGTCTCGGTTGGAGTACAGCGGTACCCAAACAATCTTTATATTGTAGTATATATATATATATTATATATATATATATATTATATATACAGTCATATATATATATATATATATTATATATATATATATATATATATATATATATATATATATATATATATATATATATATATATATATATATATATATATAATCAAACTATTTTTGTAATTTTGGAAAACATTACTTTTATTAATAATTTTTCAATTCGATACCTAACAGTGCTTGCTGCTCGTTTTCAGGCTCTCTAAATAAGAAATAATGTACCAAAAATATTGGTTACATAAACATCATTCTAAGCAATATATGGCTATATATCAATAACATAAAAATAAACGCGTTGGTTCCGCAATTTGATACAATAAATAAACAGTAACTCAAGTATATTTTAATTTACGTAATGTAAACAAGCCTGCCTGAAAGCAAATAATAATCTATATTCTACTTCTTATGTGACGTATTCTCAGCTATCCTGCATATTCTAAAATTCTTTTCAACCAGGCCAGGAACGGGTTTTTTTTTTTCCATACAGTAAATGCTAACAGCTAACATCTCAGAAAAAAAATTATTTCGAACTCTGCATTATACTCGTTTAAAGTACAGATAATCTCTTCATTCGACGAAACTGAGGTTAAAAAAGAGGTGGGAAACTATTTCAAAACCCCGCTCGTGCCGTTGCGTAATAAGAGCCAGTCGTCACACAACACTTTTCCGAATAGTCAATTATAATAATACCCTGTGAGTCTCAAAAATCAGTCGCCATCACTATTCCCGCTGATAAAACTGTTTTCGTTTTTTTCGTTGCATTTTCGCTTTTGCCAATCCACTGTGTTTACTGCCGTTTTGACTCCAGGATATAATGGTGGATCCACGTTTCGTCTACAGTCACACAACGCCAGAAATCCTTCGGGTTACTCAGCAACTTTGCCAATTACGAATTTGAAATTTTCCTTCCATCACGATGCTATCAATTTTAGCGACCATTTAGAAGAAACCTCAGTCGGTGGTGGTACAGAGCCCCCATGAACGTCCTTCAGTTCATTTTCTATATGGGCGCAGTCCAATTTTCTCCGAAACTATTTGTCATAGAAAGTCGAAATTTGGTAATAATTTTTTTAATGTAGTTTTAAAAATGTAAGGGGTTAGTTTTTTCACCTAGGTAATACTCGGCTTCATCCATTTTTTTTTACGTCGAAAATGTGTAACACCGGTCACTTACGATAGCTACCAACAAACAGTAAAATTGCGCGTGTGCATCTGTTTGAAAAGTTGAACACAACGGTTTTTTTTAAATAAAAATGTGTTACATAAGAATCACGCCTACCTTAATAGTGCCAACAAAAATTGCCGCGTTAACTGTTACAAGAATTCGCAATAGTTTACAAAATTAGTTTTTACGTAGAAATTTACCATCACCCTTCCTCGTAAGTATGAAAAGCAGTATCCTCCTTACAAACACAGTAGGATGGTTACTTCGTTTAACTCTGTCATAACGAGCAGAGCTATAGTAGCTATAGGTACTTTAAGATTTTTTTGTATTTGAAATTACTGAGCTTTGAACCCATTTTTGGAGGTGTATTATATACGTTTATCATTAAGCACATTACAAACTTATTTATGCATATTAAATTAATTCAATTTTTCATAATATATTACAGAATTTTTTCTTTTATTCTATTATCTACCACTAAAAAAATATTTATTTCATATTTCCCTGGATCTAATTTCTCAGCCATGCCCTTTTTTACCAATATATTTTTTATTTATAGTTGATTTTATGGCTGTCTAGCTTTTTCGGAAAAATTATGGTAATATAGGCCACCATTCAATTTTTTGCTCAATTTGTTGTATGGGCGAGGCAGGAATATAAGATATTTCTGAAGTATATGCGATTAATTATGTTTTTTAGATATTTTTTAAATTTTATTAAGCAAATTACCTTAGAATAAACAAAAAATTAAGTACTTTTTAAATCCGTTCAATAATTTTAAGCGAAATTAAATCGTCTAAATATAAATCATCCATGGTTTACATACACAAACACAAATTGAATAGAAAACCCAAAATTGAATTATTAATATTTTCTTAGTTCTCGACTTTACAGTAAATAGCATTTGTGACTGTTAACTTCGAATGTAATTTCAAAAAGAACGTAACCGTTTTGATCTTTGAATTATATATGTACACTAATGGAGAGATACGAAAGTTCTAAGAATACTTAAACTTCAAAAAATAACTCTTAAAACTGACTAAATTTTCAATGATGGAACGAAAACCTTTATGATACACGAAGTATATTTACGCTTCGAGATTACTACATTAAATGAGCCTGGAGCCGCACAAACCAAGTATTGATATGTGATTATTGTTCATCAGACCGTGGCGGCCCGTAGAAGTTACTTGCTTGCGGTGCAGAAGGTCTCGGGTTCCAATCCCGGCAGGCCAGGATACTTATTTATTAATTTATTTAAGTATATTTGGCCTGGTCACGTACATAGTTAGTAGTTGTTTGCAGAAATGCAATAATATCCGTTTAGCAGCACTATCGCGTTGTCGTTATCCTTAAGGTATACAAAAAAGGGTAAAATTCCTATTCAGACAGGGAGATGAACAATAAAAAAAAAAAATAACCGGCCAAGTACAGGTCGGACTTGCGCAATTAGTGTTCCATACATTGATTGCTTTTAAAATAAAAAATTTTGTTATAGAGGCATAAACGCCAAAATGAGTTTTTAACAAAGTTTGTTTCCCATTTTTGTTGAAAGCTGAAGAGCTTGAAATTTTTGTTTTTTTTTTATATACCAGAGACATTATTGAAGGTTGATGGTAATTTTCGTTCAATCTACACCCTGTGATGAATATCCTAGATTTTTTTTTAATTTTTTGATCAATACTTTTCGAGATAATGGAGAGGAACAGCAATTTTTGGCAAATTTTTAAAAAATAATACAAAGAAAAGTGTGCGCAAGTATTACATTATATATACTCGTGTTTTCACAAGCTTTCATTTGACACCCCACTCGATGACCTGATAGAAAATTTTTTTTTCACTTCCGATTTCACCCCCCAAAACTAACCCTTCAAGTCAAAATTTAACTTTCAAAACTACACGGCTCTGATGAGACCATCAAAATTAGTGCCAAATTTCAACTTTCTGTGTCAAATAATTTTGGAGAAAATCGGGTTTGACAGACAGACAGACGGAAGGACAGACACCGAAGTGATCTTATAAATGTTCCGAAGTGTTCCGTACGGAACACTAAAAAAAAAGACCGTTGCCCAGTGTAATAATCAGTTTCCATGTATGATAGACGCCGTAATCTGTATTTCTATTAATATTATTAGAGTGTAAAATTCAATTAATTCTCTTTGGAATATAGAAACGGCAACTGATACAAGCTGTTTGGTTACTCTTTCATTGATGATCTATCCTATAAAGTGTTAATGTAAAATTTATGTTCCTTAATGGTAGTGGATATTAATATTCGAGTTTTTGCCACATCGACGGTACCACACGAACCGAAAATGTAAACACATGTAGATTGTAAAGGGATTAGTAAAGGGATTAGTAATCGCCAATATGTCTCAATGTTCTTACAGGTGTTAAAAATGGTACAAATGTTAAATTTTATAAGTAATTTTGTCTCCTGTAATACGGTGTATGTACGGTAAAACAATCTTCTAGAGTTCGATTTTTAAACTAGTTGAAAGACCTTCAGTATAATGTACATTGCTGGCACTGGTTATTGACAGAGCTTTGAGTTGAGGCTATATCGATACCAAGACTGTCATTGTTACTCTACAAAAACACACAAACATTTATCACATAACTACACTAAACACTTTATTTCTGTACTCGACGTGCGTTTCGCTAACCATGTTAGCATCATCAGGAGCGATAGATATATATATATATATATATATATATATATATATATATATATATATATATATATATATATATATCCCAATCCGTTTGTCTAACAATGAATTTGCACGACGTTTCGCCAAAATCTCATTTGGCATTATCGAAGTACTTCGCGCTGGCTGGTCAGCGGAAATAATTAGGTTTTTCGTATACTCGAAATCAACTATCTGTGACGTTGTAGTCACGTACAAGGCTCAAGAACAGTCCAACAGAGGTTCGATTATGCCAGCGAGGAAGTGCCACTTGAAAGAATGTACTGTGTGTCCAGTGAGAGTGTTGTTACGCCACCGCATTTCTTCAACAAAGAAGAAATTGTTAACAAAGTGGTATATTTAAAAGTTCTGAACAATATAGTGAAACCATAAATAGAAGATATTGCGAGCGAAAAGCCGTATGTTTTCCAGCAGGACGGTGCAGACAACTTTGACTGTTTCGGTCTAATGAATTCTGGCCTCCTAATAGTCCAGATTTGAATCCCTTGGAGTACTTCGTATGGGGCCTAGTTGAAAGGGTCACAAACAATTTTCGGCATCCCAGTGTGACATCATTAATGAACGCTATTGAGGCAGCGCGAGGGTTCGCCAATATGAACAGCGCGGAATTACAGGGCGTGTTGGCGCTTCAGACAGAAAATGGAGACCGCTATTCAAGCTAATGGGGAATATATTGAATGATTCTTGTTAACATAGATGACCGAAATCTCACCGGAAACGATTTTTCTTCAAACTTTATTTTTCATTAAAAAACATGCCCCTAAAAAAGTTGTTTGATTTGTCCGGATATTGGCAACGCACCCTGTATATCAAAAATGTAAATACATAATATGATAAAAGCACAATTGTTATCTAACATTAAAAAGGTTGTATTATCAAATAATAATGTAAAATCAATAATTCGACATGATTATAATTTAGATATACATTATGAATAGAAAAGAAACCATGTCCCTTTAAGTACAAAATGACGCAATGACGAAAACGCCCATTATTAAACACAGTTATACAATTATATTGTTATATTTTCTTTTATCAACGTCAAGACTGGTTATTAAAATTTTATTTTCCCAATTCGTGTACTTAGGAATTCATGTTTGTAGAAACGAGTTGAAAAATGATTTAATTTTCATTCTTTTTTTACTATTTTTGTAGTTATTTGTTTTTTTCTCTCATATCTTTGTTTTGTAACAAATATAATGAATATAATTATTCTTCTCGTATATTTGAGAAACTGAAAGTCAATATCAATTACCCTTTCAAAATTCTTTTTTTCGCTTTTTCTTCGTTTTTTAAACGACTTCAGAAAGGATGTCCTCAATTTGATACGTGCGTAGGTCTATTATAAAATTCATACGTATTAGGATAGACTAATCGCTTCCGAAGCAATATGCCAAATTTCGCGAATTTATCAAATATCTTCAAAACCACTGGATTTATTTTAATGAGATTTTTGTGTATTTGATCCAGTGTTTTCCGACTTGGGTCATATATATATATATATATATATATATATATATATATATATATATATATATATATATATATATATATATATCATCATCATCATATATATATATATATATATATATATATATATATATATATATATATATATATATATATATATATATATATATATATATATATACATATATATCATCACTATTATGTCTTTGCTCGCAGCTCGGAACAACTCGATGCTCCTGCAATCAAACCAATGTCACAGATGTTTCAACCATGAAATCCTACGTCGGCCAACACTTCGTTTCCCCTTTATCTTTCCCTGCATTATCACTCGTAGCAGAGCATATTTAGATTCTCTCATTAGTGGCCATAAGTTTTCGCCTTTTTATAATGTTGATTATCTCGTATCCTTTGTTCATCTCTGCAAGGACTGCGTGGTTCATATATATACGTATATACGAAGCTGGTTTGAAAAGTCCGTGCAAAGTCCGAGAGATGGCACCACATGCGCGTATCGAGGTCATGTTTAGTTAGTAGCATCTCTTGAATGAACGCACACCAAGTTTCAGCCATATTGGTCTATTTCTTTGTGTTTGGCATTCGTGTGAATCAAGGAAGTCGAGTGATTTTCAAGAAATGGACGAAAAAGAATTTCGTGTGGTGATTAAACATTACTTTATGAAAGGCAAAACGCCTCAGGAGACTAAAGAGAAGCTTGATAAACATTATGGTGACTCTGCACCTTCGATTAGAACAGTTTATAAGTGGTTTCAAAATTTTCGGACTGGCCATATGGGCACAAGTGACGCTGAACGTTCTGGACGGCCTGTGGAGGTTACGACTCCAGAAATCATTGATCAAATCCATGATATGGTGATGGATGACAGAAGAGTTAAGGTGCGTGAGATTGCTAGTGCTGTGGGCATCTCGACTGAACGGGTACATAATATTTTGCATAAACATTTGGACATGAGAAAGCTATCCGCAAGATGGGTGCCGCGATTGCTCACGCTTGACCAAAAACGGAATCGTGTGAAGTGTTGCAAGGATGGTTTGCAGCTGTTCCACAAGAATCCGGAGGACTTTAAGCGTCGTTTTGTCACTGTGGATGAAACATGGATACATTACTATACTCCTGAGACCAAACAACAATCTAAACAATGGGTTACCAAGGGGGAATCTGCACCAAAAAAGGCGAAGACCGTTCCTTCGGCCGGAAAGGTTATGGCGACTGTCTTTTGGGATTCGCAAGGGATAATCTTCATCGACTATCTGGAAAAAGGTAAAACTATTACAGGTGAATATTATTCATCGTTATTGGACCGTTTGAAAACCGAGCTGCAAGAAAAACGCCCGCGATTGGCCCACAAGAAAGTCCTTTTCCATCACGACAACGCACCAGCACACACCTCAGCAGTTGTGGTCGCAAAATTAATGGAAATAGGATTCCAACTCGGACTACTATTTGTTCCCCAATTTGAAGAAATGGCTGGCGGGACAAAGATTTTATTCTATTATTCGGAAGGGATCAACAAACTAGAACATCGTTGGATGAAGTGTATAAGCCTAAAAGAAGACTATGTCGAAAAATAAAAAAGGTTTACCCCAAACACATAAGCAGTTTTTATTTTTGCACGGACTTTTCAAACCAGCCTCGTATATATATATATATATATATATATATATATATATATATATATATATATATATATATATATATGTGTGTGTAAAAGCACTAAAAATGGACAAAGTCCATATTTTAGCAGTCTACCCACTGTTCTCACATTTGTTGATCCATCTGAAGATGTGTTTTACCGTATCACCTTCAGTCGACCTAAGATCGACAAACCAGAGAATAAAACCGAAGTAGCTATTCCCGTACTAGCGTAATATCGTAATAAGAAACAATAAATTGAACCTAAAACTAAAAAACATTCCTATCTTCCATCGTAAATAGCCATCTACAGCCTCAGGCAGCGCGATTCCACAAGGATTTGACTCCATGCATATCTGACTCAAACCACTAAAAATGGACAAATTTCATATTTCAGCGATCTACTACTGTTCTCTTATTTGCCAGTGTGACAAATGAGAGAACAGTGACTGTCTTCTCTCGACTGTCTTCTCTCGACTGTTCTCTCATTTGTAACTGAAATGTGGACTTTGTTCATTTTAGTGGTTTTACATTGATTTACATTTATATGGGATGGAACTCTTGTTGGCGCTGCCTGCAGTGATCATTGGCAATTTGCTGATCTTTCCTCTGCCGGGACTGAAACTGAAAGTCCAATATCAATTACTCTTTCAAAATTCTTTTTTTCGCTTTTTCTTCGTTTTTAAACGACTTCCGAAAGGATGTCCTCAATTTGATACGTGCGTAGGTATTTATAAAATTCATATATATTAGGATAGACTAATCGTTTCCGAAGCAATATGCCAAATTTCGCGAATTTATCAAATACCACTGGATTTATTTTAATGGGATTTTTGTGTATTTGATTCAGTCAGTACAATTTATTGTATCTTACCTATCTTACGACATAATTTGTTATATTCATCTTGGCTATTTCCTACTTTTTTTGTGTCGCACGTCCATTGCACAAATAATAAAATGTGCTATGGCCTAGTCACTATAGTAAATGTTGTCACAGAAACCTTCTACAATCGATTGCATTTTTTAGTGTAAATATTTATTTTAGCTGCATATGGCATTGACTAGATGTTTATCTTTAAGGAATATTGAGATTGCGACATTTTGGTAGTCACTGATAAAACATTCTTTGACAACGAAAACCAAGACACAGCAGTTTTCTATTTACTTATCAAGACCAATTTAATAGGCTACTTTGAATAGAATAAATTGACCTTTATATAAGGCCAGTTAGTTTTAAATTGGAGGCATTATTTCATTTTCACCAAATCATTTTAACAGAAAAGTACATATATTTTTATACGTATATATGCTTGTTCACACAATATCACCAAATTTTAATGTTAAGCATGACAACATTGCACCTATCCGGATCTAAGTCAATTATTTTTGGCCTACATGCTGAAAAAATCACATATTTTCAGTACCGTTTTTTTACATTAGTTACCCAGGAGCCCTATTTATTATTTCTCTTGTTGTTTTATTTTAATTTACTTATGTATTAAACAATATCCATAACACTATATATATATATATATATATATATATATATATATATATATATATATATATATATATATATATATATATATATGTATGTATATAATTGTACAAGAAAGAATAGGGGATAATTTCGAGTAATAAAGAAGATTTACGAGTTTATTCTTTAATTTTTTTTCATTAGCTTAGCTTTTAAAGAAGTATGTAATAAATAAAAAGAAAATACTTAATCAGTATTTCTCAAAAATAATTTTTTGTTATATTGCCTCAAAAATTAAGATATTAGGTGATAATTAATCCTACATAATTTTATACTACTTATCAAGATAAATTTCAACAATGAGTACTCATGTACTAAAATAACGTAAAATACCGTTGATGCGTAATTTACTAAATTTTTTTATACCCAATATCTTACTTATATAAATAATATATTTGAATTAAAGTTATTGTATTCTTAATTACCGGTTGTTCTTTTCATAAACAATTGTCAAAAGTGTTAGTCAGACGAATAGAAAAAAAAATATATTGGAAAAATTGTGTATTGTACAACCTTGACTCCACAAAATAGTAACACACGTATACGCCAAGGTTTTTGAATAACAATTTTGCCAAGACGAACACACATACGCTTTTTGAATTCAAAAATAGTTTTTCTCATTTATTTTATTTTCAATTTTTTAGTATATCGTAAATCTATTTTTAAGGAAATAGAAATTTTGTTTTATTGTAAATTTATATCGCCATAGTTGAACAAGTCATTGGTGAAGACCGTTATCAAACAATTCTGAGCATCTCTGACAACTTTTTTGTTGATTATAAAACGGTAAAGCGAGAATAATTTCTTCCTGCATCACGATAATGCACAGTTTATTCTGTACGCAACAATTTTTAGCGAAGAATTCCATGACTATCATCCCCCACTCCCCTTATTCACTTAATTTGGAACCCTGCGACTTTGGGCTTATGTCCATATAAGGATGATGTTAAAAAATCGCTGTTTCGAGACGGTAGAGGAACTGGAGGCAGTGACAGCATCGACCTTCAAAAAAACGTTCGACCAATGGAAAAAAACCAGTTGTCCCTTATTTGGGTCCAGGAGGACTACCATGAATTTAACGGGAGTCACGATATCTAAAAGCAACTATTTCAGATTTATTTAGATAGCATAACCAACTATAAATACGTATACATCTATAAATATATATATATATATATATATATATATATATATATATATATATATATATATATATATATATGTATATATATATATATATATATATATATATATATATATATATATATATATATATATATATATATATAATCAATTTAATAAAATTATGAAAAGTGGGTTTATTTGTCAAAATTTAGAATACGTTTTAACAATCAGTGCAAACTTAATTTCTACTCCTTTTTCAATCTTTAAATTAAAATAAAAACTTACTTACATTATACGATCCAATGATCACATCACTCTTATTACTTTTGTCAACATAAATTTAATGATTTTTTCCAATGAAGACAATAAATAAAATTACGTAAAATTTCCGTCAAATATAACAAAATTGTGTTACTCTTGCTTTTATTGAAAAAAAGTCATTACAAGCAACAGTTAAGACAAACGTCTGAAAGTGTTCTGTGTTTTAAAAATGTCGCAAACATTAAAAACGTGCTTGAAAAATGCTTCAAACGACAGCTTAATTTTTGTTTACTTACATTAATCTATGAAAATAATACCTTTTCTTTATAAAACTTTTCGAAATTTGAGCAAATGAGCAGGTTTTAAAGATTAAGAAATATCAATTTCAATGTAAAAGATGACTATCATTGAGTAGGTTATTTTTTATTCTTATTATAGCAAAATCTAATGCCAAAGTTAAATTTTACCTAAATCAAGTCATAAAGAAATGTCTCCTTATAATGGCAACATTTTGAGGTACACTCATTAAATTAGAACATTTAGAAATGTCTTATATTTTTTGAGAATCTAGACTAAGAGAAAATTTAATATTACGCGCAAGGTTTCTTATTGCTTTTATTTACATATAATGGGTATCCTGTTTCTTATTCTGAATATTATTATAATCTGTCTGTTGTATATAACTTATATTTTTTTAAAATTTTTCCTACACAAACAAGTTTTTAGAGAAATAATAAAAAATATTTTGTTAAGTTAAAACATATATCTGTGTTTCCTAGCTAATGGCGAACTATTTAGAAACTTTAAAAATTTCCAAATGATGTTTATAACTACAAAAAAACACTTTGTATAAATACATAGTAATTTGTTTTTCTTTTTTTTAACCTAATTACCGTCCCAATTTTAACCGAAAACATCATTCGCCATATTATTTACTAAAAATATCAATGATTGCTGACAAATACAAATTGATTTTTAATTTTTATTTAGAGCCATGACCTCTCATCAACCTCAATATTCCAATGATTTTTAAATTAACGAAACATCATACCATTTTCCTCAATAACAAACTAGTTGCAATTGTTACAATTACGAAGTATTTCAAGAACCTATAATTAATTTAATAACTAGCGCTTTTTATAAACTATTCGTTTATTACATGGTTACAATTGTTGTTTGTTTTTTGCTTAATTAATAATGAAGATATAACAAATGTAATGGATAATATTTACTTAAACAGGGTTTTACCTAGGCTTGGTAAATTTTTAGCAAGTAGAAAACGTCACTGATACATCCTGTCGACGTTGCAATTGCGAGCATTTCACCTAAAGTGAATACAAATCATTCCTAATAAGAAACCCGCCAAATGCAACGCGGATTTGCGCAATTAGTATTCCGTACGGGCTTTTAAAATAAAATAAAATTATATCTCGGTACAAGAGCGACTTGCCACTCGGTTACAGTTACCTCCACCATATGTCAAGTTTTCATAGTTTTTTTTATACCAGAAAAATGATCAAACGTAATGTTCTCATAATAATAATCGCTCAATCTACACTTTATGGAGAACATTCTAGAATTTTTTCAAAATTTTTGGTCAGTACTGTTCGAGATAAGGGGAGCATCGATTTTTGGCATTTTTTAAAAAATAACACAAAGAAAAGTGCGCGAAAGTATTACATTACATATATTTTTTAACTTGTATTTTCACAAGCTTTCGTTTAACACCCAACTCGATGGCCTGATAATTTTTTTTTCACTTCCGATTTCACCCCTCACACTAACACCCCTCAATAGTAACACTTTAAGTCAAAAATACACGGCTCTGATTGGGCTATTAATTCCCATATTTATGCCAAATTTCAACTTTTGATATCAAATAGTTTCGGAGAAAATCGGGTGTGCCAGACGGACAGATACCGAAGTGATCCCATAAGTGTTCCATACGGACATTCAAACAGAAAATTTACAATGGAAATTGAATCAGGTAGTACCTTTGCTTTTCTGGATGTACTAGGACGAAGGTAGAGTAACGGCATCATCGAATATTTGATTTACAGAAAGCCAGTTCATACTAACTGATATCTGAATGCTAACTCACACCATCATCGTTCTTAAAAACTATACCTTAGTAGTATTTAGTGCTTTATAGTATGTGATGAACATTCTATCTCGTCAAAAACAGATAAACTGTCCAGTACTATAAAAAGTAATGATTTTAGATTGACGATATTAAACTTTCGTTTAACCGCTTCCAGAACCCTGCTCCCAAACAAAATAGTGATAAGAATCCTCCAGCAAATAGTACAGTTTTAACTTACACGCACGATACACCAAATAGAATAGGCAACTTACTTAAAAGATTCAACATTTGCGCAACCTCCAATTCTTTTAAAAAAATTAGACATTGCTTCAGGTCACTAAGAGACGCAATTCATTTACAAACTCAAGATGTCATGTGATAAGCTGGATGTAAGAGAAATTTGAAGATTAAAATATAACTAGAATTATGGAATATGAAAGATGAACCAAACAGAAACAAATTATACAATTAGCTTTAGTTGAATATCAACACTTTATAGGTCATACCATCAATTCAGTTTCCAATTGTTATAAATGAAAGTTTAGAAAATGAATCGAAATTTGCGAACACCCCAACAACAATAATAGATGTTTTGGTTACGGTCTGCCCCATACTCTATCAATCAGTAGAGTATACATTATTACTTGGGGTTTTTCGAACGCGACCAGTGCTCTAATCTCAAAAAGTAGAGATCCTTATGCAATCGTAGGTGAACGGTCCGAATGTCCAACAAAACCTCGTCTAATCCCAAGAACTACAAGTCAGTATTTTAAATAATACGTAGTTTATGAAATAATTTTAATCGCAAAAGTAAATTGAGCAGAGGAAGAACTTCCAACTTAACATTGCATCTGCCCCTACATATGTAAAATTTATATCAACGTAAATGACAATATTTAATATTTTTACTCCGTGAAAGTTATAAAGCACGTAACTATGTGCTAGATTTCCTAAGAATGTAAATTTTTCCTTCGAACACACTTGCACGCTGACACATTGTTGAATAAATAATGTTTAAAATATAAAAACTAAGAAAAAAATAAAAATAAACCAAACAAAACAAAATATTGAAAACACTTTTTTCGTAAACAATAATAGTAACATTACCTCGGTCACCTCCACACCTTCACTCTTGTTGTTTTCAGTTTTCCGTGTGTTGGTGTTTTACAATGCTATTCTAACAAAAAAAAATACGATTATAAAAATTTTCGCGCCAACAAAGTACACCTATGTTTTCAATTAATAACAGTGCGGATAGTTTTATAAAAATGACTGTTTTTCTTTAACCCTTATTAGATTTGGATGGGAATCCCATAATAAGTTTACTCGTGTTGTACACGTAAAGAGTGATTCTTATAAAATGAAGCCCTAAAGTCAGATTTTGTGCGTGATTTTTACAGTAAAATTAAGAACGAAAATTTTACTGTACCAATTTTAGTTAAATATGGACGAAGTAACATTTACCAGAAATAGGGTAAATAGTTTTTAAAATTGGGACACAGTACAGTGAATTTGTAAATGGAATTTTTTGAACCTGGTAAAAATAATACCTGGATTTAAAAAAACAGCCTCTTTAGTAATAATACTGTGTCGCCTATAACTTGTGGTCCATAAAAGAAATTCCTTTTTTTTAAGGTTATTGTTGGCACCCCAGAAAACAATACTTTGTGGAAAGAGCGTCATTTCTAACCTTATTTATGATTAAATAGTACATTATCGAACATGAGTGCTGCACACGCATCTAAAAGGTCCGAAAATGACACCTATAGCGGGTGCTACCAGGTGTACAAGTATGAAATGCGGATTTCAGACAACAAATGGTGCACCAATGCAGTTTGTGCTATAAAGATTTGATACTGCGCCATTTTGTTGTGTCATCTACAAGTGTCAGACGCGCACGTGAAATTGGAAAAGTGTGTGCATAGTGTTGTGTTGTTGTGTTCAATATGTCGAAATTTATACCGAACAAAGAGCATTCGAGGACAGCATTAATTTTTTGTTTTCATTTGAAGAAAACTGCTGTTGAATCATACCGATTACTTCGAGAAGCTTATGGTGAACATGCTCCATCGCAAGATACGTGTGAAGGATGGTTTTCGGCGTTTCAAAAGTGGTGACTTCGATGTTGCAGACAAGGAACGTGGAAAACCGCCAAAAAAATACGAAGATGTGGAATTGTTGGACGAAGATGATTCGCAAACACAAAAACAACTCGCCGAGCAATTAGACGTTAGTCAACAAGCTGTTTCCAATCGGCTAAGAGAGATGGGAAAGATTCAGAAGACCGATAGATGGGTATCACATGAGTTGAACGACAGGCAAATGGAAAAGCGCAAAAACACGTGTGACATTTTGCTCGCTCGGTACAAAAGGAAGTTGTTTTTGCATCGTATAGTTACAGGGGATGAAAAGTGGATTTATTTTGAGAATCTCTAGCGCAAAAAATCATAGGTAGACCCAGGCGCACCATCCACAGCAAGACCGAATCGCTTTGGCAGAAAGACGATGCTCTGTGTTTAGTGGGACCAGAGAGGCGTGGTCTATTATGAGCTGTTAAAACCTGGGGAAACGATTAATACTAAACGTTACCAACAACAATTGACCGATTTGAACCGTTCGTTGCTTGAAAAAAGGCCAGAATACCGAAAAAGAGGCAACACAAAGTCATTTTTCTTCATGACACTGCTCTATCACATACTGCAAAACCAGTTCGCGACACGTTGGGAAGCACTTAGCTGGGAAGTTCTAACCCATGCAGCTTACTCACCAGACTTGGCTCCTTCCGATTACCACTTGTTTGCATCGATGGGTTACGCACTTGCTGAGCAGCGCTTTGGTTCGTACAAAGATGTGAAAAAAATGGCTCGATGAATGGTTCGCAGCAAAAGGGGAAGATTTTTACTGGCGTGGTATTCACAAATTGCCCGAAAGATGGGAAAAAATGTATAATAAGCGATGGAGCATACTTTGAATAAAGTACTTTTTATCATTCTTCTGAATTTAACATGTTTTTTTAGAAAAAAAATCCGCATTTCATACTTGTGCACCTGGTAAGTATATGAGAAGTCGAAGGTACTTGATAGCATGTGGGTAAAACGATACTCTCAATTACCAAACGTGGTTCGATGGGAAAAATGTCGGACAAGGACGAAAAAATGATTATTAAGAGGTCTTCCCAAAGTCCTCGGTTATTTGCACCAAGGGGTGCAGAAACTAGAGAAGAAATGTTTTGATATATCGTGTGGAACAATTCGCACTCATCTCCGGGCTAACGATTTGAACTGGTGGAATAATATGAAAAAACTATTGCTGAGCGAAAAACACAAATAGAAACAATCGCGTGAGCAGAGGAAAACATAAATCGAGACTAGAGCAATGTAATTTTTTCCGATGAAGCTGTAAAATTGGTATGGAGTAAAAACATCCATTTAGCGCACACTTTTTTTTTTATTTTTGTTTTTTTTTTTTTAATTTTAACTGGTTAATTAGAGGGCTTTTTTTATACGAAACTCATAATGTACTGTTAGTTATTTTAGCAAACTTCTATTGAAAACTAACTTTTACAACTAAAGTTGGGTAATTAAAATAGCTACTCAAAATTCCCCTGTTATAAATTTTTCGATGTAACAAGTTTGTTTTGATTTACTGTTAATATGCAGCAGTAAGTTTTTAACTATAGAGTGAGTTCCAGTTCACAGAACTAAAACAACAGTTAATGTTTCCATATAGTTTCGTAATTTTAAAGTAGATCGGGAGCGAAAGAGCAATTAAAAATATATTATGATTCTTTAACGACTGCGAGTGTCTTTTTCTCACAAATATGTAGAGATAACCCTATTCTTTATCCGACTTTAAAAAAGGAAAGTTCTCATTTCAGTTAGTATGTGTGTAACATTGCTCAAATGTTGTAATATTTTTTTATGGGCTTAGGATACGCGCAGCAGACAAATTCCTAAAGCGCTACAGGAGCGACGCATGCGGGAAAAAAACAATTCACGTTGGTCTTGAACCGCTGTAAATTGTACTCGATGAGAAACACAGTCACACAATGTGATTTGGGATGTAATCTATAAGAGTAAAGCCTAACATTGACCTCTCCATTTTTCTTTGCATGACACATATTTTTTTTGTTGATCTTCGGCTCCGTACGTAAGAACGGGTAATACGCATCTGTCAAAAGCTTTTCTTTTTAAACATATCGGAAGATTCGATTTAAATATATAGTCCAGTTTGTCATATGCCGTCCAGGAGAGACCTATTCTCCGCTGAATTTCATGTTTGGTTGTCTCGTCCTATGCTGACTTATATCAGTGTATGTACTTGCTCGATCTCCACGTTATTCAGTTTTATGGTGTCGTTTAACACAAGATTTGTCATAAACTTAGTATTGTATAGATTGATTTTTAAACCAATCCTTTCTGAAGCTTCTTGAAAAATGTGCGGCATAGTTTGTGCTGTGTGACATGGAACGAAGGCTCCGAAGAACCAAGCTCTTCGAGGTAGTATAGTGAAATGAGAAATAGTGTAAAAGCAGAGTAAAGTGCTAAAACACGTGAAAATTGTGTCACCCTTTTAGAGACTAAACTAAGACCGATGGGACTTAATTAGATAAGTAACTAGTTTTAAGCTACTGTAGAGAAAAATTGAAGGTTAGCCAGGAATGACTAGTATCAATAATTAAATAATAAAAAAAAAGTTTGTGCATTTTGCATATTATCTGTTATTAAGACAATCTCGTCAGCAAAACAAAGATGATTTAACTTTTCACCGTCAATGTTAAACCCCCTTTTTTCCCCATTTATTGATTGTAGCATACTTTCTAGAAGTGTTACGAAAAGCTTGGGAGAGAGCGTATCACCCTGGCGCAGTCCTCTTTCGATTTGAAATTTGTTGGTGGATTGGTTAGTTTGTGGTTTGACTTTTGCGGTGACATTTTCATGTATTTCTATTAGACGAATTATGTATGAAGTTTGCCTAACTCCTCTTCCGATTATTACGCATAAAGACCTAGAAAATTCTAAAAGTACAGGTTGTAGTTAAGCCGTGCACAGTCAAGAGTTTCTTAGTTTCACTTTGAATTTTATCGTACATGTGCACTTAATATAATTAGACACTGCGTGCATTCTAATCGCAACACTCATTTTGAAAATCATTTATCAAACACTTTGACTGTGACAGAAATGTACGATTATTTTGACGGCGGGTAAATTAAAACAAATTACAACGGAATGTTAACAGTATTTTAAAAATCATTTTAACAATGCACAATACAATGTCTACAAATTAAATTAATTATCGTCCATTCCATAAATAATCTAGCATTTAAGCGAACCAGGGCGCGAACACAATCCAATGTGTCTGGAATTGTTCGTTTATAATAACGGCATTCCCTTCAATACTGGATAAAATTCCAGTTTTGGCATTTTACTTTTTATAAAATAATAAACATTTATATTCTTTAATTGTGTAGAAACATAATACTTCAATATAAGTTGCAATCGTGACATATGATGAGCTAAATTTAAATGTATGGGCTTGCAAATTATCTATCAAATATCAAATTCTAACAATAACGGACATATTTGAAGCTAAACAAACTTTATAGTGGAACATCCTGTATATTTTATTTCAATTTTATAAAACTATTAATAGGTGTTTCGGTTAATAATGTCGATTTTTTCGCAACATTTAGCGTTTATTTCCATCACAAAATGAATTACCTTAATAATCAAAGTATTGGCCATCGTTAGCATGACTTTTTTCCATCTTTCTGTCAAAGAATGGATTCCGCACCAGAAGAACTTTTCATCTTTTGAGGCCAACCATTCATCAAGCCAAATTTTCACTTCTTCGTAAGAATGTCCATGCTGCATCGATCAAAATAAGTCAAAATAAATGATAGTCTGAAGGGGCCAAGTCCCGTGAAAACGGCAGGTGGGGAGAACGTCCCATTTGATGTTTTCCAAATAGTTTTTAACACATTTTGCAACATGGGGCCAAGCATTGGCATGTTAAAAAATGACTTTATCGTGTCTTTGGGCATATTCTGGTCGTTTTTCCTTCAATGCTCGGTTCAACTTCATCAATTGTTGTCGGTATCGATCGCCAGAGAGAGGTTTCAGCAGTTCGTAACACACAGCTCCTCTACTGTCCCACGCTTCCCTTCCCTGTATATTGTGCACTGTTGTGATGTTGAAGGTTGGCCTGGGTTTACCCAAGTTTTTTAAACTTCAACCAACAATCGATAACTTTCAGCAGCCGTTTTCTTCAAATGAAAGAAGGTTATTAAACTTCCCCGCAAAACGTCTTTTTTCTGGTACGAAACACGACATATTCAAAGCTATGAAGAACTATGTTTTTCCGCATAATGACAATTAATAACGAACTGGCTTTTGATGGAGTATGTTTACCTTCCAAAACGCCATAGATGTCACTAGTCTATACCAACAAGTGTATTAGTAACGCCATCTCTTAGCAAAATCGACATTATTAACCGAAACACCTATTAATTCTAGAAGCATCAATATATATTATGTAGTGTATGTAAGACAAGGCAGAAAATACGCCTTTTCTAACTTTATCAAAAGTTGACTATGCATGTTTGACAGTAAAATCAAGGATTTTAATACTAGTAAGCCGAAACTAAATGTCAGTATAAAAATGTTTTTTTTTTTTCGGAAAGTAAAGAAGGGATGTATATGAAATATTTGTTAAAAATGGTTATAACAAAAGGCAATTAGAACAGAAATATATAAGACGTTATGGAAGACAAACAAGAATCCCTGGGTTAAATATATTTCTAAGAATATATAACCACAGCTTAACTCAAGTAACTATAACTTGGATTTTTATTTATTTATTTATAACTCAGCCCAACAGAAAATAATTAATATGGCCGTATAAAACAATAAGTCTATACTTAACAATTTAAATAAAAAACCGTACAACAAACACAGGTGCATATGGTACTGCCGCTCGAAACAGCAGAGTATAATTTCATAAAATAACGAATGAGGACATAAATTTGGTTTAAAGGGCATGCCAGATCACATTGATGTGCTATTTGGTTATAAAGGGAATATATTTTGCACATTGCTGATCCTAACATAACATTCGTAGTAACTCTCGGCAGATAGAAACAGTTTCTTAATCTACCAAGACCTCTGGGAATGACAAACCTGAGTTCTTCTAACAAAGAAGAACAAACCACACTATCATTAACGGTTTTAAATAAAAATGTTATTCAATGAAATTTCTCTGCGTTTCTGAAGACAATCAAAATTAAACCGCTGCAATAATATTGTATCGTCTACCCTTCTCTGCGGGTATACTCCATCCTTTTTTAAAGCAAGATATTTTTAAAATTTTCTTTGCTCTTACTCCAAAACTCATATATATTTACTAGAAATTGGCGACCATATCAAGGCACCATATTCCAGTTTACTCCTCACTAAGGATGTAAATAAGGTTTTAAATACAGCTATACTCTTAAACGGCTTACAATTTCTTAGTATATATCCTAACATTTGTGTTGCTTCCCCTGTTATTTCGTCTATGTCTAGTCAAATAAACTCCCCAAATCACGTTTATTTTTTACTTTAACTAGCATCGATCGATCAATTCAATAATTATACAGCAAAGGACACGATTTTTTAGTAAACCACATCATTGAGCATTTACTAGCGTTGAGGATTTTTTATTGACCACACACTAATTATAAACTCTGTTAAGAGTGTTTCATAATTGTTTGCAATTCTCTAGTGTCTCCACCACTACGGCTTTAAGTCATTTTCTAATATAACTGATATGAATAACTTTAGAGATATCTTTTGTAAACATTAAAAAATGTAGAGGCGACTGGTTGGAACTCTGGGGCACTCCAGATGAAGCTCCAAAAGAAGAAAACTTAAACTCATTATATTGAACATATTGAGATCGTTGCATCATATATGATTGGAAAAAGTGCACAAATTTGTCAGGTAAACCAAAGGCTCTAAGCTTACCTAGAATACTTCTGTAGTCTATTTTGTCAAAAGCTTTAGAGAAATCGGTGAAAAACATATCAACCTTACCCTTATTGTCAATAGCACTTGATAAAAATTGCGCAAACATGCGAGATTGGTGGTAATTTACCGTCCCCTCAAAGTGCAACGTTGTTTTTAAGTAAAAAGCAAGTAAATTCTACTTATTAAGTAACAATATAATATCTCAAAAATTTTGTAAAAACCACAAATTAATGGGATTGGTCTGTAATTACATATGTCAGACTTATCCCCCTTTTTAAATACCAATTGTATAAAACTGAAAAAATATATATACAAGATGTTTCATTTAAAAAATATATTTTTAGTGTTCCGTACGGATCACTTATAAGATCACTTCGATGTATGTCCATCCGTCTGTCTCTCTGTCTGTCTGTCCGTCTGTCACACCTGATTTTCTCCGAAACTATTTTTGAATTGACCCTAATATAGAAATTGATGGCTCTATTAGAGTCGTGTAGTTTTGAAAGTTAAATTTTAACTTAAGGAGTTAGTCGAAAGCTTGTGAAACAGTTCAAAAATGTATATAATGTAATACTGGTGCACACTTTTCTTTGTATTATTTTTAAAAAATTGCCAAAAATCGCTGTCCCCCGTTGTCTCTAAAAGTAAAAAATTTTTTCAAAATTCTGAAATATGCTTCCGTAATAATAATTTTTATTTTAAAAGCAATCAACGTAGCATACGTAAGTCCGACTTGCACTTGGCCAGTTTCATCTCTGTAAAAAAAGTCGTTACAGAGGCTGGTGAAAGTTAAATTTATGTCCAAAACACTACAATATTTTAATGAAATTAATTCGGTTCAACCTGACAACTACAGCAAATAATATCTAAATTAATTCTTGATACCATAATAGTTTATCTACCTCTGCGATTTAAATATGTCTGTACTAAGATAAAGCGCAGCATTTTAAATTTATTGAAGCTTTAACAAAGTTCTTCTAGTATTTTAAAATAAATTATATGTTTAAAAACTAAACTTTTAACTACGGATCCGAATTAACTTTGTTTAAGTAAACTTTACCAAACTAAATAGAATATAAAAACTTACGGCGTTAGGTAACAGTATTTATTTAAGAGAAGTTTGATTTAAGGGTATTTAAAAATTTAGTTAGGTTAATTTCAATTTATTTTAGAAAAACATTAAATTATTAATTAGGCAATCCAGACTGTGCCAGTTAGGGTTAATGGCTTTATGAGATCATAGTTTGAGATATTTAAAAAGTTAACTCTGGAAATGTAGTTCCATTGGTGCAACTAATGTTTACAATTCCTGTGTTCTACCGGTCAGCACATATGGGCTGGAGGCGATGTGTCTCACTAAACGATTTGTTAAAAAGCTCGTGACTTCACAGAGAGCTATGGAGAGAAACATGCTTGGTATCTCCCTTAGGGATAGAATTCATAACGAGCAGATAAGGAGACGAACTAAAGTCACTAACATAAGTCTCGAGGCGGCAAAGGTGAAGTGGCGATGGGCAGGTCATGTGGCTAGATCATCCGGAATGGGTGTATATGATCACTGAATGGAGACCCAGAGAAACAGGAAGAAACATTGAACGATGGGTCCATGATATAAGAGTTGTAGCGTGCAAGAAATGGGTAAAGGTGGCAAGTGACAAGGAAGCATGGAAGGGTTTAGAAGAGACCTACGTCCAAAAGTGGACTGACTTAGATTGAGCAGAAGAAGAAGAAGTTATTGCTACTGCTCCCGTGTTTTTCAATGACTAATTGTGTCTGATTGTGTTTGCTAACTTTTTGGGTAGGGCAGTACTATCTTACTAATTTTACATAAAATAGTAGTCTACTCCAGTCGCCCAGGCATCTAAACCGGAGTCACTGCGTTACCGATATCTACCCTTTGCGTTTTATCCTGCTCGAGACCTCTCGGCCCTTTGATGGTTGTAGGAAAGGTAGACGATCGTGCATGTTTATGCACTGCAACCTCTTGTTGTGCTCCCCTCTCTTGGTTACAAGAGCTTCGTCCCTTTAAGGAGGTTTATTAGGCTCCTTCCAAGCCCTTCATGTGGTAATTTATCGCCATAATGTAGATCTCCGAACAATTTATGTTTGTTCCGAGTTAAAGCCGCACATTCATGTAGGATGGTCATTTCTTCCTCTCCACCACTTAGTCTGCATATTGTGAGATCATTGTGGTTACCTTTCTGTAAATCTTTCTTTAGATGACAGTGGCTAGCGATCAGTCCCCCCACTAGTTTGGCCTGCGCCCTTGTTAAACCAAGGACGTCAGTTGTTCTTTTTTTGAGGGGTGGCCAATTACGTCCCTCGCCCGTCTTTGGCCAGATATTGCAAGCCAATGATCTAGATATTGCTGATATGACCATCTGTTAATTGTCGTTTTTACCAGTTGTTTTGATCTACAAAACGCTGGTTCTGGATCCCTATATAGTTTTGTACCTCCGAATCTTGCTAATTCGTCCATTTTTTCATGACCTTTTGTCCCCGAATGTTCTGAAACTCTCAGTAGGTCAACGCTGTTGATGATCTTTAAATGGCATAATGTATGCACGCAGCAGAAAATGTCAGCTTTCAGTTCTGCTCATCTTTGTGTGTGATTAGTGTTTTACATTAAAATATCGTTTAATTTCTCGATTTGTAGTACTTGCGTCGGAATTACTTTTCAGTGTGAATAAGTCAAATTCAGTACTTATTTTGGAATTACGTATCTGCTAGAGAAGTACTGTGTAAATCACTTAAACGGATTTTTTAAGTTTACATTTACGATTATATTTTGTGAAATTTAGTCAACTCGAATAAAGTATCGCATTCACCAATAAGTCAGAAAATGAAACGCATACTAAATAAGTGCTTGCAAATGCGTAGTTGTATTGAAAACATAACTTTAGTGTACATTTTTTACCTTTTTATTTATCACTGTCGGAGGTTTTTGTATTCTTTAACGTTTCAAGGTCCTTAGATTACAAGAAAAAACCTAATCTGTCTGTCTGTCGGTTTGTCGATTTATCTGTTGGTCTGTCTGTCACTCTGTCTGTAGGGGAATATCAGTGACGTAGCTAAGTTGAAAGGGCGGAAAGAAGGAGGATCATATGGATATAAAAGAAGTTTATTTCAGAAAAAAATGACACTACTCTAAAATCGAAGCTGCTTATGTAGGGGAGAGTAGCTAGCCGACAACCGGGAGTAAAGTCCTCGATGAAAAAAAATCCCTCTTGCCTTGGTACTCTACAGGCTTAGAGCTTTCCCAACACACTAAACACAAAATCAATGACCGAGGAAGGGATATTTTTTACAAGAAACAACCCTTTCATACAGTAGTACCTTAAATATTTTTCTCAATAAAAAAAGAACACTGTTTTTAAGAAGGCGCTATATTCAACATCCATAGGAGCAGGAAAGTGAATGCAAATAACCTACAGAACAAACATTTAACGTTTCAAGGTCCTTAGATTACAAGAAAAAAACCTAATCTGTCTGTCTGTCGGTTTGTCGATTTATCTGTTGGTCTGTCTGTCACTCTGTCTGTAGGGGAATATCAGTGACGTAGCTAAGTTGAAAGGGCGGAAAGAAGGAGGATCATATGGATATAAAAGAAGTTTATTCCAGAAAAAAATGACACTACTCTAAAATCGAAGCTGCTTATGTAGGGGAGAGTAGCTAGCCGACAACCGGGAGTGAAGTCCTCGATGAAAAAAAATCCCTCTTGCCTTGGTACTCTACAGGCTTAGAGCTTTCCCAACACACTAAACACAAAATCAATGACCGAGGAAGGGATATTTTTTACAAGAAACAACCCTTTCATACAGTAGTACCTTAAATATTTTTCTCAATAAAAAAAGAACACTGTTTTTAAGAAGGCGCTATATTCAACATCCATAGGAGCAGGAAAGTGAATGCAAATAACCTACAGAACAAACATTTAACGTTTCAAGGTCCTTAGATTACAAGAAAAAACCTAATCTGTCTGTCTGTCGGTTTGTCGATTTATCTGTTGGTCTGTCTGTCACTCTGTCTGTAGGGGAATATCAGTGACGTAGCTAAGTTGAAAGGGCGGAAAGAAGGAGGATCATATGGATATAAAAGAAGTTTATTCCAGAAAAAAATGACACTACTCTAAAATCGAAGCTGCTTATGTAGGGGAGAGTAGCTAGCCGACAACCGGGAGTGAAGTCCTCGATGAAAAAAAATCCCTCTTGCCTTGGTACTCTACAGGCTTAGAGCTTTCCCAACACACTAAACACAAAATCAATGACCGAGGAAGGGATATTTTTTACAAGAAACAACCCTTTCATACAGTAGTACCTTAAATATTTTTCTCAATAAAAAAAGAACACTGTTTTTAAGAAGGCGCTATATTCAACATCCATAGGAGCAGGAAAGTGAATGCAAATAACCTACAGAACAAACATTTTATAGAGTTTTCATAATAGTATAGAATTATTTCAGTTTTTTTTTTCTGAAAGAATGAACACGTTTTATCATAATTATTTATTGGCAAACTTATTAGGATGGAGAGGTGGTTGGAGGGCGTAGTTTTGAATATATCGTATCCTTTTTAAGGTCCTAGATGTCGGGGAATTTGAAAATCATGTTTTCTTTTTATTATTTCCCATCATACTATAATAGTAGGTAGGGGAAATCGGATGTGACTACAGGTCCACTTAAATATAAAATATATCGAATTTACTACTGGTATTTGCGAGGTAATGTTCTAGGTAAATAACTTTAGCTATTAATAACGAGAATTTGCATTTCAATTAAACTTGCTTAAAGAATATATTACATGAACAATATTAAAAATGTCGCTATAAACAAGGTTTGTTGCGATGTTAAAACTGTGCTTATTACAATTTTTTAATTACTTAAATAATTAAAATAACATAAAAATATCCATAATTTACATTAGTATTTTTCTGGTTCTAACTTAGCTGCTTGTTACATGGTAGATATCATTTGTAATTGTTGAAGGAAAGTTAGTGAAGGACCAACTTTACAGTTTACTTTAAGTTAACTCTAGTTAGTTTGAAAACTTATAGCTTGTATGCATACCTAATTCCATCTCATATTTATAAGCAGTAGAATTTTTAAATTTATATTATTTGCCTCATTACTGCGGTGTTTATTTTCCTAGACATCTTTAAATTATTTATAGCATTTAACAAGCTTTCGCTCTCCAATAAAACTCAAACTAACCATAATAGCTTTGAAATAAATACACTCCAAAAGACCTACTAAATAATTCAGGAAAGCTTTTAGGCGTTTTGACTGTATTATAGATTATTTAGTAACTACACCCCTTTGTAAACGTCGTTTATAAGTTGCAGTAGTTTACAAACACCGACCATTAAAGACGGCTTTACTGAATTCGTTAATTCGAAAACATGTTATTTTTTTTATGGTCTAGAATACGTGGAACAGGGAAATCCCTAAAGCGTTTCGTGAGCGATACGTGTGCGGAAAAAGCGATTTACGTTGGTCTTGAATCGCTGTAAATTATACTCGGTGGGAAACACAGTCCCGGGCAAATTATTCCAAAGGGATGAAGTTCTCCATATAAAAGACGGCTTGAAAAGGGTTCTACAAGAAGTCACAAGTTAAACCTCGTATGAATGTGAAGTATTAGCGCGACGGGTATTTCTGCACCGCTCTGGGAGGAATTAAACAGGCTACATCCATCGAACGCTTTCCATAAAAATACTTGTAGAATGGGCTCAAGTCGCCAACCGTTCCTCGATGTTCCAATGAATGAAGGTTGCTGGCCAGTTCCGGGTCTCCAATCTTCTGAACAGAATGCAATAAGTGCAGTGTATGTTTGGGAGCAGAGCCCCAAACATGGGAGCTGTATTCCATCGTTGGTCGAATTTGAGCTTTGTACAGAATTAACAATTGTTGTGAAGTGTAAAGCTTGCTAGTTCGAAATAATATTCCCAGCTTTTGAGAAGCTCTCTTTGCTATCCTGTAACATGTTCATGCCAAGACATACTTGCTCCCAAATCAACGCCCAGCAACTTGAGTGACGTTGCTAGAGGAATGGACTGCTCCGAAATAACTATATCGAGTACAGCAACGTAAACTTTTTTAGAAAAAACTGCCACCTGTGTTTTTTTATAGCGTTAAATTCTACTTAGTTACTGTCACCCCAAACGACCCCCTGCTGTCTGCGGAGATTGTATTATATGATGGAAGTGAAAAAAGCGTATGTGAAATCTGTATAAGCAGCATCGTTTTTGGAAAAAGAAAAAGCCCTTAGGGTCAACAGTGGGAAAAAAGAAGTATTTTTATTCAATTATAAATTCGTGAAATCGAGTAAAAAAAAAAATAGCAAGTATTCATCGTTGAAAAGTCAAGTTGAAAAGTCAAAAAAATTTTAACCAAAGACTAAAATCTGAGAAAATCCCCTTCACAATAGCTAGCTAAACTAAATTTTTTTTTATTATTTATTATTATTACAAAAAAGTTCTTCTTTGTCATATTTGGTCAATGTGGTTTCATATTTGGCTGACGGGCCCAAGCCAATCAGCACAAACGCTTTTACCATTGTGTATTAAGGAATGACCTGACAATGTGTTCAATCACTGACTTCTGAATGTTTCTGTGTATGTTTGTGTTGAGTCCTAATTGTATTAAATGTGGTGTGAATGTTATTGGTGTAAGGTCTGTGACTGATATGATGAGGGGGACAATGATGACTTTTTCTTGTCTTTTTATTTCTGTCGCAAGATCTGTGTATTTGGTGATTTTTTCTGTGTATTTCGTTTGGATATTTGTGTCGTTGGGGACAGCTTTTCCTTTTTTGCACTGTAAAGTAATGTCGGGTCTATTGGCGAAGACTGGTTTATCTGTATGGATATTGATGTCAAAGTAGAGCTTGTAATCTTTATTTTCAAGTTTTTTTTATTTCAAGTTTGTATGTTGCGGCTAGTGCTTGGTGAATTACTTTTGCAGCTGAGTCATGTCTAGCTGTGTATTCCGTTCCGGCTAATATTTTACACCCGCATGTATGTGTTCGATCGTTTCTTTCTACTGGTGGCATTTCCAGCATCTGTCTTCTGTAATAGTTGGGTCTATGATGATATGCTTTTGGTAGTTTCTGGTTAATACGACTTTATCCTGGATGGCAAGTAAGAAGCCTTCTGTTTCAGGGAATAGCTACCCATCCCGTAACCAGGTGTATGTTTGTGTTTTATTTACGTGGTCTTGTTCTATGTGGTATCTGTGTTTTCCGTGTAGTGTTTTTTCTGACCACGTTTTCATTTTTATTATTTATTATTATTATTATTGTTATTATTTTTCTCAGATCTCTAGTTAAAATATTATGTTTTCTTTTTGACTTTTCAACATCATGTACGTAATTTATTTCTTTTTTGTTACTCAAACCTAATTTTATTTTAAATAATGCTGACACTAATGGCTTCTCTGCTCTTTTTAAAAAAAGTTTCTTGGCAGATTTCACATTTTTAACACTTCCAGTACATAAACATACATTATAAAGAGAAGATTAAAAAATTACCGCCTATGGATTATATTGCGGAGTGGCTCGAACTTTTTCTATTTTTTCCCACTGTGCGGTGTTGATAGTAAAGGTGTTAAGAAAAAAATCCGCCGACTGCCACCCGTAAAGAACGCTCTTTATTATGGTATATGGTACATGCTAATAATTAGATTCCAAAGTCGTATCACAAAGTTATGATATGCAGATGATATGCATATAGTCCACAGCATGATGCGAACTTTTAGAATTCTATATCAAGACAAAACAGACACCCAAAACCCTGTAATAAAATATTTATTAATTTCTACTGGAGTCAAGTGAATTCATTTAAATTACATTTTGCTGAAAATCTGGATGAACACTTGTTTTATCACAGTATTTTATTAATCCTGAGAATAAAGTATAAATAGAAACTAAATGGTTTAATTTATAAAGAATCTTTTGTATAATGAATTCTTTTATTTCACAGAAATGTAAAGAAGAAGTCAATAAAAAGTCAGAAACTTTTTTGTCAAGACTTCCTCAAGACTGTGGTGCCCTTTTTGTAATTAAACTTTTCTTTTAATTAGATTTTCTCTATAAAAAACTGAACAGCAATAAATATAAATCTGGCAGTGCCATTTAAAAGAATAGGTATTAAAAAAACCTAATTTTAGGATACAGCTACTATACGAGGGCCGCATTTTAAGTTTTTACAAACGACCACTAGATGGCGCTATTGTGAGGTGACATTACCATTGTCGTAAAATTTGACATTTGTTATTGTTAAAATAATCGCAGCTCAGAAAGTTTGTTTACAGTGAGCCTTTAAAAAAAGCAGTTTTGTGAACAAACGGAAATTTTATGTGAAGGTTTTCGTTGGATGATTTTTTACGATTTTGGTAAAGGTCTAACTTAACAACAATGCCTTAAATAGGTTCGTTCAACTTTTGGTAATAAATCATGATCAGAAAAAAAAACTGTTCACAAATGGTTTGCAGAATCTCACCATGATCGTGCTTCCCTCAGCGATGAGTTTCGTGAAGGTCATCCAAAATCGGTTGTTATTCCAAAAGGTATCGATGCTGTGCGCCACGTGATTGAAGAGGAACGGCATGTTACTTACCGTGAGATAGAGGCATTCGCATATCGAAGACTGCAGTACATTCGATTTTGCATGAACATTTAGCTGCGAAAACGATCTGTTCCCGATGGATTCCGCATAATTTGACCGAAACTCAGGCTCGTGTCAATTGGTATAAGGAAATGCTGAAAAAAAATCGACCGAGGACATGCAAAATTCGTATATAACATCGTAACAGGAGACGAAACTTGAATACGTTCGTACGAGCCGGAAACTAAGCAACAATCAACTGTTTGGGTGTTCCAAGATGAACCGAATCCAACAAAATTAGTTCGTTTAATAAGCACTTCCATCAAAATGATGTAAAGTATATCTAATAGTCACCTTTGTACTCTAAAGAGAGTTAATGACTTATGTCTTCCCTACAAAAACCTTCCTGAAAGTATTCTATGAACGTAGCCCAGTTGGTTTCTGCAAAAATGGTGCATGATATAAAAAATCGGTAAAGTAATTTTCCCAGTACGTTCCCTGCAAACATGTAGTTCTAAAATCAGAACTGAATTGGACTTTCTCAAGTAAAAAGAAAGTAAAACTCCATAATATGAATAAAATCATACAACCTATCGATACCCACCCTCTTCACGCTCTTTCCTTGAAACGATATATATATATATATATATATATATATATATATATATATATATATATATATATATATATATATATATATACATATACTACAGGTTTTATCCTTATTTAAAATATTATAACATTTCGTTCAAGTATTACGATGCTAACAGATCTACAGCCTGACAGTCAGATATACAGACCGATGGAAATGAGAATATATATTTTTCACGATTTAAGAACATTGACACGTAAAAAAAAATTTCAGTTGGTAAGTATTTTCATTTAGCAAGAGACGTAAAAATAATAATTTACCAACGCAACTGTGCCAGAAGGAACTAAGTTTCGGCCATTTTAACTGTTTATATTTCCAAAAATTTTCTCTATAATGAAGTTAACATATTTTAGGTTACTTTGTAGCCAGTTCTCATTCCCTTCTACATACGATTTCGGTTAGAATTGGAAATAATGAAAAAGCAAGAACACTGAAATAGAAGTATATTATGATATATGCGTAAACACCCTTCTCACCCTCTGTCCCATTCCTGCCACCTTATATATCATTTACTGTACATGATTAGCTAAAAATTTTTAAATATCCCAACCAAAAACCGACCTAATTCTTATACTAAAATTGAAACTATAGAAATTTTATGATTTCTATACCTGTTAATATTATATATAGTAAATAAATAATAGTGCTTAAAATTCATTTATTTTCTCAACCAAAAACCTGGAAAAATTCCCTTAATACTACTGACACCATCCAATATTTGAGTGCTCCACCTCTTTCATCCCTTCCTCCATTAAAATTGAAAGTAATCCAAAAATAACTTAATTTTTAGATTCCGCGGCTCCACAAACCCCGAAAAAGACCTATAATACCATATATAAGAAACAACCCCATTATCCCCCTATCTCACCCTTTAACGCCTTATATATTTTACTATAATGAAATATGCTTAAAATTTTTCCAGTACGTCACCCAAAAAAACCTGTAAATTTCTCAAAATGCTGTTTAAATTATATAATATTAAACTGCCCCCCCCCCCCATACTTCAGCCCCTTCTTGGGGCTTGAGAGCAATGAAAAACCTAACGATTGGATTCCTAGACTTTGAAAACCCAGAAAAGGGTATATAATACAATATATAGGAAGCAACCCCCTTTAATCTCATACCCAACTCCTTTCGTCTCAAATATATGTTTTACTATAAATACTTATGCATAAAATTATTCAACAAAAAAAAAACATTTTAAAATTTGTCGACCCCCACCTCTTGCACCCCCTTAACCTGAAGCGATATCGTTCTAAACGTATAAGCTTTATCTCCTTGTTAGATGTTATCTATGTACCAAGTTTGAAATTGATATCTCAGTTCGTTCTAGAGTTATCGTGCCAACAGACCCACAGATCGACAGAGAGACTGACTGTTGGAAATGAGTGTACAAAAATTTAAGTGTGATTTTTCACCAAAAATATAGCATATATTATTAAGGAATGTGTAAACAAATTGTATTTTCTATATCTCTCTTTCAATCCTTTCACCCCAATAGGAGTATTGGTGATAGTATACAGTTGCTGCGTCAACAATCATTCTCCAGGCATCTCGATCCTACGCGTCTTAACTCGTGCCTACCCATACCAAGAAGAGATCTTGATCTGCTACCCTCTAGCTTCCCCGGTAATACAAGCTTTTCCATTTAATCCACTTTCCTCATAATGTAACTAACATATTTCAGGTACTGTCTGTTAATTCTATTTGAAAGTCGGTCATTTATACGAAGCTCTTCAAGAATAAATATGTTAGTACGGTGTTCGGTATATGATACTCTGAGGATTCTTTGATATGCCCACATCTTAAACGCATCGATTCGTCTTCTGTCAGCTAGTTTAATGGTCCATGTTTCCGATGCGTAAGTTGCTATGGGGAATATAAGGCTGGACATCAATCTTAACTTTGTGTGTTTTCTGACAGCTGGATTTTTCCAGGCCTTAGTGAGTCCGATCATCGAGTTTCTACCCATACCCAAAAATTTATAGCGACCATTGTCAGTTAGGAGGGATGAGGAGGAAAAAGTTGAAATGATCTACAACAGTAAACCTGGCAGTTTCATGTTCTATATCACAAACGTTAAAAACGTTAATGGTTTTATTACATTTAAAATTAATTAATCATTTAAAAGCTAAATTTTTCTTCTCCTAATCACATTCAGACCCTTTACCGCCTGTAAATTAAACTTGTAATATTTAAATTAGACTAAGTACATGAAAAACGAGTTTTCGTTTACAATGTTTGCCCAGTTCGGTTCTACTAACTTAACAGTTATGGTGTAAACCTCGTTTAATGTAAAGTTAGTTGAAAGCGGAACTTAAGATTTACTTTTAGTTAATTTGCGTAGGTTTGAGGAATTAATAATTGAGGACTAAATATAATGGAGGCAAGATAATTGTTGTTACGATCAGTTTAGGTATTTATTTAGGTAGGACGGTTAGACAATAGACATTTACGATTTCGACTGGAGAGTAATAATAATTAATAACAAAAGACTATGTTGGATTAAACTGAATAATTACTTGTCAGAGTTTACAACCGTAATGACTGTAAGATACGAGGCTCGTTTTTAAAGCAAGTAGAGTGTTAATATTAAAAAAGAGACACGGCCATTTTTTTAACAATTTTATTTTTACATAATCTATTTTTCAACGTTATTTCCACTGCAGCACGGCCGTTTTGTCGTCGTCCTCGGTGTCGTAGCGCTAGCCGCCACGGTGCTTCTGTAAATGCAGGAACAGATGCTAGTCACGGGTCGCCGGGTCAGGGCTATACGAGGGATGGTCAAGTTGTTCCCAGCCATACGACGTGATGTGATCTTGGGTTCCATGAGCCACGTGTGGACGAGCATTTTCGTGAAGCGAAACGATCCCTCTACTGAGAACGTCACTTCTTTTGTTTTGGATTGCACTACGCAGGTTATTTAAATTAAAATATCCAAGGCTTGCATCAAACTCATACTTACCTACGGTACAAAATCACGAGAAGACATCAATAAAACAACGAAAAAAACCCTAAGAGCGATAGTTGGTAAAACAAGAAAGGATAGGATACGAAATACTAACATCAGGGAACAATGTGGTATACAAGATATAGTAAGATCGGGAAGACAAAGAAGAAGACAGTGGCGTAACCATGTAAAAAGACTGGATGAGCACAGACTACCAAGGATCACCCTGGAAGTAAAATCAGCAGGCAAACGTCTACCGGGAACACCACCGAAAAGATGGAGAGTTAGTTGGCAATCTACTTCTCAAGAAATTCCACAACCTCGGAATTAACAAATTATCAGATCTATAAAAAGTATAAGAAGTAGAAGAAAAAGTTTATTTAATGTCTCATAAAATGTCTCAGCATTTACTGTGTCCCCTCGAAGCAAAAAATTCCTCTGCACAGTGCACATCATTCTTCCAGCTAAAATTTCTTCCTTCAATTTCACTTTTTTGGATAATAGTAAATGCCTCTATTCCATGGACTGTTGTTTTGTTTCCGGTGTAACGTTAGCAACCAAGGTTTCGTCACCAGTGACAATCACCACCTTCGGCACAGCACCTCTCAAGAAAAGTCGCAGCACTGGCTAAACGATTGGTTTTGTGGACTTCAGTCAGCATTTTTGGTACCCACAGCACAACTTCCGATAATTTAAGCATTCAGACACAATTTCATAGAGAACATTTCTTGAAACTTAAAATACATTTTCTCTAAGTTTTTCATCGACTTTTGGTACCAAGTCATCATTAATACAGACGGTGGCCAACTTCGTCTCTCATCGTGCACGTTTGTACGGCAATTTCTAAATGCTCTAACCCATTTTCTTACCATTCTGTCGCTCATAACATTTTCACCATACACTTAAGTAATCTGCAGATGAATTTCGGCTGCGTTCACATATCCTTGCATTTAGGAAACGAATTACGGTGCTTATGTCACAATCCGCGGGATTTTTAGTGGTTTAAGGCATTTTAAACACGCACGAGCCAACGTAAACTTGGACAAATACTTTCATAATGGCTAGCCAATGGCTGGCCAGATATTTAGCGCGGTACTTACTTAAAAAACGCATCTCGTATTTAGAAGTTAAAATATAAAGTGGAGTACGACAAAACACAAATATTCATGAAGATGAATGCAAGACGAGAGAGTATATAATAAAGCATGAAATCAAAAGACCCAGTTGCATTGCAAATATAAAATTTAAAATAATCGTTACTACCTGATATTTTATTGAAAGAAATAATAGCTTATGGTGGGACCTCCATCAAAAAATATTGGAATTTTTTACATGACCGTATTTTTTTTAAATGAGCTATTCTTTCTAACCAAAAAGGAGAAAAAATGGAATAATACCAATGTTTTTCTCGAAGTCATCTGTCATCACATCTCAGTATTTTCTTCTTACTCTTTCTTTTAAGATTGGAAATAATGAAAATATAACACAATTTTCAGATTCCTTGAATTAAAGAACCCAGAAAAGCATGTATAACACGAAATATGTGGAGCAACCTTACTAGCTCCCATCCTAACTCATGTAACTAAAAATAATTTTTAAAAAATACAACTTTCAGATTTCTTGAGTCTAAGAAATCCGAGAAAGATATATAACACAATATATTTCTGCACCGCTTTACCTCTGCATATGTTTAGCCATATTTAACTGAAAAAAAAGAAAAAAATAACACACTTTTGAGATTCCACCACTTCAAGAAACCTAAAAAAGATGTACAATACAATATATTCAGAAAAAATCCTCTACTTTCTCCCCCACCCGTTTATCCCTTTCGATGTTAGCTACATATAATTGAAAGTAATGAAAATATTAGACAATTTTTGTGTTTTCCGATTTCAAATAACCCTCTAACTCTTCTCTCTTTTGACCCGTTATATGATTTCAAAATAATGAAAAGATAACACACTTTTTAAATTCACTTCACTCCAAACACTGTGAAAAGGTTGCATAACACTTTATATATTGGGGAACCCTTTCATTTCATCATCCACTCCTTTAACTATTGATATGTTTGATCATCAAATCAATTAAATTTCTCGACTTCAAGAATCCTATAAAAGAGGTATAACACGATGGAGTAATCTTTTAACTTCCTTTCTCTCCCCTTTAATCGTTTATATGCTTGACCACAAATAACTGAAGATAATGAAAAAAATAATACAAATTTCTCGGTTTAAAAAACCCCGGAAAAGACTTATTGCACGATATTTACGAAACAACCCTTCTAAAATTATTTTCTGAGCGAGTTTAATAGAATTGGTGTTAAAATTAAATAGAGTAGATAATTTCTAAGCCCATTAGACTGTAGTCCGTAGTATTTATTCATGCCATTACGAATGAAATCTTCAGCTAAAAATGTAAAGATAAAATTTAATAATGAATAAAAATAAGGAGAAATTATTAATTAATTATTAAATATATAAGAATACTTCAAACACGATACATATATATATATATATATATATATATATATATATATATATATATATATATATATATATATAATCAAATAAAACAGATTCAACCGATTTAACAAAATCAGGAAAAATATTAGTCATCAAGGCTATTACAATAAAATTATTCAAGAAAATAAAATATTTCTAAAGGCTGATTTTTTACTACAAAATTAACTATTTTTAATAGAAATTCTTGCATGTCTCATGGAATTTATTTACAGTTACTACTACTTTACAATAAAATCAGATCATGATAAAATTGAGATTAATTCAGACCAACGGGCCCAAATAATGAGGACATATTGTAAGAAAAAGAACGATGTTGAAAAACACTTCGCCAAACCTATAATAAAAAAAAAACTGAACTTTCTCTTGTTGTTCGAAAGATTAATTTTTTTAAATTACAAGGATCCTATGTATTTCAGTCCGATATAGGCCTCTAGTGCCTAATAAAAGCCAAGTGAATGATGGTTCTATTTCAAGGAACTCTATCTTTGTCAGTTGCTTGCGTTTGTTACGCACTTTTAAGTCTAAACTAAACACTGTTCTGAAAAAGAAAGAGCAATATCGTGCGTATAAGATTCAGTGGTGTTAACAAAAGGAGGCTAAAAGGGTCTAAATATCTTTCAAGATATTTAGTTGTATGTATTGGAATCAGATAAACTGCCTGAAAATATTATGTGTGTAAGAAATACCAAGTAAATCAAAACACAAGCAAGTTTAAGAAGGACTTTTATTTCATGAAATGACCAAATAAAGTTGATTTTATTTTATTTTGATCTTTCTATTATACATATATATATATATATATATATATATATATATATATATATATATATATATATATATATATATATATACATATATAAGCAGAATCTATGGGACGATGCTCTGAAATATTATTGAAAATGAATATAGCCTACACGAAATTGAGGAACAGTCATGCTTTACAGCGAGGAGGTCAGGTCGGATAATATATTCAACTTAACCCAACTCCATGAAAGGAAAACAACAACAAACAGAGAAGTTCTAACAAAGCATCTGATATTGTTTCAACTAAAAAACTCTGGCAATCTCTGGAACTATCGCCAATAGATAATACTGCAATACAACTATTCGATCAGTGATACTCTAAAATAACACTAGGAAACACAGTATCAGATCCATTCCCTGTAACAGACCACGTTGTTGCTTAACGCCCACCTTCTTCGGAATTTACCTAAGCGAAACTTTAAAAAGATGGAGAAGGAAATGCAGCGGAATGTAAATACAATTGAACGATGAAACAACGGTATATTCTCTTCACGCAAGACAAGGAAAATCTAGAATATGACAAGAAGCTATTTGGGGCACATGAAAGAAGGGGACTGGCAGCAAAATACAAAAAAAAAACTTAATATCTGTGTATTGAAGGAGAACCGCAAAATCTTAACCTTAACCGGAGGTCAAGTAATTGATGTCTGTAATGACTACATTTACTTAGGAACAAGAACAGATAGAGTTGGTAGAATAGAAAAAGAAATAGAAGACAGAATAAGCAAGCAAAAGAATAACGTCATATAACGCCTTAATTCTGTTCTTTTGTCAAAGGAAATACCAATTGAAAAGAAGCACTCTACGGGTGCAAAGTTTGACAATTAAATAAAAACTTAGAACAGAAACTTCATGTTCTCGAGATGGTCCGCTGGAATATCAAGATTGGATAAAATCAGAGACTGAAGAGTAAGAGAAGCTATGAAGATGGAAGGAAAAATAATGGACGATATTCAACAAAGTCAGCTGGTCAGGTATGAATACGTAGAAAGAACAATGAACTCCAAAGCTGTTTTTGAAATGGAGGTACCCAGAAAAACGAAAGACCGCCGAAAGCAGAAAAAAATGAATTGGTTGTATTCGGAGAGTCATGTCGGCAAGAAGTTTACTAGCGGAAGATTGAGAAGACAGAAAAAGCTGGCAACAAGAACCAAAATTAATTCATATTCTTTGTAAATTGATTGCCGATATCCATAAACAATATAATTGACGTGATATTACATGATTGACGTCATATTAAAAGACTGATCAAATAATTCTGATATAAGATTTATTTTTGTTGACATATATTTTATTTGTTTCTTGCTTACATAATTTATATGGCTGATGATCCTTCTTAAATCATCGTTCAACATTAATCCCAAAAACTTACCCCATTACTATTTAATAATTAAGTGTCATCATTTAAAGTGATGGAATGGATGTCCGACTTTATGTCACACCTTAATCTAAATTCTGTAATAGTAATATGTTAAATTTTAACGTCAGTCCAGTTTAATACGTGGTTTTAATAAATAATAAATAAATTAACTCGTTGTTCTAACCACTTAAGGTTTACCATAATAACAAAATGTGTGTTATAATTAGTATAACTGAATATCGCAATAACATACATAACTTTCTACTTGCCTCATTTTTTTTTCCTCTCTCCTATAATTTAATCAATGCCTGAGAGGAAAAAAAGAATAAGCAACAATTACCAGCGAGACTTTTAGCAAGAAAAATGCTATCTTCGATAATAAATTGGGTAACCCCAATCAGAAAACCCTTTAAAAAACAACATGTCTCTTTTCCTGTTGCTCTCAAAGATTAATCTGTTATATGGCAAGGACCCTGTGCGCTTCATTCCATTATTGGCCTCTAGTGACTAATAAGCGGGCAAGTGAGTGATGGCCTTTTCAGTGGGACCTCTCTATATCGTTGTCACTTCCTTTAATTTGATACACTGTCTCGTGCATTAACTGAAAATCGTTCTAACATTGCTGTAACATGTGTTTAATTTACTAGTTTCTCGATTAAACTAAATTACATATTTCTAATGAATTTTAAGGACCGACAGATGAAAATAGTAATAATGATAATAAGTGGTGGATACAAATAAGCAACTAGACCACAAATAAGTTACCTATACGGTTTCTCAAATCTTTCATACTGCAGCAGGAAATATACAAAGTAGACGATTTAACACAGTTATGGCTAACATAAAATGCACTCTTGCCATCTAATATACCAACAGCTTCTACAAATCTTATTAGCGAAGCCTCCACAGTCATGGAATCCAAATGTCGTCTTCTTCTTCCAGTGCCCTATCCGTTTCGGACGTCGACTATTAACATGGCAATCCTGATCTTATTGACGGCGCTTCGAAACAGCTGAACAGACGTAAGTCCGAACCATTGTCTGAAGTTATATAGCTAAGAATGTCTTCTTCTCCCTGAACCTTGTTTCTAGTTACCTTTCCCTGTATTACTGGAAGAGACGGTATTTATTACGTCTCATGACATATCCAAGATATTCAAGCTTTCGCCCTTTAATTATAAGTGCAATTTTTTTATCATTGCCTCTTCGGCGCAGAACTTCTAAGTTGGTAATATGTTCGATTCACGAAATCTTCAGAATCCGGCGGTACATCCACATTTCAAAGGCTTCAACTTTTTTTTATTAGTGTTTCCGTCATCGTCCACAATTCTACAACGTATAGCAAAACAGGAAACACGTAGCACTTGGGTAATCTAACTTTTAGTCAGAGTGACAAATCATTGCATGTAGTCTTCTCATATCATTAAAAGATGCTCGAACTTTTTCAATTCTTGACTTTGTTTCAACAGATTGTTCTCACTTTGTATCAACCACTATCCCGAAGTATATATAGGATTCCACACGCTTGATTATTTGGCTATTTAACTGAAACTGTCTTGCTGTTTGTTGAGATTTGCTTATTATCATCCACTTGGCCACTTGGTTTTAGATATATTCAGGTGGAGACCATACTCTTCGCTAACCCTTTGCACCCTTTCAACAAGATCTTGAAGTTCATCTATGTTACTACCCAGCAAGACGGTATCATCGGCATATCTTATGTTGATAATCATCTCGCCATTTATTTTAATGCCTTTGTTAACTCCCTCTAGTGCTTTGTTAAATATTTCCTCGGAGTATAGGTTAAAGAAAACGGAAGATAAGACACAACCCTGCCGTACGCCTTTTTTTTTGATCTCACGTTGTCAGAATGGGATTTATCGATTGTTCCCCAATACAAATTTGCTATGATGCGAATATCTTTGCTATGAATATGCGCAAAAGCTGATATTCGCTAATGGAAATTCATCAAAAATGATGAATTTCCATTAGCCGTTCATGCCTGACGTTATGAAATGCTTTAGCGAAGTGGTCACTCACTTTCTGATAGAAGTTTTCTTATTAGCCATACGAGATCAGATTACACGAGAACTACAAAAAAAGTGCATCATCCGCGACCTCCCTATATAGAACTTTCATCCTAGTAAATATGGATGTCAAACTTCTATTATACTACAGTAGCTGACCGAAGGTAGCCAGGAATTTGCCCTATCCGAGTATATGGAAAGAGACGATATGGTTACTAAGATACTTCACCAAGAGTTAGCAGGAAAACTAAGGCTGTTACAAGTAGACAAGATGTCTTATTACAAATACGCTACGTACGTTGCATGGAAATGACAACTCCAAGCTATGATGCGAATATCTTTGCTATGAATATCAGCTTTTTGAAGAATTTCCATTAGCCGTTCGTGCCTGACGTTATGAAATGCTTTAGCGAAGTGGTCACTCACAGATATTTCTGGAGAAGAGTTTTCTTATTAGCCATACGAGACCAGATTACACGAGAACTACAAAAAGTGCATCATTCGCGACCTCCCTATATAGAACTTTCATTATACGAGTAGTAAATATGGATGTCAAACTTCTGATATACTACAATAGCTGACCGAAGATAGCCAGGAATTTGCCGTATCCGAGTATATAGAAAGAGACGATATGGTTACTAAGATACTTCACCAAGAGTTAGCAGGAAAACTAAGGCTGTTACAAATAGACAAGATGTCTTATTAAAAATACGCTACGTACATTGCATGGAAATGACAACTCGAAGCTATGCTGGTATTGAACTGTTTTACCACAGCCTCATTCTTAAGATCTAGTATTTTATTACGGGATAAATTTTCAAGATGTACAATATTGAATGCCTTCACTCTCCTAAATAATAACTTAGAGAGAAATACATTGATAGGTTTGTTAATTGCAGAAATTTGAAGGCACCAATAGTACGACAATGGCAAATAAACAACATCCAAGTGATTCTCGTAATCCTGCTCTTAGGTGTCATACTAAAGAGTATTATCAACCCTTAAGGAATATTTATAGAAGAATATGCAGAAAGGCAATACTTCTTACAATCGTATGTAATGTCCAGAAATTTGAAAAGAACGCCCTCAAAGCTCATTCCTTCTGATATTTAAGCATATCTATTTTGGGTAAGTGTTCCCTATAAGAGTGTGAATATTAAATAAATATAGAAAAATAATTAACATCCAGAGCAAGGCGATACTTAGCCACTATTACTTCTACTACAAAACATAGAAATTTCATTGTAAGTGCATAATTGTAAATAAAGAATTAGATTTTTATTTTATATAATTTATTATAATACTAAGAGTATTATATCTACACTTTTGGGAAGCTTCCTGCGAGATATATTTCCTTCATATTATTTAGATAAAGATATACCTCAGAGATCACATCACAAACACAGAGACAAGACAAAGAACAAAAGTCGAAGACGTAATAACCCGTATAGCCTAATTAAAATAGACACGAGTAAGGCATGTTGCTCGTCAAGACAGCGCTCGGTGGTCAAAAATATTATACACTGGATACCCCGCCTGCATAAACGGAAAGTTGACAGACTTACAAAACATTGGCTAGACGACATTAAACAAAAAGTCAGAATTAATTAGCTCAGAACGAGAAACTACGGAAGGAGCTGGGAGAGGCCTATGTCGAGGAGTAGACTGTGAAGAGCTACTAAAAGAAGAAGAAGATTTCCGTCTTACAGTTACTATCAATGGAAACGTTTTATATTTTTAGCTTGACCTATAATCACCGAGATTTTGCACAATTATAAAAAATGTTCTATTTGACGAGCTAAATAAAATATTAAATTTTCGAGAAAATCTAAAATTTAAAAAAAAATCTCAAAATCAATGAAAATTATGCAAAATCCTTTTTCACAACACTGCTGACTATGATACACCTATTTATATATAAAAAAAACTTGGAATAACTGGTTTCTCCGCTTTATATTTGTTTTATCCTAATCTTATAGTGTAAAAGATATTTTGTGTACCATAATTTCCTTGTAGAACCTATTGTATAGTTTCACAACTTTACAGAGTACGATACATTTATTCGTAAATATTGTAGAAATTTCGTTTTATATTTATATTTTTGTTCGTTTATCCAGAAAATTATTACCTTCGGAACTCTTTTTGCCGAAAAGTCTTTACAACACTAGTCCAAAAATTTTAATTTTTTGAAAGATGTTGGCAAGCAGCAGCAGGCCATAAAATTGAATAATCGAATAAACACGACTTCGAAACGCAGTATTTGAATAATATTACTCAGTATATATACCACTATACCAAGTACTTTATTTTTACACTCGACGTGCGTTTCGCTGACCATATTAACTTCATCCGGAGCGATGACTGACTACTAGTAAAACATCGCGCATCGAGTGAAAAAATAAAGTGTTTGGTGTAGTGGTGATATATACTGAGTAGTGTCATTATGCCAAAGTATCCACATTCCCAACATAATTTGAATAACATCCTCATAACGGTGCCTGTCAAAATCTTCATTGAATTTTGGAAAAATAGTAATTGATAATTTGTACGCGTCCTGTTTGGAAAGTGATAGTGATGTGGCAGGACTAATATACAATCAGTGTAATCTTGAAACCTTGCTTACTCTTTCTGCAAAATATCACTCCTTGAATATGAGCCGTAAGCTAAATCTTTTTATTTACCATTTCTGTATTTTCAACAAAAAATAAAATATCATGCTTAGTTTCTCTCTAACATAAATGAATTTCTTTTAATAAAAAAACGCAACGCAAAAAATCATGTAAGCCTACAAAACTTTTGACCCATTTACAAATTAAAGTTAATTTATTTAACAACTGCTTTTATTCAAAAATAATTGGAAAACAGAAAGTAAATAAAATATTTTTGTTTTCTTGTTGTTCTTTGGGAAATATGTGGGCGTTGGATACAAGATAAAATAAATGTCGAATTGTTTAGGTTTATTGGAGGTAGTTAATAACTTATTTATACCTACTACATCAAAACAATTATTTTATACACGGAATATTATATTATTATTTATAAAAAATGTTAGTATAAGTTAGAAAAAAAAACTATAATTTTAAAAGATATTACGTAAAGAATATTAGTGATTTTATTTTCTTTGTTTTAGGTAAGTAACTAACACAAGTTAAGCAATGTACGTTTTAAATTGGTGAGTATTGGATTATAATTAATATAATAATTCCATAGTTTCTTGTACTGAGCTAGTTGGTGCCAATTTTTTCCGACTGTCTGTTTAATGTCGTCTAAATAACGTTTTATTGGTGTGCCAAGTTTCCGTTTATGCAGACGGGGTCTCTAGTGTATAATGCATTTTGTCTACCGAGCACGGTCTTAATGAGCAACATGTTCTATCCAGAACCATTTTAATTAGGCTATTCGAGTTATTAAGTCTCCAATTTTTGTTCTTTGTCTTATCTTTATGTTTGCGGTATAATCTCTGTAAGAGTTACTCCTAACGTCATCCGTTCAATGGCTCTTTGTGTTACTATAACTTTATGTGCTGATTGATTCGTATATATATATATATATATATATATATATATATATATATATATATATATATATATATATATATATATATACAGTAGAATCTCGAAAAAGTTAACTCGCGTAAAAGTTAAGCTCGGGTAAGTTAACCGTATTTCAGGATCCACGTGCCCCTCTAAAAAGTTAACTCTTCAGTTAACTTTTCAGAGCGTATGAATTTTTCAAAACAACGGTTTTTTCCGTTCATAAAAGTGGCAATTTGGCCACTTTTAAAAAATTCTGAGTGGCAGCACTGAGCTCTAATTTTGTTTGTTGGATTATGGTATTCCCCGAACTTCTTTTCTATTTTGAGCTGCGAAAACCTATGATCATCTTCATCGTCAAACAACATTGATTTAGTTAGTCGTTAGTCGTTAGCGTTTGAGTTTGTGACTTGTGTATTGTTTACTTAAAAAATGTCAAAGCAGAACAAATTATCACAAATCAGATTAGATTTGCAGCAGAAAGTGGAGATTTTAAAAAAGATTGATCAAGGTATTCACGGAACACAATTGGCATTGAATTATGGTGTATCTAAAGTAGCCATCTCAAAAATAAAGAAAAAACGCCATGAAATTTTAGAGGCTGTGGCGAACACATATGAAAAAGCACACAAGAAAACACTACATAAACCGGAATATGCTGATCTTGAGGCAAGGTTGTATAAATGATTCTTGAACCAACGACAGCGAAATTTTGCAATGACTGGTCCAATTTTAAAATCAAGAGCTAAGCACGAACTCGCCATACTGCACCCTGGAAAAAAATTTAATGCCAGTGATGGATGGCTAGCAAATTTTAAGAGAAGACATGGTATTCGCCATCTCAAAATTTGTGGGGAAATCCTTTCAAGCGATACGTCGGATGTTACATCTTTCATTCATAATTTAAGAGCAAAAATTAATGAAATGGACATCTCTGACTCGCAACTATATAACGCGGATGAATCTGGACTATTTTATCGTTTTTTACCGGATAAAACATTTGTCACAGCAAACGAAAAGACCGCACCGGGCCGAAAAATTGCAAAGGAAAGAATCACATTTTTGTTGTGTGCTAACGCAGATGGTTCGCACAAATTAAAGCCGTTGGTCATTCGGAAATCTGCAAATCCACGTTGCTTTAAGGGATTTGAAAACCCATTGGAATACGCCAATTCGAAGAAGTCGTGGATGAATTCAGAGTTATTCTTCAACTGGTTCCATCATTCATTTATAAAACAGGTAAACTTATTTTTTTAGTTTCATAAAAAATTTTGCAGGTTATTGCATAAAAATTTTTGCAGGTTCACCAGTTTTCTGCTAAAAATAATTTACCACCAAAGGCATTGTTGCTGATTGATAACTGTACTGCCCATAAGCCAATTGACATGCTACAGTCTGATGATGGAAACATTGCTGCAATGCTTTTACCACCTAACGTAACAGCGGTTTTTGCAACCCATAAGACTGGTCAAGTTAGGATATCGAACTAAATTGTTACGCAACATTGTCGCACAAGAAAACGTTTCCGATTGAAAATATTTTGAAGGCACATACAATTCGTGATGCTATTTTGCTACTTAAATCAGTGCGGGGCGAATTGCCGCAAGCTGTTCTTATAAAAGCGTGGAATAAGATAAAAAAGTGGGATGATGATCAGTACGATAGTGAAAGACATTCCGCTCTCTAAATTGATTACATCAAATAGTGCATACAACGATACACTTCGAAAAATTCAATTGTTGATGTCAACGGTGGGTCATAACGTTGACATCAGCATTGATTACACTGAAAATTGGAACAATGATCAAATTTTAGAAGATAATGATGATTTCGAAGTGTTCGATAATGATAACAACTGGTCAATTATCGAGCAAGATATTCAACAACCAAAAGTAGGCTTCTCGAAAGCAGTTGAAAGCATCAATACCTTGATAAAATGGTTTGAAAACAATAACGATGCAAATCAGGTGGCAGACCTTGTCAATATGCGCACGAAAATGGTCAAGAGCTATTACACAAAAGAAAAAAAAAACAAACAAGTCTCGACTGCTTCTTTAAACCACTCCGTACAAATTAATATAAAGTTATTGCGCCCGAAAAAAATTCAAGAGTGACTGTGAACTTTAAACCAACCGGTACAAATTAAATCTAAGTTTCTTTTTTGTAGTGATGAAAACGAAGTCAATAAAATAAATTTAGCATGTCATTTCCAAAAATCTAGGTTTATTATTTTCATTTTTTTCAATTTTGAAAACCGCTTAGAAAAGTTAATAGTTCGAAAACGTTAATTTCCCTTGGTACATTTCGGTTAACTTTTTCGAGATTCTACTGTTTATATATATATATATATATATATATATATATATATATATATATATATATATATATATATATATATATATATTAGTGGTTTTTCGGATATCCCGTGTTGGCTTAAAGTCCCTTGATGGACGGTTTCGATGGAATCTCGTTCATCTTTTTTTGATCACTGGACCGTGTCTTGGCGTTCAACGAAAAGTCAGCGAAACCGCCCATGAAGGGACTTTAAGCCAACACGGGATACCCGAAAAACCACTAACATTTTATACCCGTGAGAACATTCATCAATAGATATATATATATATATATATATATATATATATATATATATATATATATATATATATATATATATATGTATATGTATACATATATATATATATATATATATATATATATATATATAGATACATATACATATACATATACATATACATATACATATATATATATATATATATATATATATATATATATATATATATATATATATATACATATATAGATACATATACATATACATATACATATATATATATATATATATATATATATATATATATATATATATATATATATATATACATATACATACGACATGGAATAAAATGAGTGATAGTGCAGTATCCTCAATTCATGGGAATGAAGTACACCAGATTTGAGCTAAAGTAATTAATTATACCTCATGTAGGATAAAACAGTAGGCACTTAAATCAAACCATGGAGAGTTACAGATCGTAATTTTGCTTTGTAATATATATATATATATATATATATATATATATATATATATATATATATATATATATATATATATATATATGTATATATATATATATATATATATATATATATATATATATATATATGTATATATATATATATATATATATATATATATATATATATATATATATATATATATATATATAAATATATATATATATATATATATATATATATATATATATATATATATATATATATATATATATATATATATATATATATATATAGTATATATATATATATATAGATACATATACATATATGTATATATATATGTATATATATATATATATATATATATATATATATATATATATATAGATACATATACATATATGTATATATATATATATATATATATATATATATATATATATATATATATATACATATACATACGACATGGAACAAGATGAGTGATAGTGCAGTATCCTCAATTCATGGGAATGAAGTATACCAGATTCGAGCTGAAGTAATTAATTATACCTCATGTAGGATAAAACAGTAGGCACTTAAATCAAACCATAGAGAGTAACAGATCATAATTTTGCTTTGTAATGTCGTTGTCTCAACTAACGCAAATTATCGTGTAATACTACTGGGCTTTGGACAGAATCTGTTGTACGTTTTTACTATGGTTTCTGACTATTTACTGTTTAACTGCTGTGACTCAAACCAAAAGTAGATCTTAATTATTTATTCAAAATAACAAATAATTGGCAACATATCCTCATTTTCCCCGAAATTATTTTAATATAGATGCGTACGTTGTTTGTATATCTAAGTGTGAATATTTGTTTGCTTTGTTTTTAAGCATATTTACCAAATACCTAATATCCTTAAATGAACATTTTTGACGTCAGACCTTAACAGTTGGAATGACACATTTGTAATACAGACTAGATCCAAAACACGTGTAGTGTTAAATAGTAATAAAAAAAAGAATCAATAAATTGGTACCATTTTAAAGTTTTAGTTTTGTGATAGACATCTTAACATAAAGAACAAAATTTAACATAATTTTGCAAAATTGCATTTAAAAAATTATGATAAATTCTGTGAAAGTTTATTTGTCAACACCGTTTTGAATCTTTGGCTTTACTAAAATTATCTACTTAGAGAAAGTTTGAGTTTTATTTAATTAGAGAAAGCTTTTTTTCGTCGTTATTTAATTTTTTCCTTTATATCTCCTAATTAGAAAAGTCGTTTGAGAATAATGTCGTTATTGTAGAATTAAAATTGAATTGAACACAACACGTCACTTTAGTAGCTACAAACTTAAAAAATTTGTATTCTACGCTTACTTATGCACTATTTCACAACCCTACGTTATATGAAAGCATCTTTTTTGGAACTAGTGCTACTTAGTTATTATGTTCCTCTCCCTCTCTATATAAAATAATACTAGCCCCGTTCGATAATAACATGTAACACTAACTCAAAGGAGTCTCAAGCTTTTAATCCAATAGAATTGCCACCAATGTCTGATTGACCCTAGATTTAGAACTACTTATCTATACCTAACTATTTTACCAGTGAAATAAACTGACTTACATGCTTCAAAATAAGTAACAGATAGGGTATTTCTCCACAACAATAAAAAATTTCGTAGTAAGAAATGCAATTATTACATTAGATACAAGTTACAAATTAGATGTGATGTAGAACTTAAAAAATATCACAACTGTAACAAATAGATGCTTATATTGCACTCTGTCGGTGACTTACTAAGTCTATTCAAGCAGAACAGCACAGCACGGCTGGCAACTTATTGCAGAAATGCACCTTTCTTGAGCTTACTGCTCGAAGGCAGATGGCAGTATTGGTACAACTAAAAACAAAAAAATCGTATTTTCAGAAGTTACCAACTGTTTTACACACTGCCTTAGACGCTGATTATCACTAAACTTCAGCAATATCAATAGGAAGAGTTAAGATACTTCTTGCCTTACCAATTTGCAATATTTAAAGGAAAAACATTATTTTTGTAGGACGTCTCATGACGTAAACAAAACGGGATGCCTTTAACAGTTGAATCGGTTTGCCATTTCTTTTCAATTGGCCTCTCTTTCATTGATGCTTGTTCAATGTGGATCCCAGCTAATGTCCTTCGCGCCTCAACACTGTTTAGTGTTCCGTACGGAACACTTATAAGATCACTCCGGTGTCTGTCCGTCTATTCGTCTGTCTGTCTGTCACACCCGATTTTCTCCGAAACTATTTGACATAGAAAGTTGAAATTCGGTACTAATATAGGAATTGAGGGTCTCATCAGACGCGTGTAGTTTTGAAAGTTAAATTTTGACTTAAGGGTGTAACCGGATGTGAAAATTTTTTACAAAGTCATCGAGTGGGGTGTATAATGAAAGCTTGTTAAAATACCGGTTTAAAAATATATGTAATGTAATACCTGCGCAAACTACTTTTTTTATTATTTTTAAAAAATCGCGAAAAATCGCTGTCCCCCCCTTATCTTGAAAAGTACTGATTAAAAAATTTTTAAAAAATTTTGGAATATTCTCCACAGGGTGTAAATTGAATGAAAATTATCACAAATGCTTTACCTTTTGGTATATAAAAAAAAACAAAAATTTCAACGTCATTGGTTTTCAATAAAGATCGGAAAAAACTTTGTTGAAAATTCATTTGGGGTGTGTTTTGTGAAGTCATTGATTATTTTATACTCTCATAACAAAACAAAAAATTTTATTTTAAAAGCACTCAACGTACGTCCAACTTGCACTTGACCGGTTATTTATTTTAAATGACGTTACCCAGTGATTTTATAAATTTTCCAGTATGTTTAAATTTATTAAAAATAAATATTACGTATATTTCCCATTGACTCGAAGAAGTAACTCATTTCAGTACATTAAATTATTTTTATAACCCACTCAAAAATGTTTTGAGTGTGTTGGTTTTCGCAATATTTATACGTAGACCATACTCCTCGCCAATATCATTCAGCTTATTGACTAGAATTTGCAGATTTTTCATGTTATTGGCAACTAATGCGGTATCGTTTGCATACCGGATATTATTTAGGCTCTATTTGCATTAAATGTGCTGTATGGATATGAATCAGGGTTTATAAGCTTGTTTTGTAGATCTTGAAAAAGCCTTGGATAAAATCCGGCATCATCAACTAAAAAAGATCCTTATAAATAAAATTATTGTTGATCGAGATAGCCGCATCACATGTAAACTGTTCTGGCACCAGACAACTAGGGTGAAAGTTAGAAACGTAATAACGGCAGATATCGAAATAAGTCTGAGAGTGCGCCAGGGCTGAATACTGTTACTTCTTTTGTTTAATATCTATAGTGAATATATCTGCCAGGAACCTGAACTAACCTGAAGTAAATGAAGGCCTACCAATAACCGGTGAAACCCCGAATAATATAAGAAACGCTGATGATACTGTCCTTGTAAGTTAGGGAAACATCCATTAGTTTGTGCTGTTTTGCCAGTATCATTGTTTACTGGTAAGGAGTTGACTACAAACTGTTTACCAAATGAGACTAAAAAAAAGTCTGTAATTTTCTAGTAAAAAAAACTGACCAACCGATGCAGTTATATGTATACAAGACTTGGCATTGTGTTCAGAATACTGCAGCATATGACGTACAGTATTGAAAAAACATATATAAACATAATATAAAATACCAATCTGTTCATGTACAAGACACTTTTACCTATATTTATAATAATATATTATTATTATAACTAATATTAGAAACTTTGAAGTACCCATCTGTTATTATAACAGCAATAAATAGCACATACTGGCGTGTTAACAATACTTTTCTTCCGTACACTTATAACTTTTGTTGATGTAACAATATTTCGTCCGAAAATGCTGAAAAGACAAACTCAACAAAATCACATTTAAAATTTCATGGCAATTCCTACGAAAGCTTCTCTACATACACAGCTTTGCGCTTATTGCCTCTATCTAAAATTGCTGTTGCGGTACAGTCCGGAAAACAAACAGAAACTCTATTATGTTGGGATATTTGCGACTTTGCCAAAGTTCTGTTTTACGCAATAAGATTTTTATTTTTAACACAACTTGTCCGTTTTTATTTATGATTATGCGTGAAATGAGGAGCATCAAATTCATACAGAATATTAATAATAATAAATAATAGTAATTATATAAAATATTTAATTATTGAATATAGTATTTTATATTTACTACGCTCTAGAAAGTAGAACATAGTAGTATTAAAGGAATTTTAATAAGAAACATTAAGACCAACCTGAAATCCATCGGCCACCAAATTGGCCTTGAACGACATCGTTAAAACAATAAACAGCTTCGCCGTAACAGTTTTCGGGACATCCTTTTAAGTTGATAAACTAGACAGAGACGAAACTGGAAACTGTCCATAGAGGAATTAGAACTCACTTACCTAAATACAGGATACACCGCCGAAGATGTTCCTCCAAGAAGTCACTTTGCCAAATTATCTTGGAGACAAAGGAAGAGGCTTGTGCCCAGCAAATGAACAATACCATATATCCGGCTAATAAACCGCATAGCGCAGTATTTGGAGTTGACAGAAGATATACATCTCGATTTAATTTCGCGAAATATCGAACGGCTAAACATCAATGATGATAAACCTGAAATATGAGCATCAAGGGGACCTCACATAAGGTTTTCTTAGGAGCTTCAACATTAAAATATTAACAGATAGGTGTCCCTGACTGAGCTAAAACATTGCAGTTTGATTTGGAAGAGTAAAGACTTTGTTATAAATATTCAAAATCGTGTAATACCCACAAGAAATGAAATATATATGCATCTACACAATTATGAAATAGCATTGCCAGGCCTTAGAAACTATTAAGTACATATTATCTGATTGCTCGAGACTGTCTAACAATAAAAAACACAAAGAAATAGCCCCTCCTGTTTACATGACCCTGTTAAAGAGACTCAAAAGGGCTTTTTTTAGAAACAATATTAACAGCCAACAGTTATTAAGAATAATGATACGAAAATTTATTGAGATAAAGCATTTTAACAGACTTTACTACTACCAATAATATACCCAACATCACTAATCTGTAAAAACTAAAATATCGTTTTCCTTGTTGACATATCAATTCCAAACATTAACAATATGGAGGCAAACAGACACAAAGGTTGGTCAGCTATGGCAGATGAAACGGATGAAACTGATATCTACAACCCTGTCGAAAATGGACATCATGAGTGAAAATATAAAAGAAAAATTGAAATACCAAGCAGTACTGACTGGTTAACGGTAGAATCAGTAATTCTTGATGCTGCAAATATCGTCAGGTCTTTTCTGAGATTTGACTTACTTTAACTGGTTTCTAGCCCTAGACAGGCCAATCCAGTGTACGTCAAAATAGAGCACATAATAATAAGTAGTTACTGTTTAGAATACCAGAAGCCCATCATGTCATCAAAAATCCAAAAGCACTCATGCGTTTTTTATTAGTATGTACGATGGACACTCATCATCATGATCATTATCATCAGCTTATACTATCCACTGTTGGAAGAAAACTTCCCCTAGGTCATGCCACTTTTTTCTGTTCTGGGCCACTTGTACACAATTTCCAGCCACCCTCTTCTAATCATCAGTCCACCGACTTGTTGGTCCACCGCTACTCCGATCTTGGTCGCCACTCTATAATTCTTGTTGTCCATCGTCCATCTCTAAACCTAGCAACATGCGCATCTGTCAAAAACTTTTCTTTTTAAACACATAGGAAGGTTAGATTTAAATATTTAAGCCAGTTTGCCATATGCTGCCCAAAAGAGACCTATTCGCCGCTGAATTTCATGTGTTTGGTTGTCTCGTTCTATGCTGATTTCATGTCCTAGGTATTAATATCGGTGTATTTGCTCGTTATTCAGTTTTATAGCATCGTTTCATACAAGATTTGTCATAAACTGGGTCTTGGATAGATTTATTCTTAAACCAACTTTTCCTGAAGATTCTTGGAGCCTGTGCGGCATACTTTGTACTTCTTGCACATCATCTGTTATTAAGACAATGTCGTCGGTAAAGATCATTTAACTTTTCACCGTCAGTGTTAAGTCACATTTTTTTCCCAGTTTATTAATTGTAGCATACTTTTTAGAAGTATTACAAAAAACTTAGGAGAGAGCGTATCACTCTGTCGCATTCCTCTTTCAATTTAAAATTTGTCGGCGGATTGGTTAGTTTGTCTTTTGACATGAGTAGTAGCGTTTTCATCATCTATTTAATTACATTGGAATATCGATGGTCAATACGACACTTAGCAAGCGCTTCTAAGAGTTTCTGCTAATTTACAGAATCAGTCCACGAATATGAGCACTAGGGCCTTATTATATTCTATACATTTTTCAATGAGGGCTTTAACTCTAAGCAGGTGGTTGATTGTTCCATACCCAAGCAGAAACCTGCATGTTCTTTTGAAAGAAAAAAAACTTATTTGTTAGACGTGTCTACGCATTTTAGTGAATAATTTGTATACATGATCAGTAGGCTAATGGGTCGATAGTTTGTAAAGTCTGTCCTTTTTTATGCATAATAACAATAGTTGCATTATTTCATTGAAATGGAGTTATTACTTCCAGGCGGCATTTATTAAATGACATATAAAGAGATTTGATAACACAGGTCTGCAACAAAAATGCTGTCTGGATGTTTTTAACTGATTTCTATGTATTTAGGTGTTCTGAAAACTAAAAAAATACTCAAAAAATTCCAGAACGTCAGGTTATTTTGCAAAACGCAAAATTTTATTATAAAAAAGGGTTTTTTAGGGCTAACTTGAAGTCATAAATAAATAGGTACAATTTTATTTTGATTACTGTTTTTAAATGTATACAGGCCATAACTATCGTTACTTTCTAAATAAAGAACGCCCTGTGTGAGCTAAATTAACAAACATAAACGTTGTAACCAGAACGTGCGCGCTCCGATAGTGTAGAAAGTGGCGCGGTACAATTACGTGTTAACTCGTCATTGTTTTATAGATCTTGGTTCAATATAGTGCATGTCATCTGTGCGGAAGTGTGTGAATTCGTCTGACAGTTTCTGTTATATTTATGGCGAATATATGGTATTAAAGCAACAACTTAATATTACGGACTTTGTATACTTCACGTATTTTGGCTTAAAACTTGGAGATCAGGATAAAGTTTGGGCACCTCATAAAGTCTGCAAACGATGTGTTGAAGACCTTCGAAATTGGTTTAAGGGCAAGAAAAAAGCTTTCCGATATGCGATTCCTATGGTATGGCGCGAGCAAAAGAACCATAGTAATGATTGTTACTTTTGTTCGTGTAATGTGAAAGAGTATAATTCAAAATGGAAGCAGTCCATTTCATACCCTAATCTGCAATCAGCTATTCGTCCCATCCCTCATGGGACCGAAATACCAGTGCCCAAGGACCCTGCTACCTTAGAAGAGATTCCAAGTTCTGACGAAGATGGTGCTGTACCTGAACCCGAGTCAAGTTTTCAATTTGAAGATGACATCAGTCCGAAATTGTTTTGCCAGGGCGAGCTGAATGATTTGGTAAGAGACTTGAATCTTCCCAAAAACGCTGCTGAGTTGCTTGGATCAAGGCTCAAAAGCAGGAACTTACTTTTGCCGGGAGTGTCTTCCTCCTGATTTAGATATCGTGAGAAGCAGTTCACTTCCTACTTTGCCCAAGAGGACGAGTTGGTTTATTGTACCAATATTGAAGGTTTGATGGATACATTTAAGATCTCATACGACCCAGCACAGTGGCGTATTTTCATAGATTCTTCAAAAAGAAGCCTTAAAGCAGTTCTGCTTCACAATGGCGGTTTCTATGCTTCCATTCCTGTCGGTCATTCCGTACACCTCAAGGAAACCTACAAGAACTTGGAATTGGTTCTTTGCAAATTAAAATATAAAGACCACGGTTGGCAAGCGTGCGGTGATTTAAAAATCTTGGGCATGTTGCTCGGACAACGATCTGGGTTTACCAAATTCCCTTGCTTTTTGTGTCTATGGGATAGTAGAGACCGAGCAAATCACTGGACCAAAAAGTGTTGGCCTCCGAGGGAGCTTAAAGTTGACGAAAAGAACGTCCTGCATGAAACTTTGGTGGTAAAGTTCTTCTACCACCGCTTCACATAACGCTGGGATTGATGAAGCATTTTGTAAAGTCACTTCCAAGAGATGGAAATTGCTTCAAATACTTAATATCAAAGTTTCCAGGCCTCTCGGAGGCAAAGTGGAAGGAAGGTGTTTTCGTTGGACCAGATATTAGACGGCTTATGGCTGATCCACAATTCACACAACCATGACGGATCCTCAAGGAGAAGGGTGGATTGCCTTTAAAGAGGTCATAGAGAAATTTTTAGGCAATAGCAAAGACCCTAACTACAAACAAATCGTCAAAAGAATGTTAAAAGCATTTCAAGCTTTAGGTTGCCTAATGAGTTTAAAAGTACATTTTCTTCATTCCCACCTCGATTACTTTCCAGAAAATTTAGGAGATCTGAGTGAAGAGCAAGGTGAACGATTTCACCAAGATATTAAGGAGATGGAAAAAAGATACCAGGGAAGATGGAGCGTCTCAATGATGGCAGACTACTGTTGGACGCTTCAGAGAGACCTTCCAGATGCTTCCTACAAGCAGGAAAAAGAAATGTGTTTAGTGCTTACTAATGAATGTATTTTAGATAAAAAAAAAATACGTTTTGTTACGCAATTATAAATTTAAAAAATTTTTTTTAGTCTTTTATCTTTTATTTTAAGATGATAACTTGTTTAACATAGATTCCTACATTGTCAGAAAACGTGACGTTCTATGACAAAATGAAAGTCATTTTCGGATTCAGTACACCCAAAAACATAAGAATTACGCAAAAAAACCAAAACAGCTCTCAATTTATTTTTTTTTCCAGACTTGTGTAATTTGTTGTCCTCCTTATTTATTTACCTTTATTACAATATTATTTTCACCTGAGGCCTTGTTATTTTTCATCCTTCCTTCAGGGGGATGTAATTTCTGTAAAATCACAATGGACACTGCTACTTTCAATATGATCGACATTGAGCACTGGAAACTCTATATTAACACCTTATACGTTTCTCCGATTTTGATCTGCGTCCAATAACTTCATATATCGCATCTGAGATATAAGCGATAGTAGAAAATTAAAGAAACTTTACTAAAATCATGCCTTCCCCACTTCTAGATCACAATACTGGAATCACCAAAATGGGGCTTACTTTATAGTGGGCCATAATATTTTACACTACTACTGGCGCAAAATTTCGTAACAGAAATAGCTTGATTAAATTTTTCTAGAAAATAACTTTATTATTAAGCTTACTATTATTACTCTGTTATTATATGAATAATTCCGCCTTTTTACAGCACTTTCAAAATATCTTATGAAATAATAGACTAAATTCTCACTTCTTCGTTATTAAAAACTCACATTACAATACTTTTAAAAATAAGCCAGCATTAATATTGTTTGCAAAAATTTTTCCATTACATCGCAAAAACAAAACCTAATTCTAATAAATCAACATATGAACTATTCAAAAGTTCCACTTCAATATGAATTGGTTAAAATAACATATTGTTAAATTAATTCCCTAAAACCGCTTTTTAATCATACGGTATGATTACACTTTGACAGGACTTATGTGAAAAAAAAATTAAAATTTTTTTTGCCATAATTTGCCATAATCGGATTATTATACCATGCAAAATAGTATAACATGACTCCTGTTTAACACGTTAAAATATATGTCGATTAGTAAGCTTACGGATCAAATTCCCTCAATAATTAGTTAAAATTTGTACTTATATGGTGTTAATGTAAAACACTTATCCAAAAGTGTAATATATTGAGATGTACTAATGCTCAATTTCATTAAATCCTATTAATTCTGAGGCGCCACATCCTAAAACTCAAGGTGATTCACTATTATACAGTTTACTCTATATGTTCAAATCTTTCCTGTACCTACTTGCAAACAGTCGACATTACTTTTAATATGGCGGACTATGGAAACGCATCAGAAATTAAAATTCTTATTCAAACTGTTGTTATTCAAAGATTTGTTTATTACTCGCCGACCTTCATACTGGATGAATAAGAGCGTAAAATCTGTCTAGTAATGAATCCGCACATAACAAAGTTGCCTGTTTCTTAAAAGTATTGTCCAGTGTTGAATTAGTGTTATTAGTGTGAGTACTATTTACAGTGACCTTGCCCGTATCTGGTTAATCTTATTATCTATGCGATACTTGTAAAAAATCTTTGCATGAATAATCCTGGGTGTGTAATTATACACATACAATTTAAGCTTTTATGTAAGTTTCCATACAATTATGTAAACAGTATTCATAAAATATGTAAATTACGTTTTATTAATTATGTCACCGACGAGTTTCTATGTAGTTTTACACACGAGCGTAGATTGATAAGTCTGGTAAATTTCTACGAAATGGCAAGAAATTTTATTAAACGGCGTAACTGTTGGTAAGCGTGATTCTTGTAACGGTTGTATTCAAAGTTTAGAGATGCAATACGCAGTTGTTTCCTGTCAACTATCGTAAGTAAACGGTATTACACGTTTCGTAGAAATTAATAAAGCCAAGTATCGAACAGTGATAAAACATTTTTATTTAAAAAAAGTGAACTGAAGTTCATGGACCATTTATTACTGGATAAATGAATTTAAACCTGGCCGTACGCAAGCATTGCAGATGTTCAGAACGCCGGATTAAAGAAATCGCCTACAAAAGTCATGGTACCGTGATGGAAGATCGACATATTAAGCTTCGTGAGATTGCTGAGATGGTAGAAATCCTTATATGAACGGGTACATAATATCCCGCATAACGTTTTCAAAATTTAAAAGCTGAAATTTCAGACCACAAAACACTGAAAATCGTGTTTGGAAAAGTTGCAGTGTAATCCGCGCGTTTTTGTTGATTTCAGATAAAACCTCAAACAGTGAGTTGGTGAAGGCTAAGAAAAAAAACGAAAATCGTGTTATGGAAAGTAATGGCAACTGTTGCAGTGTAATCTTGAAAAAGGGTAAAACGTAGGACTGCCTTTTATTATGCTAATATCGTTTTGTGACTGTAGACGAAGCGAAAGATTAGCGGATCTCCATCGCCCATGCGCCTGCTATCACCCCGGAGTGGCAAAATAAAGCCTCAGATTTAAAAAACTTTTTTGTTTCCTTTCTTCAAAAATTGGCTTGGGGGAAGGAATTTTCATCAAATGAAGAGGTTATCTGTGTTTTTACTACAAGACTTTTCAATACCACTCTCAATGGAGTAAATTATTGTTTTTTTATAGTTTTTTGCATGAATCCATTCTTTACCATCTTTAGTGATGAATTTGCCATCTCTTTGTCGATCTACAGACGAGATACCGCTGGTATCGCGTATACCCAATTTCATATCCTTGGGTAAAATTCGTAACTCTTATGTAAATGTAGAGGTACACAGCTTATTTGCGCACATAAATGATTTCATATTAGGCCTTGACTGCCAAATATAGTTTGAAAATGGTTACATATTTATATTCCGTTTATAATGTTATCCAGTTTAATTATTCTACCCCAATTATAACTGGCTGCTTTAGATTAGGGATGTTACATTTAATTTAATGTGATGTGTTTTACTCGATTATTGTGGCATTAACATATTATTATACAGATAGGTTTGTGGTGGTGGATTATACGTATAAATAATTTGATTGTTGTTATTATCAGAGTAATATATCTGTGTTCTTTCACTTATTATATGCCAATATCAAAAAATAAGTATATTTTTAAAGTACTCGAAATAGATTTAAAAAATTACGTTCTTGAAGGGAAACCGAATTGCTAATTCTTACAATCTGAACTTTAAGAAATCAACTCGTGTTTCTGAAGTTTCGAAACAATGTTTGAATGAATAAGGGTTTATTTGATTGCCTTTAATTAATTGTACCCACAATGTTTGGACCTTCAATCATTTTTTAGGGGACTACTGAAAAAATAATAGAAAGGAAGTATATCGATTTGTATAGAAAACTGGATGTAGAGTTTGCTGCCTGTCACTAACAGTAACATTATCGGCTACAGACGTGAACCACCATTTTAAGAGCTTGTAACATTAGGTGTCTGTTTTACCGAGTGATCATGCAAAGCGGTTTATTTAAATAAATGAAGCATTATTTCAAAAGCTGTAAGAGAGAAAAAGTAATGGTTTAACATCTATAATATATATAAAATGCAACGTCTCTCTGTCTGTCTATATGTGCGCTTATCATTCCAGAACCACTTATCCGATTTACGTGCTTTTTTTAACGTACATATGTTCTCTGGCCAGGTTATAAGATCTATTTTATTACGTTAGGTAACATAAGGAATAAGCAGTGACGATAATAGTGAATCAAGTTGGAAAAAAGTTTGCCGCTAGCGCGTTCTCTTGCAATACACTGCCTAAACCATTAAATATGGAGCAATATCATGTAGCAAAGAATACAATATATATAAAATGCAACGTCTCTCTGTCTGCCTGTCTGTCCGTTAGTACGCTTATTACTCGAGAACCACTTAGCCGATTTACGTGTTTTTTTTTTAATTCATACATGTTTTCTGGCCAGGTTATAGGATATATTTTATTACATTAGGTAATATAGGGAATGAGCAGTGACAATAATAGTGAATGAAGTCCACGCGAGCGGAGCCGCGAGCACGGCTAGTTTATTTATAAAAGGACTACCATTATTCTTGCCTAATAGTCTTCTATAGCAAACTAAATATACTAAGTATTCAAATTCATCCGTAACCTTTTTTGCGTTAACAATATTTTTATTTATTTTATTTAATTACGAACAGAATACAAGTCGAAAAAAAAAATTATTTCCTAATATTCTCAATACATTTTTCCAAGTTTTAAACCAACCGGGGGGATTCTCTTTCGGAAAAAACATGGTAGTTTTGAGTCGATGAATTGAATGATTGCTTTTTTGATGTCTCCAATGAAGTGAAGTGGGGATCAGACGGGATCATGTCTGGAGAACCCGTCGACTCAGAGTGAACTTTTCATCTAAAGGAAAAGATGAAATCCTGTGTCGTTTTTTGCTGTGATCCGAGAGATCAATATGATCATTTCGAAACCACTTATGACATATTTAACACGCGTTATGCGTCTTTCACCTCCTCCCAATGTTGAACAAATCATTTGCGCAATTTCAAATGCATTTTTTTTGGATTTTAAATGCAATTATTTAAATGTTGCTTGACAAATAAAATCAACTGTAATTGTTTGTAGGGTCACTTACTCACTCGATTCTTCTAATTTAATTTAATAAATTGAGCATTGCCGAACATGCGCTTGAACATATTCATGTAGTATTATTAGATCGTTTCAGAGTAATTAAAAATAAATCAGATAGGAGATTATTAGATGCAAATGAAGGAATCAAAATTATAAAATGTAAAAGTAGTTTAAATAAGTACAGAGAGTCTATTTCGTATAGTTTTCTGTGCTAATTACTTAACCGATACTAAACCATCTGCTGCGAATAGTCGATTGTCCTTTAATACATCGCAATTCTAATCAGTTAAGTTTCTAATCTTTCGTTTAGTCACGGCTCCTGGTGATGCTATCATGATTCGCGAAACACTCGCCGAGTTACAATGCAAGGTGATTATATGGTGATGGTAATTCTTGGTGTAGTTTATATAGAGATAATAATATATTCTACTGATTCCAAAAAAGGAATGAAGTTAGTTTATCTAACCAAAATAAAATGGGATCGATCAGAACTCCCATGTGTACTGAAAAATACTGAAATACATAAAAAATGAGTTAAAGTTTGTCGTAAATCTCAATGCAAGCCAATTTATTAGATTTAAAATTTGATAGCTATATAGAATGAATAAAATCAAATAACTTTCGAAGAAGTAAAAAAGTTTTATATTTGATTGGATTAGTGTTCTTTCTGACGACGTATAGAAAATATTTTATGAAATAGAATGTTAATAAAGTTTGACGTTCTCGGATATACCAAGTTTAATATCATTCATTTCAGTTTACACTTAAAATTACAAATATAGAGAAATAATATTTAAAGGTGTGTATGTGTCGTCTAATTTTTTTTTAAAAGCTACCCGCTATAATTATCGAAATAAATAAATAATTAAAATACTCAATTAAAAAAAGTCTTCTTCGTTCTTATATGGTGCAATAAGGGTAGGCATAATGTCTGTTTTATCTCCATTAGGTCGAATCTTCTGATGTGGAAAGATTGCTGGAATCTTTCCACCTTTTCGGAAGTCTGCCCCTAGTTCTCCTACCGCAAGATTTATTGGTGCAAGAAAACCATGCTTAAAATTAATATTATATATCTAAAACAGTATTTTGAGCAAAAAACAATTATTCACCAACTAAAATAATACACACACTATCCAAAGCCGACAGACTATATTTTTAATCACAATATTTTTAAAGACTGCCTACTTAACTAGGCTTGAGTATGACCGTTTCAACAAATGAAACGTTTTCGTGTCACTTCTACATGTTGTTATACCAGAACGCAAACTGCTCTGACTTACACGCTCAAATAAATTGCGCGATGCTTCACGTGATAACCCACACGTTGTCAATAGTTTTACGTACACATTTTCTTGATAAACGGATCTTAATTAAGTAAGTTACTTCGGGCATGTACAAAAAGAAAATCAAGTTTGAAGGTTTTTTATGACAAATATTTACAATTGAAACGGGTAACTCAAAGGGCCATGTAGAAGCACATTTAATACTTTTTTCAAATTCGAAAATTTTTGAAAAGTTAAAAAAAAGGCAACACTGGATTTTTCTGCTAAATCAACCCGCACCTGAAAGCTATATTGCCAAACATACGATTTTCTTCAACAATCACAGATTTTCAAATTTTAGATAAAATTAATCTAAAAAATGAAAGTAATAATAGTAATGAGAATAACTGAATCATTGCCTCTTAACAGCTGATTTTGACTTTTGTGCTCAGCTGTTTGAGTTCCAGAAAAAAAAACAGAATTTTAAATAGGTTTTTCTCTGAACTTTTCCAATATTAATACCTGAATGGTAAACGATTTTCTTGTAAGAAATAAGATTTTTTTAGTGCTAAAGTGAAAAAAACAAAGTACGTTTTTTATTTATTATTATTTTTATGTACAGACGATCTTCACATTAAAATTCTAGGTTGTACTTGACATATTTATAACTAAACTAACTGTACCGAACAACACGCACTATTACACTTGCTGCTATATTATATACTTTCTACAAATTTCTTAATCAACACCACTATATTAGTTTATGGATATCTCTAAAAAACCTGCAATAACATGGAATATTTACCTCACTTTATCCATGACATATAGCAAAATTTGTAAACGTTCACTGTAAATTAACAAACTAAACATGAATTTGAACGCTTTAGCTGGAGTACGTTGTCACTTGGCCGACGCCAAGTAAAGAGAGAGCCACTAAAAACCTACCGACAAAGGCAGCCGACGCCGAAAACAAATCCTTTGTTGTTGGCGTCAGAAGCCGACAACAAATCCTTTGTCGGTTTTAGAATAAAGTAAAGCACAATATTGTGGAGTTGTATGGTTCTCCAGTAGCAGTGTGAAAAAAATATTCATGTCATCATTTCTTTAGAGTCGATTTTTTTTTCCTTTATTATTGAGATCCGCTATTTAAGGTGAATTTTCTGCAATCGATCTGGTTACAAGGAGGAGCCAGTTCCAATAAATATTTGCAGGGAGTCCCATAACACCCTATATGTATGTATATATATATATATATATATATATATATATATATATATATATATATATATATATATATATATATATATATAGTCAATCACGAAAAGCTCTTTTATCAATAAAACAAACACAATTTAATCCATAAAGTAAACATTCAAAGCTAAATCCAGCGAAAATTTAGGATTTTTGTCATATAACACATGGGCTGAAAAGTCCCGGGCCTAACAAAGAAAACACGGTTTTTTTGGTTCAAAATTAGCTTTATTCATCAACGTAATCTCCATCAAGAGCAACGCAATCATTCCAGCGCCGCTCTAACATTTCAATACCACTTTTGTAGAACGATTTATCTTTTGCCTCAAAATAGGCCTCAGTTTCAGCGATAACCTCTTCATTCGTGCGAAATTTCTTACCGGCGAGCATTTTTTCAGGTCTGCGAACAGCCAGTAGTCGCTGGGAGCCAAATCTGGCGAATACGGTGGATGTGGGAGCAATTCGAAGTTCAATTCATGTAGTTTTGCCATTGTTTTGATTGACTTGTAACACGGTGCGTTGTCTTGATGAAACAAAATTTTTTTTCTTTGCCATATGCGGTCGTTTCTTTGCAATTTCGGCCTTCAAACGCTCCAATAACGCTATATAATATTCACTGTTGATGGTATTTCCTTTCTCAAGATAGTCGATGAATATTACACCACGCACATCCCAAAATACCGAGGCCATAACCTTTCCAGCCGATTGTTGTGCTTTCGGGCGCTTTGGACGAGGTTCACCAGTTGCTGTCCGCTCAGATGACGATCGTTTTGATTCCGGAGTGAAGTGATGGATCCATGTTTCATCCATTGTCACATATCGACGCAAAAATTCCGGTTTGTTACGTTTAAACATGGCCAAACACTGCTCAGAATCATCAACACGTTCTTGTTTTTGTTCAACAGTGAGAAAAACGCGGCACCCACTTTGAACACAGCTTTCTCATAGTCAAATGCTCATGCAATATAAAGCCAACACGTTCTTTTGATATCTTTACGATGTCAGCTAACTCACGCAACTTCACTTTTCGATCATTCAAAACGATTTTATGGATTTTTTTGATGTTTTCTGGTGTTACCGCCTCATTTGGACGTCCACTGCGTTCTGCATCATCGGTGTCTCTACGACCACGTTTGAAGTCAGCAAACCAACGTTTTATTGTTGTTTCTGATGGAGCGGAGTCCCCATAACACTTTTTCAAGCCATTGCTTCGCTTGAACGGTATTTTTTCCCATCAAGAAGCAGTGTAAAATTAAAACACGAAATTGTTTTTGATCCATTGTTTTGAAAATAACAAAAGTAGCGTCACTCTTAGCACAATAACTCACAAACTAATGAATAGAATATCATGAAATTTTAACAGCTGTCTTTTGAAGGTTAGTATTAACTGAAAAAAAGGTGACTGCAATAAAACTAGCGCCATCTATGTGTTAGGCCCGGGACTTTTCAGCCCATGTGTTATGTATGAATTTAAACGAAAATGTGAAAACGAGACAAAATAAAATATTAATTCTTTAATAATTTATAAATCACTTTATTTGTTTGGCATTTAACTTTAGATATGCTTCTACATTTAACTGTTGTTATTTTGGAGTTGTTTAACGTTATAAAGGAGTAGCCCCTATATTTCTGAGCCTCAATCCCCTACAACTATATTCTATTTGTGATTCGTTCTCACCCTTAAAAAAACCTTTAAACAAGGATCTAAAAGGAAATAGCTCCATCTCCAGCACCATTCAAGAAATTTCAGAAAAATTTGCTCTTTAAATAGGCGCTATACACAAATATTACAGAATAATTTTTAGACGACATGAATAATAGCATACAATAAAATTATTTTTATTAAAGTTCCAAAACCTCAACATTATTTAATTATAAAATTTTGAAGTTAATACCTCAGTAATCCTCTATAGTCAAATTAATTAACTTTAATATTAATTAAATTTGAATAATTTCAAAACATTACCAATTTTATGTTAGGATTGATTGTAAAATATCATTTGTGTATTGACCACAAGAATTTTCCCACTATGCCTGAATATATAATTTTTCGTAATAAAGTAAATAAATAACCATATGAATTAATTTTAAAACAGAATAAATTGCATATTTTCTACAGAATTATTTGTGATTTATTGACGACAATAACTGTTCTCCACAAAAAACAATTTTGTTTTACTAACTATTTTCTTTTCAGTATTCACTAAATAATACCAAATCTTTATGGACTAATTTAAGGGCTATTAATCCGATCACAGGTTCCGTAAAGACTTTCAGCACCTATCTACTGTAAAAGATGCGAATGTAAAGCATATAAAATGTAATACTGAAAAGTACGATACTTTGCCATCGAAGGCAACAGGTCCGACACTTATATATTACAGGCCACCTATATGTTTCCCATCTAGAAATGCTTTTAGTTAGGTAAACTAACAATATAAAATTACTTCTAAATAACCTTCGGACCATAGTCCGGATAATTTCTGATAATCAGTATTTCTTGTATATTCGTAATTTCAAATTTCAAACTTGATGAAACGAACGAATCATTCATTTTACTTATTAAATTCCGTGATTTGTTTGGCTTCAATTTAAATTAAAGCTCACTGATATGATTTACATGCTTGCTTGATGACAATCCCAGTAAGTTGAAAAATATCCGTAATTTCTCTTAACATCTACACTACCGTTAGAAAGTATTTGCCCACCTAGAAATTTCAATATAACTGCCAAAATTTAATACCTAATTAAGCTCTTTTTTTACCTTTTAGGTAAATTTAATTGTTCTTAACAAGTATCCATCATAAAATTGTTTAGATAAACCTTTTTGGTCAAATCACAAATTTAAAAACCATTTAGAACAAATCTCCAAGTTTTGCATGATAATCGTTTTGAGGCGATTTCTGAGAATTCCAGTTGAAGTAAGAACTCATTTCAAGTTTCTAGGGATTATGGAAATTCCTAGTGACATTTTATGATAAAAACTATGCTATAAATACCATTGCCCTTTTGGAAATTAACCATTCGAAAGAAGTTTCCGTTGAAAATCGGGCTCTGATAATGCGATACATCAAAATGGTCACCCTAGTCGTCAAATCGCGAGTGATATGCGGATGCAAAGGAGAACGGTGGACTACATCTTAAAAAAATTTTCTGCGGGACATGGAATTCTCAACCAAAAAACGTTCAGGAAGGCCTCAAAAAAAAAACGACTCCCGCTCAAGATAGACCTATAACAATGTCCAGCAGACGTAATCGCCGCCTAACTGCACCAGAAATCACGGCTCAAGTTAACCTGGAGCGGCCCATCCCCATCAGCGTGACAACCGTGAAGAACAGTTTAGCAGAAAGTGGACTACACGGGAAAGTTGCAGTGAGGAAAGGACTTCTTAGACAAGTGAATAAACGTAAACGATTAGAATGGGCCCGAGAATATGAAAATTGGACATCAGAACAATGAAATTCCGTCCTTTGGAGCGACGAATCTAAAATCGAAATTTTCGGTTCAAATCGACGACTTTACGTGCGGCGGTCAGTTGGAGAGAGGATGTTGGAAGCCTGTCAGTTGCCTGCACTAAAACATGGTGGAGGTTTAGTAATGGTTTAGGGTTGTTTTGGCAACGGTAAAGTTGGAAGAATCTTTAGGATAGAAGGAATCATGCGAAAAGAACAATATCAAGAAATTTTGCTGACTCAAATGTTTCCTTCTGGAAGAGATATTTTTCAGGGGAAATTTATTTTTCAGCATGACAACTACCCTAAACATTCTGCTAAATAAATTAGAGAACTTTTGTACCAGTGGAAATCCGATGACGTCCTGGAAGTGATGACTTGACGTCCATAATCACCCAATTTGAATCCCATCGAATTGCGGGGGGACCATTCGGACAGGTGTATTCGAAAACTCAATCCAACATCAGAAAATCACTTGTGGGAATTTTTACGAGCAAAATGGATTAAAATAACCGAAGAAACTCTGAAGAAACTACTGGATAGAATGCCGAAGCGGTATTTAAAAACAAAGGAAGTCACATATGTAGATGAGAAAAATCCTGGAAAAACAAGAATATGTTTCTGGTTTTCTAGACTGTAAATAATCTGAAAATAAATAATAATTCATTAAAATTTAAAAAAATATTATTTGAATTTTTGTTGTCGTGGAACTGAAATAACTAGGTGGGCAAATACTTTCTGACGGTAGTGTAGGTAAAAATGTCACTGGTACACGAGTACATTAAAAAACGTATTTATTTAAAAGTTTTTTACATCATTCGACGGTAAAGGTTGCCATTAAAATGCTAATGATTCAGTCGTTCGTCCAGTCCCCATCAACGTCCATGATCACCTGGGAGCTGCAGGGCATACACTGTGTACACCTTTTTATTATGAAGCTTTTGCTTGATGCACGTTCTCGATTTGGTTTACATCGAGCCCATGCATGTCCCATCTGGTGTGATAATACCGAATTCCCCTTTCCACGGGCTACACGTTTTACTTTGATGTTTGGGGTCGTTATCCTCTTGAAGAATCCACTCCTCTTTCTTATTGACAAACCACATTTTAATAATCATTTTTTTGTCCTCGTCCGACACTTTTCCTCTTGAACCGCGTTCCGATAGATCTTCAACATTTTTTAACTGAGAGTATCGTTTCGCCCACATGTTAACGAATGTCTATAGACTTAATAGCCGCTGTAGGCGTTATTTTCGGACCTTTTGGATTACATAAGACTACAGCCTCAAAGCGCGAAGCGTTTGCAGCCCTCATGTTTGATAATGTACTATTTAGCTATAAATAACGTTGAAAATGAATCTTTTTCCAGAAAGCCCTGTTTGTAGGAGTAACAACAATAACCTCCAAAAAAAAAGGAATTTCTTTTACCGACGACAAGTTATAGGCGACACGTTCTTTCTTGACCGACTGTATATCTGTATTTTTAAATAAAATGGCACTGCAAACATCTTTGCAAACGGGATAAGTTATCTTTATAATAACTTGACTTTGACTTTTATCAATGCTAATCCTTTACAGTTTTCCTGCTAACCCCGTTTTGTCGCTTAATATTATAATTACAAGCCACTAACCTAAATTTATATATGCTACCCATTTGTGCTCAATTCACAATGATCAACTAAGATATATCACAGGAAATTAAATGCGACAGCCCTAATCGAAAGCAGGCCGTCATATAATGTGAAGTTATTTGACATTGTGGTAATTTTAAACTGAATAGACTCGAAATGGTTGGATAAATTATAACTACTAAAATTAACTATGCAATAATTTTGACCGACAGAGCAATCTAAGTAGAGGATTTTCGTAAGTATTTAGACCCCTAATTACAGTGAAAACTCGAGAGAGTTTTAATGAAATATTTGAATTTAAATAGAAACTTGTCAAGAAACGATCGATATGTTCAAAAAAAAAAAATCATTGAATTTATGTTTTTTAATGAAAGAACCTACTTACCTTATTATTTTGATGAAAACTTTTTTTCCGTTTTTAAAAATATTTAATGTACTCAAATTGTTTTTAGGCTTTTGATCATTAAAATACACATCCAAGACTGGTGAGACAAAAATTTTTATGATTTTTCGCAAATTGTCATCGTTAATATCTTTAAAAAATAGTTGTAGATAAATAAGATTTTTTTTTAACGAATGAGTATACTAAGATATATACTGTGTATTATATTTACAAAGTTGTATATGTTTTTCAAATTTCAATCTCTATTTGTTACTTCACTAATAAGATTCGGATGGTTTACTATAAATTTTGAAGCTTGTTTATTGAAAGTCGCTTTTTACCCTTAACTTTTCAAGCAATACTAACACAACCCAACAAAAAAATATTTGTAAAAAACTTTTTAAACCAATACATCTAAATGTTATGTATTTTTGGGTGCTGAAACCGTATCTGGTATCAGTTTTTTTGTATCACCCACAGTTCCCTCACAATATGACATCGATTAAATTTCAAAACCAAATCCTCTTCCTGCTTGAAAAACTGAGCAAACTGTTGATCTCTTGTTCTATAATGGCAAATAGATGTTCCAGATTCCAATAAATGTTTTTCTTTCAGCCTAGAACCAAGCAATTCTGGTTTTCCTTATCCAAATCTCTCACTAAATCGTTTAACTCACCTTGTATAAACAACTGTGGTTTTAAATTTTCTAGAGAACATTGAAACTCAGGGACAGGAAGTCCCGGTCCATGTCTTACCGGCCGATTACCTGAAGTAAAGTTAGGATCGACAATTACTTTCTTATTTTTGGAGTTATATCCAGAAACATCAACGCTGTAAAAATAACAATCATTTTAATGATACCATACCATGGGTACTGCAAATCTAAAAGCTTTCTTTTCTCTCTTATACCATTTCCTAAGATCCTCGACACAAACAAACATACTCTGTGAGGAGTCCAACATTTTTCTTGATTACCGATTTCTACACCAAAATATGCAAAGTATACTTTTTTTACAAAGTCAGTAATGTTTCCTTGATGTTTTTTAACTACAAACTCACCACATATATAACAAAAAGTGTTGGGAGAGTTTTTACAACCACGATTAGCCATACTTTGAGTGTGAATTAAAGCACATGGGTTAAACACTGCAATGCGAGGTTATATTAACTGGAAGAAAACAAACAGCTGTGACATTTATCAGAACTGCCAACCTAATAACATTTGATTTTACTGCCAACCTTATAAAATTCGGATTTTATCGCCAACATAATAACATTCGAATGATAAAAAATAAACTTTTCACATTTTGAATATTAAAATGTGAAAAATTGGTGGGTGATACGACTTTTTTATTATTATTTTCGGACTCAGCACACCAAAAAACATAGGAATCAGGTAAAATTATTAAAAACGTTTTTTCATCATTGGCCTGTGTAATTATTGAATAAGTCTAATAATTTTTATTAAACTTATATTTTTTAGTGAAATTAATCTCATCATTTCACAAACTTATATTATTAAAAATGAAAATGTTTTTTCTTCTGCAAATGACATTTTGTTATATCCATTTGAAGAAGATATTAAATTTTAAAACCGATATCATGCGCCGTATCGATACGTATCATAAAGTTTATTTTATTTTCTGATATATTTTCTCTATTTTTAGTGTTTATAAAAATCATATGCCTGAGGATATTTTCATTAAAAATATTCTGCCAGAGTCGGCCTCAAACAATAATAAATAATTTTGAAAAAAATCCTGTTTTTGCTATTATGCCATTTGTTGAACTTAGTCACCGAAGCATTCAACTTTATTGTGTAAAAATGGTTCTACTAAATGATGCCAGTAGGTATCGTACTGATGTGTTCTTTCGATTATATAGTACTTGCTTATGCTGACTATATACCTAATGACTGCAATTCTATTCCATTGAAACGAGATATGGAATAAGAACAAGAGATAGCAAGAACTATCATAAAAAAGAGACAGGAAGATGCTTTCTAAAGACAGCTAGTACAAGATACATAGTTCAAACAAAGAGTTTAAAGTGAGTACACTTCTAGTCTGAACCAGAAGACAATTTTATTTCTGCACAACAATCGTGGAACACTACCCAGTGAAAACTGAATATGGAAAGGAAGATAGATGGGAAGATATATAACACAATATAATAACACAAAAAAGGAAATTTATCGAAGAAAGTATCAAAAGGTGGTGAAACATATATCTACCTTTAGTTTCTATATACGTGCACACACCCTATATATATATATATATATATATATATATATATATATATATATATATATATATATATATATATATATATATATATATATATATATATATATATGCATACACCCTATATATATATATATATATATATATATATATATATATATATATATATATATATATATATATATATATATATATACATATATACCGAGAAACGATAAACTATTCTGGTATCAAGAGGAAATGTAGAAAAATAGTGATAATTGTTATATCTAATGAGAAACTCGATCTTGAAAATCTATGGGTTTTAACATGTACGCCAATGGTTGTAGCAAGCATATCGAAATTGGTGCCAATTTTAATAATAATCTGAATTGTTACAGTATGTGCTTGTTGCCAAGCTAAAAACTAGCACTTTGCTATTTTATTTTATATTAAATTAAAGCAAATTTACAAAAACAACGGCCGAAGTCTTTAAACCTAAAGTAGACATTGTCCATACCTAGTAATCGATAAATATTTGTTAAAAATATTGTTTAAATTTTATAGTAATTTTAGTATGAGAGTGTAAAACAATACAAAAGTAATTTATTATAACTGTAATACAAAGTGTCCGTTTCAATAAGTAATACGTTCTCGTATTGGTTGTGCATACCTTCCTTGCAATTCTCGCGCTCATACTGGCTGAACCGTGACTAATCACATCCTGCTCGATGGTCTGCTCAATAATCCATATGCTGTTCATAGCTTAAAGCCCAACCACATCAATATTGTCAGGTCTAGTTAGTGTTGTGAACATTTGTTTTGTTATATAACTTGTATAACATATTTTGATTAGAAAACAATCATTTAAGGCCGACAAATAATCTCTTATTTCATTTGATGAGTTTTTAATTTGATGTTTCGGTTTTAATAACGGCGAGGGTTGTTTATATTCTTTTTTTAGTGTTTGTTATAGATATTTTTATATATATATTATATATATATATATATATATATATATATATATATATATATATATATATATATATATATATAGGATATAATGGATGACTTTTAGAATGACTTTTAATTAATTGAAGTCACACCCAATACTTACTTTTAATAAATTTAAACATAATTGAAAATTTACAAGATCACTGGACTACATAAATTTAAAAAAATCATTGCGCCGCCCTTATCACACAACTGATCATGGCTGAGAGAGAACGTGAATTTTTAATGCGGGTTGAAAGAAAAGGACACACCACTGTCAGCGACTATCTAGCCCTCAAATCGCTTTGGCAGCAAAACATTTGGTTTACATAGTCAAAAGTATTAAGAAAAAAATGGTTTTCTGGTGAAATATTGCAAATTGGTAATGCAAGAAGTGTTTTAAGTGTTTTATTGATGTTGCTAAACTTTAGATTTTTATGACAGTTTGTTTAAACAAAATTATTGTTGTGTGTTAACCTATATCTTATGTGTTTAATGCATTGTTTACTATGAAATTTATAAAAAAATGACGAGAATATATCTTGTTTTTCTTATTTTGAACTGATATATATATATATATATATATATATATATATATATATATATATATATATATATATATTATATATGTATATATATATATATATATATATATATATATATATATATATATATATAAATAAATAAATATTTTGATCTACTTTAACTGTATGACAAAACTGTCACAGCCAATAAAGATCCTATCGCTACAATAATGTAATGATTTTTTTCAATAAATTCTTTTTTTCTCCCCATTTTGGGAATAAAATACATACACACATACATTAACTTATAATGAATAGAGCAACAATTAATAGAATTATTTGATTTTTTAAAAATAATATTATATTCTATCGTACAATCGTTTTATTGAAAACTTAATTTTAGTTAAAAGCATATAATACGAATTTACTTACAAAAGTGACAAGATGACAGAAAAGAAATTTGAATAAAATTATTACGTCGACTGAATTCTACATTTAGTTATTTGATTTCATTTACAGTAAATATTGAAATGGAGCAAAATGCATGAGCATTTCTCTCTCTCTCTCATACACTCTCTCACTCTGTCTAACTGTATTCACTTAGTTTTACGTACTACGTGCAAAAATTTTTCTTAGTTTGAAAAGCGCATTGATCTAATCAAACATAGAACTTTAAAAGTTCTGCTGAAGACATTCTATTTTATGTGTATCTCACGAGTTTATCAAATTTTAAATCTAATATATTGCCTTGCGTTGAAAGGCGGATATGGTTCAACTTATTTTCCGATGTATTTTAATATTTCAATTTATTTTCGAAAAAAATTGACAATTTTAATACTATATCAAGTTTAACTTTTTGATTATTCAACATTTTATATACAGTGATAGGCTAAAAGTGTGCGACAAATGAGATTTGTTTTATTATTAAAGTTTTTAGAAGATTTTGCAGTGCCGATTGTCATTGGTCGTTTGGCGAGAAATTTGAATTTTCTAAAGTTTGTTTTTATGTGTTTTCTAATACATTTATTAGGAAAAAGTGTTTGGAATTTCATTGTAAAGTTTTAGATAAATTGGACAAAAATCGTACATTGACCAATAAAAAATGATTTATTTATTTGTGAATTTGAAATATCTTTGTTAGATTGGTACAAGAATTTAAACATTTATTTTTTTGTTTTCAAGCTATATTTTACTTTTTTCACAGTCAATAATTAAAAATTCTAATTTCGTACAACTGTCGCACGGGTAATTATCGAATAATTTTACCTTATTTAGCAGTTTGAGGTTTCTGTTTTTTTAAGGACACTTTAGTACCATGATTTATTGCAAAATATAAAAAAATCTAATTCATTGGGGGTTTCTGGGGTCACTGAATCTATTTTCAGGGTCATTTTGATCATATGCACCCTTTTGAGTGGTGAAAATGAGGGTTGGAGGGGGAGAAAGTACGATATTCTCCTGAACTAAAGTTTCGCGTTCACAACTGGTTCCTCGGGGGTTTCTGGGATCGCTGAATCTAATTTCAACCTTCATTTTCACCCTTCAAAAGAGTGAATGATCAAAGTGACCCCGAAAATAGATTCAGTGACACCTGAAACCCCCCGAGGAACCAGTTTTTAAAGCGAAACTGTAATTCAGGAGAATATCGTAATTTCTCCCCTCCAACCCCCATTTTCACACCTCAAAAGAGTGCATATGATAAAAATGACCCCGAGAATAAATTCGATGACCCCAGAAATCCCCTATGAATCAGTTTTGAACGCATAAACTTAAAATCACGTAATCTTCGAAATTTCACCTCCCGGTTCCGTGCTTGCAATTTTTAAAACATCTGAGGTTATATTTTGCAAATCGGCTTACGTTTGTCCAGAATTCGCTTACGAGTATTTAAAAAAAAATGTCTGATTTCATTAATAACTGAGGGTTCTAGACAATTTTGAATGAAAAATCGTGGCCCACAGTGCGCAGGCGGAAATCAAAGGTCAATACATTTACATAGATTATCGACCCATATATACATTTTATAATGTAAATATTACAGACGATTACACGTAGTTATCATAACTGGAAGTTATCATAACGTGTAGTTTTGACATTTTAAAATTTTTCTTGATAAAAATGAATATTTATGTGAAATTTCGTGGAGAACTAAAATAATTTTCATATTCAGTTTTACATAACTTTTTTACTGTGTGACTAAATAATGATAACCGACAGAATATTTTTTTTTGTCTACTTCGTCACTAAATAAATTTATTGATTATTACTAAGTATTTTCGAATACAAAACTTACAGAACTCCCTTAACAGCTATAAAAATCTCTTACCAAACGTATAAAATCAGTAACGCCATTTGAAAATAAGATAAAATCTTCCCTGTCACACACACACACACACTCTGATTGTTGAATCGGTGGTAAACCTGCGACGTGACGTACGGAACCTAATTTTCATTTTAAATTACCGACTTTTTCGTATAATAAAGTTTTCTTTCTGGTTAGATTAGGTCTCCGGGATGCCTTGCAATCAGCACTAATGATAATTCATGTTTAAGGACAAAAATTTGTTTGGGTGGCAAAGATAATACCGGGGACAACCATAAAGATTGTTTGTGCAATAGTCGATCATCAAGTGAAGCAAGACATCACAAATTCATCTAAAATTTCCGAATTGTCAAAGGATTATTTTAGTAGTTGCTATCAGTTATTACCTTTTTAAGTTATTTTAACAATGACTGTTTCTACCTGGTCTTGGCATAAATTTTTCCCTGCTCAATAAGTGTTTGAAAAAAAAACTTTCCAAGCAGCACTCGGGAGAGTTTACAGGCAAACAGTTCATTTAAAGTGGAATATCAAAGAAAACTGTATTACTCTGATAGCTTTTTATATATACTGGAGATTTTTTACTTCTAAATTGAACTATAAAACAATACAATGAGATGTCTTCTGTGAATGACAGATCAGGAAACGGTCAATGACACCAGACAAGCAAAGCGACGATCAGACCAGTAGCAGAAACAATTCTGAGGAATCCGCTCCATAAGTAAAAACTATTGGCATCTTGTTGAATAAAGATTTGGCTAAGAATCATAGTTAGCATTTTTAAAGACGACCTTAGACCAAGGAGTATATCAAAAAAGTACAGGACAACGCTAAGCCGAAGAGTAGTATCAACGATCCTCAAACAACCGTTATTGTTAAATGTTATTTATAGATGAAAACATTCACTCTAGAAAAAAAATTTAACCGTCAATATGATGAAGGTTATGCACCCAGCTCTTAGACTATATCATACTTGTTTAACCATGTTTTATTTACTTTGAAAAGAAAATCTGCCCGTAATATTAACCAAAATTTCTGAAAGCACTAATGCGAACCAGTTTCTTTCATCTACATCTCTAAATAGTATTAAATGTGTAAGCGGCGTGCCATCTGATCAGGACAGAGCTAAAGAAAATGATAACCCGGAATTAATTACTCTAGACTTTCTTGTTATCTGCAGAAGCGAAATAAGAAACTAATTGGACGCGCTTAGACAGCACCTCGAAGAGCTACAGTAGAAAATTAATAAGAAAATTTGCTGGTTGCGCTACGGTCAGTAATTTAATAAACATTTTTAATAATAAAGGAATCTATAACGACATAGAATGATTCTGACCCTTTTTTATACTTATCGTAATTTCCTCGTAAAAATTTCCTATCTGGAAATGCCTTCTGGATAAAAACCAAAAAAAAAAGATAGAAAGGTGTTTTCAAGCCACACAGAGCGGAAATTTGATGAGCACAATCGAGTCGCAAAGTTGGCAACGATTTTAATTTTCCACGTTTGCACGAAAGCAAATCGTACCTCTCAAGGTTTTGATATTTGAATTTTGAATTCAAATGTGATGTTAATGAGTACATAAATTTATTTTTTTAGGAGGATTCTCTAATAATATTCTAATAATTTTATACTTTCCAAGAAAGAGCTCCATAAACCAGAGTAATTAAGTTCTCTATATATACATAGAGATATTTTTAGTGTTCCGTACGGAACACTTATAAGATCACTTCGGTGTCTGTCTGTCTGTCTGTCACACCCGATTTTCTCCGAAACTATTTGACATAGAAAGGTGAAATTTGGTAATAATATAGGAATTGATGGCCTCATCAGAGCCATGTAGTTTTGAGAATTAAATTTTGACTTAAGGGGTTAGTTTTGGGGGGTGAAGTCGGAAGTGAAAAAAAAATTTTTTTACTAGGTCATCGAGTGTGGTGTCAAATGAAAGCTCGTGAAAACACGAGTAAAAAATATATATATAATATTATACTTGCGCGCACTTTTCTTTATATTATTTTTAAAAATTCGCGAAAAATCTCTGTCCCGGGCCTTATCTCGAAAAGTACTTATCAAAAAATTTCAAAAAAAAATTCTGGAATATTATCCACGGGGTGTAGATTGAACGAAAATTATCACGAGTGCATTACCTTTAATAATTTATATGGTATATAAAAAAAACAAAAATTTCAAGGTCATCAGATTTCAGTAAAGATTGGAAACAAACTTTGTTAAAAACTCATTTGGGGTGTATTTTGTGAAGTCACTGATCATTTTATACCTCTGTAACAATTTTTTTTTTTATTTTAAAAGCAATCAACGTACGGAACACTAATTGCGCAAGTTTAACTTGCACTTGACCGGTTATTTAAACTAACCTTTAGTCCATTTTTTAGTGTTCCGTACGGAACACTTATAAGGTCACTTCGGTATCTGTCTGTCTGGCTGTCTGTCACACCCGATTTTCTCCGAAACTATTTGACATAGAAAGTTAAACTTGGGTACTATCATAAAATAGGAATTGATGGCCTCATCAAAGCTATGTAGTTTTGAAAGTTAAATTTTTACTTAAAGCATAATGAAATCGGAAGTGAAAAAAAATTTTTTTACCAGGTCATCGAGTTCAAAAATATATGTAATGTAATCCTTGCGTACACTTTTCTTTGTATAATTTTTAAGAAATCGCTAAAATTCGCTGTCTTGCCCGTATCTGGAAAAGAACTGGTAGAAAAATTTTGAAAAAATTCCGGAATATTCTTCACAGAGTGTAAATTGAACGAAAATTATCACGAGTGCATTACCTTTAATAATTTATCTGATATAAAAAAAAAATCAAGGTCATCAGTTTTCAGTAGAATCGGAAAAAAAAAACCTTGTTGAAAACTCATTTGGGGTGTGTTTTGTGAAGTCATTGATCATTTTATACCTCCGTAATCAAAACTTTTATTTTAAAAGCAATCCACGTACGGAACACTAATTGCGCAAGTCCAACTTGCACTTGACCGATTATTTTTACTAGGACTACAATATTACGAGGATGCTTTTTTAAGTTATATACCCAGCTATGGAAGAAATCTTTCAGGTAACTACTTCTATGATAATACACTTTCTCGATTTGTTTCATTTTGTCCACAAAAATTTTGGGAGTCAAAAAATTACGCAACAGCAGTTTTCAAATTAAAACTAACCTTCGAAAAATTACCAATGATGGGCTCCTGTAGCATGTTCTAAACTGGAATCCACACGTCGGTTCAAACATTGGAGAATTCAACTAAACCAAACCAAAACACAAGCAATCATCCTCACCAAATCCATTAGCCCTATGACGGCCTACCTCACCCTCTATGGCACCAGATTCCAATGGACAAACAACATCAAATACCTGGTCTTCACTACCACAAGCTGCTACTATGGAAGGACCAGGTCGCTGCATCTACTAAGAAGGCCAACCAGCTCCTAGCCAAGCTGTACCCACTCCTCAGCAACTTCAATAAATTTTATCAACACGCAACAAGTTAACAATTTATAAAATGCTCATCACGGCCACTTACTCCAGTCCGACTAGGTGTCAAATGTCACGTACTCACAGATCCACCCTCCAGACCCCTCAAAACAAGACCCTCCTCATCATCGCCAACATTGGTTAGCTACATATAAATCCCCCATGACCTCCAGATGCCGACCATCCGGGAATTCATGAGCAATACTCAGCTCAAATTTCTGAAAAAAGCCACAAGCCACCCCAACCCCACCATCAGAATATTTATAGACCCTCACTCAACGAGAGGACTTGCTACCCAAGGCACTCAAACCTCCTCCCCCAGGTCACTCAACTCTACTAAACTAAAATTTTTGAAATAATAATGCCTCTTGATATATTTTAAGTTTCAATTATCTCAAGTCACATACTGTAAGTGAAATATCTTAAGTCTGAGATATCTGGGAAAAATTTTGTACTCCTGAGGTCTTCCTTCAGATATTTCAACTAAAAAAAATCTGTGACTATGGGGTGGATGTTATAACTCGATGACTTAACAACTTTCGGTAATGGCTTGAACTGTACGAGCTTTATGGACCCTGTAGTTGACAATCAACAGTTTTCCTTAAATTCTGAAATTTTTCTCTAATGACCTACTTCAGCTTTTTGGGCGTACTTTTGTAAACCTCTTCATTAATTCTTTTTTCCTATATACCCATTAAGCAGAATTCCTTCGCAGTCTCAATAAACGGTCGCATTATTTGGAGTGAAGAACACTTTCGAATCCACTGCATTAACTTCTGCTTCGTGAAAGAATCTCAATAGAACACCCAAGTGTCGTCGCCTACGACAATTCGCGAAAAATAACTCAGCGTCCTTCAAAGTGGCCAAATATTCTCAGAAAGTTTTTTCCTTGCCTGTTTCTACTCTGATGGAAGGAGTTTGCGAATTTAGGGCCACCCTGAATTCGACACCATCGAAACTGATTAGACCGAAATTTTACTTGCAAATAAGATGTTCTATCATTGCCGAATAACTGGGACATTCGTTTGTGAATAACTTTTTGACTATTTCTCTCTTTAGTGCAAATCTTTATAACTGCGATATGCTCCAAATTACTGTCACTCATTTTTTCGGATTCAAAGAATTAAATTTCAACAAGTGTAAAGTGTATAACCCTTTTAACGACAATGTTGTAGATAAACCGTATTTATTCGTATGTAAATAGAGTCTATTTTTATGTTGCACCCCGTCAACTTTTTGAAGGAAAGACTTTAAAATAGTATTACAAAAAAGTATAGGTGTAGTAATTTGTTCGCCTTAAGCACGTCCCCAAGGAGCAGTCGTGCTCAACTTACAGAAAGATCCCTCCTATGTAAACTACCCTGCGTACAATAAAAAATAGGTGAGGCGCAATCCACCCTTTCGCCCCGTTCCATATGCGCAAAAATACAAAAATAATCCCACTACGTCGTTTTTCGGATCTGGCAACGTTACATTCTTACTCTAATCGAGAAACGAGTTGTTTATGTTGCGTTTTTACTGTTTTAGAGTATTTTTTGAGGTTACGTTTATATTTGATATTTTTAATAGTTCATATATGACCTCGCGATTAAAGATTAGCAGATTTGTTAAAAAAAAACTGCTGAAACAATATAGCATTAGCAAGTATGTCTAATAGGAAATTCAAACAACAATCAATGAAATAATTCAATCTAAAATTGAATGAAATGAGAATAGTATAGTTTTATTGAGAGAGTTAGCTAGAAATCTTACTTGCACCGACTGCTGAAGTCTTTTAGATATGGAAAAATTGAGGAATTTCAAAAGGAAAGGGCTTAATTCAAAGTTCAAAATCAAATCTAACAACTGTACTAAATGTGATTTAATAAATACTGGAGTAATAAAAAACCAACCCTCTAATATTAATTAATATGCTACTTATTTATGTTGAATAATATTAAATATTTGATTTGTTATAAATATTGACTTTTTATTTACGATAACCCATGTTTTTTTCTATATCTATGGGCTACACGCATTTATTAAAATCAGCTGTGCTTTGACGGTATTTCAAACTTCCCGCGCAGTGCGACGTTGACAAGTTACGAACTTTTATTTATCCAGTTATGCGAGGAAAACTTAAAACGATCAAAATTAGCTCACTTTCAACATTTTTTTTATAAAAAAAAACGAATACCGCTTGCTATAATTTTCTTCACAGAAAAATATTTATTATATTTTTAGCTAATGATTCTAAGTTTTTCAAAACAATCGTAAGAAAACTACCATTGTTATATAATAAAACATCCGTTTCAACATAAGTCGGGGTAGGGTTCGTATGTTAAAAATGCAAATTTTAACAGCCAATATTTACAAATTTAGTGCCCTAAGGAGATTGAAATTTTTTCTACGTATAAAGGACACTATTAAATATGTATATTCAAATTTTCTACATAATCGTAAGAAAATTTATTTTCTTGGGAATTTCCTTAATGGCTATTAGTTACATCAGACCATTTAACGGCATTATAAGCGGTTTTTTAATGTATAGAAAATACACTAATTAAAATACCTTTAAGCTATTTCGTGATGAATATCTATACCAGGCCAACTCATTCTGCAGCCATCTATTCATCAAATTTCTGGACGCCATTGTTCCATTTAGATACGAATTTTCGGTCTCTAATGTAGAATCTCACCGATGCAAATTATCTGCAGGCGGTTTTCATTAATATGCCGGTGTGGCCAATTCAAATTGCTTGTCCGCCTATCTCAAACTACAATTATCAGGATTTCTCCCATTATAACCATGTGTTTTCTGCTATTTTATTTAAGTTGGCTAAATTGTTTAAAAATAGAGAAATTTCGTGCAACTTATCGGGCATTTTCGTTCGTGGTTAACGTAAATTGAGCCATTCAAACTTGTTTCTGGTCCTTGAGACATCACAGTTTTTTTCAGGTTCGATTAAGCAAAACTCTGATTGTATTGTTAGCTGAGCGAACTATGTCTTGCAACGAATCGCGTTGAGTTGCTTAATCTTCGCACCTTAAGCAACACACGGAAAATATTCGTGAAAAAATCACAATTCGAGATTTTTGCTTTTCTTCACGTTTTACAGTTCCCAGATCATGAAAAATTACACACTGTTCCTAAATCATGGGCAATCGAAGATCGCAATGGAGCCCTCAAAACAAATATAAAAGAAGAAAGCAGCAGAAACATGGAAAACATATTGTAAAAGACTTTACAATGTTGAAGAACAAAGTTACTTCTCCATTTAATCAACAAAATATGGTCGACTGGACAGGGGCCAAGGGACTGGACAAAGAGTGAAATAATAACAATCCATAAAAAGGGAGATATACACAAATGCGACCACTACAGAAGAATAACGCTAATATTACATGCCAGTAAAATATTCTTACAAATCATCAACGAAAGATTAAGAAATTACATTCAATCACAAGTAGTGGCAGAACAGGATAGATTTGTTAAAGGAAGAGGGGCAAGGGAACACTTAACCTACGACAACTCATTGAAAAGTTTAGAGATTTTAGCATCCCAATGTATATGTATTTCATAGACTACAAGAAAGCTTTCGATCGAGTCAAATGGCATAAATTGTGGCTGTCACGCTGTTAGTCTGTATAATATTTAAAATAAGAATGGAACCTATAGTTTTTAAGCGATATCGTTTCAGGGAAAGAGGGTGAGAAGGGTGGATGTTGATATGTTGTATGATTTTATTCATCTTATAGAAATTTACTTTCTCTTTACTTGAAACAGTCAAATTCAGTACTTTTTTTTAATATTCAGCTATCAGTCAAATCGCGCTTTTCCCCACAAACAGTTTAAATGCCATAATACGTTTACAAACATACAGTTTTAATCACCGTATTTGAAAACTGCAAACGGTGCGCTATGAAATACATTTTAAATTTAAAATCAACGCTTTTGAATTGCATACATGCAAATCTAAAAAACAAGAATCCCGGAGTTATATTTGCATATAAAAAATTGGAAAATAGCTAGTTAGTTTTTATAGGTTGTTGTTTTTGTTTAATTTCAAATGTAATCACTGATTTCAAGTTGATTTATATAAACACGGAAAATAGTTATTATAGTCAATGTAAATTAAAAATCAAATAATTAACAGGAAGGCGGGAGATGCTCATCAGTTGGAACGTAGTTATTCTAAATAAATAAATTTGAATGAAATTCATATATAAAGGGCTGACAATTATCACTTGGAAACAGAATTATTTTAAAGTAAAATTTTTAGTCACAGAAATCGTTTAGTTCATATAGGTGATAATTTATGGTAACAAATTTCATTTTATTTTATATTAAATATACGATGTAATCCACCCATTAGTGTTATGGAACACTTAGGCCTTAGGCCACTGCAGAGGCATGAAAATGAACCAACTTTTAAACATTTTTTTCGGATTGAAAGAAATTTTTATTTAAAAAACCGGTCAAGTGCAAGTTGAACTTGCGCAATTAGTGTTCCGTACGTTGATTGCTTGTGTGACTTCACAAAATACACACCAAATGAGTTTTCAACAAAGTTTGTTTCCAATCTTTACTGAAATCTGATGACCTTGAAATTTTTGTTTTTTTTTATATACCAGATAAATTATTAAAGGTAATGCACTCGTGATAATTTTCGTTCAATCTACATCCCGTGGAGAATATTCCAGAATTTTTTCAAAATTTTTTGATAAGTACTTTTCGAGATAAGGCGGGTGGACAGCGATTTTTCGCGATATTTTTAAAACAATACAAAATAAAGTGCGCGCAAGTACTACATTAATATATATATATACATATATATATATATATATATATATATATATATATATATATATATATATATATATATATATATATATATATATATATATATATATATATATATATATATATATATTACTCGTGTTTTCACAAGCTTTCATTTGACACCACACTCGATTACCTAGTAAAAAAAAAATTTTTTTTCACTTCCGATTTCACTCCCCAAAACTAACCCCTTAAGTCAAAATTTAACTCTCAAAACCACATGGTTCTGATGAGGCCATCAATTCCTATATTATTACCAAATTTCAACTTTCTATGATAATAGTTTCGGAGAAAATCGGGTGTGACAGACGGACAGACACCAAAGTGATCTTATAAGTGTTCCGTACGGAACACTAAAAAAAAAATGACGTACAAAAAAAAATATGTTTTTTGATATAATATATTTTACGAATGGTGGCACAGTGCATCCTACGTACTTTTCTTTAGGATCTAACACAGAAGCTACAGTTAAAATTTGAACTCAATCGGATAAAAATTGTTTGAGTTATGCTGCAAGCCGATTTGAAAAACATAGTTTTGAGATAAGCGCGCTTAAAGTTTCAGATACAGATTTCTAGCTTTTAATATTGAAAATGGCTATAATAAAGAAATTTTCCCATTAGTCTGCGATCCCGGCACCACATTAGTCGCCTTCTAAATTGATATTATCTTCGTTTTCTGTCCTCGTGGATTTGGAGGCCGAGCGTGCCTGTTTCGCAACTTAGTTTGGCAAATTCTTGCCGCATCAGCTTCCACTCAAAAATTGTAACAATGCAGCCCTATCAGCAACTGTAAGACCTCCATAATCTTCATAATACTAGATAAGCCATCATTAAATACGCATACAGATACATCCGTTGCGATGTCAAGCACATTTTTATTACTCGTACTTGCAGCGCGTGCGTCGAACATACTGTAAACCGCATAGTTTCAACGGTTGTACCAACACTATGGTAAAAAACTTGAATATAAAATAATTACAGGCGCCCTGTATTATCACGTTCCAAAAGCATATCGTAAATATAGGTCTCATATTCACTATGATATTGAAAAATCCGAAGCTCGCGAAATACGTAATTTCATACGTTCCGAAACAGCATGATTTTCTGGACTTAGAGTGCTTAAAGATATTTTTAAAAATTTGTTTTTAGTATAAAACGATTTGAAAAAATTACAGTGGCCTAAAGCCTTATGAAATCACTTTGGTGTCCGTCTTACTGTCGATCCCGACACCAATTCTTTCCAAAACTATTTGACATAGAAAGTGGAAATTTGGTACAAATATAGGAATTGATGGCTCAATCAGAGTCGTGTAGTTTTGAAAGTTAAATTTTGACTTAAGGGGTTAGTTTTGGGGAGTGAAATTGGAAGTGGAAAAAAAAAATTACCGGTCATCGAGTGGAGTGACAAATGAAAGCTTGTGAAAACCGAATTCAAAAATATATAATAAATAAATTTATCTGGTATAAAAAAAAAACTAATTCGCTTAGCAATATGGTGGAGAATTTTTTGATATATTTTTCAGTACACACACTGGTGGCCAACGGTAGAGGTAGAGACAAAATAATTTTATTTTATTTGTTTATAATTAAACAAATATTTAGGTAGTAAATACTACTAGAATTTAGATTGAGCTAGATTGATTTATTGGCTAACTAAGATGCTATAACTGTTGTTTGATTAAAAAAAAACGTGATAGACATATTGAATCTTGAGATATATACATCTCAGAAACTTTTTATCTTATTCTGGTTGGTCTGATTAGCCTGCTGAGTCAGTATCTAACTAGACATGTTTGTAACTGGACTCTTAATTATTTTACTGAAAAATCATATGAGGGGTGTTTTGTGCAGTCACTTATCATTGTATACCTCCGTAACGAAAATTTTTATTTTAAAGGCAATCACGGTACAAAACACTAATTGCGCAAGTTCAACTTTCACTTGACCGTTTTTTTCTTGTAAAAATGAATTTAAATTATATTTTTGATACCACAATTTTGATATAGTGACGTGCCAGGTTTTTTAATATTAGCAAATGGACAAGTAAACTTTTATTTTTACTTTTGGTGAAATATATCTAAATATGAAGGTTAACTAAAAATTGTATGGGAAAAAATAGGAAAGAATAGTATTAAAAATAAGTAAAAATTTTTAAGAAAGGCCTCAGAAAGATGTTAATAATATATTTACTTACGTTCTGGTTTTCAAGCGAAAAACTCTTAAAATAACTTTCAGTCCGGAGTAATCTTTTGCTTCACAAAATACTATGTATGTATGGGATCATATATACTTCCATACTTTTTGAATTTAAGCTGTCTTTTTTATACGATAATAGTTTTGAAATAGTAACATTTACTTACAAAATCAAATGTTAATGTACATCAGTATCAAATTTTTGGAGACCTTAGGTGGCTAAGAATCTTTTTTTTTTTGATTGGTCAGAGCTCCCTGCCTGAACAGAAAATTTTTTTTTTTATCGATTACTTCCCCGCTTGAATAGAGATTACCCTTTTTGGATGTATATCGGCGAGAATGTCGTAATATCCGTCAACGTTGTCCGAAACATACATTTGTATTTCACGGTACCTTTTAGACAACGCTGTAGTGCTGCCACGGACGTCTTTACATTTCTGCAAGAACTACTATCTGTATATATCGCAAAAAATTTGGAGAATCGACGAATTGGGCTGAAAGAGTCCTTGCTTCCGTTTTTTAAGGACAAGGATGTGATACTTCTTCTAGTTTACTCAAAGCACGGCCAAACAGTGAATAGAGAATATTATTCTCCATTATTAACTAAAAAGTTATGAAAAAACGCCGAGAAAAAATGTTCAAAGCGCTTCCATTTTTTCAACAACATTACTTGTTCTTTCTATGCTAGATTGGAAACTTCAGTACGGCCTCGTATACATACATACATAATAGTTTCGTCGTGTTAATGTTAGATTTTAAAAGAGAATACCTAATATGTTTCGTGGTAATCGTATTCTAATAAGTTCGTGAATACCAGCTAATTTTCATTATTTACTTGCGCCTTTTAGTTCTAAAACATAACATAGACGTTGTTTTGTAAAGTAAGAAGCACTGCAGATCCAAAATGTATCGCTTTCTTCAAGTAAACTTGAGACTGTCTGAGAAATCTGGTTCAATATTCGAATATACCAGGTGTACAAGTATGAAATGCGGATTTTTTTTCTAAAAAAACATCTTAAATTCGGAAGAATGATAAAAAGTGCTTTATTCAAAGTATCCTCCATCGCTTGTTATACATTTTTCCCATCTTTCTGGCAATTTGTGAATACCACGCCAGTAAAAATCTTCCCCTTTTGCTGCGAACCATTCATCGAGCCATTTTTTCACATCTTCGTACGAACCAAGCGCTGCTCAGCAAGTGCGATGGGTCGATGCTAGCAAGTGGTAATCGGAAGGAGCCAAGTAAGCCGCGTGGGGTAGAACTTTCCAGCTGAGTACTTACTGGTTTTGCCGTATGTGATGGAGGATTATCATGAAGAAAAATGACTTTGCGTTGCTTCTTTCGGTATTCTGGCCTTTTTTCAAGCAGCGCACGGTTCAAATCGGTCAATTGTTGGTAATGTTTAGTATTAACCATTTCCCCAGGTTTTAACAGCTCATAATAGGCCACGCCCCTCTGATCCCACCAAACACAGAGCATCGTCTTTCTGCCAAAGCGATTCGGTCTTGCAGTCGATGTGGATGGTGCGCCTGGGTCTACCCATGATTTTTTGCGCTTCGATTCTCAAAATAAATCCACTTTTCATCCCCTGTAGCTATACGATGCAAAAACGACTTCCTTTTGTACTGAGCGAGCAAAATGTCACACGTATTTTTGCGCTTTTCCATTTGCCTGTCGTTCAACTCATGTGGTACCCATCTACCGGTCTTCTGAATCTTTCCTATCTCTCGTAGTCGATTAGAAACAGCTTGTTAACTAACGCCCAATTGCTCGGCGAGTTGTTTTTGTGTTTGCGAATGATCTTCGTCCAACAATACTTGCAATTCCACATCTTCGTATTTTTTTTGGCGGTTTTCCACGTTCCTTGTCTGCAACATCGAAGTCACCACTTTTAAAACGCCGAAACCATCGTTCATACGTATCTTGCGATGGAGCATTTTCACCATAAGCTTCTCGATGTAATCGGTATGATTCAAGAGCAGTTTACTTCAAATGAAAACAAAAAATTAATGCTGTCCACGAATGGTTTTTGTTCGGTATAAGTTTCGACATATTGACAGAACAACACAACACTATACATACACACACTTTTCCAATTTATCACTCGAGCGCGTCTGAGACTTGTTGATGACACAACAAAATGGCGCAGTGTCAAATCTTAATAGCACAAACTGCATTGGTGCACCATCTGATGTTTGAAATCCTCATTTCATACTTGTACACCTTTTTAAGAATATCGTTAATGATTTTTGTTTATTTATAAAATTTGATAATTAATCATTGAATTTAAATACATTTTGTCAGAATTGCAAATAGAAATGTAAATGTACTTATTCTAACATCAGAAAAATTTCACGACTATAATTTTTAAACAAACCTATAATATCTACAGGAATAAACTGCGTACTACAAAGCAAGCGAAATATTTTGAACCGACTGACGTCTGTACTGATCTTTGTGCGCCACTTTTTACACGCTCTTTATTGTTATTCACATGTTTACCTCAATCAGATTTTGCGTAAGTATTACTTAATTCTGTATTATTGTAGTAACATTATCTATTCAGTTTTGGATTATATACATTCATTAAAATTGCTAAGCAACGCTAAAATAATGACAAACATTTAATCGTTGCGAGTAAAAGGACAAACAATCGTTCATTCTTAACGTTTATTTTTATGGTTTTAGACATTTACATTAAGTTTATTTATTTCAGTTTTGAATGATGAATAATGTCCCTGCATTAGAATAGTCAACATTAGTCTCATTGACATGCATCATGCGATTTACCATGTGGAGTTCTATGTAGGTTTTCTAGGTTTCAGTTCACTTTAAAGTCAATATAAATACGAATTATGGGAATTTTAAATTTCATTTACCCAATTTACGGATTACTGTCAATATATTCCGATGAAGTTTATGTATAAATTGAATTTTAACAGTATTACGTTACGGTTAAAAGATAAAGAGGCAACTGAGCAATTTTATTAAGCTCCTTGCATGAAATAAGAAACTTATTTCATTATCGTATATAACGTTAAAGTAATCCGCTATATATATATATATATATATATATATATATATATATATATATATATATATATATATATATATATATATATATATATATATATATGTATAGGGTGGGTGTTATGAAAATCATTTATTATATTTAAACAGGTGATTTTTTGGGTCAAGTAAAGAAACATTCCCAATTTTTTTTTCTCATTTCGGACATTTTTAAAATTTTGCGAAAGCCCCATTTACCAGCCCTTGTGCAACACCCATGAACAATTGAGGCTATGAGCGCAATAGTGGCCTAACCCACATTTTCCTTATTATTCTATTGAAAATTTGAAAATTTAATGTTTAAGTAGTCCAAAATTACAACAATAGCAATTATTTATGACAGAAAAACAAAATTGTTGATTATCAGAACTTATTACTGAGAAAAATTTGCAAAAAATATTACAAAAAAAGAAGTTGCATTTATCTCCAATAGGGATGCTTGTGGGTTAGGCCACTATTGCGCTCATAGCCTCAATTGTTGTCAAATGTGTATCTTTATTTATTAACATGATAATTTATTAATACATAAAGTAGTTGAAACTTTAAATAAAAAATAACTGGTTAAGTGCAAGTTAAACTTGCGCAATTAGTGTTCCGTACGTTGATTGCTTTTAAAATTAAAAATTTTGTTACAGAGGTATAAAATGATCAGTGACTTCACAAAACATAACCCAAATGAGTTTTCAACAAAGTTTGTTTCCAATCTTTACTGAAATCTGATGACCTTGAAATTTTTGTTTTTTTATATACCTGATAAATTATTAAAGATAATGCACTCATGATATTTTTCGTTCAATCTACACTCCGTGGAGAATATTCCAGAATTTTTTCAAAATGTTTTGATAAGTACTTTTCTCGATAAGGCGGGGGGACAGTGATTTTTCGCAATTTTTTAAAAATAATACAAATATTACATTTATATATATATATATATATATATATATATATATATATATATATATATATATATATATATTACTCGTGTTTTCACAAGCTTTCATTTGACACCACACTCGATTACCTAGTAATTTTTTTTTTTTTTTCACTTCCGATTTCACCCCCCAAAACTAACCCCTTAAATCAAAATTTAACTTTTAAAACTACATGGCTCTGATGAGGCCATCAATTCCTATATTGTTACCAAATTTCAACTTTCTATGTCAAATAGTTTCAGAGAAAATCGGGTGTGACAGACAGACAGACAGACACCGAAGTCATCTTATAAGTGTTCCGTACGGAACACTAACAACAAAAACTGTTGCTAAATAAGATCATTGTAACCAAGTATTTTGTTCTTATAAAAATTGTAAATATTTAACATAAAAAAGTTAAAACTAAATCGATTTTTTGCAGTTACCAGTAGAAAACCTTACCTGATTAAACTATTGAATATTATGCTGTTATAACAAACTACGTCTCAGTAACAAACAATAAATACTGTCCTTCTTAATATTTAAAAATTCATTAAATAAAGGTTTTTATCCAAATATTAAGAAAATGCGCGCTGTACTACCCAAACACATGTTTAACACAGAATTGTGTTTGTTTTTACATACGCACTAAATGATTATCATTAACTAATATTGGCTTTGAAGTAGTAGCAACATTTAGATTACCATGCACACCATCGCGCAGCATGTGATTAACTTCGATTGAGTCGGAAGAAAAGAGACAATCGCCAAAAGGCACATGAAAGCGATTAAGACCGTTTCATTTATTGAAAGGCCAGTCTGTATCGAAGTACATAAAAATTATAATTAGTACCGTGTTACACTGCGTCGTAAAGACCCTATAATAAAACTTAAACAACTCTTTTAAATGAAATACAGTGATTATTAGTGGGTATAAAACATTGCAGCTTTAGATGGAAATCTGTTGATGGTTATTTTTGTTAATATGATATATAGTGCATTTGAAACACTGATCTTTAGAAATAGTTTATTTCTTCAGTATCAGCTTCTGCTTTTTTTTATAACTGAAAAAGATAAAATAGCGTGGCAATATTGCAACAATTCAGGTTATTATCATAAATTGACTTTAATTGTTTTTAATATGTATACGAGGGCTACCTTTTAAGTTTTTACAAAAACAATGAAAAAGAGAAAAAATTTTGATACAATTCGTTTTATTGTTTTTCAAAATATTCGCCTTTAAGATTTTTTGCATGCGTTCGAACCAATTCTCGAAACATTTTTTCCACTCTGAAGTTGGTAAAAGCATGGTTTGGAAAGGATTCATCAACTTCTTGAGGTAATGAAAATAGCTGTCCACGCATTTTTTTTGACATTCGGAAACAAAAAGAAATTCTGTTCTTTAATCATTTAAAGCAGTGGTTGCAACATGTCCAGTATAACCAAAGAAACAAACGATCATTTTTTTGCAAGTGCTTTTCGAACGAACCACTTTTGTTGGATTCGGAACAGTTGATTGTTGCTTAGTTTCCGACTGGCACGATATATCCAAGTTTCGTCTCCTGTTACGATGTTGTATACGCATTTTGCATGTCCTCGGTCGAATTTTTTGATCATTTCCTTACCCCAACTGACACGAGGCTGTTTTTGAGTTTGAGTCAAATTATACGGAATCCATCAGATCTTTTTCACAGCTAGATGTTCATGCAAAATTGAATATACTAAAATCTTCGATATGCCTAAAGATGCCTGTATCTCACGGTAAGTCACATGCCGATCTTTTTCAATTATCTTGCGTACAGCATCGGTGTTTTTTGGAACAACATCCAATTTTGGTCGACCTTCACGAAAAACACTGTAAAACAGTCTTTTCTGATGGTGATTCACTACCAAAAGTTGAACGAAGCGATTCTAGGCATTATTGTTAAGTTAGGCCTTTACTAAAATCGTAAAAAATCATCCAACGAAAACCTTCACTTAATATTTATATTTGTTTACAAAACTGTCTTTTTTTTAAACAATCACTGTAAACAAACTACTCGGCCATTATCTAAGCTGCCACTGTTTTAACAATAACAAATGTCAAATTTTACAACAACGGTAATGTCACATCTCAATAGCGCCATCTAATGGTCGTTTGTAAAAACTTAAAAGGCAGTCCTCGTATTAGGTACAACCATTGGTATACATGCTGAAAATCTTCAGAGTCGACTTATATCAAGGGTAACTATACTACCCCTTACTTCCAATACAATTTAGCATACAAGAAAAGGATGGACGCCTCTGTACTAGAACTATACCACTGGCGAACCGAAAAAGCCGAATAATCAAATAGAAAATCTGTTAATTCAACTCAATTAAAAATTCGTTTAAACTAGGTTAAAATCTGAAATCTGAAAAAGACATTTTTAAATTAATCGCAATATTCTCGATTGCTTTTATCTTTTATTTTTCACAAATAACAAAAAAATTCTAGATTTCTTTTACCGATCAAAAGTAATAATGAGAATCTAAGTAAACTTAAATGATTCGAGAAATCTGATTGAATATTTGAAACAAATAATAAAAGTTTTAATAATTCCTTTTAACGACGTAGGCATTTCCAGGTTTAAAGAATATTCTGTCTTAAATAGAAACGATCGATTTGTCATTTTGTAAAGGCGAAGTGAAGAACTGAGGGGCACAGTAGGTTCATCTACAGGTGTTGGGTGAAGCTATTTTGGCTTGGGTCCATTTATAACCATCAACTGTTCAAGTAATTTTACACAAATTTCTGTAACTTTCAAAGTTTTATGTAAAATTCCATTTTTTACAAAATATTTTGCATTTTACACACATAAATGGGAAAATAAAAATCCACCAAAAATACCGGTGATGTTCTTTATTCGCATAAAATTCTACACGAAATTAGAATTAAAAACATCGACAACAGACATAACTAAATTAAGCTCAACTAATAATTAATCAGAAATTTTAAAAAATATTCTATAATTTTTAATTTGGAAAAAGCTCTCTCGCAACTCACTTTCGTCATAGGCAACGACAGTAAAAATGTATAAACTATGTGTAGGTTTTTGTATTCAGAAATATACATTCCGTACTCAACTAGTAAGGTATAGACACAGCTGAGACAACGATTATATTTTTTTGACAAGCTTTGATATTCGCTCGATGAATTTTCGCTTTCCATTTCCAAAGATGATTCATCATCACAAGAAGATGACTCATCATATTGTTCTCTAACTTTTTCATCATCATAAACATTTCCCAACGTCCATAATGAACGCTGCGGAAAAAACAAAGAAAGCGATAAAAGTTCGTCACGAACTTCTTCTTTGAGAGTTCACAATTTTTGTGGAGCGCGTGTTTCGGTAATCCTTTTTCCCAATTTCTTTCAATTTTTTTGGATCAAAACACTCTACATCGCTATAGAACGCTTTATGTTTTTAGAATCGATTTTGAATCACCATTATGACTGTGTCAAGTATAACATTGTCCGTTTTTATTTCAAAATTTTTGATTGCATCATTCACACTACTGTTTTCATTTTTAGATATCCGCTGTTCTGAAATCTTTGTTTCTATCTCAATATCATAAGCTTCGAGTTTATTATTCACGGTTTCTACGAATTTGTCAGCCCTTTTGAATAACATTTGGAAACTTGCAGGGTCATTTCGAAAATTTCTAAATTGTTTTTGCATTGCATTTACTCGACGCCAAGCCTGATCATAATCTAAATTCACTGTTTGTAAATACTTTAAAACTGGATGTGACACGCCAACAATTGATCCGAAAATCATTTTTGCATTAAAAGTTTTCTGTTTTGAAATGATATTCAGACTAACGACTACATTCATGAAAACAGCTTTAAATTGGATGTCAATGCTAGAATACTCAACCGCGTATGGAGAAACGCTTTTGAAAATGTCCAAATACTTTTGACAAAGTGTCATGTTTGGAAGACCATCTCGTTTGCCCAATAAGGGTTAATTTGACATGATGATTTGTTTTTTTCATATTCAAGCTTTTTATACGTTGGGGCGTTAATTTGGGAGCAAATATGTCCTGGCATGAACATGTTGCAGGCATAGCAAGGAGAGCTTCTCAAAAGTTGCGAATATTATTTCGAACCATAACAACTGTTAATTCTTTACAAAGCTCAAATTCGACCAACTATGGAATACTGCTCAAATGTTTGGGGCTCCGCTCCCAAATACACACTGCATTTGTTGTTCTGTTCAGAGAAGAGCTGTTCGTCTGATTGGAGATCCGGAACTGACCGGTGGCCTTGATTCGCTGGAACATCGAAGAACAGTTTGCGACTTGAGTCTGTTCTACAAGTATTTTCATGGAAAGTGTTCGAAGGATGTAGCCCGCTTAATTCCGCACAGAGCGGCGCATGTTAGAAATACACGTCACGCTAATACTTCACATCCGTATGAGGTTCAGCTTGATACTCCGCGTACAATGCTTTTGAAGCAGTCTTTTATATGGAGAACATCATCCCTTTGGAATAATTTGCCCAGGACTGTGTTTCCCACCGAGTACAATTTACAGCGATTCAAGAACAACGTGAATCGCTTTTTCCGTACACATACCACTCCTGGAGTGCTTTAGGGACTTCCCTGTAGCACATATGCTAGACCCATAAAAAAAAACAGCTAATTCTTGTAGTATTCCAAATAATGATATGGCAGAGACCGTACATTGAGCAGTATCAGATATAACTAAATTTAATACGTGTGTATGACACCAAGTGTGTACATGTTTAGAATTGATTTGTTTCAAATGTGCCGAAACTCCATTATATTGACCATGCATCCAATTTTTCATATCGAAACCACATTCATTTAAAGATGTTTGCAATAAATGACATAATTCTTTCCCTTTGCTGGAAATGTTTCTTTTCACAGCGATAAGACGTTCTACTACTTCATTATGTACATTTATGAATCTGACAATGAAAAGACACTGGTCCCAAGAACAAACAGCAGTGCTTGAATTCATCATTATGGAGAAAATTCCAACGATCCTCACCGAACGAGCTATCTTACAAACTATTTCTTGTTTTGTGGCTTAGAAATGATAAAAAACCTCCGCTTCCATAAGAAGCGCGAGATTTTCCGAAAGCTTTTTCATAACTGCAGACTTTTCAAGAGTTCATTCAAAGTAGGATCGGTGTTTCTAGGGCGCCGTCCTCTTCCAGTCTCTCGTGCCAGCTCACATATATATGTATATATATTTATATACGAATAATTCTAGATTTACGGAGGATTATGAATGTCTAAATTCGGATACTACCTGTACATATGAAAAATTTTGGTGGTTCTTGCGGACATAAATTTTGCATACACTTTGTAAGTTTGAGGATGACGCCCCTAAGGCTTGGCGCTCCGGAAAAAGTCCTAGTGCCCCCGGTGGGCCAGCACCCCCCTGCCAATGCTCCAATCAGCTGGATGGAAAGCTTTTTTCTTCTTAGATTCAAATGCAAATGCAAAATATCTTTTACAACAAAATCCCAAATGATTTTCTAACTTTTTAGTACTCCAATTTAATATCATATTTTTTGACTAGAATATAAAGATTATTTTCCGAACAAGAACACTGTTTAAGACGTAATAACACTGGCGAATACACAAAAGCAACTCTAAACGATTTAATTTAACTTAAGAAGTACTTGAATTAAACTTTTTATAACTATAACCGAAGACAATTATTAAATCAATAAGCAATTACGGATTCTCGCGTGTCTAAACATTGCCAAATTACAGACTTACACCATAATTACCACACCGCGCACCTCTACACCATTTTAACAATTACCGATATCGCGAAAGAACAAGGAAAATGGCATGACGACTTGCGCTAGTAAATCATTTCGAAAATTGCTTACTGTGATTGCCATATTGAAGTTTTATAAATTTTTAAATTATTGCGGAGTCGTAAAAAGGGGTTAAAATTGGGTCATTGGAAAGATTATTATAACTGGAAGCGAAGAGAAAATTCACCCACAGTTAAATTTTACAAATGGCAATGAATCCTAACTTTCTAAGTGGAAATGACCATCGTGACCGAATGTCAGCAAAATTACCGGCATTTTAAACAAATTCCAAAAAAAGTAGGTTCAGCTCAACACAAACACACACACACATATATATATATATATATATATATATATATATATATATATATATATATATATATATATATATATATGTATATATATATATATATATATATATATATATATATATATATATATATATATATATATATATTGAAAAAGCAACACGACCCGCGTCATATGCCTGCGGACCGTCACAGTGTGCGGATCGCTGCTAGACTGGACCCCTATTCGAGGGTCGCGTCACGAATTCACGATGCCACGTTCCATGGAACGACTATACGCTATAAAATTAAACAGTAAGAGTGCAACGCGTAAGGAAGGGGATCTTTGCCAACTGGAGACAGCACCACGACAACGCGCCGTCTAACACAGCCTTCCTCGTTACCGAGTGCTTGACCAAGCACAAGGTGGAAACGCTGCCCCTGCCGCCCTACAGCCCCGATGTGGCACCGCTGGACTTCTTTTTATTTCCAAGAATAAAAAGTAGCTTGAAAGGCAACCATTTGGGAACGCTGGAAAACGTCAAAGAGACCGTGACGAGATGCCTGAACGAAGTTCCTGTCGACCGCTTCCAGAAAGTGTACTGCGACTAGCAGAGGCGCTAGCATCGGTGTGTCGATGCACAATTTTCAAGAATTTTAGTAATTTGTACTGTGGTCTGCAATAAATTTTTGTATCTACAAAACTACTGAACAGATTTTATTAGAATTTATTGTGTCCGAGTAAGTATGGTTCAAGAGTCATTCAAATCGGTTTTATAGCTCAAAAGTTATCTTTATAATAGTACTCGTAATTATTTTCTCCACTACGTATATATATATATATATATATAATATATATATATATATATATATATATATATATATATATATATATATATATATATATATATATATATATATATATATATATATATATATATATATATATATATATATATATAAATATATATATAAATATATATATATATATATATATATATATATATATATATATAATTATATATGTGTATATATATATATATATATATATATATATATATATATAATTATATATATATATATATATATATATATATATATATATATATATATATATATATATATATATATATAGTTAATACTTCACTTGCAGACATATAGGTTTGTCTAAAAATACACTTAATACTATAAATACATACACGCATGTTTACTTTTTTTGCGTTTGGAGTAATGACAGCAAATATCTCTTATACTTATGTTTTCTCGTAATTTGTTTTTTCAAAAACTCACTACAAGCAATAATCAGCCGGTAACAAATCGTTTCAAATTAGGTATTTTTTAAATATCTTTTTTTTTTGTCTACTTACAATATGACTGACGAAACCAACAAATAATAAACTAATTGAAACAAAATCTAGACTTTATAAAACAAAAATAAATCTATAATGATGTATAAAGCGAAAACGCAATCAGAAATATAAAAACAGAACAAACATACATAACTACAGAAAGGAAAATAGTGCGCAGAATAACGTGAAAGAACCTAATGGATTAGACAAGAATGCATGTAAAATAAATAAAAGACATGACACACATTAGTTTTAAACAGAAAGGTATAATGGAACCAAAATAAATAGAATAACAGAAGAAAATTCATGAGAATCACAAGAGACGGGTTACCAATAGGAATGAGAAACAAGAATAAACACTGAAAAAGCTCATATGGCAATCTTTATAATGTAAAAGAGATAATGCGGTTATTAAATAGGCAATCGAGCCTTTACAAAACATAAAAAAGAAGAAGAATATGAAGAAATTATAAACCTATAAGAGTCTTAAACGATTGAAAATCATGCCCACAAATCTGAGACTCTCCCTCGGACTATTACTAATCATTTTCATCTGATGAGCCATTATACTTTCAACAATACATGATCTAACAATGTCATAATTTCTATTTTCCTTTGTGCAACCTTCAGCAACAAGGCAAATTACTATACAAATCAAATTTTCTAAGTGTCATGTCCTTTAGCACTCTACTAACCTAGTTAGGATATTTAGCTCATACCGAATATAACTTTTAAGCCTCAGAACCAGAACACACTAGACTAATTAATTTTTGCGGCTTTTCAAATTAAATTGCTAACTACAACCACTCCTCAAATTAATTAATTTCAATGTAATGTCTTTACACGCCCGCCCCATATCTAAGGAGAGATTTTCTACTGAGCCAGTCAAATAGTGAAGTGTTTTTTGGGCCTTAATGTAACTGTCGCATAAAACATATCTCATCTTCTGCCAAGTAAAACGCTTCAGTGTGGGATTAGCTACATTCATACTCGGAAGCCATAATAGACATACGTTTAATTATGCAGCTTATTCTAGTAGACAAGTTAAGAAGCTTAATTAATTTTAGAGTACTGTCGAGGAAAATTGATTATTACCATGGAAAATTGAGATACAATTTCGTGGAAAATGTTTGGAGTAGGTTTGTTACTAAATGTCAAGTTAAGTTGTTCCTCAAATTGTTAAGGTAATCGTGCATTTACTTATGTTTAATAAAGGTTATGTGTTCAGTATATTTAACAGAATTATCTACGATAATAAATTACAAGATAAACAATAATTAAAATAACATTATTCTATAGCCCAGTCGCTAGGGATTTTTAAATCTCATTATGGTAAATGCTGCATTTTGGCATACAGTTTTTTGGACGCAGAATATGATAAAAAAAATGCTAATGTTAGATGTACGCTAATCAAAAATTTTCGGTAATATCTCAAAAAATAAAAAAGGTATCGAAAAAACTAATAGCATCATGTGAAAGAGCGGAAAATTTTACAAATGAAATATTATATATGTTTTGATTCAAAAAGTGTAGCGCGAAAAACAGGTTAATTTGAAAATCTACGCGCACCGCTCAAAGATTAATCGTTATTACTTGCTTTCAGAATGTAAAAAAAATTGAAAGATAGCTTTTTGAAAAGAAGACTTTCAGCTTTCCGACGATTCTAATGGTTTTTATTTTTATTGCTTTGTAGTTTGTAAAAAGCGAAATTTTTGTTTGCATGATTTTAAAGGACATACAGTAAATTACAAATATTTAATCAAATATAGTATTGAAAAAAAAATCCTTGTGCATATATCATTATTATACTATAAGTTTCAATATAAGAGTAATTAAAAATACCAACATTGTCTGTGTTATTTAAAAACTTAGTTTGAAAGTGTTCACAAGTATTCTGAAAAGCGAAATAGAAAACAATATACACATAACCGACGAGCAACAAGGGTTCCGCCAAAGCAGATCAAACGACAATTATCGACGAAACCAAGGAGGCACACAATCAACGGATTAGAAACAAACTTCTCGCTTGTCCCAACAATTCCAGGTCCTTTTATTCAGTCGCTAAGGCAGTTAGTCAAAATTTCACTAAATCCACCATACCACCACTCACACGGCCAGATAATTCTATTGCAACGACACCTGTTGAGAAAGCGAACTTGTTGGCTGAACTCTTTGCTTCACATTCTACTGTCGATTTCCAAGGAAAAACACCACCTACTATTCCCATAGTGCAGTCAAGGATGCCCGATATTGTCTTCAGACAGCGTATCATAAAACGTATTTTGATGAAGCTAGACACCAAAAAGGCTTTGGCGCTGACGGAATACCTGCCATAGTTCTCGAAAACTGTGCAAGGGAACCAACACCAGTTTTCTGTAGACTTTTCAACCTATCCTATAGAAAGGGAATATTTCCTTCCTGCTGGAAATATGCCACAGTTAAGCCAATACCTAAAAAAGGCAAGAAGACCTTGCCGAATAACTACCGACCAATCGCACTGTTTCCAATAATATCGAAAGTCATGGAAAAGGCTATCAATCAGCATCTTCTAAAATATCTTGAAGGATTCAACATTATTAGCGATCACCAATATGGCCTTTGTAAAAATAGAGCAACAGGAGATCTTCTGACTTATGTAACACATGTTTGGAACAACGCAATTGTACATTTTGGAGAATCTCGAGCGGTTGCTCTTGTCATATCCAAGGCATTCGACTGTGTTTGACACGATGGGCTGTTGGCTAAGCTACGTTCTTATGGTATGTCTGAAAAGTTCTGTTTGTGGCTCTCATGTTCTTTACGAGTGGCAGTCGACGGATTTCTTTCTAACACCTTCACTATCAACGCCGGTGTACCCCAAAGCTCCATACTGTCTCCTACTCTCTTTCTCATTTATATTAACAATCTGCTGGAAAAGACCGAGAATCCAATCTACAGCTTTGCAGATGACAGTACACTTATCTATTCATTCAGTTTGAACGCTCGGACATCGGCTACTCAGACGAATATCCGCAGAGAGCAGGCAGTCATTCAACTTAACAAAGACCTGAAAGAAAATCTATCTTGGGGTGACAGTAACCAAGTGGAATTTAACGCTACAAAAGACCCAGACGGCAGTTTTTTCTAAAAAAGTTAACATTGCTGAACCCGACATAGTTATGTCGGGCACTCCATTCCTCTAGCATCGTCACTCAATTTGTTGGGCGTTAATTTGGGAGCAAATATGTCCTGGCACGAACATGTTGCAGGCATAGCAAGGGGGGAATATTATTTCGAACCAGAAAGCTTTACACTCCACAACAACTGTTAATTCTTTACAAAGCTCAAATTCGACCAACTATGGAATACTGGTCCCATGTTGCATTTGTTGGATTCTATTCAGAGAAGAGCTGTTGGTCTGACTGGAGACCCGGAACTGACCGGCGGCCTTGATTCGCTGGAACATCAAAGAACGGTTGGCGACTTGAGCTACCAGTATTTTCATGGAAAGTGTTCGAAGGATGTGGCCCGCTTAATTCCTCCCAGAGCGGTGCATGTTAGATGTACACGTCGCGCTAATACTTCACATCCGTATGAGGTTCAGCTTGTTACTCCTCGTACAACGCTTTTCAAGCAGTCTTTTATATGGAGAACATCATCCCTTTGGAACAATTTGCCCAGGACTGTGTTTCCCACCGAGTACAATTTGCAGCGATTCAGGAACAACGTGAATCGCTTTCTCCGCACACGTGTCGCTCCTGTAGCGTTTTAGGGACTTCCCTGTAGCACGTATGCTAGACCCATAAAAAAAAGCACAGACGCTATCTTTGCAATAAGGCAAATAAGAGAAAAAGCTATAGGATACCAGAAACCAGCATTTTTTTGTTTCATCGACTTAAGGAAAGCATTCGACAGAGCCAGGTTGAAAGATATATTAGAATTAATAAAGGATCTAATTCCGTATCCAATACCACAAAGAATCCAAAAACTCAATCACGGTAACACAAGAAGTAATAACGAATTGACACAGAAAATAAATATAAAAGTAGGAATGAGACAGGGAGATAGCTTAAGCCCGTTACTATTCTGCATAATAATGGACAAAATCATTGAGGAAGTAAAACTCGTCAACGATAGATACGAACTAGGAGATAAACAAATAAAGATACTGGGATATGCAGATGATATTGTTCTAATATCACAATCGGAACACGACCTACAAAGACTGCTCTACAAATTCAAACAAGTAGCAAAAAGATACAACATGGAAGTCAATACCGACAAAACAAAATGCAGCACAATAGCTAAAGAACCAGTAAGGTGTAAACTAAAAATAAATGGGAAATCAATAGAGCAAGTAATGAAATTCCCATATCTTGGAGTACTAATTACAAGCTACGGAGATATAACAGAAGAAGTGAGACAACAAACAAATAAAGCAGCAGCAATATCAGGGGCCCTCAGAGATGTAGTTTGGAAAAAAAGATCTAAGTGTAGAAGTTAAAACAAGAATATATAGAACTTGCGTTATACCCATACTAGCTTATAGCATAGAAACACGGGCAGTCACAAACAAAACCAAACAGCTACTAAGAACAAATGAAATGAAAATACTGAGAGCAATAACAGGAAAAAGTTTATTAGACAAAGGGAGTAACAACACCATAAGAGAACAATTCAAGGTAGAGGGTATAGTCAGACGGGGAAGAAAGAGAAGAAGAGAGTGGCGTGAACATGTTCAAAGGATAGAAGATACGAGAATGAAAAAAATATGTATGAACAAAAAACCACATGAAACAAGACCAAAAGGACGACCACCAAATAGATGGAGGGACAGCTGGACATCCGAATCACAAGAGGCTAAATAACGAAGTAGAACAGGTCTGTGACCTACTCAGAAAAGGAAATAAGTAAGTAAGTAAGTAGTTTTAAAATATGAAAATATGCCTGCTATAGTGCGCCGCCGGCAATTTTACGTTCAAAGCAGTACAATGGTCAAAAAAAGTCAGACTTTTTTTTATTATTTACAGTTAAAGGTATACTTAATCTTAGAAAATCATTAAAACTTAAAAAAACTTCCTCTTTTTTTGTAATTTTGCTCTTAAAAAAGCGTTCATGATAAACGTATTTTTTGCTTATTATTAAACTTAAAATAAAAAAAAATATATTTAAAGGTGGGAAATGAAAGATAAAAGTTTAAGCTTTAAGTTTAAAGTATTTAAATTTTATTTAAACATCCAGGTACAAAGAGAACAAAAAATACTAAATTACTCGAAAAAATTAAATGAATTACATACTCTCTGGCCATCATATTGGATCCACCATTTTGAATTAAAATCTGTCATCTGATTTTTAATTAGCACCCCGAGAAACCCCTTAATAGCCAATTTCAAAATGTTTAGCGGTATACAGAAATGTTAATTTAATGATAAATGAGGCTGGAAGCTTGATTCCCATTACAACTGAAGGGGTTAAACCAGCCATTTTATGTTAAATATTTTTTTTTAATTACGGCAAAACTTAAAAATAAATAATCTATATACTATTGTTTTGTAAAATTTCCCGTTCTTTCACGTATTGCTATTAGTTTTTTTTGATATCTTTTTTATTTTTCGAGATATTTGCAAAAAAAAAAAAAAAAAAACGAATTTTTCATTTTATTTTCAATTTTGTAGGCTTAGCGTACACTTTAGAGCAGAAAATTTTTTTATCGTATTCTGCGTCCAATAAACTACTGGGCTATAGCCAAAATGCAGCCTTTAACATTTAATGGGAGATTTTCATCAAAATTTGCCTCTCACGACTAAGCCACTATGATTAAGGTGAAAAAAAAAAAGAAATTCAAATTAGCATCAGAATGTCAGGCGGGTTTCCAGGAAATATTGATTTCAAATAAGGATGTTGTGTATTATCTACACTCTTCTAAGTAGTGGAAAAGAACTGTAAGGATTGGGACATTAAGAGACAGATTTATATATCCTTATTAAAATTACACTGATTTATGATGCCGTGGAGATAAAGAAAAACAACCAAAGAAAATTTGCGTCAACGACAACTAATGGTTTAATTTAGACGATCGCTGGGAATATCTAGAAAGGATATAGCTGCTGTGAATACTCATGGAAGAGTGGCTATTACAAAACCATTAGTGACACCACAGTATGCTTTAATTCGACGACAGTGCTACCAAGAGCACAGAGAAAACACACAGCTGCAATGCAAATATTAATTCGACCAAACGAATCTTTATTTACAATATGTCTGAAATAGAACTTTTTATCTGGTGTCTTCAAACCCCTGATTTCAACATAATTAAACATTTGAGTGGTACTTTGAACACCAAAGTCATCACTCACTATCTGAATTGGAGACCCCTCTACATGAGAAATCGCTACGTATGCAGTTGAACATTATGCAAGACCTGTATTTGTTAATTTCATGTTAGATACAAGCTGTAATTCGGGTCAAGGGAAACCTAACCCCTCTACTAATGAAGGTTTTGTGCCATTATATAAGTATTTATGTTATTTTGTCCTCCGCAGCATTTTCGTATTTTTAATGTAAAATAGACTAAAAAGAACTCGAGAAAAGACCAAAACTACTTAGGTTTTATAAAAATTCAAGGGTATCTAAAAATTTAAGTCACGGGATCAATTAACTAGAAGTATAAAGTAATAGAAACAATGTTTACGAGAAAAAAAATAATTGACTCTTTAAAATTTAACGGTTGGAAATCCACAATGCAACAAGAAGAGATATCTAGAACATACTTTTAGTTATGTAATTTGTAAAGACGAGACCGTGTTTTTAAAACTTTTCCTGTATTTTATAAAACTATGTATGCGAGGTATGATACGACAAATATTTACAACTGCTGTTTGCCTTTTAGATATATATTCCGAATCCGAGAAAAACCCTCTCCAATATCGACATTTTTAAACGGATGCCTGGGGCGATTTTGTCTTATCATGAACAAATGTTTACGTATCTGGAAGTGTCTTCATATAAATTGGTTTTAAAGAACAGCCTACTTTTCAATTCAATTTATAATGCTTTTTCCTATCTTTTAGAGAAAGGAGTGTATTAAGATGACAACCGCAATGATAATAGATAGGCTCTCTCTGTCTTTCTATCCATGTTTATTTGATCTGTCTGTGTTTGAAAAAATGTGCCAACTCGCTCCCCAGTCTTACGCTTGGTCAGAATATCTACAACCCTTGGAGAAGATTAGGACATGTCCAGTTTAGATATATAACCTTAGAACTATGAAATATTGAATCTATCCTTCTCTTGCAGAGTATCATGCATGACGTTTTCTATCAGTCATAATTTCGATCTGCATATCTACCACGTGTAGGGCCGTGATTGTAGACTTACAGTTTCACTCTACCTACATTCAGTATTACATCACCATGAACGGTCGATCCAATTAAACTGTAATGTCAAACCCAAAAGAGTCGCTCTTGTCGCCAACAGATTATCGATAATCGACCGTAATCAACCACAGAAAAACGAGGGTATAACAGGACTCTAGAAAGTCTCCGAAAAAGAAACCAAATTTCTTTATTTTAACTACCTTTTTACTTCTTCTTTTTAGCTTAACCGCCGTAGCTACCAAGACTATACAGCCAGCTACAATTTAATAAATATTTGACTTTTATATTAATAATTGCGTAATTCATTATTTAATTAATAATAATATACAAGAACAGACTTATTTTTGTAGAACACTTTACGTTTTTTAAAGTTTTTTTAATAAAATGATATTTTAATAAAATAGAATTTAACGTATGTTAATGTTATGTTTAAATTGCCACATACAAGCGTCGAACGTTTTCGAAGACTTATATAAGCTACGAGATAACAACTGTTTGCCTCCGCATTTTAATCTAAAGAAAAAAAAACCTTTACTGTAGTACCTGATAAAAACGAACTTGTGGTAATTTTTTGTCTATATTAAAAAACTTGTCTATGTTTTTCAGAAAGCTATATGAAATTCGGCTTTAAACGTGCGTGTTATTTTATAGTTTTCAAAGAGTGTGTTTATAAATTTAAAAAACAAGAGGTGCTATTGTGCTAAAATACAAGAAAAGTTATCACTATATAAGAAAACTGAAATAATAGGCCTCAATTAGGACTTTCTTATTCTTGTTAATGTTCAGCAGATGATCGCATCATTTCTTCAGTTTATGACACGTTTAATAGCAGCGGGCTACCTCTGCAAAGTGTTGTTAAATAGAGGCAAGTACGAGGCATCTCATAAAAAGTTTAATACAAAAAAAATGTATAATCGTCTTTGGAAAATTATATTTTAAAACTAATGTTATCTAAATGCGAACTGCTTCCGGTACTTTTTTAATCGTGAAATGAAATTATTCTATGATCGCAGTCCCAAGAAGCAGTCGCCATCAACTTTCCAGAAGACGACTGAGTGTTCGACTTCTTTGGAAATGGAGGGCCCTTATGAACACCGTGCATTTACTCCGCGATTGTGGAAGAATTCCAATAGGACAGCTATATATCTTCTTCTGTGACGATAAGTATGCTTTATCGTTCTCTAAAACGGCCAAATATTATCAGGAAGTTTTTTTTCCTACTGTTACTGTTCTGGTATAAGGAGCTTGCGTGCACAATTTTACAGCAGCAAATTCTCAGCAAACCTAATGATTAAGTCAGTTTTTGTTTCAACCGGTTTTCCTAATTTGGAATCATCCTAAATGGAATCTCGGCCTGGTGGAAACTGTTTAGTCGAAAATTTTACCTGAAAATAAAATGCAGCACCATCCATTTCCCTCTTTAGTGAAAAACTTTCTCATATGTAATATTCCAAATTAATTTCACGTTAAGTAAATCAGCACACAAAATTTGGTAATACCTCTTTTTAAAATGACTGTTCGCTAAAGATATAATGGGTACCCGGTCTACTTGGCCAAAACCAAGTACTCGGCTGATTAGGCTGGGTACCCTGCCAAATTTTTTAAGCAAAATAAAACCAAATTAAAATTAACATTTGTTTTAAGATACGCATAAGGCCACTCCCTGATTTGTCTGTGCGGTATCGTTTTTCTCAATGTGCCTGACTTGTGCGGGATATGCGGGCGCGGAGCAAATCAGGTGGATTTCATTGAAATATAGGCGCTCGGCATGTTTTCGTTACCGAATCGGTACCGAGCACACCGAGAAAAACGGTACCGTACCGATAAATCAGGGAGCGGCCTAGAAGAAACATTTTAACACAATAACAACAAACCTAAACTATTTTTATTGATACAAAACCAACACATAAAATATTTTAATATTCAAAATCAAACAAAAGCAAATTGTGATGTAAGTACGTCAGTATGTTTCTTTTCTCTTCATATATATTTCCAACTTTAAAAAATAGCCTTTCCCTAAATATTGCAGAACTAATGCTGAAAGAAACTTAAGAGCAAGTTCTTTTATCCTAGGAAAATCCTTGAAATTAATCTGCCACCATAAAAGCGGACTTTACGATCCATCAATGGCATATTTAAATAATAACGAAACTCCATTTCTTCGTCTTCTATTCCATGGTTGGACCAATATTAGAGAATACATCCCAGTGTCTGCTTTTGTTTCTTACGTTTTTATATTACTGTTAGGTTTTTTAAAATACTAAGAGGGACATGCCCGTGATACCATCTTCATCGGGTTCAATATTTACTTTTAACGATATTACTTGTTTAATGCATGTTAAAATGTTTTTTTAAACCTGCTTTTATTGGTGAAATCTTAAAATTCTTTAAATCTTAAATTCAGGTGGTAATTATATAAATTGTTAGTAGTAAAACAACTGTACGACCAGTCACGTTTCCGAGTAAAGTTAGGAAACATTCTATCCGAAAAATTTTTTGTAACAAAGGGTGTCAGACAGGGCTACTGTCTGTCTCCTACATTATTCAAAATTTATCTGAATGAGACATTAGAGATGACAAGGAGCATATGAAGGAATGGGAATATAACTGACCGACGAAACAACGGTGTATACTCTATATTTTGCCGACGATCAGGTGGTTATTGCTTAGGACAAGGAAAACCTTGAATTTATGACAAGAACACTGAAGATTATAAAAACTGAGGTTTAACAGTTAACTGCAAGGAAACCAAATATTTTATATAGAAGGAAAACAAGAAATCCTTACTCTAAATACTGATGAGGTCATTGATACTGATTGATTGATACATAGAATCAGTAAAGGTCATAAGACACCTAAACTCTGTTCTGTAGTCTAAGAACATTGATACACGTCACAGAGAAAGCACCTCATATTTAAGAGCATCATGGTATACGATTGTGAAACTTGGCAATTAACGAAACGATTGGCACAGAAACTAATATCACTCGAAATGGATTACTGGCGAAGATCGGCTGGAGTGTCAAGAATAGGTAAAGTTAGAAATGAAAGAATAAGGGATGTAATGAAAGTAAAAAACCACGATTATTGAGGAAATTCAACACCGGCAACCTATATGGCACGGACACGTGGAAAGAATGAAAGAACACCGAATACCAAAGATGCTTCTAAAGTGAGTACCGAGCGAAAAGAGGAGAATAGGGAAACCAAGAGCGACATGGTTTAGAACTGTTGAGAGGGCAATGTCATAGACAGGAGATTGGGAAGATTGAAGAGGATGGAAACTGGGAACCAAAAGACAAAGAACGCTATAAAAAAAAAACAGGATTGATGGATGGTTATTGGTTTCAATATTTGCGAATCTCTGCCTCAAATCTTTAATTAAATTATTCCGCATAGATTTTAAACCAGAAACCTCGATTTCCATCAAATTTTTATTTATTGACAAAACTGTTGGAATTTATTCTGATATTATACACAGAGAACTACTGAAATGTTTGGTAGTTTGGTCAAATGGTTGTAAAAGCTCCAGTAACGTTTTAATTAAATCTCACTTGGTGTCAAAGAAAAAAAGCTGATAGCTCTTCCTTATTCAAGAAGCCTTTCCACTAGATAATATGAGGAATTCCAGCGTGTAGGTACATCTTGTACCATTTTCTTTACTCCATTATTAAAATTTGTCTAGATTTCGTCTGGATTCCGATCTTTACTGAACACTGATGATCTTGGAATTTTTGTTGCTTTTTTTTTATATACCAGATATATTGTTAAAGATAATGCACTCGTGATAATTTTCGTTCTATCTACACCATGTGGAGAATATTCCAGAATTTTTTCAAAATATTTTGATCAGTACTTTGCTAGATAAGGTGGGGGACAGCGATTTTTCGCGATTTCTTAAAAATAATACAACGAAAAGTGTGCGCAAGTATTACATTATATATATTTTTGAACTCGTGTTTTTACAAGCTTTCATTTGACACCCCACTCGATGACCTGGTATTTTTTTTCACTTCCGATTTCCCCCAAAACTAAACCTTTAACTTTCAAAACTATACGGCTCTGATGTGGTCATCAATTCCTATATTAGTACAAATTTCAACTTTCTATGTCAAATAGTTTCGGAGAAAATAGGGTGTGACAGACAGACGGACGGACGGACGGACAAGCGCCGAAGTGATCTTATAAGTGTTCCGTACGGAATACTAAAAATAAGTATTTTTTGCGTTTATATTTTTTAACTATAAGAATATATTGCTGCCTTATTAGTGTTCCGTACGGAACACTTATAAGATCACTTCGGTGTCTGTCTGTCCGTCCGTTACACCCGATTTTGTCCGAAACTATTTTACACAGAAAGTTGAAATTTGGCACTAACATAGGAATTGATGTCCTCATCAGAGCTGTGTAGTTTCGAAAATGTAATTTTGACTTAATGGGTTAGTTTTGGTGGATGAAATCGGAAGGGATTTTTTTTTTAAATAAAAATTTCAGGGTCGTCAGTTTTCAGTAAAAATCGGAAAAAAAACTTTGAAAACTCATTTAGGGTGTGTTTTGTGAACACATTGATCATTTTATCCTCTGTAACAAAATTTTTTATTTTGAAAGCAATCGACGTACAGAACACTAATTTCGCAAGTCCGACTTGCACTTGCATTTTTTGATACAGAAAATTATTTTCAAGTGAGAAGTAAAAAGTAATTTCAGACTTTCCTCATTTTTTAAAACTCAACAATCATTAAAAATACGTAGAAAATAACCGAATAAAATTTTTATTTCACTCTGGGGTTCATCGTATTTCCGCTAAATACAGGAGAACACTGAAAATAATTTCCCTGATTTAATTTTCCTACTTTCGAGAATTACACTCTTCCTCTGTTAATTTCCAGTGGTGCTGTTTAATTTAGACAATGTGTCAACGTTCAAATTAGTGGTTTTCAATAATCGAATATAGCAGTCAAAACTAATTTACCGACATCAAAGCTAGTTTGCAACAACAATGGATTCAACCACATTTAATGATAATATTACTTGCGTGAAAACTATAATCAGACTATCCGGCACATATACACAATGGAAGCGTTCAATTGACACATAAATTGATTCTCCTATCTCGAAATTAACGTGAGAAATTATTAGCGGCTATTTCAAGTTAACAGGGCATGAGCTTGACGTACGTTCTAATTCAGACCGGTTTTTAATGACAATTGACAGTTTAAATATGTGGCGATTTTCTATTTTCACAAATGGAAATCAATTTACGGCCTTATTATCTGTTAACTTTAACCAATCAACAGCACAGCATGAAATAAAATGTTGTTAGCATGTTCGTTAAGCGAGGCATTTAGAAAATCCAGATGTTATGGCTCCATTGCCTAATCATTAAAAATTGAACTCTCACCGGGCTTAGCCAGCCTCCAAGCTATCGGAGGACATGTACTGCAGGGAAATCTCTAAAGCACTACAGTAGCGACGCATGTGCGCAAAAAAAGCTATTCACGTTGGTCTTAAATGGCTGTAAATTGTACTTAAGGGGAAACACAATCTTGGGCAAATTATTCCAAAGGGATGAGGTTTTCGATATACTGGTCGGTAAGAGGTGTTCGAAGGGTAAAATGTTGGCGCAATATGTATTCCTATCATGCACCGCTTTGGGAGGAATTAAGCGGGCTACATCCAACGAACACTTTCCATGAATCTTCTTCTTCTTCTTCTTTTAGCAGCCTTTTGCCATCCTCTCTTGGACGTAGGCTTCCTCCTGTCTTTTCCATTCCACTCTATCCTTGGCTATATCATACCAGTTCCTGCCGACCTGTTGTTTCACATCATCATCATCATCGATCCATCTTTTTGGTGGTCTTCCCACACTTCTCCTGTGTCTTGTATGTCTCCACTGTATTAAATGTTTCGTCCACTTCTTATCCGCTTCCTGTCTAGCGACGTGTCCCACCCAAGTCCATTTTAGAGTTGCCATACCCTTTATGACATCCTCGACCTTGGTTCGTAGACGTATTTCCTCGTTACGCAAGTGGTCTCTAAGCGTTACTCCCAACATAATTCATTCTATAGTTCCTAGGTAGTTCGAAGTTTATTAACTGTTTTCACCGTTAATGTTGCGGTCTCTAATCCATACGTCATCACAGAGAGAATTCCCGTGTTAAAAACTTTGGTTTTCAGATTGATCGGGACTTTTTAAGACGTGATCCAGTTTTCCAGTGGCTGCCCATGTTATTCTAATTCTCCTACTCAATTCGGCTTTTTGGTCCTCTTTATTAAGTTTTATTTCATGACCTGGGCAAACATATTCTTTTACTTTTGAATGAATATACTTGTAGAATAGACTCAAGTCGCGAACCGTTCTTCGATCAGTCAAGATTGCTGGTTAGTTCTGGATCCCCAATCAGACGAATAAAATTCAACAAATACATATCTGGCAGAAGAGCACATGGGCGCATTTGCATTTGGCCATTGAAAGTTTATTATTAATTTTTTTTTTCATTTTCATTTTGAGTCTAAAGGGCAGCTGCTTCATATCACCTTCCTGTGGTTACGCCCAGAATCAGCATCCTATTATTGAGGTTTGTCTGATTTCCGTAACAAATGCACAAGAAATTTACATAAATAATAATTTTTTTCTTTTTCCAACATACTAAATTATCTCAAATCTTTTAAGAGATAAGCTGCTAGTTATAAATTAGGGAATACAGGTACAGAAAGTTTCTTAAATGTAATTTATAGGTAGAAAACTGGAGATAGGAAACGTTTTGTCCCCGATAAGACAAAATCGCCACGAGGGTTCGTTTCAATATGTCGATATTAAGGAAACAGTTATCCTCAAATTTAAATAAATTTGAAAAACAAATTTTTGTAAACACTGGGAAATTGTAATCAATCTAATACGACTTTCCTTTTGTTTAAAATATGACCTATAAGAAGAGGAGCTTAACATGACTCTGATGTTAGGCGGTATTTTTGTTTATGTATCATAACAAATCTTAATCTATACCAAGATATATTTATAAAGTTTATCACGCATTTAAAATTTTTGAGTACGGTTAGGAAAAGTCGACAACAGTGAATTAAATCACAACTCTTTCCTATGCAAAATGCCACCTTATACTACGTCCCTGCAACGCTACAAACAAAAAAAAAATGAAATTCTGAATAATAGCAACCTGCTATTTTTAGCACTTTAGACACCGTAGCGGTGTTGTCACTTGTATTTATTCATTTTAATGACTTGTTATAAATAGCTATAATTAACTTCAATATTCAACTGTTAGTTGTAAATATAATCTTATTTACTTTCTAACTTTTCTATTAGCGAAAACTATGCCATTTTTTGGTTTAGAATTTTAATTATATTGTGAAAGCGGGTTAAGCAAGGAATCTTTTAAATTTTGGAAGTCTGACAACACTATACAATTGACTGATTTTTTAGTAATGCATGCAGTTAATCAATTTTAAGGGTCCGTTTTTTCAAGTGCTCCCGCTGCTGCTGCTACTCAATACTGTGATCTTGCTGCTGCTGCTGCTGCCGCTCGAAGCTAACTTTGTTAGAGTTAGCTTCGAGCGGCAGCAGCAGCAAGATCACCGTATCGAGCAGCAGCAGCAGCGGGAGCACTTGAAAATGCCAAATGAGATTTTGGCGAAACATCGTGCAAATTCATTGTTAGACGAACGAATTGAAACCTGGAATTTTAATGCATTATATATATGTATATATATATATATATATATATATATATATATATATATATATATATATATATATATATATATATATATATATATATATATATATAAAGCACAAATCGACGTAACCACTTTAAAAGCACAACCAAAGATGAAATTTAATAAATTAATAATACAAGTATGCTCTGATGGTCGTCTGGGGTTTACTGACTGGTTTTTACTGACCATAAAATAATAAAATTTATTTGGAGAAACACCACCGGCGCGGCGGCGGCCTAAACATTGACCCTTATTCCAAAAAATGAATGAAAACGCCTGCCAAAGACCTCCATTATTATAAATTCCTTCAAATATGCACATATATGCTATTTTTAAAGCATATTTGAGTGTCCTTATATATAATATATATACACATTTGTAAATTAATATTATTTGTTACAAATAGAACTAAGGATATCCCTAGACCTAAATAAAGGCGTGACAATTCGGTCGCTTACTTAATTCCCAGCAATTAGCGCTCGAAATCGCTGCACTAACTCAGTTACGTTATACTATTTTTCCTTTTTTCGGGCACGTGATTGTTGCCATAATCGAAAATTACATAATTGCGATTATGCACCCCCAGCGCTTCATTGAAGGTTGAATGGTAGTTTTTCGATGTCAGTTTGATTTTTAATAGATTTAGCAAATGTAATAACTGCCCAGTCGATAGTATGGGGACCATATAGAATTATTGGGTTTTTATTTGGGAAATTGTTCCGTTTGATAAACCTAAAACGCTGAAAAAAAATGTTTGATCTCTAAATGTACAAATGTCCGTTTTAGTGTAAATATGAGGCAGCTTATTCAACCCGATATGCTTTTGCAAGTAGTGTTATATTCGTCAAAATAGGAAAAATTACTGTCTGGATCTTTAGAGAAGTTTCTATATCTACTAGCTATGTTACAAAAAATGTCTCTACTGGAAGTTAGTTGCATGTAATTCTACTGTCGTTTATTACATAAATTATAGATGATTCCTTTTGAAAGAAAATATAGTTTTTATCAATGTTTTTTTTTTTACAAAATTTGCTAAAATGTTTGACTAAAGGAGAAATGGTATTGAAATGATTAAAATAGACTCTCTTAAATGACATAAGGCTTGCTATGTCTTATTTTTTTCTTTCTCTAACGTTACCAAAAGCCTTTACATCTATTTGTACTGTAAAATATATCTTTGCAATCAATTTTAGTTAAAGAAAATTAAAAAAAAAGTATTCAAAACATTCATTAAAAACTTTTACGACTGTTTAACCACCGACGATGTATTTTTTTATTTACTTAACCCTAATAGTCTATGTGAGAACACTCTCCTCTAATATTATCATTAAAATTAAAGGATAAGTCAGACTTGCACAATTAGTGTTCCGTACGTGATTGCTGTAGTATTCTGTGAAGTGCAGTCACATATTCATCTTCACTATAAAAATTACCAAGAATATATAAAAAGTGAGACACCTTTGTAGTAAAAGTTTAAAATAAATATGTACTACCTAAATATTGGTTTAATTATAAATAAATAAAATAAAATTATTTTCTCTCGGTGCCTATCCGATGGTCACCAGTCATCATGTAAACTAATTTTTTCTGTGTTTGGCCAAATGCTTAAGGCAGTAATGTACTGAGAAGTATATGAGTATATTTCGTAGCCCTTAGTTCCGGTTAAATTCACAACTTTTTACGAAAAAATTCTCCACCGTATTGTCAAGTCAAACAGATTTGTTTATACCAGATAAATTTATCAAACTTTTTTTTTATGGATCTAGCACACGTGTGCCACAAGGAAGTCCCTAAAGCGTTTCAGGAGCGGCATGTGTGCGGATAAAGCGATTCACGTTGCTCTTGAATCGCTGCAAATTGTACTCGATGGGAAACACAGCCCTGGGCAAATTATTCCAAGAGGATGATGTTCTCCTACCATACAAAAAGACTACGGATGTGAAAAACATTTTGTACGCGGAGTAACAAACTTCGAACACTCAAGTAGAACAGACTCAAGTCGCCAACCGTTCTTCGATGTTCCAGCGAATCAAGGCCGCCGGTCAGTTCCGGGTCTCCGATCAGACGAACAGCTCCACTCTGAACAGAATCCAACAAATGCAGTGTATGTTTGGGAGCAGAGCCCCAAACATGGGAGCAGTATTCCATAGTTGGCCGAATTTAAGCTCTGTAAAGAATTAACAGTTGTTGTGGAGGAACGTAAAACACTCGTGATAATTTTCACTCAATCTACACTTTATAGAGAATATTCCAGAATTTTTTTGAAATTTTTTGATCAGAACTCTTAAAGGTAGGGTGGGAGAACAAAGATTTTTGGCCATTTTTTACAAAAAAATAATACAAAGAAAAGTATGCGCAAATATTACGTCGTATATATTTTTAAATTCGTGTTTTCGTAAGCTTTATTTGACACCCCACTCGATGACCTTGCAAAAAAATTTTTTTTCACTTCCGATTTCAAGTCCCCGAAACCCCTTAAATCAAAATTTAACTTTTAAACCATACGGCTCTGATTGGGCCATCAATTCCTATGTTTGTGCCAAATTTCAACGTTATATGTCACATAGTTTCTGAGAAAATCGGGTGTGACAGATAAACAGACAGACACCGAAGTGATCCCATAAGTATTCCGTACGGAACACTAGAAAGACAACCGACTTTATTTAATTATTTTTCATTTTATTTGCCCATCAAAATCCTTCCATAGAGCAACTAAATAATTAATATACAAAAAAATGAAACAACGTAAAACTAAAAATACTTTATTTAGGCAAATTTACTTCCCCCTTACATGTAAATATTAATTAACCAGTTAGAGGAAAAACCGTCCTAGCAATATTAATTAGTTGTGTTACAAAGCACATATTTATATCACACAAGAGAGCCGTAAAATTGAAGTTACTAGTCATTAAATAAATCAGTCATTTTTTTATAATATTACTGAGTCTGGATTGATAATAAAAGCCGAGTCGAGAGTTATTATGCAGCATGCTGAAAATTAATGAAAGCAAAATGTTTATTAGTTATGAAGTAATTTATGGAGAAAAATATGAGAATCTGAGATTCTTCTGAAATTAAGAGATTAAAAATTTAATCTAGATAAAAGTAAATCGTTACCGAAGTCCCCTTGCAAATAGCTGACATCTACCATAATTGGAAGGATGAAAATTTTAAAAACTTTTTCTGAACACTGACAAGGACCAAAATATGCATTTGATATATGAGGTACCAGACCCAAGAAGAATACTACAATTTCGAGTATATTCTAGCGTAGAAAAGTATTTTTAGTGAATTAATATTGGATGTTTAAATTAAATGTTTGCAGTTACGAACAGTAAGCCCATAATTTGCATTTTAGATGATACAATGAACCCAATATGGAGCATACACGTAAGTTTCCTATCAAACATTATATCTAGGTCTTCAGTTATAATGCAGCGCGATAACTCAGAACTTTTGATGTAATTGGTTGATTTGACTTAAGTTATTTAAGTTGAATCTATACGAAAGACACTACCTATGAATGAATATTCAGTTGCTAGTCTATTTTTTAATTCATCCGCGAAAACAGTGTATGTAATGTCTCCAGAGAAGTGATCGATTAAATTGTAATAATTGCCGATATTTTATTACCAAATTGCTACACATTTAAGTTTGTAAACAAAGTTCAGTATTACTTTTACGATATGATTTGCACCTGTGTACTTGCCTAGTACTGTATAGCCAATAAAAATAGGTTAACAAAGTTATTTACCCAGTATTTTGGTTCTAATACAAATTTGAATATAATTATTATTTTGATATCACTTTATAATGACATCCCACACTATTTTGTAGTTTGGGAATAGTAGAAAAAAAAACATAATTGTCAGATTCATCGACCCCAAAAACCCTGAAAAGAACATATAATACGACATATTCAAAACCACCTCTTTTACCACCTTCCCCACTCATTACACCCCTTATACGAGGGTATTTTTTAAGTTATCTATCTAGTTATGAAGGCAAACTCATATATATATATATATATATATATATATATATATATATATATATATATATATATATATATATATATTTCTACATAACTACACAATAGTCACTAATAAACTTATTCCATCCAAATGTTTAATCCAAGATATATATATTTTTTTGTGCCTCAAAGAGTCACGTTTTAGAGGCATTCAACTCATCATCTGAGAAAAGCCTTAGGCCCCTGAAATATTTCTTCAGATGTTTAAACAAAAAGAAGTCGCAGGGCGTTAGATCAGGGCGACAGGGTGGATGTTGTAATTCTGTGAATCCTGAGCTATCGGTAATGGATTGAACTCTGCTCAGGAATTCGTCCGTTTTTCTCTATAGGTATAAACCTCTCTATTAATAGTGGACCCTTTTTCCATCCACTTAGTAAGTACCATTCCTTCGCAGTCCCAAAAGAAAGGTCATCATCAACATTCCAGAGGATGACTGAGGTTTGCAGGTGAAGAGCTTTTATGAACCCGTTACGTCGACTTCTAATTTGTGGTAGTATCCCATTAGAACACTCAAATCTCGTCGCCTGTGGTAACCTCCTTCCCTTGATGCGATATCACTCAAAAACTATAGGCTTCATTTCTGTTTCAAATATTAAACGCGTATTAAATTTAAAATCGATATCGAGAGTTATGATTTTCGTCTTTTTTCCATCATCAATCAAGGGATATTTTTTTCAGAAATACAATAATTCCTGTAGCAAGAAAAGTAAAAATTTAAATTGAAGATGAATAATATAAATGAATAATAAAATTCTATTTTATAAAACTAGATTTTTAAAAACCAAAAATTCTCAATATGTTGCGTCTCTAGATTAACCTCTGATTTACACGCCCTTTTCAATTAATTGGGTTAATACAAAGGGCTGAAAGACCCTGACTAACTTAAGTTTAATGAATTAACGTGAGCCCTTTTTTAAACACGGATTATCGAAAGACTATTGGTAATTTACGTTTGATACAGTCTCTAATACAGTAGATCTTATTATTAGTCATTTACAAGAAGTATGCTACAAAACTAATTATATGCTTAATAATCTAAATAAGAACAAAAATATAAACGTGTTGTTTTTTTCAGAGAATTATAAATTTTCTCTAAATTCTAAATTTTAGCTTAAAAAATTAAAATGTACATATTTACATTGTTCTTTAGAAAACAATAAAATATTAGACAAAAGTTTACAAGAAACTGTTTAATGAAGAATATATTATGATGAAGATACAAAATGACGTTATCGTGTAAAATTCAGAGTATTTACGCAAAGATATCAAGTGAAAAAGATATCCTATAATACCTTGTTTAATTGATAATTAAATCTTCTGTACAATGCTAATTCCTATTTTGATTTATTAAAAGTAATTACGGAGAAATGAAAAACAAAGTTTATTTTAAACCAACTGTAATCATTTAAAATGGCTTAACGGATTGAGAATTGTTAAAACAAGTCTTAAAATAGCTTTGAAAATTATTATTACATTATCAACACATTTTTCTTAATTTTTTTATATCAGATATTGCCCCGATTTTTTTTAAAATTTTAAATGTTCAAATAGCGATAAACAAATTCGCGCTAATTAACTCAGTCACCAGGATTTTTCAGCTCTCATTAAATGTTAACAGGCTGCATTTTGGCATACAGATAGTTTTTTGGACGTAGAATATGATAAAAAAAAGTTCATTAAAGTTTGATTTACGCTATGCCCACAAAATCCAGAATAAAATAAAAAATTCTGTTTTTCAGTAATATCTCGAAAAATAAAAAAGATATCAAAAAACTAATAGCACCACGTGAAAGAGCGGAGAACTTCACAAAAAAAAATGATATATAGATTTTTTTCCCAATTTTTTTTATTAGCGTTAGAATTTATTAAAAATTGGGATATGTGATTCAAAAAGTGTAGCCCGCCAAACAGATTAATTTGAAAGTCTACGCGCAGCGCTCGAAGGTTATTCGATATTACTTGTTTTCAGAATGTAAAAAAGAAAAAAAAGAAATTAAAAGATAGCTTTTAATAAAAATTATATAAATCTTAAAACGAAATTTTTATTTGCATGATTTTAACGAGCTTACAGTAAATTACAAATATTTAATAAAATATAGTATTGGAAAAAAAACCTTGGGCATAATCATTATTACACCTTAAGTTTCATTATAAGAATAATTAGAAATACCCATATTGTCTGTATTATTTAAAAATTGAGTTTAAAATATGAAAATTTACCCTCTGTAGCGCGCCGCCGGAAATTTTACGTTAAAAGCAGTACGAAATGGTAAAAAAAGTCATACCATTTTTTTTTTGGGTACAGTTAAATTATACTTGATATTAAAAATATTAAAAACTTTAAAGAAGTTTCTCTTTTTTTGTAATTTTGCTCTTAAAAAAAGGGTTCATGACGAACGTATTTTTTGCTTCTTATTAATCATACATCTTAAACTTAAAATAAAAAAAAATATTTAAATGTGTGAAATGAAAGATAAAAGTCTAAGCTTTAAGTATAAAGTATTCATATTTCATTTAAACATCCAGGTACAAAGAAAACAGTTATTGAAAACACAAAAATTGTAAATTACTTTAAGAAATTAAAGGAATTGTACTACTCTCTGGCCATCACATTGAATCCGCCATTTTGAATTTTTCAAATTTGTCATCGGTTTCTTAATCAGCACCCTGAGAAATTCCTTAATAGCCAATTTCAAAATATTTAATGATATTCAGAAACGTTAATTTGATCATAAATGAGGTAGGAAGCATAATTCCCACACAACTGTAGGGGTTAAAGCAGCCATTTTATTTTAAATAATTTTTTTAAATTACGATGAAACTAAAAAAAATAATCTATATACTATTTTTTTGTAAAATCTCCCGTTCTTTCACGTGGTGCTATTTGTTTTTCGATATCTTCCAAAAAAACTACCTGTATGCCAAAATGCAGCCTGTTAACATTTAATGAGAGTTTTTCGTCAAAATTTGCCTCTGACTACTAGGCTAAATTAGCAGACCAAATTCGACTCATATATACTCTTTAATACAATTAAGCCAATCTAAAAGTACCACGAACTATTTTTAGTAAAATAGTAAAAATTTCAAAAGTTATTTTCCCTCTACACGCAAATCTTAGAAATTTAATTAAATTTTTAGGGCTCTCATAATTGTTTTCGTGGCCGTACAAATATCGGAAAAAGTTATGTGACAATTTAGGGGAACATGTAAAAGAAAGCACACGGAATATAGAAAAGGGCAGTTAATCAGCGTTAACGGAAAACAAAGTAGCAATATAAGGAAAATTAGTTGGGATATTTCGATATATATTTTGTCAAAAAGTTTTTGTTAAAATAAAAATATTTATTTTTTTGGAACAGATTGTTGTGTTGGCTGGGCTGCTCGTATATATATATATATATATATATATATATATATATATATATATATATATATTTATATATATATATATATATATATATATATATATATATATATATATATATTTATATATATATATATATATATATATATATATATATATATATATATTTATCTATATATATATATATATATATATATATATATATATATATATATATATATATATATTCTATTAAAAATAATTAGCTTTAACTAACCTCAACTAACTAAAACTAACTCTAACAAACTGGAATATATTAAAAAATAAATTCCATCCGAATTATTCGGGTTCCACTACTACGAAGAGATATAACATCAACTCATCTCATTGTAATTACTCCGAATTCAGACGACTCATTAACTTCCCCGAATACATCTCATTTAATCCGGAGTGTACTAGAAGCAGATAAGTACAAAAAGGTATAAAATCAACTCAGCTCATCTCAGAGAGAGACAGAGTAAGGTGAAAGGTTTAGATGAGATGACAGGTTAAGATCATATGAAAAACTGGAAAAAATTTTAAAAAATATAAGAAATGAAAATTGTAAAATTCGAGAAAATGAGAACGGTGTGAAAAACAACTAAAAAAGGACAAAGAGAAAATAAAAATTGAAAAACTAAAAAAAAATGTGAAAAGTGGAAAAAAAATTCGAACAAGTGTATAAATTAAAAATAAAAACTCAAAAGAACGGAAATATTTCAGAAAAGAGACAAAAGCGAAAAATAACTTAAAAAATTTGAAGACATCAAATAAAAACAAACTGAAAAAAAAAGGATGAAGTGAATAAATTTAGAAAATAAATAAAAAAAATTTTGGCGAAATTAAAGAAATGAAAAATATTTGGAAAATCCCACCTAAATTGAAAAAGTCTAAAAAAAATGAGGAAATAGAAATTGAATAAAATTCAAAAAAATTTGCAAAAACAATACTATACAGTAAAATTTATTTAAAATTTTGATAAATTTAGTTAACATACTTTTTTGGTAGTATGTTCATACAATTAGTTCAATTATGTCTATTCGAAGATTCCATTCCTATGGGTCTAAGCGGAGACTAATTAACAAATATTCTTGCGGCTTTTAGTAACTTAAATGGGAGGTTATTCATGTAATGCATTATCCCTTTGAGACATTTTAGTCTTGAGAAACGAGAAAGGAGAGAAACTATATTCGAGATTTCTATAAGTAAGACATAGACAAAGCTTTCTTTAATTAATACAAATTTTCTTGCTCAGTTATGTTGTCACGTCGAATTTAAACGAATATTAATGATCGAACATGACGGAATGGATTAGTTAAGACAAATTGTTGGATAATATTAAAATCATTTTTAATGAATAAATTATTAACTTAATAATGTTATTAATGAAATTATTTCTGTTTTCACTAAAGTTACACTGAATAACGGCCAAATATCAACTAAACTAAGAAGAGCACATTTTTGCTGAGCTGAAAACCTTTGTTCTGGTTTGTGCCATACGGAATATAGGAATTTGTAAACGTTAAATCTTAAGTCCATTTTTTTTAATATCCCAAGCCAAGAAGATAAAGAACCGTTTTACCTTCATACTATTAGCCTAACTGATAAAAATTTCCTTGGCAATAATAAAGGACACAAAAATTTATATTGATGAAATAAAAGTTTTAATCAGTGTTTCGTATTCCTATTACTATTTATCCGTAAGAAACCAAAATATTGGTTTTCCAAACTTAAATATCCCGAAGGGATAATGCATTACTCGGATAACTGGTTCCCAACTTACTAAGAGCTTCAAGAATATTTGGTAATTAGTTTGTGTTTAAACCCAGAGGAACAGAATTTCTTGAGTAAGGATGAACAGAATTAATTGAGTTACCGTTTTGCGAGATTTACATCGAATTTTTAAAGCTAATAATACTCTTTCGTATATTTAACTTGTTGCAGTTAAGATTTTATTAGTAAAATAAGTTCTCGATGTTTAATATAATGTGATTTTTTTAACATAAGTATTTGTTAAGGAGACTTACAAATTGGTGTATACTTTAGTTAAAAACTGAATTAACTATAAAACTTTTAGCAATTACTTAAAAAAAATCTATATGAATTATTGTGGGGTAGCTGCTACTTGCTACGTCAATACAAGACCTAGAATCAATTATGGAGCACCTTGAAATCACTAGCAAAAACTATGGATTGACAATTAATAGAGCGAAAAACAAAGTAATGATTGTTAGTCGTAATGAAGATCTGTCACACATAAATGAAATTGCAGGTTTCACTGTTGTAGACCATTTCAACTATTTGGGATCCCTCATAACTAACAATGATGGCTGTGAAGCGAAAGTAAGCAGACTTTTGGTTATGGCTAGAAACGCGACGATCAAACGCACTAAGGTCTGGAAAGATCTAGCTGTCACAAAAAAACCAAAGTTGCAATTGCTATCCAGCCTTATATTCCCCATAGCAACTTACGCATCGGAAACATGGACCATTAAACAAGCTGACTAAAGACGAATTGATGCATTTACGATATGGGCATATCGAAGAATCCTCACAGTATCATATACCGGACACCATACTACTGTATCTATTCTTAAAGAGCTTAGTATAAATCACCGACTTTCAAATAGAATTAATAGACAGTACCTGAAATATTTTGGTCACATTATGAGGAAAGTGGATACCATGGAAAAGCTTATAGTAACTGGGAAGGTAGAAGATCAAGGGACGGTGTCCAACAAGATGATCCGACCAAGTAAGATCCCTTCTTGTTATGGTTATGCATGAGTCAGGTCACGCAGGATCGAGATGCCTGAAAAGTGACTATTGAGGCAGCGACTCCATAATCTCACCGATACTCCTATTGGGGTGAAAGGATTGAGAGAGAGAGAGAGAGAAATGAGAAATAAATATTCAAAATAATGATTATTCTTATTTTGGGTACCAATTTAACTAAACGTAGAAGCTATATCAAAACTAATAAAGCATAATTTTATGGGCTGGTTCATCTTTATTAAATATTTTAGAAAATTGAATGGATCACTAAAATAAGATTCTTTTCAAATAATTGACAAACTATATTTCATAAAATTGCGATAAAATTAAATTTTAAATAAGAGCACTGAATATCGTCAGTCGTTTCCAATATAGGTGGATATTTTTATTTCGGGCACCCTGTACATAGTTCCAGCCAATCTCAATGAGATTCGTGCAAAGTTCTTTCTTTTTGTGTAAATAAATTATGATATTCACTCCGTTAAACTCGGTTTATCAAAATAAACCGCCAAGGAAATTTATTTTAATAAAATGAACCTGTCCATGTCATTGTGTCTGTCCCTGTAATTTGTCTTAAAGATCCTCAAATGTGGGGGCTTAAGACAACGATGTCTCCAAGGATTAATGTTTTATTTAAGTAAACATTTTCTTAACTTGACGAAAGCAGGCAAAATATTTGTTGTTGTTGATTTGTACAAGAATAATTAAAATAAAGTTAGATACTTTGGTTCCACTTTTCGTGAACAACATGATATTGTAATCTGACTTACATAAATTATATTTTATGTTATATTTAATTATATATATATTCTGATTTTATGGTTGGTACTATTGAATAAACCTGTGAAACTACAAATGCCAATTAATGTTTGTAATCTATTATCTTTTAACTTTTTTAATCAATTATAAAGGCTACGCCAATGAGAAAGATTAAACCAATTTCATTAATAAAAATTTTCATCTCCCTTTAGACCAAGAATGATGAAGCTGTTGGAAATCTCCGGAAAATTTATCTTTCCAAACTAAATAACGAGATTTTCAGGGTGATATATCTTTTTAAGAAAGTTGGTTAATTAAAACAAATATTTGATCCTTTTAAGTTTCCTAATTTAAAAAGCATGAAAATGATGTAAGATAAGAGAGAGACTCTTTTTATTTAAGACACCCTAACCCGTCGGGAAGAATTGTTTATTCTGTAATGCAAAACAAAAGAAATTTTATTACATAAAGAATATAAATAAAGAATCTATTAAAGCATATTTTGTTGTACAAAACTTGGTTTTATGAAAGCTTGACAATGTTTAGATACAACATTTTATTTCTATGATGATTCTTACTATTAAAAACTTTTGCATTATAACTTTTTAATTAAAATCGTATTTTATAAGTTTCTTTTTTGACGATTCTGCATTAAAGCAATTATTCATAATAGCATCAGGTTATATGCTTATTTTCGTTCTCCTTATAGAAATAAATGGTGTTTCTCAGAATAAAGATTCTATATATTTTGCTTGACATGTATCCAAAAATATTACCTAATTTTTATTATATCGAAAACGTTTCTCGCCTTAACCCTTATTAACAGCCTTTTTGTATTCTATGCGCTTTCGTCTATACGTTTCCCTAAACTGTCAAATAACTTTTTCTGGTATTTTTACTGCCTCTAAGGAAACAATCACACCAGTTGTAAAAATTTAATTAAAACCCCGCTATAGAATTATATTTTACTTTTCTAGAGAAATACTAGATTTAATTTGTAGTTTCTTAAAATATTATTTTTGGAAAATAGTCGATCATGAGACTAAAACATTTAAGGTATTTTTGAAAGTTTAGGCATTTATAATAGATAAATCACTGACAGCAACTAGTGTCACACTGAACAAGTTGCTAAATCAATAAAGCTCTTATATTTACGTTTCATTTTTCAATAAAAATTCTTAATAGCGACGTATTCGATTGACACCACTCAGACCACTTTACGCTTTTGTGCAATGCTAAGCTTCTAGAAGAGGGAAAGTAATAGAAAATGGTAAAATAATATTATAGGGTCGTAAAGTAATGTTTTTCATCAAAAGGACGACTTTATTAGCTGTTAAATGTATTAATAACACAAAAATAATAACTGGCCAAGTGCAAGTCGGACTTGCGCATTAGTGTTCCGTACGTTGATTGCTTTTAAAATAAAAATGTTTGTTACGGAAGTATAAAATGATCAATGACTTTACAAAATACACCCCACACACCAAGGAAAGTGTGCGCAAGTATTACATTTATATATTTTTGAACTCGTGTTTTCACAAACTTTCATTTGACACCCCACCCGATGACCTGGTAATTTTTTTTTTTCACTTCCGATTTCACCCCTCGAAACTAACCCCTTAAGTCAAAATTTAACTTTCAAAACTACACGGACTCTCATTAGGCCATCAATTCCTTTATTAGTGCCAAATTTTAACTTTCTGTGTCAAAAAAAAAATCGGGTGTGACAGACGATACATCACCGAAGTGATCTTATAAGTGTTCCGTACGGAACATTTTAAAGATTTTACAAAAAACAAAAACGAGCTTTACAAAAATTAGATTAAAAAACATTAGTAGTTTTTATTGCCATATTTTGGGTCGGATAAAATTTACTTAAAATCAGTGAAACCACGGCATCGACGGTGTTTATTAAAATAAAGCCAATTTACCAATAATCCCATTAAAGTGCCACCAGTTTTTTTTTTCATAAAAATATAAAAGCCTCTGGAAAGCGTTGCAATTCGAATCACAGTGAATTAATCCCATTTATTAAAGCTCAGTGTCTAACCCAAATTATGATTATAAAGTGTAATATAGTAGAAATAATCTTAAATACCAAAATAGGAAACCATACGAACTAATGCCTAGATATTAATGTATTTTTTATATACCTTAATTTTCCGAACCGCGTCAATTATCTCTTTTTTGTGGGTCTTCAGAGTCTTTGCTGAATTTATGAACGAGCAACACTTCGGACTTACATGTACTTCAACCTTAAACCTTAAACAATTCATTTTAAGACAATTCATCTTATTTTATATCGTTGAAAAGTATTTCTCTTGTGCAAATATTGGAGAAATGTTATTTATTTTTATTTTCATAAAATGTTTGTAGCATTTGTCGCCATTTCTTAAACTTTTGGAAAAGTTGCCTGGTTTTATTTAGTTTATGGGAATAAATTGTTTATTTAATATTATAACATAACAGTTGTAATCCTAAGAATGCTATAAAATTTATTAAAAGAGAGTTAAAATAAAACCTAAACAAATATAAATGGATATAAGTGATAATAATTCAATTTTTGAACCTTTAAAAATTAAGGAAATTAAGTTCAAATAACAGCAATTTACATCCTATAGGCATGACATAGTCACCGGCAATAAATTATTATTTTATTTAAATCAATTGCCTTAGCGCTGAATAAGAACCCTTTTCTATATTCTGTAAACTTACTCTTGCACATTTTCTAGTAATGTAACATAATTCTTTTAGATTTTATTCCCACGTCATCATGTGTGAGTTTTTAAAATTTAGTCAAAGTAAATTTGATGTATATTCAAATAGCATTATAGTTTTCATTTTAATATAAAAATATAACACAAAGATAAAAAGAATATCCATCTTATCCTTTTTCTGACTAAAAATTTTTGCTTGAATACAAAAAGGCAAATTAAACAGTTCATAAAACTTTAGCTTTTAATATTAACTTCGTCAGCATTATCCCGTTTCAAGCATGTATTATAAGCTTTGTATTAAGTATTTAATCCAGTGTACCTTAACAAACTATATAATTGCGAACTCTGTTGATTATTTTTGAAAATATAATACTTGTTAAAGTAAATGTAATTTTCTAAATGAAAATAGCAGCGTCGTAGTAAGTTTTTGTCTAGTTTAGTTTTAAAATCCTTTATTGCTACATAACCCAACGTACAGAGTGCATCTTTAACTTTATTTTGTACTAACGATGACAACTGTGAACTATATGATACACAGTTTATTCTATTGAACACAATTTTTTATGTATATGATAACTATTAACATTCATTAATGTAAGTAAGAGGCCTAGCCTTACTTTTAATTCAATCAAGATACTGATACTGATGTTCAAGAGAACATTATAGTCTTCTTTACTTTATGCAGAGTGGTTTGCAAAATTGTTTAAAAAATTCGAAATTGATTGCACAATTCAAAATAAGAATAAAATTTAATTGTGTTGGTGAGTCTAGAATCCGTAATTTACAGAGTTTATATGATTTCTACATTGATATGATGATATTTTGCATGTCTTAGGACACATTTTGCCAAATATGTTGCCTACCGTTCAAGATACCGAAACTATATCTGAAATCGAAAAGTGGAGGGGCGAAAAGATAAGTCCATTCTTCATGAGAAGTAATACCATCCTGGAAATTTTCTTTAATGGTCATACGAATTTCCTGTATTATTCTAAAAAGTCTTATATATTCTAAATGTGAATAAATTATCTTTAAAAGTATCTGAAATAAGTTAGAGAAACCTAAAACAAAAGCGTCCAGACTCAGATTCTTGTAATAAGAATTTCCATTAATTTTGCGGTACATTGTATGTTTGGAATGAACTCGACCCTTTCACTAGTACAAACTAAGCATTTTAACTTTTAGTCTTCCATAATGTACGCAATAAATCCCCAATTCAAATGTTGCCATAAACATAGGAACTTATTGACAGCATACAAGCATATTGAGGGTAATAATATGAGAATACAACATTAAATAAGCAGAACTTCAAAAAAAATCCTAAACACAAACTTTTTTCATTAACTCACAACTTTTTTCATTAAAGGTCAACCGTCATTTAAAACAAATAGAAATTTTGAGCTGAGGAGTTGCAAATATACTTGGCGAACATTCTTTCAAACCCAATCTTGAAAGATAGATGAGTTATTTTCTAAATTAGGAATGAAATTTTGTTAAAAAATTATCTTAGTTAAAAGAGAATGCTTTCTACGACAAATTGTGGCCATAGAAATTTAACTAGACGGGCTCTATTTATCGTTTATACAAAAAGGTAGTACATTTTTTCACAACAAAGAAAGCATTATTTATGAGATGTGTTTTGTTTCCTTTGTTTACAATTAGTAAAACTGAAATTGTACGCTAGTTAAACTATATTATACTTATTTCAAAAGCATCCGTTAAAAAAAAAATAATGAAGCCGCTATGTGGAGAAATTTCGGTTGTACGCTCTGTCGAAATAGCTAATATTTTTGATTTTATGGTCAAGCAGACGCGCTGCAGGGAAATTCCTAAATTAATAATAGAACGGTGCGTGCGCGAAAGTGGTGATCAACTGATCTTGAGTCACTGCAGATTGTACTCAGTGGGAACTAAACTTCTGGGTAGTTCATTACTAAAATCGCTTCAAGACAGAATTTCTTTCAGGTCTTTGTTAAATAGCATAATTTCCTGCTGTCCACACACAGAAAAAAAAATCAAGATCAGGGATGAAAAAAGTACTACCATTAGCGAAGCTTTAGACTGGATTTCTGTTTTTTTTTCCGCAAATTGTTAATAATATACAAGACAGAGAGTTGAAAACATAGAGTAATGGGGTACACCGGCATTTAAAGTAAAGATTTTAGAAGGAACTTATCAACTGTCTCTGTCAAAGAAGGAAACTTAAGAGACACATCGGGAGAAATTATTTATTATTTTTTTTAATCTCTCCCGATGCTCAAACTCTTTTATTTTAATGCTTCATTCTCTCTTTTCAGTTTGTGCCCTAATGAAAGTCCCAACCAAGGACCGAAATATAGGCTAAATGAACATTGTGTGAACATCTGTTATGCCTTTTGCCGAGTTCCTCAATTAATTTCATCTTGAAAAATTTTGTTAGATAGGGCAACTTTTGCTCTCTGTTTTTTTTTATTATATATATATATATATATATATATATATATATATATATATATATATATATATATATATATATATATATATATATAAATAATAAATAATTGTTATATTGAAAAACAAGCTGGAACTAAACTATTACTTGTGATAATCTCTTAACTATCAGAACTTTAATAGAGGAAGCAACAGAATAGAAGTTAAAGTTGTAACTGGTATTTATAGATTATCAAGAAGCTTTCGAGAGATGGGCCGTCGAAACAGCCTTGTGTAACAGCAGAATAGACTATAGATATACTCAGCTCATAAGAACAATTTACAACAAGGCTCAAATGATAGTGGAAATGGATAGTAAAACAAATACTATACCTATCAAATTCGGAGTAAGGTAGAGAGATTTCATGAGCCCAAAACTATAGTAGTATTAGAAGAAGGAACTCGAATGGGAAAGAGGAGGATCGGTATAAATGGACAAAAGTTAAATCATGTGGGTTATGCTGATGATCTAATGCCGATATCAGATAATTTTGATGACATACAAGAAATGATTACTTAACTAGAAAACAAATCAGGGAAAGTAGGACTACTGCTGAATAGAGATAAGACAAAGGCAATGACAAACGAAGACAGTCCGCGAGGCTTGAAAATAGAGGACAGAACACTTGAATACGTAGAGGAATACATCTACCTAGTGCAAATAATAAAGTGTGGAAAAGTAAATCAAACAGCAGAAGTATAGAGAAGAATCAGACTGGCATGGGCAGCACTTGACAAACGAAGGAAAATAACAACCAACAAAAGAATTTCTCTGAAATTAAGAAAGATCAATATATAATACCGATTCTCACCTACGCGGCCCAGACATGGACATTGACTAAGAAGATGATGGATCAACTGAGTAAAACGCAGAAAGAAATGGGACGCCAGATGCTGAATATAAGATTACAAGCCAAAATCAGAAACGAAAATATAAGACAAAAGACCAAAGTGACAGACGTAAGAGAACAGGTAGCAGGTTTGAAATGGAGATGGGTAGATCACACAATGATACGAGAAGATGAGGGATGGAATAAAAGAATACAAGAATGGAGGCCATAGTTGGACAAAGATCCAGAGGAAGGTCCCAAACAAGATAAAAAGATGACTCGAAAAGAATGCCTGGTTTAGGGTGTATCAAAAAGACGCAGAATCGAGAGGGATGGAAAAGGAAGGGAAGGCCTATGTCAGACCCTGGATGGAAGAAGGCTTATTAGATAGATAGATGTGTGCATATATATATATATATATATATATATATATATATATATATATATATATATATATATATATATATATATATATATACATATGTATATATATATATATATATATATATATATATATATATACATATGTATATATATATATATATATATATATATATATATATATATATATATATATAAATATTAAAACTAAACGCAACTAAAAATAATAAAAATAAATGTCAACCTCAAAGAAAATTACTGAAGACCAACCTTCTAAAAGATATTTATTAATCTTTTCATTACCATAGATAAAAACATTTCAAATTATTTAGATTATGTCTTGGGCCATTACAAAGCGATCTAAAATATTCGGTGGTATAAATGCTATAACAATAACAATACGCAGAACTCGGGCTGCGTTTTCATTGTCTAATATTCCGAGGAAACTCCCGGCAAAAATGAAACCATTTCGGTCCCACAAAATTATGGTTTCGGAACGTAATGGTTAACAAGTTCACATTAACAGACAAAGGGTAGAATCTTATTACTTGGCACTTTTCTCAATTGTCTAATTAAAGGATTGTCATTTAAAGGTCTACAGGGGACGTGCAAGAAGTGTTTTATGTTAATACAAGGGGCTATTGTAGAATGTTTACAGACTTACCAATTAGAGGAAATGCTTTTGATGTTAGTTTTATATTTGTCGAACTTCAATAACGGCAATTCTATTACGTCAATCAATAGAATATATTGATATTGTTAATTGTTAAAATGGAAATGTACCTTAACTGAAAATAAAATTTGGTAAATGTTGCAAAAACTTTCGAACAGTCGATTAACAAATCAGTATCAGTTAATTCTTGCCTAGCTGTATCTTGTAGAGGATGCAGCTAGGCATAGCTATAGCTATAAGTTTTAACTGAATACAGTTTATTTATATTGGAAACTGTCTATCTAGTGTATATAAATCAAAATATTTTTATCTCTAGAGCCTCATAATAAAATTTTCGTCAGTATTTTGACTTGTCTTTGCCTATCTCAACATTAATATTAAATTGCCTTAATGGCCAAAATAATTGGGGATCCCAAATGAATTTGCTTAGAATACACTCGACGTTTACATCGCTTCTTAATGTCTACAGTCGCTCTGCCTGGAGTTTACCTAGAGTCGAACAAAATTCTTCAAAACTTCTACAACCATTTTTTTAATTAGTTCGGGGATTTATTGTCATCAGTTTTTAATTTGTAAAATTCTTGCACACAAAAGGCTCTGGTGAAACACTCTGCAGCAATTAAACTTCCTAGAATTACTGTTTCGTTATGTGCCTCCACCGGCTGCATTTCTACAATATGCCAAATACATTTTGAATTCATTTATGGTGCTCCCTGTACTCCTTCTACACGACTATATATTAAAATAGACGAATAATTGCGAGCGGCCTTGAAACGTACTAGTTTAAACAGATTCACATTTAAGTAACCGTTTTAACAGATTCACGAAAAAGAGGTTCGCAATTAAATGCATATGTATGCAATATTGTTGGAATATCGTAATATTTATGTATGATATTCTTACGCTTCCAAATCGACATACCAAACTTCGCAAATGCGTGGAATTTTCTCCTTAGATATCTAGAGAAACTACCCGATTTAAAGTTTAAGTATTTTTTAACTTAGGTCAGAGTGAAAAAATTATTCAAACCAGTTTTGTAGTTGACCAATGATCTTTATAACAATCAACTTCTAATATCAATATATATTTTTAGTGTTGCTTATCAAAATTGAAAAACGGAACACTCATGTGACATGAAAAGTTGAAATTTGTCACATATATAGGAATTGTTGTTCCAATCACAGCCGTGTAGTTTTGAATGTTAAATTTTGACTTAAGAATCTAGTTTTGGGTGGTGAGAAATGAAAAATAATTTTTTTCAAAGTCATCGAGAGAGGTGTCAAATAAACTTCTGAAAACACGAGTTCAAAAATCCATATATTGCAATTCTCCCACAAACTTCTCTTTATATTATTTTAAAATAATTACCAAAAATCGCTATCCCGCCACCCTATCGAGAAGTTTCGAAAAATTTCTGGAATATTCTTTATAAGGTGTAGATTGAATGAAAATTATCACGAGTGCATTACTTTTGATAATTCGTCTGGTATATAAAAAAAAACAAAGTGTTCCGTCGCATAAGATCATTTTTTTTTGTCTGTCTGTCCGTTCAAATTTAGCACTATTATAGGAATTGATGGCCCCATCAGAGCCGTGTAGTTTTGAAAGTTAAATTTTGACTTAAGGGGTTAGTTTTGGGGAGTGAAATCTACTAGGTCATCGAGTGAAGTATCAAATGAAAGCTTGTAAAAACACGAGTTCAAAATATATATATATAATGTAATACTTGCGCACACTTTTCTTTGTATTAATTTTAAAAAGTTGCGAAAAAATCCCTGCCCCACCTTATCTCGAAAAGTACTGATCAAAAAATTTTGAAAAAATTCTGGAATATTCTCCATAGGGTGTAGATTGAACGAAAATTATCACTGTATCTGGTATATAAAAAAAAAAAAAACAACAAATTTTAAGTTATCAGTTTTCAGTAAAGATCGGGAGAAAACTTTGTTTGAAAGTTATGTGGGGTGTCTCTTCTGTGAACTCATGGATCATTTTATACCTCTGTAACAAAAATTTTTATTTTAAGAACAATCAACGTACGGAATACTAATTGCGCAAGTCCAACTTGCACTTGGGATGCTATTATTATTTTAAAATTGTCATACGAAACATTAATTGCGCAACTCCGTCCGGCCGTTTTTTTTGAAGTTACAGTATATGTGTTATGTTTTTGCTGATTTTTAAAATGGACTATTAACTTAAATATATTAACAAATAACTGATAGATGCAGTGCAACACCAATTAAATATTGATTTGTTTTTCTGACCGTATAAATATTTATAATAATTAGTTTTAATGTACCCAAAACTATTCTAGATATTTATCACTGACAACGTTGCGGGCAGAAATGGTACAATGGACTAAATTTCTGCTTTGAAGGTGTAGTGATTGTGTTGCATTTACTGTCCGAATTTCTCATTTTTTAAAATAAATTTACTTCTAATTATGTCAACAGAGAATCAAACAGCATAATTTATATTAATATATGCATATATATTGAAATGATCATTTTCCTGTTAATAACATAAAATAATATGTCCAAATTATCACTAATTAGTTTTGATACAATTCTATTTATCTAGAAAACTAATTTAAAATGAAATCAGCGCATTTCAATTTTTAAACGGACAGTAGCAAAATTCCTGTTTCGGAGAGTTAACATTTTATTTAAATTAATTTTATTTAGGCTGTCGCAAATTTTATTCGTGGATATATAAAATAACTAAAATGACGATGCCTTCTATGACTCTTAAAGGGTTGTTCGGATGTTGCATCGACACTATAATTATTGAGTGTGTGAATTAATTTTGACGGATTTTTCGGGAAAAATATCGCTTTATTGTAAAAAATATTTACAAATCGATTATTCAAAGTATTGTCGATCGCTAGCTACTACTTTCTCCCATCTTCGTGGCAGCATATGGACACGACGTTGAAAGACCGACTCATCTTTTGAGGCTATCCACGAATCGACTCATTTGTTGGTATCCTCATAAGAATGGAAGCGCTGTTTAGATAGGCCGTGCATCATCGTTCTAAACAAGTGATAATCAGAAGGTGCAATATCTGGGGAGTACGGGGACTTTGTCGTGTCTTTTGGCATATTGCGGTCATTTTTGCTTCAACGCTCGGCTCAATTGTATTAATTGTTATCCGTAACGTTACCCAGTAATAGTTTCGTTGGGTTGAAGCAGCCCATAATACACTACACCCAGCTGATCCCACCAGATACACACCATAAGCTTGGAGCCATGAATCGCTTTGGCGGGCATGTTGATGGTTCACCGGGCTGATTTTTTGCGCTTTGGATTATCGTCACGTATTCATTTTTCATCACCAGTTACGATATGATGCAAAAAGCCTTTCTGATTGTGCTGTTAAAGCAGTTGTTCACAATTGAAAAATCGCCTTTCGACGTCTCTCGGTTTCAATTCATATGGCACCGAATTTTCTTGCTTTTCAATCATTTCCAGTGCATGTAAGGTGCTTAGAAATGGTTGTGCGATCAACTCCTAATGATTCTGCAAATTCTTTTTCCATTTGGCACAGATCTTCATCGAGTAATGCCTCCAGTTCTTCATCTTTAAATTTTTTCAGCTGGCCTGGACGGTCGTTGTCTTCCGTGTCGAAATTATCACTTTTAAAACGCCGAAACCAGTACTCACATGTTTTTATCGATGAAATATATTCACCATAGATTTCTAACAGCAATCGGTGACCTTCAGCAGCGCTTTTCTTCGAATTAAACAAGAAAAGTAACGCTTCCCGCAAGTGATGTTTTGTTGGCACGTAATTCGACATATTCAATGCTCGTAAAAATATGTTAATTACCCTTCGGCCAAATAACATTTACCAAAAATTAAAGTCTAATAATGGTGCTTCACCATGAATATAGCAACAGTATCCCCTGGAATCAATATAATACAAGTTACGCCGTCTCTTAGAAATCCCTCAAAATTAATTTACACTCCATATATAATCAATGCGATTATTTAAAGAACACACATCGCAGCCTTTTTTGCTTTGTACGTTCTCTCAATCCACCCTATGTGTCGGCAATGGCAACGGTTGAGCTGTAGACGCCAGGCTTTACATATCTCTATAGAAAGTAATTGAATGACATGATGATATTAAAGATCTGCTGGAAAGGACCAGGAATCCAATCTACAGCTTTGCAGATCACAGTACGCTTATTTTTTCATTTACTTTGAACTCTCGAACTGCAGCTATTCATGCAAATATCCGCTAACAGCAAGAAGTCGTTTAACTTAACAAAGATCTGGAAGAAATTTTATCTTGGGGTGACAATAACTTAGTAGAATTTAACGGTACAAAAACCCATACTACTCTCATGTTTGAGGCTCTGTTACCAAACCTTTGTTTCGGTTCAAGACCAATGTGAATAGGTTTTTCCGCACACGCGTCGTTCCTGTAGCGCTTTGGGCATTTTCCTGCAGCACGTGTACCGTGCCCACTTACTGTTCCTAGCTAAAAGGAAATAAAACTTAAAGTTAAAAAAATTAATAAAAAAAGTGATAATAGTATGAAATAATATAATTAGCACAAGAAATCTTCGCTGTAAAACATGTAAGCAATATGTAATTAATACTCAATACTCATATACACACGTAAACACACATAGTTAAGGAAAATTTTGAAGTTAGTACCTTGAATCTATTCTATAAATATATATTAAGACAAATAAATTTAGAAATCTTTGGCATTCTGACTTTAATGAGTCTTAGTAACATAAAGATAACCAAAAACATTAGCAGTTAATAAAATACATACTGCCTTAAATAATACCACAAGCATAGACAAAGCATTTTTTCAGAAACTCTAGTTATTTTAGTCGTTTTACAGCTCTACGGTTTGAATCAGGGAATTTAGTACGCTACAATCCGGCAAAATCAAAGCTTCGATTAATTAAATCAACGAATTAAGCATTAAAGAGTAGTTTATTTATAAATAAATGTATAATGCATAATCCCCTCGTTTTGTAATTATCAAACTAATTTTTGCCACCTATTAATTATTTAAAAAAAGCACCCCATGGTGAATCTATTCAAATCTTATAACTATATTTTATCTTCCATGAAATAAAGAGGTTAGTGTCCTTTATTTTTAGAGTTGTGTAAAAAGATAGTATAAATGTAGATGCATTTCTCTAGCTAGGGAAGTCGTTTGTATACCTGTCTTCATTAAAATAATATTTTCCTTGCTCTAACAAGGTAATATTTCTCTTGAGGTTGCTTCAATTACATAAAATGTAAGTAATTTTAACAATCCTCAAAGATTCATTGATAGAAATTGAGACTGCCTTATAATATGGTCGTGGTGGTCCATCCAGACGCATACAATACCAAAATCTTCACGAGCCTTTCAAGGACTTTCCGACTAAAAGTTTGATTGGTAAGTTGGAAGGCACAACGTGCGGACAATTCCTGCCTGTCGAAGACACAGATGATCATCAAATTGATTTTCCAGTTGTTTAATCTGGCTTTCTCAGAAAAATCAGGGTACAGTGTAGCACTCCCGACTTTGATGGTTTGTCTCAGAGTCGTGCTGAAATCATACCAATGAAGAATTTTGGCTCTCTTTCAAAAGGGTCTAGATAATGGATGGTTGAGAGTTAACTGACTACTAATCTTTTTTAACGTCAGTCAATGACTGACATCACAAGACTTTTACTCGTTAGGCTCGTTTGAGGTTAAAAGCCTATCCGGACAAGGTTCGTCTTCCATTACTTTTCTCTCTCGTTCTCAAAAAAGGCCTGGTTTCTTTCCATAATAAACCTCATAAACACAACTTCATTTCGAACTCTCTCAACTGCCGTGTAATAACTGCAGCAAGTCGAAGCTTGTACTAAGTCTACCGCAGAAGTTAACCTCACTACTGCGTGAAGAGAGAGGCAACAACGTTGTCAATTCGTGCACAATGTTGCCAGATTCATTACCTATCTGCCACACCACATATACCCATGTTTACCTCAAAACTTAATTTATAAAGACCTATAACGTCATGCTGCGTCATCAGATTAAAACTTGAAAAAAGAAAACTGTACAACTTCCTCAGCATATCTCGTTAAAATTCTGAAAATGTTGTCGTGGCACACATCAATTTCAATTTCCATAATTTGGAAGGCAAAATAGTCGCCCTGGTAATTCGTTTATCTCCCGTTTCACATTCTATTAGAGGGAAAAAATTGGTTTTGAGTCGTTAAAGATATAACGGACTTTCTTCGTAACAGACACGATAGACTCGTTTAATAATTTTGAGTTATTAATTATTTTCTGGGTCACCGTGAAATATATATTAATCATAAGGTTTTATGTGCAGCACAAAGGTCTAATTTTTTTTTTAGCTGTGCAGTAATTTATTGACAAAAAGTTATTAAAAAATTATAATAATTTTTTCATCCTCTTCGAAATACTTCAAAAATTTGTTTCTAAGAGTAGTTCAAGTTGTATGACATATTTAAACCAATTAAATTCATCAAGCAAAAAGTATTATAACATCAACTCAAGAATTTAATTATTTGATCTTTGAATGCGGTAAACTGTGGGATAGCAAATTTACTCGTTCAGAGTACTGTTTGAACAAATAAATTTAATTTAAATAAAATGTTAACAAACTGAAACCGAAATAATGTTAAATATCAGTTGAAATGAACAGAGAATAGATTTTAATTTAAATTTGTTTATAGAATTAATTGTTCAATTGTTTTAGGTCCAATCAGAGCTAATTTAGCTCTATTATTACTATACGCCATGCTTAACTGAATTGTTGTTTCACTCTCTCTTTTCCTCTGCACATTTGAAACGTATTATTCCATTTTACAATGGCTATAATTCATAATTAGTGCGGTATAGAAATAACGTACCGCACGATTCAAGTGTCAACGAACATAAGAACAACTCTATAAACATAGATAATTAGTCAGTAGAACTAACAAAACTTATAACCTGATGAGACAATGTTGTAGCGACCTAAATATCCGGAGAATATGTCGTGTGATAGTAAACTTCCCATCCAAGGAGAAATTAGAATCCCGCGTCGTGCGGTGCGTGATCTCTGGCTCATCACTAATACCACATTTTGGACGTTTTGTCCATCACTTCTTTCGAAGTTGGCCAAGCCAGCTGCACAGCTTTAGACGAATGACATAGCTATCATGACCGTATTTTGAGGTTATATGAACAGCTATCTTTTTAGAACTGGTAATTCTTCACATCAAATTTGCAACAAATTTAAAAGTGAATTTTTAAATATTTATTCCAAGGGGTTTTCTTCCTCTTGGTTCTTCTGCTTTAAGGTACAGTAGATCAGAAAAATTTTGAACCTATACGCGTCACAACACCCACCAAAGTTGAGAAAATAATTTGCGCACTTTCAGATGCATTTTTTTGCATATGAATACACTACCTCTAAGGTTGCTTGTGGAACGAGATCGCTTTTGAGACTGTATTTTGAGTTTATGTATTTCTTTAGGAATAATACTTCCACATATAAAAGTGGCGAGAAATGGTTTAAATTTGAAACTGAATCTTGGGATACTGAATAAATTTGTACACCTTATTAGATACATTTAGTGTATTAGTAACTGTTAAGTCCAAACAACATTGATGAAGGAATGTACTCCCGGATCTACAAGAAAGCAGTCATCCTTTTTTCCCTCTAGTTGGTGACGTCCATTTAAATATCTTTCTTGGCGATCTTGAATCAGATATCCCTTACATGTGGTCGAACCACTTCTTTCTCATTCTCTTTCAAATTCCTTCGTTCGTACGCTTTTTCTTTTGTTGTTTTCTACTAGTTTTTAAATCATACAGATCAAAAGCCTATTGCATCCAGTTTCTCTCAGTATTTCTCAAAGTTTATTTGTTGGCACGCTGTCATATGCTTTCAATAAATCAATGAATGTGACGTGTATCACCATTAACTACAATTATGTTGTCCCAAAGTTGTCGTAATAGATTGTGGAAAATGTCTACTTTTAGACTTCACAATTTATGAAAAGCTACTTAGCGAAACCAAAACTTACAAAAATATCAAATTAGATAAAATATACCCTACGCAATTAAAAGTCTCTAAAATAGAGCCAAGTTGCTAAAAGGCAAAATTATTGGTAATAATCAAAATAGGTTTTGAAATTTATTTTAATTTCTTTTAAAAGGATTCTATTATCAAATAGTTCTTAATTGGTTTTTTTTATTTCAGTTTTTACCACCAAAGTAAGAGGATACGCACACTGTCATGCTGATGAATTAATGCGTTGTGCTAAGCCTCTTTCGGTATTGGATTCTGGACTTACATTAGTCTCCACTAAAGCTGATCTGGATAAGGTTTGTCCGTAAGTACTAATTGATATCTTTCAAGTAAATGGAAATTGTGTAATACATTATTCAAGCGATTCTCCCGTATACCGGGTAAATAATTAATCTGTGCATTCCATAGAATTGTGATGATAAATGATGATGATGTCGAATCGGTACATAAAATACATTTTAAGAATTTTTCGACTGTGTTGCTTTATCCACATAAAAGCTTAAAATTTTTAAGCTTTAAAGGATACTGAGAATGTTATTTATCAGAAAGATTCTAAAATACAAAGTTACCTAAATGTATGTTAAATAAAAACTACAGTAATCGCCCTGTATCCATCAAGCGAAAGCTACATTTCTTTCTTAAAAGTTTACGCAACTTTTTTGTTCAGTTTTTTCAGTTTTTCTCCCAATACCAATACTACTTAACGACCAAGACATTCGTATCATCGTCAATTTGTACTGGCATCAGATAGCTGACGTACGGTTAGAGCATCAACTATCGGATGAAATTAACATCAAGCGGGAGTTTGTCAGGGTTGTATTCTATGGCCCTTGTTGTTCAACGTCTATTCGGAGGTGATATTAAATGAAGCACTCCACTGAAGGAATCAACACCAACGGCGTTAACATAAATAACATCAGATACGCCGATGATACGTTAATTATCACTAATAACGGAAAAAATCTACAAAAACTTATGGATAAAATAACTGATACTTGTACACCGTTTGGTTTGGACAAATAAAACAAAATATATGATTATAAGCAAAGAATCTAATATTGAAGATGGTGGTATTACAGTCAGTGGCACAAAGATAGAGAGAGTTGATAAATTTATGTATCTCGGTAGAAATATCAACGACCACTGGGACCCGACTGTAGAAGTCAAAATTCGAATAGAGAATTTATGAAGAACAAAAAAGATCTGAACTAGTCACGACCTATCAATTAAACTACGGATGAAAATGGTAGGCTACTATGTCTTTCCAGTTCTCTTATGCGACATGAAAGCGTGGACGCTAACTGAAGCAATGCTGAAATGTCTGGAAGCATTCGAGATATAACGACGACGACTGCTGAAAATCAGTTGGGTGAATATTATTAGTAACAACAGCATTCTCACTCGCATGAATAAGGACTTGGAGGTGGTCACGACCATCAAGCGACGCAAATTAGAATATTTTGGCCACATTAACATAACAAATACGAAATCTTACATCTGATTATAGAGGGAAAGATTCTAGAAGGTTGAAAAATTTGAAGCAATGATACGGAGAGTCTGCAATTCAAGTCTTCCGGGCGGCTGTCAATAGAACGATCATCATTACATGGTAGCCAACATGATAATCAACGATTGTTGAACGATCACGGTACCCGAAGAAGAAGAATAATATTTAAATGAACAGAAAATTCAAAATGTGGCGACCTCTAATGGTTATAATATACAATTCATAATTTGGTGATAGATGATATTCCAACTGTTGGTGATTGCCGATAATTGTTTATATATCTATAAACGATTTCTTGTAAGAATTATAGAATTTCGAGCTACAGTCAATTTGAAAATATTTCTCTATACACGATGACTCATAAAATAGTACACCCATTACTCCTTTTCTTGAAATCTGTTCAAAATTTTAAACATGACATTTAACATCTGAAAAATATGATTGTTTCTTGTCATCAGGATAATCTATTTATGCCGTCACTTAACATACCTTATTTAACCGACTCATCCAGAAGAAGAAAATGGGTTTATATCTGTGATGTAAACTTTTGAACACCCTGTGTATTTTTTCCTGCAAATTCCTGTTAAGTATTTAAAATCTCAAAACACATTTTTTGATGCGCATTGCATTTGTATTTAACTATTAAAGAAGCTTCTAGGACATTGAAAAAACATAGAAAAAATTGCGAACATCTGCAGTTTTGCTTTAGAAAACATAGATTCTTTAATAATAGTTTTTGACTTTGATTTTCCTAACAATCTAAATCTACAATAATAATTTTGAAACGTCATTTTAAAACTGGCATCAAAATATCTGCCAAATATAGATTTTAGATTATATTTAGCAATGTTAAACAAGATTTTTTGCTCTCGTAAGCCGATTATACATAATTTAATTTACTGCATTATAGACAGTGGTTGATTTTTAATCCTAAACTTATACTTGATTTTTTAATCCTATTTATGAATAAGAATTTGATAGTTACTTAGTTAAGAACTTGGAAACACAGTTTTAAAAAAAATTCTATTAGTGTTGTGAATATCACTTCGGTGTCTGTCTGTCTGTCTGTCTGTCTGTTTGATTTGAAACTATTTGACATAGAAAGGTGAAGTTTGTAATAAATAGGAAGATGGCCTCATCAGAGCCATGTAGTTTTGGAATTAAATTTTGACTTAAGGGGTTAGTTTTGGGGGGTGAAGTCGGAAGCGAAAAAAAAATTTTTTTACTAAGTGTGGTGTCAAATTAATAACTTTTCTTTGTATTATTTTTAAAAATTCGCGAAAAATCGCTGTCCCGGGCCTTATCTCGAAAAGTTATCAAAAAATTTCGAAAAAATTCTGGAAAAAAAACGAAAATTATCACGAGTTTACCTTTAATAATTTATATGGTATATAAAAAAAACAAAAATTTCAAGGTCATCAGATTTCAGTAAAGATTGGAAACAAACTTTGTTAAAAACGTATTTGGGGTGTGTTTTGTGAAGTCACTGATCATTTTATACCACCGTAACATAAATTTTGACTTAAGGGGTTAGTTTTGAGGGGTAAAATCGGAAGTGAAAAACATTTTTTTTTACTAGGTCATCGAGTGTGATGTCCAATGAAAGCTTGTGAAAACACGAGTAAATATATATATATATATATATATATATATATATATATATATATATATATATATATATATATATATATATATATATACATATATATATATATATATATATATATATATATATATATATATATTTATATATATATATATATATACATATATATATATATATATATATATATATATATATATATATATATATATATATATATATATATATATACATATATATATATATATATATATATATATATATATATATATATATATATATATATATACTCGTATATAATGTAATACTTGCGCACACTTTTCTTCGTATTACTTTTAAAAAATCGCTGTCCCCTACCTTATCTCGAAAAGTACTGATCAAAAAATTTTGAAAAAATTCTTGAATATTCTCCACGGGGTATAGATTGAACGAAAATTATCACGAGTGCATTACCTTTAATAATTTATTTGGTATATAAAAAAAAAACAAAATTTCAAGGTCACCAGTTTTCAGTAAAGATTGGAAACAACCTTTGTTGAAAACTCCTTTGAGGTGTGTTTTGTGAAGTCACTGATCATTTTATACCACCCTAACAAAATTTTTTATAAAACAATCAACGTACGGAACACTAATTGTGCAAGTTCAACTTGCACTTGACCGGTTTTTTTTTTTAATTATATAATTAAAAGACTAAAATTGTTTGAAGTTGCTTTGCGTACGTTTAACAAAAGTAAATTGTGGGAAATACATAATTTTTGACCGTGTTTAGTTAGTAAGCAATCGCAAAAAGAATAGTGTTCTTATGTTTGTTAAAGTCAATCATTTTTAAAAGTATTTTATTAGCATTTATTGCTTTTTGATTGAATGCGCCGGTGGTAACTAAATTTAGGTGAACGAAGTGAAATCAAACTCTTTTATTTGAAATTTCCACTATATTGATTGAAACGTCCATGATATGTTTCACTATACTGTAGTTTCTTCAGATGGTAAATTTGAAATATTTCTTTTATTTCCCTAAAGTTTCTGATACCATAAAGTTAGACCGGACCAATGGAACCATTTTCTCAAAAAATAGGACACATTTGGTATACAAATCTATCCAAAAACCAAGAAAGGGTACGAGCAGGTGCACACTGCCCATAAACACGTACGAAATTATCAAGGTCAAAAGGCAGATAAAACCAAAAATTGTTCCAGACAGAAAGTTAGGCTTTCTCCATGTGTTGTCAGGAGATGGTGAAGAAGAACCTAACATGCAAGACCATATAATAATCCTGATGTCCTTGAAATAGGCTAGGATAAGCTCATAACCCATAAGCAAGTGCAAAGACTTGTTGACCTATTTAGAGTGTAGAAACAGCTTGCTTCTCATCTGAATATCTGACCACACAGGTATCCACGAAAATAAGATGACTAACATACTGCTGAACAATTAGTTCGTCAGGGTAGTATGAGGCACCTCGGATGAGACAATCGATTAGTCTCATAAGAAAACTTAACTCTAGATACACCTTATCTTTGCTGAAATTACGCAGAAAGATTGTAACAGCACTGGCATCTGAATAAGCGACTCACTCGCATTGGGGTCAAGGACGATCCAGGCTACAGTGGGCCCTTGGAAAACTAAAAAAATAACTCTTCATCTAATTACGCCTCGTCCGATCATAAGAAAGACCAGGCAAACTCACCTGATATATCCAATAATTCCGGACCAAACATATAGTAAGGGGATTCGACATGGCGTAAAGACTGTAGGCATTTTATCCACATGTAGGTAATGCATATACATTCTGTCAAGTAAGAACGTGTCCGCGATAATTCATTTTTGGTAGATGCGATTTTAGCGATTCAACAAAAAATCGGTAGAGGGAACCTGTGTCTAAGACGCATTTTATTAAAAGTACCAGTCGATTTTGAACTTTCGTCGAAATCACGTAAAATCCAACATCACTCACTTGTTTGCGCGTCGGGTCGATGTAGTCCTTTTTTGTTCCCACCCAAAAGGGCCTAAAATAACACATGCCGCAACCGCTAAATATATTAAAAAGTCGGTATCATTTGTGAAGAAGTGGGTAAATTATTTTAACGAGACATAAAATGTCGACGACTTGCCAAAATGTTGCCCGGTAGGCAAAGTCACCCTGAAATCGAAATACGAATCGTTTCTTTGTTTTTTACGGGACCCGAAATTGACGCTGCGTCAAGGAGTGACAAAATTAAGAAAATCGGGTTTGAATGTGTCCCATGAGACCATTTCACAAGATCTTCGTGCTCATGATGACAAATTCTGAAGCTCGTTGAAAAAACCTTTGCTGAATGAAAATCACGTCGCACCGTTGTTAGCACACCAAAGAATACGTTGTTGGTAAAATATGTTCTTGAAACACATTTTTTTCCAGAATACATACATTCTTACTTGACAGACTGTATCACGCATTTACTTTTTTCTATCCGTTTAAATTAATTCAATTGTAACTACACAGGACTTAAAAAGTACTATCTAATATTGACCTGGAACACTTCCAGGCCTTATTGATATTACTTATTTCTTCTCGCATTCTCGGGAACTTAACTGAACATTTTAAAAATTACATTAAATTAGAGTAATCACATTAAATCTGCGAGGATGTTTTGCTCAAAGAAAAATTAATTTATCAGCCTCAAAACATTCATTTGTTTAATAACCTCTCGTAGATGAATTAAATACCAAATAATCAATTTTATTTTCACGCACTCTTTCAAAATGTCATAATGTTTTATGATAAATGCTTTTCCATTCAATAAATTTAAAAATTCAAGCAACCCAAATTTATTTGGAAGATACTTGAAAACCATCCGTTTCGGCTGCAGGATTGGCATTATGTTCGATTTCCTCGTATTTCAGATAAATAAAAATACTCTTGATGCAATAAGAATGTAGTTTTGTATTATTCTGTCGCTCTTGCATTTTGCTGCTGCACAATGCGTTATGATGTAAAGGTAAAAGGCCGCTATACTAAAATGCACAAATAAATCTTCCTTTATGTCTACGATTTTATCAACGTACAGACATGATAGGTAGAACGGAAATGGATTTTAAGAAAAAAGCTTCCCTAGTTTTCCCCACATTTTACTTTAGTTTTCTGCTTGTATAAGCCTCTATTTATATCACAACTAAAATAAAAATTTTATTTTATTTTTCACATTAAAAAACTACTTGAACTACTTAAATTTTTGTTTGATTATAAACAAATACAATAAAATTATTTTCTCTTGATACAGCGACGCGCAACGCAATAGCAATAATATACTGACCTCCACCACATTAGCAAGGAATATAGTTTTTTCTATACCAGATAATGTAATGTACTCGTGATAATTTTCGCTTAATCTACACTTTACGAAAACTATTTCAGAATTTTTTAAAAATTTTTGATTAGTACTTTTCGGGATAGAGTAGGGGGACAGAAATAAGGAAGGTAGAACACTCACCGACATGCCTGGAATTATTGACGTTTGAAAGGATTACTGTCAAGAACTTTTTGTGGCTCAATTGGTGGGTGACTGCAGTGTCGACAAAAAACCTGCTGAAGAACAAGAGCCATGTATTCTTAAGTCTGAAGTTAGAAAGGCTATTCAAAGGTTAAAGAATAGAAAAGCAACCGGTACTGACGAGATCACTGCGGAAATAGTAAAGATGATGGGAGAAACCGCCGTGATTATGCTACAACAACTGTGTAACGAGGTATGGAAGACTGGAATTTGGTCGACAGACTGGTGAAAGGTTGCATTTATACCCTTACATAAGAAAGGATCCCTTTTGGATTGCTACAACTATAGAATCGCTCTAGTGTCACACGCTGTTAAGGTGTTTCTCTGGATCCTAAATAAAAGACTCAAAACTTTTCTGCTGTCGCAAATATCTACTGAACAAACAGGCTCATTCCAGGAAGGGGGACTAGAGAACAAATTCTCAACATACGCCAGCTAATAGAAAAAGTCAGGGAATTCCAAATAACAATCTATATTTGTTTTATAGAATACTCTAAGGCTTTCGACTGCATACAAGGGAACAAACTCTGGTCGATTCTAATCAGCATGGGAACACCTATACATCTGGTAAACTTATCCGATCCTTGTACACAAGTGGCAGAATTAAACTGAATAATTCTTTTTCCGGTCCCTTTATCGTAGAAACCGGCGTCAGACAGGACTGTACTCTGTTACCTTTACTTTTTAACATATGTAGTGAACATATAATGAGTTCTGTTTTAGATGGCTGGAGTGGAGGTGTGACAATCGGTGGAGAAAAGCTAAGTAACCTTAGATTAGCGGATGATACTGTTATGCTTGCAACTTCAATACAAGACCTAGAATCAGTTATGGATCGCCTGGAAATCACTAGCAAAAACTATGGTTGACAATTAATAAAGCGAAGCCCAAAGTAATGATCGTTAGTCGTAATGAAGATCTGTTACACATACCATAAATAAAATTGCGGGGTTTCACTGTTGTTAGCCATTTCAACTATTTGGGATCCCTCATAACTAACAATGATGGTTGTGAAGCGGAAGTAAGAAGACGTTTGGCAATGGCTAGAAACTCGACCATCAAACTCATTACGGTCTGGAAAGATCCAGCTCTCAGAAAAAAAAAAGTTAAGACTGCTATCCAACCTTATATTCCCCATAGCAACTTACGCATCGAAAACATGGACCATTAAACAAGCTGACAAAAAACGAATCGATGCGTTTGAGATATGGGCATATCGAAGAATCCTCAGAGTATCATACACCGTATTAATGTATCCACTCTTGAAGAGCTCGCTATAAATGGCCGACTTTCGAATAAAATCAACAGTCAGTACCTGAAAAATGTTGGTCACATTATGAGGAAAGTGGATGCCATGGAACAGCTTGTAGTAACAGGGAAGGTAGAACGTAAAAGGTCAAGGAGATGGTCTCCGACAAGATGGTCCGACCAAGTAAGATCTCTCCTTGGGATGAGTATGTACGAACTAACTAACCCCTTAAGTAAAAATTTAACTCTCAAAAGTACACGGCTCTGATTGGACGATCAATTTCTCTACTTGTGCCGAATTTTAACTTTATATGTCAAATAGTTTCGGAGAAAATCGTGTGTGACAGACAGACAGACAGACACCGAAGTGAATCCATAAGTATTTCATACGGAACACTAAAAACATACAAGAGAACATTAAATTCTCAACACTTATTAACCAATTAGTAGAAATATTTACGGAAGGACAATGAAAAATCGGACGCAAGTCATTACAAAGACATCGGAATTCATGGAGCCCTAACTTTGCGCCCTTTGACTTCTTTTTGTACAAATATTTGAGAAAAGACCTCAAATGCCAAAAATTTTCCTCAGATATTAAGTTGAAAGCTGCTGTGGCGAGATTATTTCAGGCGCAAACAAAAGAATTTTTAGATGGAATGGAACAACTCAAGGTGCGTGTGTTTTAAGGAAAAAGGTCAATTTACAACGCTTTAAGCAAAAGAGCATGTTTATAGCAATGCGAATTTGGCGGGATTAGCAGCACCAATCAAAATAGACAATCATTCCTACCAAATTCGATGACCTGTTTTGATGGGTATTATTATTTTCGTTGCTATAAACATCTTCCCCGCTCTCATTTCTTCACAGTGTTAGAGAATGGCATTTTTAGTGGACCGTACGGAACACTTATAAGATCACTTCGGTGTCTGTCTGTCCGTCTGTTATACCCGATTTTCTCCAAAACTATTTAACATAGAAAGTTTAAATTTGGCACAATGTAGAAATTGATGGCCTCATCAAAGCCGTCTAGTTTTGAAAGTTACATTTTGACTTAAATGGTTAGTTTTGGGGGGTGAAATCGGAAGTGAAAAAAAAATTTTACCAGGTCATCGAGTAGAATGAAATGAATGAATGAAAGCTTGTGAAAACACTAGTTCAAAAATATATATGATGTAATACTTGTGCACGCTTTTCTTTATACTATTTTTAAAAAATTGCCAAAAATCGCTGTCTCCCCCCACTTATCTCGAAAAGTACTGATCAAAAATTTTTAAAAAACTATGGAGTATTCTCCATAAGATGTAGATTGAACAAAAATTATCACGAGTGCATTACCTTTAATAACACTGGTCAACAATAAAATACCTGAGGCACTGATTACGGAAAAAAGATTGGTTTAATGCTATCAGCTCTACTTTTTTATTTATATGACATTACAATTTTCTTGAAAAATGAACATAAATACAACATTTTTTCTATGTTTGATATAATTACACACTATGAAACGTTCGTTTATACGATTTTCTTGAATGTACGGCTTGAGAATCATTTCTTTGCAAACTCCAACAGTAATCGACCATCATATAGATGTTCCACCTTCCTTGATGACGCTCCTCCATTGTGCTTATATCTTGATGAAATCTTTCACCCTGCTTTTCATTGAAATCCCCAAGTTTTTCTGGAAATCGATCTAAATCAGAATGTAAGTAATGAATCTTGATACTCATGTTGCCGCCCAGATCTTTCAAATTGGATAATATGCATTCAACTAACTCAAAATAGTTGTCGGACTTATTGTTTCCGAGAAAATTTTTAATCACCACAACAAACGATTTCCAAGCTTTAGACTCGACTTCATTCATTGAATTTATAAGTTATCTGATTGGTGGTCCATCAAAAATACCCGCTTTCAATTTTTCTGTGCTTAATCCTGGAAACTTGCGTGACAGAAAAGCAAAACATTCTCCGTTTTTGTCAAGGGCTTTTACAAACTGTTTCATAATGTTCAGTTTGATATGAAGTGGTGGCAGTATAATGCGAACTCAATTTACCAAGGGCAAATTAATAACATTTTTGGTACTAACCATCAGTTCCTCTCGTACTGGCCACTTTTTTTGAGACCAATGACGTTTTTTGTCGCGGCTATCCCACAGACACATAAAACATGGGTATTTCGTGTATCCACCCTGTTGTCCGAAAAGAAAATTAACCATCTTTAAGTCTACACAAATGAGCCAGTTGTGGTCTCGACATCTAATTTTTTTCCATTACTGAAGAAATAGTTGTATACTCTTCTTTCATAGTAGTAGAGGTGCAATAGGCATAGAACCATACTTGTTGCCGTTGTAAAGTAGCACACACTTTAAGCTTCTCTTGCTACGGTGTATAAAAGGACGCCAGTCATTTGGTTGGTATTGTTGTGAACTCATCTTCTCCAAAATACCTCTGACATCATTACAAAAAACTAAATCATTTTCTCTAGAAAAATATGGTAACAAATTCTTTTCTCTGGTAAAATAATTCTGGTTCCTGGTGCAAGTAAATTATTTTCTTTTAAACGAGATGCCAAAATTTCAGAAACTTCTCTGACAAATTTAAATCCTTTACTAAGTCATTCAATTCCTTTTGATTAAAAGGTTGAGGATCTGATGACTGACTACATATCAAATCTGAATCAGTATTGTGTTGTCTTCAATTTCCATAAGATCTGGTTCTTCAGAGCATTTAGATAATGCTCCTTGTATCTCACCAGAGTATAGAAGAGGTCATTCAGCGGAGGGTAAGTTAGGATATGACCATTTATTTCGATTTCCAGAATTTATGCCGTTAATATTTACGACGCAAAACTAGTAGTCGTCATGGTGATTTTGAGGTTCCTGCCAAATCATTGGTGTTTTAAATTCGATAGCACGTCTTTTTCCATTTGACCATTGCCGCAGACACACAATACAATTCTGGCACACTCTATGAGGTACCCATTGCTTGACTTTATTGCACAATGTTATTTGAAAGTGGTTAAAATACGTAGTTTTAACGAAGTCCAAGATAGGTTGTCGATATTTTTCAAAGATGTATTCGCCACAAATATAGCAAAAACAATCTGGATTCTGTAAATAACATCTACGTATCGAAGCCATATCTGAAATTTAAAAACAATAATTATTCCGAGTCGGGTAAGTCTTAAAAAACTGTGGGTGTCGTCTAAGTTAGGTAGGGTAGACCGAAAATATTAAAAAACATGAGCTGTCAGAGATAAACGAATATCGGATTTGAAATCAGAATACTACGATAAGCCCAAAACTGAAAAAAATTAGAGGAAAAAATCAAAGAAAAATTATTTGTTGACCAGTGTAATTTATTTGGTATATAAAGAAAAAAGAAAAAAATTCAAGGTCATCAGTTTTCAACAGAGATCGGAAACAAACTTTGTTGAAAACTCATTTGGGGTGTGTTTTATGAAGTCATTTATCATTTTATACCTCCGTAACAAAATTTTTTATTTTAAGAGCATCAACGTACAGAACACTAATTGCGCAAGTCCGACTTCCACTTGAACACTTATTCTTAATTACAAACGCCCATATTAGTGTAGACGGTGATTATCTAGAAAAATATTTTTACGAGTTTGCCTTCATAGCTAGGTAGAGGAGTTAAAAAAAAATCCCCATAATTTGATAACATCGTGGTGTCCTTCTTGTCATTAAGGAGTATTGAAGATAATAATGTAAATAATAAATCATCGACAGAAGTTTTAATAAGACGATACCATTCGTCATAACCTCCAATATTTATAGCAACCTAGATACAAAACTTATTTGATATTTTCGGTGAAATATTAGCATGGCAAAAGGAAATAATGCCTACATGTTTCGGATATTATATAGAAATGTTGGGCCTTATCAGAAAACGAGGAGGCCGGTCCCGAAATTCGCCTTTACAATAGTAAGCTTCAAATTTATGTTTTAGAATTATATGGCGCGTTGTAGCTATACGGTTCGTATTGCATGATACCGGCTAACGAACACAAGAACAGTGGTGGAGAGTATAGAAAACTACATTATCGTCATGGAACAAATGGTATTTGTAAAAATGACAAGATAATTTTACTTGTACTATTAATGTTTTTTTAAGTCTCTTTTGGGTGGATTGGAAAGTCAAGAGTTGAAAAATGAAGTAAACAACATTTTTTTGCAAAAACAAAAATTTATTTTTTCAACATATTCTCCATTAAGCTCCATACATACCTACGAGAATCTAATTTTTTTATTCCTTCAGAAAAAAAAGCAGTTTCGACCTATACATAATACTCGTTTAAAGCACACATCTTTAAGGTTAGGAAACAAAAAAAAGTCACTTGGGACCAAATCTGGAGAATAAGGTGAGTGAGGCCCACTTTTGCCGTTTCAAGTATCGATGTATATGCAGGAGCATTATCCTGGTGAAGGAGCTCTTCTTCGCGCGCTAATCATGGTCACTTCTTCTTCAACTCACTACGCAAATGATTCAATACCATTGCGTAACAAGTGCGGGTCACTGTTTTACCCTTTTCCAAATAGTCGCTCTTAATGATACCCTTTAAATCCTACAAAAGAGTCAGCCATCACTTTCACCTTCACCAACCCACTGTTTTCGCTGCCGTTTTGTCTCCGGGTTGTAATAGTAGATCCAGATTGCGTCTACAGTCAGAAAATGCCGCCAAAAATCCTTCGGGTTACTATGCAACTTTTCCAAGCACGATTTTGAAATGTCCTTTCACATGCGTTTTTGATCTGCAGTCGACAAATGCGGCACCCATCGCGCACTTAGCTTTATCGTTTTTAGAACTTCATGCATGATATTATGTACCCGTTCATATGAGATGCCTACCAGCTTAGCAATCTCACCAAGCTGAATGCGACGATTTTCCATCACGATACCATGAATTTTATCCATCTTCAGAAGAAACCTCAGTCGGGCATCCTAAACGTACAGCTTCTACAGTGCTCGTACGGCGACGTTTAAATTCATTTATTCAGTAATAAATGATATTGAGTGCTGGTGCAGATTCTCCATGAACGTCTTTTGGTTCAGTATCCATCTGGGTTCACTGACAAAAAAAATACTCGGCTTTATTCATTTCGACGAGACGTGTAACACCGATTACTTTCGATAGCTACTAACGAGCAACTGCGCATTGCATTTATTTGTAACTTTAAACATAGCCATTCGAAGAATCACGCTTACCAACAGTCATGCCGCTTAACAAAATTTTCCGCCATTTCGTAGAAATTTACCAGATTTATCAATCCACCGTTGTATATGTTTTACTTCTAAAATAAACAGGAGTTTTTAAGTTATTTGTAGACTGCACGAAAATACTTCTTGAAAATCGCGTAGTATAATAAAACTATTATATCTGTGTAGCCAAGGCAATTGAAAAAAATATTAATAAACAGTTCCCCTTGTTAATAACTAATAAAACTAACTTAAAAAGTCTCAAAATTTTAATTGCCGCCCCTGTCGGTCTGACGGTGAATTTAAAAACTACTTACTGATATTTTACGATTCCAATCGATAGACTATCTTTGCCTGCTTCAAAATAAGTAAAACACAACTTTTCAACCATTACAAAGTTTCTAGTAAAAAATGCGTCAAACCTCACCTCATTAAAATATTAGTGTTTTTGTTTAATTAAATGAAGTTACGAAAACGAATTGTCAGCAATTTGCAATATTAAACATTAAGACGTCTTTGACATTTCACTGTCGCCTGTCGTGTCTCTTCAATTTGCTTTTAAAACTCCCGCTCTTTCTCATTACACACACATCACATTACTTTTCAAACATCCACTGTCCAGTTACTTTTAAAACTTTGGTCAATGTTCAAATTTAATAAAAATAAATTTTAGGTGACTTAATTGACTCGAGAAGTCACCCATCTCAGTATATTAAACGATTCTCAAAATACCTATATATATATATATATATATATATATATATATATATATATATATATATATATATATATATATATATATATATATATAATTCAGTACCTTAAGTTTATCTATCTGCGGACGGAATACGACTCGATCAAGAAAAATATTCCCCATTAGGTTTGACACATTTAAGCTGGCAGATTCCCTAAATTCGGTTATGGGTTTTTTGATGTTTTTAAATAACAACACCTTCTCCCAAAGTGAAACATATCAGCTCGTATCGTCGTAATCTTTAAGCACGCTGCTTTGAAGTTAACCATTAGTTTATTAGCATTACACCAAATAGAAAACTCTTAAAGCCCACCGGTCAGTTATAACTATCGATCTATTTTGGCACACATTAAGGCATACTGAGTTATGTTAACAAGAATGAACAGTATACTACCTTGTAAAATCTTACACCGTATTTTAGTACTATATTAGACAAATAACTTTTTATACTATAGGTAGAAATAAAACTCTCAACACAGAACTTAATTTGCGGCGCTACTGGAAAACAATAAAACCATACACAGTCACAACAATAACCTCTATTTAATTTAACTGGTTTCATTGATTACGGTAAGAATGGGCCTTAATATTTTCAGATACCTTATCAGTAAATTCTACACCACTGCAAAAAGGTAATCTTAGCAATTTGCAGTGCTTTCTTTTTAGGACTAATCGGTCTAGGAAAAACGATATAATTGTAGGCGCACTTTTAGTGCTACTTTCCTTGGAAACGGAAGTATCTCCAGGGATACTAAAAGCGAAAAAACCTCCACTGAAATGAGGTTTTTAATTAAATCTAAGCTAGACGTTTATTAAATTTAAGTCATTTTGTCTTATGAAATTAAATTATTTTTAACGGACTTCAAAAAAGGAGATTCTCAGTTCTAGACATATGTATATACAATTATTCAAATGTCATATTACTTATATTTCGAACCAACAAACAAATTTCGTGAATATATGTATATATGTCTTTACGTCTGTCTATTTGTCCTCAAATATCCACAAAACTACTGAACTCATTTTAATGTATGTAATGTATTTTTTCTGTATTTGAGAAATTATTGTAGACTTTTTGCCAATTTTTTGCAGTTGGTTTTATCGTCTTTAAAAATTTACAATTTATTATATTATCTGATATTTTACAAGTTCTTAATATATAGGGTAGTCAAACTATTATCGGGTGAAAATATATTCGAAAACTAAAGGCAAGAAACACTATGTATATAGCAAGGGAAGTACTTATATTACAAGTTATATCGGAGGAAGTTCTGGGTAAATACTATAATAATAATAATAATAAATTTTACTTTCCTTTTTTTTGCACATTTGTGGGCCCACACTACGAATTTCCGCTCTGATCTTTTCTTTTAGACGCTCAATTGTTGTCGTGAGTGTATACCTTATTCTTAACGTGGCCCCAAAGAAAGACATCGAACGGACTTAGATCGCATAATCTGGGTGGCCAATTCATGTCTGCATTACGCAAAATCACCCTTTTACGCAATAGTACCATTTTTTCACCATTTGTGTGGCATGTAGCGCCATTCTGCTAAAAACAGATGTCATCCACGTCGAGCGCATCCACTTGAGGCCAAAAAAAAATCAGTCAGCATCGTTGATTAACCCAGTCCATTCACTGAAACCGCTGCTCCAGAGTCATTTTAAAAAAAAAATATAGACCAATGACGCCTCCAGCACGAAAACCGCACTAAACTATCAATCGTTTCAGGTGGAAAGGTTTTTCGACAATCATTCTTGAGTTTTCTAACCCCCAAATGTATTCGAGAAAGAATCACTCTCCATTAGTCTGTCCATCTGACTACTATGATACTTGAAGTAAGATAACAGCTTATAATTTAATAATAATAATAAATCACTTCGGTGTCTGTCCGTCTGTCATATTTTTTGAAACTATTGATAAAAAGCTGCAATTTGACACTATATAGGAACTGATGTTCCCATCAGAGCATTTTTAAAGTTACATATTTTGACTTAAAGGGTTAGTTTTTAGAGGATGAAATTGGAAGTGAAAAAAACATTTTTTACTAGGTCATCGACTGAAAAAACAGGAAAATACTAGTTCAAAAATATATATGTAATGTAATACTGGCGCACATTTTTCTTTGTATTATTTTTAAAAAATTGCTGCCCCCGCGTTATATCGGAAAGTACTGTTTAAAAAATGTTGAAAAAATTCTGGAATATTCTCCACGGGGTGTAGATTGCACCAGAATTATCACGAGTGCATTACCTTTAATAATTTATCTAGTATATCAAAAAAAAAATTTAAGGGTATCGGCTTCCAACAAAGATCAGAAACAAAGTTTGTTGAAAACTCATTTGGGGTGTGTTTTGTAAAGTCATCGATCATTTTATACCTCTGTAACAAAAATTTTTTTTTAAAAACAATCAACGTACGGAACACTAATGCGCAAGTTCGACTTGCACTTGGCCGGTTATTGAATATATTATGTTATACGTCTTTCGAAGAGTTCTTAAAGTTAAGGAATCGTACAGTACAGCAATAGAATGTAGAAGAGAATGCACTGAGCGGTTGTAAATATCTTTGGTCAACTTTTTTTTTTGTGATGAATAAGCAGAGAATATCGAACTGTAATAATATCTGGATCGAGTTATTTTTTAATGTAAAACAGTATTAGAACTGCTTGTAGCGAGAAGATTGCTGATTTCTTATGTTATTAATTTGAAAATACTCCGCATCCCAACTTCTAAAAAAAGCACTAAAATTAATATAAATCAGATGATAATGGAGTATGTTTTTTTCCAAGTATACACGCCGCAATCACTTTGTTTATTTTATGATATATTAATTTGAATAATTATTTACTCAACAAGAAAAAACAACATGATATGGAGGTGCAATTAATTTACGCTAAGCACAAAAGTATTATTCAGTATACATCCTAGGTAATCTACTTGCGAACAGTAGTTACTAGATAAATTCATAAAATTTCTAACCTCCTGACATCAGAACGATCTTTGTAATAAAATCATAGTATAACAGTCTTATAACATTCATGAATTTACAAAAAAAAAAAATAGAATGATGTACATTTGATCTCTGTTTGAGTGTACGAGCACATAGCATTTATCACCACTATACTAAACATTTTATTTTTGCCCTTGACGCACTTTTTACTAACCAATTTAGTATCGTCAGGAGCCATGACTGATATCAGTTTGCTTCTGATGATGCTAGCATGGTTAGCGAAACGTACGTCATTGTGCCGAAGATTTCAAAATTCTAAAGTAATTATTTGAATGCTACTACTACGGCGTTTTTTTTTGTGATTGTTAAAATGGACGCATTTATTTTTTGCACATTGCGCTAGTCAGCGCCACGCAGTGAAATAACCAAATAATAAAAAAGGTATATCGATTTCAAAAAGAGGAACAGTACCTTCTGCTTATAAAAGAAAATATAATTAGCAAGAGATATCTTGGCTGTTGTTCTAGACAAAAAACGGAAGAAATATAAATAATGTATAATTACTCCTTAATACGCAAAATCTTAAATACGCAAAATTAAGCAAAATTTTGTGGTCGGCACAAGTTCTTGCTCTATGCTTTTTCTATGATATTGGACTGTATATTTCATATTCCTTTTTGGAATTTTGAATAGAATCGAAAAAAATAGAATTTCCCATTGCCTTCCCGAGAGAGGCGACCGTCACGTTGTATTTTTTTTTTAAATTATTACTTTCGGAGCCGAGATTCGAACTAGGGTCTCCGGCGTAGAAAGCAGACACTTTACCTACAACGCTATGGCCGCCTCTTCTATGTTCGTAGTTCATTTAAATCCAAAAAAAACATTTTTTTATGTTATCATACTGATTGAAATTATGTGTTTTCTTTTCAGTGATCTTAGAGAGGCCATCAACTGTATTCATGTCTACACAAGATATTGCATGAGTTTGCAAGACAGAAGACATTTTAAGAAACTTTTCCACGGAACAGCAGAAATGGTCCACAACTTGTGCAGAAATGAAACTTACCAAGAGGGTAAACTTTATTATGCTTGTATTTTAATCATAACAATAATCATACTATACATGGTGTAATCTAAAAGTTCCCGGACTAACGCTATATAGCAGGAGCGCGAAATAATATCAACTCGCCCCTAAGTTGCGTATCACTAACAACCCTGCGTGTAACAAGGTTCATCTTGCTAGATCGTTCAGTTTGTTCTCTATGCAGGTCTAATCGTATTTCTCTGCAATTTTTACCATGAATAAAAAAAATGCTACTGAAACATATGAAATGACTAGCCGTGCCCGCGGCTCCGCTCGCGCGGACTTGATTCACTATTATCGTCACTACTTATTCCTTATGTTACCTAACGTAATAAAATATATCCTCTAACCTGGCCAGAGAACATATGTATGTTTAAAAAAAAGCACGTAAATCGGATAAGTGCTTCTCGAGTGATAAGCGCACTAACGGACAGACAGACAGACAGAGAGACGTTTCATTTTATATATACTATATATAAACTTCGACTACAACCATGCTTAAAATAACAGCCGAAAGTTTAGCAAGAGTTTTATCTTGCATCACGACAATACACAGTTCATGTTACACATAGCAGGTTCAGCGAGGAATTCCATGACTGTCATCTTCACCACCCTTATGCACCTGATCTGACTCCCTACGATTTTGGGGTGCTCTCCGATATGAAGATGAAGTTAAAGGGTGCTGGAGGCTGTGACAGTATCGACCTTGCGAACAGTGCATTCAGGTGCATGTACTTTAAAGATGACGAGAGTCACGAATAATCCGAGAACTTTTGATTGGCCATTATGCTTGTACTTTTATTGTAATAACTATATTTATTTTCACATTAAATACAGGTCCATAAAATACCGCATATATTACTATATTTTATCTGTTTTATAAAAAAAGATTTATAATTTTTGGCATAAAACATTTGTTCATTAGTTGAAAATCAAAGAAGCGTACTTCATAAAACATGCAGCGAAAATAAATTATTTAATATATTTTATATGTTTTGGGACGTAAAACATAAAATTATTAACAAATTCCTTTGAAATGGAAAAGAAAAAAATGTACTTTTATGTTTTAATTTTCGGAACCATTTCCATTTGTATGTTTATCAAATATATATTTATATTTATTTTCTATTTTGACAGAATAAACAAATTTTATCCTAAAAATTATAAATTAAATATGTATGAATCAAATCTGGTCATATTTATATATTAAAATCGAGCATTTCGTATTCTAAAAAAGATTTTATATTAATTCGATTTTATAACTAACATTTTAACGCGGTGCACAACAATTGGAAAGGATATGACAGCAAAAATTTTTTTGCCTAATTGCAAAATATCTTCCTAAAAAATATGTTAAGATTCGCAAAAATTACAAAAGTAGAGCAATTTTCTATTGATGCGTACGGGGAAAGTAAACGACCGCACATGTTCTATAATGCTTTAAAATCCCACTTTATTTATTTATTTTTTTCATTTGACTGAGGCCAAGAACGACATCTAATAAACTACCATAAAATGAATATTTCGCAATAAATTCGTAATTGGAGTTCACAGTATGCTCTTTTCGACCCATAATCCTTAATATTCATACTGTGTATGAGCAAGTAAATAAAAGTTTTTCAAAATTAGCTTTTTTAAGCTGTACAAAAACAAAAATTTGAAGTACCTTAATAAAGTCGGAGAACGAACACTTCAGGTTCCTTTGGTGCGTTGGAACTATAAAAATAACATCAGTCACTTATTACCAGCTAAGTACATCTTGATATAGGTATTGTGCTTTTCCTAAATACCATATCTCTACCATACTAGCTTTTCTACATGTATCGATGCCATAATATTTCATTACCTATTAAATACAATTTATATAGCAATAGTGGGTTCTTGACTGATTGATAAATCACACTAGACTTATTGTAATTTTATTATGATATCAATATGCCTCTTATCGCGAACGCAACTGGAACGTGTCCTGTAAGCAAGTAATACAGTTTATATACCCGACGGCTCTATCCTCAATTAAACACATTTCCTAAACTACGAAATACAATTTATGTGCGAAAATATATAGTAAGTTTTATGACACCAAAACAAACTTATTCAACATAATATAATATATTCACTGATATATATATATAATTTATATATATATATATATATATATATATATATATATATATATATATATATATATATATATATATATATATATATATATATATATATATATCGACACCGTAAGGTATTTAAATCCTCGACACCGTAAGGTAAAAGAGGAAGGATTATGTATGTATGTATGTATGTATATATACTCTTGTATACTCTTCTACCCCTTTTGTTAGAAGTGTAAGGTCCGTGGAGTTGAGTTATTCTATATTTGTCTTTTCCATATTTCCTTTTATATCCTTCCAGCCTGTTTAAATTGCCGACTGCTTCTTTTGTTTCTTCTGTATTAGTTTCTTCTGTTTGTGTGGGTTCTGTGATTCCTACATAGTGTATTTGTTGTTCTTCTGTCAGTTCATCCTCTTTTCCGCTCAAACTAATAATTGTTTCCCATTTATTTCTTCCTATCTATTTCTTTGATTATCTTCTTATTTGTATTCCTTTTACTAGTCCTCTCTTCCGTATCCTTTATCTTAGGTTTCTCAGTATGTTTTTATTTTTCATTACAGCTTCCTGATGTATAATCATCGCTATCCATTGTTCTTTCTGTTATAAAAACTTTACGTGTGTTCCTCATATATTTCATTTCAAACACGGGAGAAAAAGAAAAAAACTGTGTTTATACTTCTTATGACCGTAAACAGTAAAACGATCAAGGTCGTCTCTTATCGTTTCGTTAGCTTCATACAATTTCACAGAATTATTCTCATTAACCTCCAAATTTTTTACTTATTTTCTTAATTCTAACACTACACTCTGCTTTATTTCTAGTCCCTCTCGTTTGCAATCGACAAAATAATTAAATAGATCGAAACACTACCGTAATAATGCTCGTTGAATGAGTTGACTATTGCCGGGCGTTTGATTCACATGCACACATTTCGCGATCCGAAACTCAACTCCTATGCATATATATATATATATATATATATATATATATATATATATATATATATATATATATATATATATATATATATATATATATATATATATATATATATATATATATATATATATATATATATATATGGGTGTGTGTGTGTGTAAAATTTCAATATTTTTAACTTTTGTTGCAATTAAAACAGGTAGAAGTCCTGTACGTGGAGTATACAGTCCATTTAATACACGACGTTAACTTCCATGAAACTCATTTTAGGAGGGGCTACTTATAAAACATTTTAATCCTGTTAATACCGAACAGTGCTTACTATTTCAAAGCTTTTAATGATAATTTCTTTTATAATTTCATGGGTTACAGTTATCAGAGTCTATTAGAAGTGAGCCCCACGAATCAATATAAAATTATAGCATATAAAAGTTTCTGGACACCTAGATCACAAAAAAACACAGTCTTCAATTTCCGCCAGTCTGTCTGTCTGTAGCATAATAACTCTCGAACAAAATGAGATATCGATTTCCTATTGGGTACAAATATACTGCTTGAGATATAAATAGAATCAATAATTTTTCAGTGATACAGCTTCAGGGGAACGATCCCCTCTTTCATCTCCACCCCCTCAAGTAATAGCATTCAAAAATTGGAGTTCCTTTCTTATTTCAAATATTATAAGTATATTAAATTGGAAATCCATGTCCCATTTTGTTTAAAAGTTATTGTGCCAGCAAACAGACATACCTACAGACCGATAAACGGTCCAACGGAAATAAAAAACTATGTTTTGCATGATCTAATGGAACAGAACGCAAGAACAAAAGGAAAGTAACAAAAGATGCTTCAACTTTATTTTGTTTACAGAATTTCTTAAACATGCTCCATGTATGCAGACAGTTGAGCCACAAAACGAAGTTTGTTTCAAACAATATACCAAAAAAATAAGTGAAATTGAAGCAAAGACACCGGTAGAAGGAATGACGGAGGAAGATTTGATAACTTTCAAGACATCCCTTAAGAGAAAAAGAGATGCTGCTGATGAAGGAATTAAAAATGTTTGCTGGTAAGAATATTGCATTTTCTCCTAATAACCTTATGTTTAGTTAACCAAAAAAGAACTCTTACGTATTTTTATAATATGAGGGGCTTAGTTGCAGAATGAACGATCAGCTCTTTTTATGAAATCTGAATGCGCTCCCTAAGGATGACGACCTTCATACATCAACGCTTTCGGAAATTTGCTATACCTCTGACGGTACCTCGGTTGTGCATTCTTCCGATGGCTCGTGCAATCTTTGCAGAAAGCTAACTAGGAACAAGCGTTATCCCTGCATAGCCTCTTTCATCCTAGAAAATAGGTAAAGCCCGGTGGGCTCATATCTAGACAGAGAATGGGGCAACACTTCCCACTTGTAATTACTCATCAATTCAATTACAACTTTCAATAGTAACAGTTCGAAGTAGAAATAATGACCTTCAAAGCTAGATCCTTCTTTAAATGTGTTGTGACACTGCAACACATTAACGTTTTAATACTGCAAGCAAAAAATAAGCTCATCTTCATTCTTTTAAGGGACATAAAGAAGAAAAATGAAACTTATTATTTCAAGGCAAAATTACAATGTCCCTAAAGAATAGTTACGACTTCTTTACCTGCACATTAACGGATATAAATATATAAAATATATCAAATATTTTGCTATCCAATCTTTTTGTTCATCACTTTTGGTCCCGCGCCAACTTTTACTACTCAGATCATAAAAGTGTACCCTACTATTGACAAAACAGTATCTGTATTAAATCTCTGATAGGTTCCCTTAGGATTCGACCCTGTACACCATTTTAACCGAAATGTTCATTTATTTTCCATTTTTCTTAAAAGGCTTCCGCTGTTTCGACGATGGCGTTCTAATGAGTTTTTTTCTTTATTTACGAATTTTCTCTACGACCATTCATAAAATGCTGCCATAAAATTGTAAAGCAAGCTCCGAGACTTTACTAGAAATAAATAAAAGAGATGACAATAAAATCAAACGATTGGACATCCGGGTAGACTACACATATCTACATCAACATAAAATTTTACTTTATAGATTTTCCTGAAAGCTTTTTTCTTTGTATTAAAGTACCGTTAATGCTATTAATGCGTATCAAGTTAATTACAAAAGGTTAATCTCCACACTTGCCGTAGTATCTTATTCAAAAACTTTTTTATCTGAAAATCCTCTCCTTGTTAGAATGCAGTTAACCAAGATGTGTTTCCCAACTAATCTGTCATATTAGAATTTAAACCAAGCTGAAGTGACTGTATTCCAAAATACTAATCTTTTTTATTCCACTTTCAAATACCTCTTAATTAATAAAATAACTGATCGACCATTTCGAAACTGTTAAGTACACACCGTCTTTATTATATTTAATTAGTATTAAGCAGCTTCATAGATGTCGCAATGTAATTGTGTTGTTCTAGAAATATCTCTATCAGTTTCGAACTAGCAGAGATGTCGCAATGTGTTAAAGAACTTAATGACAGAAGAAAATTCTTTAGTAGTATTTTCCCGATATTTCTGTTAATTTTTAATCAATTTTAATCGAAGACGACAGAAAGCTGCATTCGTTCTCGAGTCATACCATACACACAAGCAGATATTTAGTTTTATATATAAAGGGAAGGAATGTTTATAACTATAACAAATAGATGCTTTTACTGCACTCTACCGGCGACTTACTAAGTCATTCAAGTAGAGCGGCCAGTACGGCTGGCCGCTCTGCTTGAATATATTGTTATAGAATTTTCCGTTAGTTACTTGGATAAAGGACTAAAAGTGATGTTCTCGTATTTGCTGAACCTAGCCCAGCTGATCGTGATACGGCGAAACTGTCCTGGGATGGTTCAGCAAATTCAAGAACGCTTTGGCTTCTAAGAATACGATTTTTTTCGTATATTTTTAATTATATACCAATGCGCCAGGAATGTTTATGTTTGCTTACTGCGGCTTGCCAGCCATTGAATGGTAGGATATATATATATATATATATATATATATATATATATATATATATATATATATATATATATATATATATATATATATATATATATATATATATATATTGAACATTACTTGCCGCTTCTTTTTCTAATGATGATCTTTTTCCTTATCTACAAACGTTCCTGAAGAACACACTCATAAAATTCTGTCATAAAATTATAAAGCAAACTCAGATACTTTACTGGAAATGAATAAAAGAGATGACAATAAAATTAAACGATCGGACATCTGGGGAGACCACATATCATCATAAAATATTTAGTAGTAATAAAAATGTCCTTTAATGTTTTATTTTCTTTTTAAACTGATCACGTCTAAGAAATGTTGTAAACCCTATAAATGGAAAATTTGAGTTATTGGAATACGTGTCTTAAAAGTTAAAAAGTGCGACGTAAAATTTATCATCTATTATTTTAATTCTCTTATTTTTTAATTTTTCGAATAGCTCAACTATTGAGACTTTGATAGATGTACAATAGCTTAGGAGAAGTGGTAAATAAATTATCAATCTATTGATTGATTTTTTACCATTTAAACTTTAAAAAAGGTTGTCGCTTATTATTTCGAAAGGCAATAGGCTGGCGCTCTTCGACATACACTACATCATTGACGTCTACAAAAATACACTCATCAGGAAACCAACCTATATCACTTCTAATTCAGCTAAAAAGAAAATGTTCAGTCAGAACCCCAGTCAAGGGGACTACGAGGGACAATGGCTCTTCGAGAGAATTGTAGTGCCTCCTCTGACATTGACACATTTTTTAATAGAATGAATACCTTCTTAACAAGAAATTGCTGTTCTAAATTTATTTCAACGGGTTTAGACTTCTGCATCGAAATGCAGATTTTGCTCCTAAACAAAGTAGCCAAAAAATCTACCAAAATAATAATTAGATGTTGAACAAATAGCAAAAACCATAATGAGGACCCAATTAATGTAAAAGAGAAACAGCAATAGAACTAAATACATACCACATTTCTTCTTTGGCTAAAAAATATCACACTTTGCACTCCCAATTTTACCTACTGTACAATAATTGAGAGACTAAAACATATATTCTCTAATATAATTTAAAAAAGAGAAAAAGAGCAACGTAGAATAAAAAGGAAAGACAGAAAAAATAAGAGGTCAAAACCACAAAGAGAAGATGAAATCATTACATATTATCACCAATTATTCATTACTAACTCAATTCTCTCTTTACAAGGGACCAAACGTTTTTAACAGGGTTGGCGTCCGGCGATTGTGAGGGCCACTCTACTATCTTATCGTGCCAGCCGCTTCGCGACGTAATTTTCCCCCAGCAAAGGTTTCTTCAACAGCTTCGAAATTTGACATCATGAGCACGAAGATGTCGAATGGTCTCATGAGACACATTCAAACCCGATTTTCTTTATTTTGCCGCTCTTTGACGCAGCGTCAATTTCGGGTCCCGGGAAAACAAAGACACGAATCGTTTTTCGACTTTCGAATGATTTTACCTACCGAGCCACGTTTTGGCAAGTCGTCGACATTTTTCGTCTCATTAAAATAATTCACCCACTTCTTCACAGACGATACCGGCTTTTTAATATATTAAGCAGCCCGCTTGCATGGGAACAAAGAAAAACTGCCTCAAAAACCGACCCGCAAACAGGTGATTTATTTTGGATCTTACGTAATTTCGACGAAAGTTCGGAATCGACTGTTGCTTTTACTAAAACGCGTTGTAAACAATGGCTCCCCCTACCGATTTTTAGTTGAATCGCTAGAATCACATCTACTAAAAGTGAATTATCGCGGACACGTTCTTACTTGACAGACTGTATATGAAAGGTATCCAAATGTTAGAAGGTCGCTATAATAAGTGTATCACGCTAGAAGAAACTGTGTTGAAGAATAAAATCGATTTTTGGCAAAAACATTGTTATTTCTTTAAAAGTCTCGCGACTTTTCACCCCATGTAATATACATATGACCAGGGTATAAATTAATCGATAGATCATTATGAGAAAAGACCCCTCGCACGAAAAGATAGAAAAGTTAATGAAAATGAGTAACAAAGATAGCGTATATGAAATTTTTTTACTACTCGTCGAAGTAACAAAAGGCCTTTGCTTTTTCCCCCATAAACAGGTGTCAAAAAGAAACAACTTTATACAAACAAAAGTAAAGCACTGAAAATAAATTACCATGTAATTGAATATAAAATACACTCATTAAACTTTACAAGGGCAACCCCCATTAATAATAAAAAAATGCTTTTTTTGTCATAATAAAAATAAATTACATTATCTTTAAAGCTGTTAAAAGGACGTTTCAACAATGGCTATTAAAATATCCATTAATATGGAAATTTAACTTTTTTAATGCTGCCCTTTTAAATATTAACTAACCCTTTATCATTGTGTACACGGCCCATTTAAAAATAATCTAACATCGCCGGGCTCTCGAAAGTTGAACGTCAGCCAAAAATTTTAACTATCTGGAAAGTTTTTTGTTTACTTTCTAAAGATGTTAGATTTTTAGTTAAATAACTTTATAAGATTATTTGCCAAGTTTTTATTGTATTATTAAATTAATTTTATAGAACGCATAGCAAAATATGAATCATAGAAATTGGTCTTTTGTGCCCGATAGTTATAATTATATCAGGAAACACACTCTCCATCTCTCGATCAAGAAAAATATTCCTCATTATTCTCCACACATTTTACCCACTTTTCAGGCGACTGGAGGATTTCCTCTCTGAAAAAATCTAATAGTTTCGAGTCGAAGTTTATTATGCCTTTTTTGACGTTCTCCAATGAAGTAAAGTAGGAATCGGTGCGATGATGCAGCGACTGATACTGATAAATAGTAATGTTCAAACAGAAGGGACTCCCCATCCCAAAAATAACCGGCCAAGTGCAAGTCGGACTTGCACAATTAATGTTCCGTACGTGCTTTTAAAATAAAAAATTTTGTTACCCTAAATGAATTTCAACAAAGTTTGTTTCCAATCTTTGAACCTTGAAATTTTTGGTTTTTTTATATGCCAGATAAATTATTAGAAATAATGCACTCGTGATAATTTTCGTTCAATCTACACCGTGTGAAGAATATTCTAGAATTTTTTCAAAAGTTTTTGGTCAGTACTTTTTGAGATAAGAGGGGGCAACGATTTTTTGAAGTTTTTTAAAAATAATACAAAGAAAAGTGTACGCAAGTATTACATCATATATATTTTTGAACTCGTATTTTTATAAGCTTTCATTTGACACCCCACTGGATAACCTGATAAAAACAATTTTTTTTCTATGTCAAATAGTTTCGGAGAAAATCGTGTGTCCCAGGCAGACAGACAGTCAGACGGACAGACACCCAACTGATCTTAAGAGTGTTCCATACGGAACACTAAAACTACAAACTCGCGTGGTTTTTGCCGCATGTGCCCTGGCGTCTTCAAATACGTTTTCGATACAAAAGAGCAAAGTCGTGGGGGGGAAGTCATTTGTCACAAAAAGCACCTTTCCTACAGTAAAAGCGAAAAACGATGTACATTTTTTAGAAAAATCAACTCCCAGTAAAAAAAAAACATATGTCTAGGGGCAATATTTTGTATATATCACAGGAGCGGGGGCCTTGATTATGCCATAGCTTAAAGGATAAATGATTCAAGGTGCTAAATATTAAAGTTTTTATTCCTTCTGACTAATTATGCTGGATAGATAATCTTTCATTAAGCGCTGAAAATAAATGATTTAAAGAACTGCAAAAAAGACGAATCAAGTGGCAGATAAACCCTCATCTTTTACCAAACCATGCAACTAATCATTATTTACTACATTTTGAAATAACTACGTAATTAAGGTAGTTTATGTAAATATTTTGCTATTTAAGCAACTATGCTTATGAGTTTTTTTTTGTGGGTGCTGGAGGAAACTCTAAAGCACTACAGGAGCGTTTTACTGCGATTCACGTTGGTGTTGAATCGCAGTAAGTTCTACTCGGTGGGAAACACGAGGTTCTCCATATAAAAGACTGCTTGAAAAGGGTTGTACAAGGAGTGACAAGCTGAACCTCTTACGGATGTGAACTATTAGCGCTACGTATATTCCTAGCATTTACCGCTCTGGAAGCAATTCAGCTGGCTATATCCATCGAACTCTTTCCATAAAAATACTTGTAGAATAGACTCAAGTCGTGAACGGTTCCAAGAAATTAAGGTTGCTGGTGAGTTCTGGATCTCCAATCAAATAAACAGCTCTCTTCTGAGTGGAGTCCAACAAAAGTATTCCATCGTTGGTCGGATTTAAGCTTTGTACAAAATTAACAGTTGTTGTGGAGGGTAAAGCTTTCTAGTTCGAAATAATATTCCCAGCTATTGAGAGCTCTCTTTGCTCTGCTTGTAACATGTTCATGCCAAGACATATTTTCTCCCAAATTAACGCCCAGCAAATTGACTAACGGAGCTAGAAGAACGGAGTATGTCGACATAACTATGTCGGGTTCAGGAACGTTAAGGTTTTTAGTAAAAACTGCAGTCTCAGTTTTTGTAGCGTTATATTCTACTTCGTTACTGTCACCCCAAGATAGGATTTCTTCCAGGTCTTTATTAAGTTGAACGACTTTCTGCTGTCTGCGGTTATTTGGATGAGTAGCCGATGTTCGTGCGTTTAAAGTGAACGAAAAGATAAGCGTACTGTCATCTGGAAAGCTGTATATTGGGTTCCTGGTCCTTTCCAGCTGATCGTTGATGCACACATTGATAGTGAAGGTATCAAAAAGAAATCCGTCAACTGCCACTTGTAAAGAACGCTCTCTGAGGAAATACAACAGCCACCAACAAAACATTTTAGATATACCAAAAGAGCATAGCATAACCAACAATCTGTCATGCCAAACACGGTCGAATGCCTTGGATATATCAAGTGCAACAGCTCGAGATTCTCCAAAGTGTTCAATGTGTTTCATAAGTTAGCAGATCTCTTATTAATCTAGGTATTGTAAAAGATGCTGATTGATAGCTTTTTTTTTATAACTTTCGATATTATTAAAAACAGTGCAACAGGTTTTTTTTTTGACAAGATATTTTTTGGATATCTGCTGAACTATAGCGCATTTTCAGTAGGAAGGAACCATTCTCTCTCTGTAGGGTAGATTGAAAGGTGTCCAGAAAACTGGTGTTAGTTCACTAGCGCATTTCTTGAGTACTATGACAGGTATTTCGTCAGCACCAGAAGCTTTTTTGGTGTCCAGCTTCATTAAAATACGTTAAATGTTACGCTGCCTAAAAACAATATTGGAGATCCTTGCCTGCACTATAGGAATAGTTACACACTAGTTACACTAGTGTGTAACAATTACATGCTTTTGGCGACACAAGCTAGTTATGCTTACTATTTCCTTCCATGTTAGAACAGTTCGATTCCTTTTGGGACAGAGAGTGAATACGTCCTAATTATTTTTGAATAATTATCATGTAATAATAAATATATTATATTCGTTCTTTGTTGTTTCTTTCAGTTCATTTCAAGAATATGTAGAATGTTCCACATCAACAACGCGAAATGTGTGTGGGAATGAAGCTGCTGATTTCAGTAAAATGTTCCTAGACAAAATGTCATCATCAATGTTGCAGGTAAATATAAATTTATTTTAAATAGAGATAGCGTTCAGACTGCGTGTTTCTATTTTTGTGCAAATAGCTAAGATGAATAATTTACACGAAATTTTATTTTACGAGACTCGCCTCAAATGTTTCTGCACGTCTAAATTGTGTTTGAACATATGCTTTAGAATTTTACGTATTTATTTTAAGTTGGAAAAGCTACCTGTTGTCTAAATTATTTGAAAAACAAAGAAAATTTCTTCTTCCCCTAGGTTTAGATTATTTTAAGTGATATTTTGAGTTAAATAATATCCTCTCAATTTAAGTCCTTTTTGCGTGAGTGTTGATTCCTCTTCGCGTTATTTATTATAACTCAGGCCGCCACTTTTTAGTACGGATTAATGATTTTATGTTTTATAATTATCTGCTTAATCATTATGCTAAATTTCGTGCAAATTCGTTCACCCATTTAAACGCGAAATATACAAAAATGAACACACGACACTCCATCCAATTTTATTAAATGTAAACAGATATCGTTTAGTAACGTGACAAGCAGTAACTGATTCGCTAGAGCATAAAAGAGTTATAAAAGCACTTCAGTAAATTCGACAGACTGTGCATTGATAAACGTTTTAGAGCTGATTGGAATATGTGGGTTTGTGGGATTGCTCAGTTTTACGATTGAAATTGTGTATTACATAGAAACCAAATATTAGGTTAATTGCTTTGATATCTAGTAAAACCATAGCTATTTAATTAAGTAAATCACAAGATATGAGCTTCCAAATTAGATTGTTAAGAGCTTAAACATTTTTGTGACCTTCAAGAATAGTTCGTATTCCTCAATTAATACTAATCAGCAAAAAAATCGACTCAAATTATTTGGCTCACTTAACACGGATCCTAGAATTTAGTGTTATTATATTTTAGTATCATTTGAAAGCCCATTCTATTCTCTTTCTAATGATACTAAATTCCATAGCATTCCTCATGCTTTTTACTGATTAAAATGATACAAGAACAAGGATTAAAAATAGGGATAAGAGAAAGGAAAAATTAAACAAATGTTAAGATTAAAAATTAAATTTATTAATAAAAACCAAAATCAATATTTTGTATTACGCCCCTCGATTTTATTACTGCTTCTAGCCGGTTTTTCATGAATCGAGTGAGCTTTTTCACCACTGTCTGTAGGATTCTTCCCTCAACGATGCCGGGGCTAGATTTCTGGCTCGAACCCTTCTTTTGAGCTCATCCCACATGTGCTTGATTAGGTTGAAGTCAGGACTCCGGGTAGGCCAGTCTAATGTGGATATTCCCACTTCCGCCAGGTATTGCCGAACCGATGCAGCAGCATGTGGCCTCACATTGTAGGGCATTAGCACAAAGCTATCGCCAACAAACCCAACGTAAGGAACGACGAGTTCCTGCAAGATATCCTCGATGTACCGGTGAGTAGTTAATCCACCGCTACGAGTTTCATCAGTCACGAAAACCAAATCGGTAAGATGTCTCTCCACACCGCGACAGAACCTCCTCCGTAGGCGACTGCTTCAGTAATGCGGCACTGCGTATAGCGCTCCCCAGACCTTCTATAGACCCGTGTTCTTCCATCATTGCTATGTAGGCACACTCGGGACTCGTCGGAGAATAAAATCTGAGTCGCGCTTGTCGATGGGCTGCTGTCAATTTGAGTCCGTTAGCTGGTCTCTTCGGAGTTAGGTTAACTTCTTTAAGACTACGAACTTGTAGGAGCTCCTTCTAGACCTCAACGCCGGTCAAGTGACGATTTCATAGAGTTCCGAGGTATACTTTCTTCTTCCTGATCATGGTCTCCGTGTAAAGGCGCCAGGCTGTTGGTAACATAGACTCTGGAGACAGCTGACTGGCTCAGGTGCAGTTGCGCAGCGACTACACTTTAGTTATGACCTTCTTGCAATAGGGCAATGACTTGTGCCGTTTCTTCCGGGCTGGTATTCATTTTTCGATGACGTGAACAGGTAGAGCAGAGGTGTTGACGGTTCAAGTTCCGATGATAGGAAAATGTAGTACAGGTGTTTTTATAGGGATGAATAGTGCGCAACGTGTACGTTCCTGAGTGAGCAAAAACGGTTCTATTGAGTAAAACCGTTTTATTCGGTAAAACTTTTTGGAAATCCAAATCTTTTTGGTATTATTGGAAAGAGTAGAAAATCAGCATTCTAATGATACCCAAAATAATACCACTGTTTAAAGGATCGGTATTAAATGAAGTAAAATCGTTCGAGTCGATTTCTTTGCTCACCATATATATATATATATATATATATATATATATATATATATATATATATATATATATATATATATATATATATATATATATATATATATATATATATATGTATATATAGCAGCATTGGTATAACAACGAAACGAAAAAAATCGTATTTTTAGAAGTTACCAAAAGTGTCCTTCGTATTTGCTGAACCATCCCAAGACGCGTTTCGCCGTATCACGGCTCATCAGTTGGGCTAGGATCAGCAAATACACATTTTTAGTCCTTTATCCAGATAACTAACCGAAAACTGTAACAAATAGATGCGTATATTGAACTCTGTCGGCGACTTACTAAGCCTATTCAAGCAGAGCGGCACAGCACGGCTGGCACTTATTGTAGAAACGCACCTTTCTCGAGCTTACTGCTCGAAGGCATAGATGGCAGCATTGGTATAACAACTAAAGACGAAACGAAAAGAATCGTATTTTTAGAAGTTACCAAAAGTATTCTTCGTATTTATATATATATATATATATATATATATATATATATATATATATATATATATATATATGTGTGTGTGTGTGTATGTGTGTGTGTGTGTGTGAAGGAAAGTGTGCACATATGGGATTTTGCAGTGCCAATTGTTATTTGTGGTTTGGCAGCAAATTTCCACTCCAAAAATCGCTCTGTTTATTAAAATATCGGAAACATTTATTAAAAGAAAGTGTTTAAAATTGCATTTCATGGTATTGTGCCAAATTTTCCATCGATTGAACAAAAATCGTATTTTGTCAGTTTATGTGATCGCAAGGAGATTTTTATTTCTTGAACTTGAAATACATTGGTTAGATTGATAGAAGAATTATAAAATTTATTTGTTGATACCAAGCCATGTTGTACTTCTTCCACAACTAATAATTAGAAAATAACGATTTTCGTAAAACCGCAACTGTCGGTCGGACAATTATCGAATATTTTTACCGATACAGCATACACTTTGAGATTTTTAATTTTTTAAGGATATTCTAGAGCCACAATTTTATTGCAAAAAAAATGAAACTAGTGCATCAAACAAAGGTATTGATTATACAGCACAAAATAAATAAATAAATTACAATTAAATAAATAAATAAAAAACATAAACTTAAAAAAAATTATCTAATTTGCATTTCGACATGCCCAACTTTGTTCTTGACGTAGCCCCACAAAAAAATCGAGGGGTAATAAGTCCGCAAATCTCGCTAGCCAAGCAATCTACTGGTCTTCAAATCGTTCATCCAGCAGTTCTCGCTCTTACAGCGGTGCTAATGTGGAAGTTCATGTAAAAAATTCAATATTTCCGTGTTTAACAATTGCCAGTAACTTCTCAAAGTTACATTTTGTCGGAAAAAAAGGGCCAAAAATTTGTATGTTCCATATCTCACACCACAGGTTCACTTTAAATTAGTACTGATTTCTAATATCTAATACAAAATTTTCATTTTCGTCTGCCCACCATCTACAATTCTGTGAGCGAACCATTCCCTTAAAAGAAAACGTAGCTACATCAATAAAAAGGGTGTTTCTTATAAAAATGTATGTCTTGTTCCTTCTTTCCTTGTAACCAAGAACAAAAATTTAGTCGAGTATCATAATCTCTTTCTTGTAAAACGGGAATAAATTTCGGTTTGTAAGCAAGAAATTTATTTTTTACTAGAATTCGCCTGATCCACCGCTCTGACATTCCAACTTGTTCACGTTTTCAGATAGTAACATTTGAGGATTTTCAACAGTCAGTTACACTAAAATTTGCTTCTTTGTTAGTAACAGGCTTGTGATGGACTTTGTACCGGTTATCTACAGAACCATGTTCTTTAGAGATACTTAAGAGTGTTGCCACTGACGAATGATGACCATTTTTACCAGGATGCCTTTCGTTAAATATTCGCAGAACTTTGATAACTATCGCCACGTATTAAAATGATTTCAATTCTTTCTTGAAAAGATAATTTTTCAGCAGCCATTGTACAAACATATAATTTGACAGATACTAAAATTAAATGTCATCCTTACTGATAGAAGATAATTCTTCTGTTTCATCCGTAGCCAACTTTCTGAAAAGCTAAGGTAAAATTGCATCAATGTATTTATGGCAAGTAAGTAATAAGTTATTATATGGTAAAAAAGAGTGCACTATCTTATTTTCATTTAGTTCTTTGATTTTCGAGACCAAAAAAGATTTAAAATTTTTGGGAAAAAATATTTGCTCAAATATTGTGAATGGGTCGTATGTTTTGTGTAATTGCATACATAGCACGTCAATATACACGAATACAATTTTGTAGTGTAAAGAAAATCTGGAAAACATTCAAAATATTGAAATAAATTTATCGTTCGTTAATAAATAATAATGTACTTGTTTTCCTTTATGTTTTGCAATAAATTATGACGCCAGAGTGTCCTCTAAAAGACAAAAACCTCAAACTGCCGGTAATAGGGTAAAAATATTCGATATTTGCCCGTGCAGAATTTTTTAATTATTGAGTGTAAAACAAGTAAAACATAACTCGAAATCAAAAAATAAATGTTTAAATTCTTGTACCAATCTCATGTATTTCAAACTCAAAAAGTAAAAACGTCGTTGTGATCATGTTTTTATTGATCAAAAACTGACAAAATAGGATTTTTGACGAATCTATCTAAAATTTATGCTACTATAAAATGAAATTCCAAACACTTTTTGCTAATAAATATTTTCGATATTTTAACAAACAGAGTGACTTTTGAACTGTAAACTTTAGAAAATTCAAATGACCCGCAGAATAACAAATGACAATTGACATTGCAAAATCATTTTTTGAGTTTAAACTGATGGAGAATCCACCTATAAACTCGCTTTTCTTCTAAATTTCAAATTAAATCGACCGTTTATCTAAAATATCTAATGTTTGAAGATAAAATTTGGTTAATTTTGTCCGATTCAGCCAACTTCCTGTTTGTTTTAAAGTTTGAATGAATTTAAATTCTTCACATTACGAATTTTAGTTTTGTTTCCTCTAAAAATAATATCTAAACTACTATACAAAACACCTTGCATATAATGGCCAATGAGACCATGCCAATGGTGCAATAAGTTTAATTTTTTTCCCAATAATTAAGCGAAATGTTACAACTTGGCATTGAAGTCCTGTGTCTGGTAAACTATCCATAGGATCTTGGTGGGCGCCGAGAACGTAAGAACTATTGCTCAGGCCATCGAGAACTATAACATATAAAAAATTTAGAAAAAGTCTACGAAATTTAAAATTGGCAAAGTCCTCGCCAAAAAGATGCTGTTTTCTTACAGCAGAAAAAAAAAATCCAAAAAATTTACTGCAAGCGACAATTTGTTCCTACATATGATGTCTGCTGAAATATATTAAATATTTAAAAAATGTATTTTTCCGATTCCACGACTCCGCAGAACGTCATTTTAAATTTGATTTAAATATTATATGAATCATAGGGTTAATTATATTATTATTTAATTTAATTTGAAATTTCATACACTCTTCATTACATCTGTTTATTTTCTTCAAAGGTTATTATCTAGAAGAGGTAATACCCCTGTTTAACATTTTATAATATTCTTAAAAGACTTGCTGTTTGGAGCGTGTTTATCACCGAAAAATAATTTTTTACCATTACTTAACATTTTTATTACTTCATCGATTTTCGCCAAACGTCATGCACAAACACAAATAAAATTTCCGATAAAGACCTCATTTTTTAATTTTTCAATTTATTAGAAGGAAATCGAAATATTCGGAGGTATAATAAATTACTTTATAAGTGTCTCTTTTCGATTCTATCTTTTTTTTCTAATTTTTCGTTTCTTTGAAAATCCCTTTTAAATGATTTTTTTATAAATGTACAGACTTAAGGTAAGAAATTCTCGGTACTTCTTTAACTTCAATATTTTCTACTCAGTATATACCACCACTACACCAAACACTTTATTTTTCGATGCACGTTTCGATAACCGTGTTAGTTTCATCAGGAGCGATGATTGACTAAAGCTAAACTATAAATCTACCTTATTTATACTTAGCCTAACACCTGAATTACTCAGACGGAACTAATGGCATAGGCGAGGCCATCAATTCCGGTCAAGTAACCAGTAGAGGGGACTATAAGGAATAGGCCCTCTGTCTTTATTTAAACTACTTTTTCATTATATAATTTCCATACTTTCGTATGCGTTCAACAGTCTCCTGTCAGATACATTTTTAATTAATCTTAGATGTCTGATGACTTATACACTAAGGTGAGGCCTACCTTATTGAGTCCCCTGCTGTATTTCAGATTATATGGTATGGAGACATACTTGGTCTTATTTTCTTCGCGTGTAAAAAAGATGGAATTCTGAATATTTAACCTTTTTTACATGCGAAGAAAATAAGACCAAGTATGTCTCCATACCATATAATCTGAAATATAGCAGGGGACTCAATAAGGTATTTAATAAGGTAGGCCTCATCTTAGTCTATAAGTCATCAAGCAATCTAAGGAATATCTTAGGAAATCGCAAAGACAAGATTCCTTATTGTGAGAAAAGTGAAGTTTATGAAATTAGTTGTAATGATTGCGACAAAAACTATGTTGGGAAAACTAAAAGGTCAATTAAAACACGAATTAAAGAAGATTTAGCACATTTAAAATACTGTAGAACAGAAAAGTCTAGCATCGCCGAACATGCCCTTGAAGGTGATCGTATTGTAACATTAGATAATCTAAGATTAATTAAAAATGTATCTGATAGGAGACTGTTGAACGCATACGAAAGTATGGAAATTATATAATGTAAAAGTAGTTTTAAATAAAGACAGAGGGCCTATTCCTTATAGTCCCCTCTATTGGTTACTTGGCCGAAACTGATGGCCTCACTTGGTAGACTGATAGTTTAGTTTTAGTCAATCATCGCTCCTGATGAAGCTAACACGGTTAGCGAAAAATAAAGTGCTCGGTGTAGTGGTGATATATGGTATACTGAATAGTGTCATTGTGCCAAAGATTCCACATTCCCAACATAGTTCGATATTTTCCCAAGTTTTAAAATTTTTGGATACAATTCTTGGCTAAGATATGTTATAAAACTGAAAAATCACGGTTAATGAGATTTGACAATGTCAAATTTGAGTGCCTTTCCAACGTTGCGCCTACAATTGCGGAAGACTTATTCAGGAATCTTTACTCTTCGGACCGGAAGACTACATGTCCAAAAATTAAAGGATACTGATTAAATCGAATACGAGCTATTAATTTGCTCATCTAAAACTTGCACCAAGTTAAACACAAAACACACTATCACTATTCCCACTATAACTAGGCATCTGATCAAATAAAAATTATAAAAGTGCCGTTATTAGGTGATACAACACTAACTGAGGTTGCTGCATTCGCCAACAAGGACATACAACACCTAGCGGAACTATTTTCTTCTGTTTTCAAAAAGTTCAGTTTGTTTTTGGACATGCGGTGTACAAATGCAACGATCCTGTCTGCCACAGGTCTTCATGATGTTTTTATTTTTATTAATGTGGACGGCCGTACTACCAGCCTATTTGTTTTCATTTTTAACGAACATATATATATATATATATATATATATATATATATATATATATATATATATATATATATATATATATATAAAGGGTGTTTTTTTATAGAGGTATAAAACTTTAAGTTGGCAACACTTTTTTAACTGGCGGCCATTTTGTCAGCTGTCAAGTGATTTATGTTTAGTTTGGTTTGGCATTTCAACATGAATAGACTGACGCCTGAACAACGCTTCCAAATTGTGCAATTTTATTTTGAAAATCATGGTTCTGTTCGAAATACGTATCGCGCACTACGTCCATTTTACGGTCAACATAATCGTCCATCAGAGCAATTAATTCGATTAACTATGGAACGTTTTCGCACCACGTTTACTCTAAATGATAATACGCATCCACAGAGACGTCGTACAGTGCGTACAGAAGAAGTTATTGCTGCTGTAGAGCGTAGCGTAGAGGAAGACCCGAATCAGTCTATCCGCCATCGTGCACAGGAATTGGATATGTGTCCATCCACTTTAAGGAAGATTATGCGGAAAGATCTTGGTTTGCGTGCTTACAAAATCCAACTCGTGCAACAATTGAAGCCACACGATCACGTAGATTCGGTGAATGGGCCCAAAACAAGATTGCCGTTGATCCCGATTTTCATAAGCGAATTTTGTTTAACGATGAAGCTCACTTTTGTTTAAATGGATACGTCAATAAACAAAACTGCCGTATTTGGAGTGATGATAATCCTCAAGTGTATGTTGAGACACCGTTACATCCAGAAAAACTGACTGTTTGGTGTGCTTTATGGGCTGGTGGAATCATTGGTCCGTACTTCTTTAAAAACGATGCTGGTCAGAATGTTACAGTCAATGGTGACCGCTATAGAGCCATGATTACTGACTTTTTCGTTCATCAATTGAACAACCATGTTGCAGGAGCTGTGGTTTCAACAAGACGGCGCAACATGTCACACAGCTCGTGCCACAATTGATTTATTGAAGACGTTTGGTAACCGCATAGTTTCACGTTTCGGACCCGTGAATTGGCCTCCAAGATCGTGCGATTTAACGCCGCTAGACTATTTTCTGTGGGGATATGTGAAGTCGCTAGTTTACGCCGATAAGCCCGAAACGATTGACCACTTGGAGGACAACATTCGCCGCGTTATTGCCGATATACGGCCACAAATGTTGGAAAAAGTCATCGAAAATTGGACCTCCAGATTAGACTACGTCCGAGCCAGCCGTGGCGGTCATATGCCAGAAGTCATATTTAAATTATAATGACAGAAGATTATCTTTCGAATAAAGTAAATTTCATGTCAATTTAAAAAATTCATCTTTGTTTTATTCCATTTCAAAGTTCTATACCTCTATAAAAACACCCTTTATATTTATATATATATATATATATATATATATATATATATATATATATATATATATATATATATATATATATATATATATGCATGAATGTACATAAAATGTTTTATTGTGTCTCATAATGGACGAAATATGCATTGTAATGTTTATACGTAAAATACACAATATGGTCTATTTATCGTAATAATGTTGGAATCAGCAACAAAAAAGCGAACAATAAATGTTAGAAATAACATTTCCCTGTATCAATAAAATGGATAATGCACATAATTATATCAGTCTGAACTACCGAAACGTGATTACAGGGTTATTTTTCTGTAATGGTTCAATAAAATAAATTATTTAAAAGCACGTATACGAGACAGGTTATAGCACGAGTCACGTAACGAGGCGACGTATAAAACTGTTAAAATCATATAAATTTAACATTATTGGAGATATAGGTAAACCGTAGAGCGAGGCTACAAAAATGTTATTGAAAAGTATATGAAGTCTTTCGAATGGTTTACATGTCATCAAAAGGCGTCCTTTTAAATTCATTTTAATTATAGGGACTAGTTAGAAGTCACAATGTGCTAAATCAGGTGAATATGGTGTACGGGTAACACCTTGATTTGCAGTCAAAAATTAACGAACAATGAGTGCATTATTCTGGAAAGAGCACCAACTGTCTGGTTCACGATATTGAGGTCGAACCCAACGAATCTGAATTGCTATATTATTTTATCTTTGTGTATTACCTTCCGTCTGATGATCAGCATCAGCAAAATATCGGAAAGAGACCTTAGAGAGAAAAACGAAACGATATGTTGAAATGATAATCTTAAGAGGACGGCTGGCCTAAACTGGTACAACATAACACAGAATAAAAACAAATGGAGAGTTCAAAGAGAGGCCTATATCCTAAGGGGAGAGAAAAGCTGAAAGAAGAATATTCCTGCAAAAAAAAACGTAAAAAAGAGCCCGCTTACGATAATTTTAAATTTTAATGACCTATTAAAGAATCTGGCATATTCAATTTTCTTCAGGGCGTCAGTTAAAATATTGAGTACTTACAAAAGACTTTATTAATTAACTTTAATATACCTTATTCCTTGATTGGTCTTATTTTGTCACGTGATATTCGTCTAAGTTTTTACATCTCTTATCGAATATGCTCGAAGGAACTCTGTATTAGCTTTGATTGATATAAGTTTTTATTGTACTGCTTCAAATTGTTTTTGTTGCTGCGTAGAGTGACGCGGTTGACTTCGGTACACTGGCATCGTGAGACATCCTGGCATTGTTGCTGTGTCATCGCAGCACAACGCTCTCTTATCAGCTATATGTAAGCCACTGCCTGACTTATATATAGCTGATAAGATCCAACAGATCGAAACACATCCTAGATTGCCACTGAATTAGTTACCACGTCCAGGAAAGGTCCACAATTGGCGTGTCACTAAGTTTTCCTTCTTTATTTTAATTTATACTGTGTATTATATTATTCAAATTATAATAATGGTTCTTTGTTTCAGCTCCATTGCCAAAACTATGGACCAAGGGAGTGCGGTCTTATAACTTCATCATCAAACACGTTAAACACCTCATTATTAGCTGTGTTAATAGTTAGTTTGCTCTCTGTGTTAGTACGATAAATACAGTTCCTTTAAAAAACCTTTAGTGAAAGAAAAACTTGTACCTACTTAAACGAGAGCTTAAAAATTCTTAAACATTTAAAATGGGAAATTTTATCAAAAATCACGTTTTACTGAAAAAAGAAAATCAAACAAAATGTTCATATCTCGAATTTAAGTATACATTCCTTACAATGAAAATCACAGAATTTGTAAATTCACACTGAAAAAGGGACACGAGTAGGTACTCTAAAAAAATAAAAAATAATACTCTTTTGAATTATGTTACACTGATAATCCTATTCAGCGGTACATGGGCTAGTCTCAAATATAAATTTGTTATTTATTTTTTTAACTATTAAAGAAAATGGCAATTGAAACAACAAAACATTATCCGTAGAAACATCTGTAGCTGAATCAAGGAAATATTCGTTTTACATTTCTAAAAAGGAGGAGCCTATTTTCTTGATATAAGGTGTCCCTTTTTCAACATATGTAACGTATGCTTGGTAAAATTACAGCCTGTTTTGAATGTTTCTTCTTTACCTGAATCCCAACGTAATTTTTAAGGAAAAATTTTATAAGACCTTTATTGCAAAATAAAAAAGAATGACTTCCTTCAAAGATTCTTTCATTTTGTCAAATTGTGTCTCTTTAGCATTTAAGATCCTGAAAATTGAGAAAACAAAAGAGAATTGTGTTCATTTTCCTAATTTATTTTGTCAAAAATGTCATGTAAGAGAAACAAACTTATGTTAGAATTTTTAGGCGGCTATAGTTTTAGTTTTTTAAAAGACTGATAATATTAGTGTTTTCTCTTACTTGACAAAATTTTAGTAAATATTCTACAGTATTTTAAAAGATTTGGAACGCCTGTCTCTTAAAATATTGTGCTACCTACATAGATATTAGGTTTTAAAGCGCTTCATTTTTCACTATTTAAGACCCTATCATTTCCATCAGCAAAGTTTAAAGGTTTTTTTCTAGAGTTAGGGTTAGATATAGCTTTTAGAATTGTGGAATCTCAATTATATAGCTCTAAATAAGTAAGGCATGCATTAAAACAGAGCAGAAAATAACCTCCTTTAAGTTGGTTAGCAGTCATTTAATATTTCTTTTTTTTGTGTGTGAGTATTTCAAATATTCAGTTTATTCTGTTGTTATATTTTTAATTTATTAAGTGTTTTTTATTCTCTTGCACTAATTTTACAGCATATAAAATTGTTGAATAAACAAGAATGCAGATATTGTAATTACACGAGTGAAAATGTAGGGGTGGAAGGCCATGCCCCGTAAAATTCCATGCTGCATTGCGAAATTAATATAAAAATTATATTTTTATTTCTTATTTGTTAGTTAGCACTCTCTGAAAAAATTTCCGCCTACACTTACAAATAAAAAGTGTAATTATTACAAGAGAATAAAAAACAGTTCATAATTTAATTTTTGTTTCAACAACCGTCCACTACATTAAAATTTTATTTAAAATAATGTGAAAACAAATACATTTCAACTACATCTTTGATTCTAAAATTTATATTCCGCAATAGAATTATGTGCTGTGTGTTATTTTAATTTGTTAAAGTTTTTAGGTAAAACTTCCATAAAAAATAAAAAGATATACTTATTATTAAAAGAAAATATGTATAAACCAAAAATTAAATAAATTATTGTTTGTTACTAAAATTCGTGTATTATTCATCGTTTATTTCGTTATTTAGCGACGATATGTTGCATATATTATAAACAAAGCCATAATTAAAAGCCAGGAAGAAAATTCAAGTTGTAATCCCGAAATTTCACAAATTTTCATTGAAAAATTATTTTTAAACTAAAAAGGAATAAAAATCACGAAATTACTCTTCTTCTTCATATAAGAAAAGGTCTTGGTTCGTCTTTTTTTTTTAGCCTTTTGTGAGGTAGATGTCCAGCTTTCGTGCTATCTTTTTGGTGGTCGACCGGGAGGTCTTCTTGTTTCTGGTTCTTCAGCTTTTGCACATCTTGGCCACCTATTAGCTGGCATCCTACTTACCAGGTGTACAAGTTGAAAGCGGATTTTTTCTAAAAAAAACATGTTAAATCGGAAGAATGATAAAAAGTGCTCCATCGCTTTTTATACATTTTTCCCATTTTTCGGACAATTTGTGAATACCACGCCAGTAAAAATCTTCCCCTTTTGCTGCGAACCATTCATCGAACAATTTTTTCACATCTTCGTACGAACCAAAGCGCTGCTCAGCAAGTACGTGACCCATCAATGCAAACAAGTGGTAATCGGAAGGAGCCAAGTCTGGTGAGTAAGCCGCATGGGGTAGAACTTCCCAGCTGAGTGCTTCCAACGTGTCGCAAACTGGTTTTGCCATATGTGGTGGAGCACTATCATGAAGAAAAATGACTTTGTGTTGCCTCCTTCGGTATTCTGGCCTTTTTTCAAGCAGCGAACGGCTCAAATCGGTCAATTGTTGTTGGTAACGTTTAGTATTAACCGTTTCTCCAGGTTTTAACAGCTCATAATAGACCACGCCCCTCTGGTCCCACTAAACACAGAACATCGTCTTTCTGCCAAAGCGATTCGGTCTTGCGGTCGATGTGGATGGTGCGCCTGGGTCTACCCATGATTTTTTACGCTTAGGATTCTCAAAATAAATCCACTTTTCATCCCCTGTAACTATACGATGCAAAAACGACTGCCTTTTGTACCAAGCGAGCAAAATGTCACAAGTGTTATTGCGCTTTTCATTTGCCTGTCGTTCAACTCATGTGGTACCCATCTACCGGTCTTCTGAACCTTTCCCATCTGTCGTAGCCGATGGGAAACAGCTTGTTGACTAACGCCCAATTGCTCGGCGAGTTGTTTTTTGTGTTTGCGAATCATCTTCGTCCAACAATGCTTGCAATTCCACATCTTCGTATTTTTTTGGCGGTTTTCCACGTTCCTTGTCTGCAACATCGAAGTCACCACTTTTGAAACGCCGAAACCATCGTTCACACGTATCTTACGATGGAGCATGTTCACCATAAGCTTCTCGAAGTAATCGGTCTGATTCAACAGCAGTTTTCTTCAAATTAGAACAAAAAATTAATGCTGTCCGCGAATGCTCTTTATTCGGTATAAATTTCGACATATTGAACACAACAACACAACACTATTTATCACTCGTGCGCGTCTGACACTTGTTGATGACACAACAAAACGGCGCAGTGTCAAATTTTCATAGCACAAACTGCATTGGTGCACCATCTGTTGCCTGAAATCCGCATTTCATACTTGTACACCTGGTACGTAATTCCCTCCAATATCAACATCTTGATCTGGCGAAACAGATAATGTCTTGTATTTTGAATTCTTCTCGTATAGTTGTGCTTCTTATCTGGTCTCGCACGGTTATTCCTTTGATAGTGCACAGTGTTTTCATTTCTGTAGCTCTCAGGCTTTTTGTTTTAGATGTTTCTGCTCTTGTTTATACTGCATACATTAGAACCAATCTTACAACTTTGCTTTCTATAGTCATGTAGGCATTTTTCCATATTAAGTCCCTCAAACAACCATTTATTCTCGATGCTTTATTTGCCTGACTGAGTACTTCTTGATATAGATTTTTTGAGCTTGATAGCTGTACTCCCAGGTATGTGCAGTGCATGTTCTGTGCTACTGTTTTATTGTAGACGGCTAATTTACATCTATTAGGATCTTTAGCTATAATCATTTATGCTTTTTTTTAGTGATATTCTCATGTTGTAAGTTTCTGCTGTGATTTGGAAACGATGTATGTCGCTGTAACCCATCTTCTTTTTCTGCTGTTAATATTGCATCATGGGCAAAGCACAATATTTTTAGAGTTTTTCGTCCCATTTGTATCCGCTATTGATTTCATTGACACAATTTATTATTTTGTCCATTATTAAATCACAAAGTGTTGGACTCATGCTATCGCCTTGTCGAATTCCAAATGATATGGGTAATTCTTCAGTTAGTCCTCGTTATACGTGTCCTATTGTTTTTATTGAGCTATTCTATCACTTTAATGTAGTTGTTGAAGTCATGATCTCGTAAAATTTGTAACACGTCTCTCAACTGTACCCTATCGAATGTTTTTTTTTAGATTAACTAAGCGCAGCAATATTAATTCTAATGATTTTTCAGTCAATCGTCGGATTGTAAATATAGCATCCACTGTCGATCTATTTTCTCCAAATCCTTGTTGTTGCTCGCTTATTTTGATCTTTTTTTTATTTTTGCAGTCATGATCTTGATTAGAAATTCACTAGTGGTATTTAACAGGGTAACGGCTTTATAATTGTCGGGGTCATTTTTATTTCCTTTTTTGAATACTGGGATCATAAAATTGTTCGTACAGTCTTCAGGAATTTTCTGGATTATCTTTTGAAGTATTATAAAGTTGTTAAAACTTTTTCTATTCTAATACCTCCATACTTAACCATTTCGCTGGTGATGTCATCAGGTCCAGGAGCAAGAGCACGGAATTACTTTTTTTGTTTTGTAATTAATTATGAGCGTAAAATATGTGATATAGCAACTGTACTTCTTTGCTGACAAAAATCACCTGATTTTTATAAGGGTCCAGAACACGTTCTTCAGAAAATTATTTAAGCGCTAGACGACCGGCACATCTGCAGAAAAAACTATTCTACTTGGTTACTGTCACCTTAAAGATTTCTTCCAGATCTCTGTGCAACTGAACAACTTTCTGCTGTTTGCAGATATTTGCACGAGTAGCTGGTATTCTAGCGTTTGAAATAAATAAACAAGCGTACCGTCATCGGCAAAGCTGTAAATTGAATTCCTGGTCCTTTCCAGCAGATTATTATTGTTATTCTTTGCTCTCTCTCACAACAGAAACGACTTTTTTCCGTCCGTTCAAACACACACACACACACACACACACACAAATAAAGCCTCTCAAATAATGCAGAAGGACCTAGTCCAGGTGCTATCTGGGAATACTGCATGTCTCAAGATGCTGGGCTCCCCAATCTAAATAGGGACGGATACTACCTTCTATTACCGCAGCAGGAGTAGGTGTGTTATTCTGACCACCACTCCAGATCGTTCTTTTTCACCTCTGAGGGGGAGGGCGCAGCCGTTATTTAGTTTGAACGTTTGGTATTATGCTATTAGGAATTTTCTTTATTATTTTTATTTATTCTAAACTGTAAATGTAATTTTGTGTAAAAATTCTCCTCTATTATTCAAATTAACGGAAATTGTCAAATTAGCAGATGGCAATCATTAGATCTTTTTAAAATTAACGGAAACAATCTGGTTATGTATAAAAGTACAATTGTACGCGCCAACTTATTTATCTTTGGTTGCCTATGTAGGTTATAGTGGTGTAGTAGTCTCCTTAAGTGCAGTTTAAGAATCTGAAGTTTTGATTGCCCGAAACCTTAATTCCAGAAAGCTGAATTATATCATGTAATAATAAAAAATGTTTATATAAAAAGGAAATGATTCATTACAAAGGTAAAATGGCTTATTATCTTTTTGGGATATGAATATTCCTCACATAAATAATATAAAAAAGTCTAAATGGATGTTGCTATGTTTGTAAAGCTTGAAGTCAGTTTAAAATCAAAATGTTTGGCATGACATATTTCTTAACCTAACTTTTTTCAATTTGATATTTTTCATTTTATAGGTGATGAAAATCTCTACAAGACAAAAACGAAACTAAAATTTTTCTTTTGAATTTATGAAATTAAAATTTATCACCTAATTTACATGTTCTATTACTTAAAATACAATAACACGTTAAAACGTTTATTGTCGTTTCACTAAATCTGAATAATTAAAAAAAAAATTAAAGAGCTCCCTTTTACAATGGATACAGTAGATATACAAGCAGTAGAATCAAAGCTGAGTGATGTTACAGTAACAGCTATACCAATGACCAAACCTGTACAACAAAATCAAAATGTGCAGTCAACAAATAGTATTTCCAACAGTGCCTCTGTTGGATTACCAAGTCCCCAACCAGGTAAATTTGAATATTTATATTTCCCTAATACTCCTCCAACCTTCAACTTTCGGGTAAATGCAGCACTATTTTTCTTTTTACACATTACACTATATATTCTATATTATATAATTTATTATACATAATATTTAAAGTTTTTTTATAGCCCCTTCTATGCTATACTCAAGAGTCCAAAGCCTTGATCTCTTGCAGCTTTAATATTTATTACATATGTAATAATAAATAGAACCTATAATTTTATAGGAACATCAAAATATGCTCAACTTCTCAATGCAATAGAAGAAATGGGCAAAGAAGTCCGTCCCACCTATGCTGGTAGTCGAAGCTCAGCAGAAAGGCTTAAAAGAAGCATAGTTTCGGCACGAATTTTAGTAAGGGAATGTCTGATGGAAACAGAAAGAAGTGCTAGACAGTAAAACAGACAATTTTTTTTCTTCAAATGATTTTGCTCAGTTTAACAATTTAAAGTCCTTTGCAAACATGGATTTTTCTTTGTTTAGTATAAGAAATTTAAAATTTATGTTTTAAATGTTTGAAACATGCTGTATTAATTAATTTTAATATAACATAAAGACCATTTTTATATTTAAAGAAAGGTATTGGTGAAAAAATCATAGTAGAAAGAGACCTATAATAAAATCGCAACTATTATAGGTCAACATTATATTTAATCTTGTAGTTCATTATGTTTTCAAACGTTTCTCCAAAAAAAGTGAAAAATTCATTTCTACTTTAAGAAGGAAAATATATTTAGGCAGGTGAAAATAAGTCAATTTTTATGTAAAATTTATTGTTAACAAAGACTAAAAGTAATACATATTATTTTTTAAATATTAAAAAATGACAGAGCTAAGCCTTAATTTAGTCTGCCAACAAGGTTGTGTGGCAAGTGGTAAAATGGCTTAACATCTAGCTTCTGCTGTATTGATTTGAAACAAACGAGTTTTCATTTAATTTTATTAGTAACATTCCTTCAGTGTGCATGAACCTTAAAAAAATTAAATAAAAATTGCAGAAATGGCATGCTTTTAAAAGTTTGAATTTTTCATAAAATTTTTGAGTTATTTTGCCATAAAAATATTTTTTTTTAGTGATTGTTATGAATATGTAGATTCAAGCACGTGGTAATGTTATTTAGATGTGTGCAAATTGTCAATGAAATCAATCATATCATCTCGAAACTTAAAACGCGTTTTTTACAAAACTGTATTTTCAAAATTGGCATAATCAATAATTCAAAAAATTGTTAAAATTTTGCACACACCTTGTACTTGAACCTAAATCTTTTTAAAAATTATTAAAAAAGTATTGTAATGAAAAATTCTAACTTTTTTTTAGATCTTGCCATTTCTGAAATTTTTAATTTTCTGAATTTTTTAAAGTTCACACACACCATATGAATGTTAGTAATAAATTTTAAAAAAAGAAACTCGTTTGTTTCAGATAAATACAGTGGAAGTTAGAAGTTACGCCATTTTGTCACTTGCCGCGCAACCCTGGAAGATGGTGGATTTACTTTGCCATTTTTTAATATTTAAAAGAAAATTAGGTGTTAATAATGTCTTAAGAATAACATATCAGACCTAAAATTCCATTAATCTTTCATACAACATTCACACAAAAAAATATAAAAATTCACTTATTTCATCCACCTAAATGTATTTTCCACCTTAATCTATTTACTTTGTACAGCATTTTATAAATAAATGTAGGTTAGTTTTATTTTTAACATATTTTAGAAGTATTGCCGACATGTATACACTTTCATATGTGATAATTTTCCAAATAGTTAAAATAAGGTACCAGAAACAAACAGTACAAAAAGGAGGGTAACAATACTGCTTTAATTATAAGTTTCCACTGTTTTCTATTATTGGGCAGTTTTTTAATTTCATCCATTGACAATATCACCGTTCTCTTTTTCCTTGTAAAAATGAGTATGTACAAAGATAGGTATAGATATGTGAATTCAATCACTGAATATAAAGGACTGGGGATACCCAGTATACCAAACAGATGTGGTATTATTGCCCAGTACATCAAAAAGTAATTTATATATTGCACATTATTTATAAAAATGTTAAATAGAAACAATAAGGATATAATGTTACCAAAACAGTGTTTTTAGATAATTTTTTGGCTGATTTTATGGATAAAAAGAAAATTACCTATTATGACTTTGTAGTTTTGTTTATTTTCCAAAATGTAAAAATTACAAAGATATGCTACAATTATGTCATATTAATAATTTATGTTGATATAAGAGAAACACAAGAAAAAGCTAGTATATTTTCCATATATGAAAATCAAGGTGATACCTAAAGCAGTTTTTTTAGTCCTCTGATCCAATTTAGTTCATGAAGTGACTAAAATTGAAAAAACTAAGAACTTGATACTGTAATTGTAGATCACTCTTAAAAAGTTATAATTTTTTTACCTTAAATTAAGAAGTTGTATAAAGGCACTGTATGTGTGTGTAATACACATAATTCCATTGAACCAAAAAATCAAAACTGCCAAATGAGCAGCTCAGGTAAAATTATCTTTATAATAGTAACTATTTTTATACATTTAAAGACCACAAATAGGTTATATATTTATATTAATGAGTTTCCAATGTGTATATGAAGTTTAAAATAAAGTGTTTTTAGTAAAAAAAAAGTGTTTTAGTGAGCTATAAAAATAATACTTGTGATATTTATATAAATATACATATAATCTCGTATTGTAACATACAATAATTATTTTTAAAAAAATATCTGTAGTCTGTAAACTAGATTTTCTAAATAATTTACATGTAAAGTTAACTAAAAAAAATTGTCTCTGGTGATAAGTAATAATATATTGTACCCATCTTATTTTAAAGCAGGTTTTGTTACAAATTCTTAAGTTTTTTTACTTTTAAAAATTCTTAATTTGCATAAAAAGCTTTTCGTTTTACAAAACAATGTTTATGCTATATTGCTGTATTATGTGTACAATATAATCCACCTATTTTTGCAATACCTCTATATTTTTTGAATTTAAGCTGTTTTTGATACAATAATTTTGACATGATGACATTTACAGAGAAAATCAAGCTTAATATATAGTAATATTAAATTTTAGAAATATTAACAGGCTAGACATCTATCGCCCCAAAAATTTGACCTTGCCTTGGAATATAAAAAAAAACAGACAATTTCAAATTACATTAAGTTAGAAATTAAATAATCTTTTTTAAAATAATTTTCTTAATTAAAATCTAATTGCTGCTATTTCGTTCCTCTCCAGATTCATTATTCGTATGTACAGCTACTGGTGGCATATAATAAGCCTTTATAAGTCCATGTAGTCGAGCAACTTCTGTATCTTCTCGCTCTAGGCTTCGAACCATTTTGTGAGAATTTTATAATACCTTCTCTGCTTTCTGGATAACCATATTCTTTTATTACATCAATTTGAACCTGCATAACTATTGGAAAAATAAATTGCATCATTTTTAGCATTTCGTTGCCTATATTGTCGCGAGCTTCTTCAATTTTTTGATGATTTTCTGGGAGTTGCAGATAGTCAAGGGTTTTATTGAGTATTTCTACTGCTAATTCTTGAGTTAAGGGTGGTATTGTGTCAGTTTTGGACATTTTGGTACAGGAACAACACCACTGCAAATCTCAAAAAACGAATATTTACATCTCGAGATAGTTTTAGGTTAGGGTTACTTCAACTGTCAAAGCTTAAAGCATTTTTCTTCGTCAAGCTGATTTGGAGCACCATGACGTCATAAAAACCATACATTGATAGAATTTATTACATAATTTTTTTTTTTTTTTTAACAAATTCTATCAAATATTGCCCTGAGTACGAAACTGTGTACTACTTACATCTTTGTAATGTAAATACCGGCCAAGTGCAAGTCGGACTTGCGCAATTAGTGTTTCGTAAGGTGATTGCTTTTAAAATAAAAGAAAAATCTTACCTAGGCTAAGTTAATTAGGTCCCTGTCATGTAAGTATTTTCACGTTTCTTCTTAGTCAATAATGTATAATATTTATAGCATCTTAGCTACCTAATAACGAATAAATCAATCTAGTAATAAGAGTATAAAACAAATATTTACTACCTAAATATTTATTTAATTATAAACAAATAAAATAAAATTATTTTGTCTCGGTACATTGCGCCATCGAGCGACAAATGATGGAAATATCGTTGAATGCCATTAAGCGGCAAATGGTGGAAATATCGTTGAAAGACCGAAAAAGAAGCGAACAAATTAGAGACGTAACCAAAATCAAAGGTGTCGGTGAGGCGATTGCCAGTTGAAATGGGGGTTTGCCAGTCACATGACTAAATGTCAGGATGATTGATAGACAAGGACAATATCACAGTGGAGGCCATACATCGGAAAACGGACTAGAAGACGACCACCAGTGCGCTGGACTGACGATATACCATAAAGCGAGAGATAGGTCTATCATGGATGAGAAAAGCGCAAAACAAGAGCACCTGAAGACAGAAAAGAAAGGCTTATGTCCAGAAATGGACGGAGAATGGCTATTTGATGATGACCAATCCGTCGGCCACCAGCGTGTACTGAAAAGTATATTTAAAAAACCCCCACCATGTTGTCAAGCTTACACTTTATGGAGAATATTTCAGTATTTTTGTACTTTCGAGATAGGGGGGGACAGCCGATTTTTGACAATTTTTTTAAATACAAAAAGTGCAGGCTAGTATTAAATCATATATATTTTTGAACTCGTATTTTTCACAAGCTTTCATTTCACACTAGATTCGATGACCTGGTAAAAACTTTTCACTCTCAATTTCACGCCCAAAAACTAATCCATCAAGTTAAAATTTAACTTTCAAAACTACACGTCTCTGATTGGGCCATCAATGCCTGTATTTGTGCCAAATTTCAACTTTCTATGTCAAAAAAGTTTTAGAGAACATCGGATGTGACAGACACCAAAGTGATACGATAAGTGTTCCATACAGAACACTAAAAAGCAATACCAATTCTCACTTGTACAATCGATTTTAAAACAGTCAATTTAATATATAACAGGCAAATCGTTCAAAATCTTTTCTTGTTAAATTCTACCCCTCATAATTATATCCGATTAGTCTAAAACGGCTTACCTATAATTGTAAAATAAAGAGGAATGCATATAGTACCGTATAAGTGAGGAAACCAGAATTACTTGAAAACTGTTATATAAGGATTGAAGTCCATAAATTCTCAAAAAAAAAGATTGCTAATTATAAATTAAAACCATTTTAAACTACAAAAACAGCCTAATTATTATAAAACAATACAAAATTTCATTTGATAATTTGCCCAGCTAACTTATTAAAAAAACAAAAATGGAAAACTCATAAATAAAACAGTACTTGTTTTAGAGATTAAAGAATATTTTTATTTAAATATTATTATTTACCATAAGTAAATCTACAAAAAACTCCTAATCATACCTTAAAATAAAATCTTAACATAATCCTACATCTATATTAAACAAAGAACCAATTTGTGTACTATCCGGTAAAGTTACAAAAATTTCTAAAAAATAAAAATTGACAAAACGAAAATGACAAAACTCTTGAACACATTTTTTTATTCGTGAGAAAACTACAAATGTACGTGAAATGTTGGTTAAAAATACAAAAACAGCAAACATACAACACCTATGTTATGACGACACAACTGGCATACTTGAAATCGAATCTTTAAAACTATAATGAATTTAATACAATGAACCGTAACATTAGTTTAAGCACGTTCACCACGGATTCGGCGTGCCAACTGGATATCTTTCGGCATGATGGTTACTCGTTTCGCGTGAATAGCGCACAAGTTTGTGTCTTCAAACAGACCTACGAGGTAGGCTTCGCTGGCTTCCTGAAAAAGTAAACAGATTCAATTTTAAAATTAGCACTTTTTAATAAACTTTCTCAAAAGCGTTTTTGTTTAACAATAAAAGCACTTTTAACTAGGTAATTAGTAAGTTTTGAAAACTAAAATTTGTGGTCAAAGAGTCACCCATACATTTCTCTATTTTTTTTTTTTTTTTTAATTTTGGTCATGACAGAATAATCCATGAAAAGACTTGTGAAGAAACTGCTCAAGTTGGCACCCTAATTACCACCAAACTAAATAAATACACCAGTCTTTTCTTGTGTATGTTACATATCAGTATTATAATTGGGGATAATATAAAGAAAAATTACCAGTAATTACCATTTTTGCTGGCGTAATTTTAAAAATTATTTAATTTTTCCCGACAATATAAAAGTTTATTTTTCAAAGTTAAAACTATGTTCCTGCATGTTAATGTTTTAATTTTATTTAGTATTTTATCTTGAAAGAACATATATTTTAAAACTTGCAAGTTTCCCGCCCAAACATTAAAACAAGTGTAACGCCTGTTCTCTGTTCTGTTATGCAGTAGTTATAACTCTGTGGAGTTACAATCAATAGCAACTATTGTCAACAATAGAAATTCTGTTGCACAATATTTTCCAATGTTTAAACCCTAATGTGTAGTCACTGAATTTCTAATGAAAGAAGGGGAAACATTCCATTGAAGATGATGCTCATCAAGGTGGACCCAGAACAATTATGCTACTGTAAGAAGTGCTACAGAATAAGTGACTGAAACCTGAAGAATTTTTAACAAGGCTTAAAAGCTACAACCACTGTATGAACAAAGTTGGATTTCTAACTTTTGCATGCTCTCCTAAAACAATGATGTATGAAATGTTTTACTGAATCTTTAGCACTGTGTAAGAAGCAAGAAAAAGATATGATGGATCATGACAGAAGATGAAACTGTGGTTCTATAACCTGATCACCTGTCTAAACAGGAATTTATAGTGGCAGTTTCCCAAATTCCAACAATTAATGAAAGCCAAAGTGACAATCAAGCAAAAAACATCATGGCCACCATCCTTGAAAATACTACAGTTACTGGTGGATAATATGCATCATTAATGCACTAATTCAGGGATCCCATAAAAGAAATGCATCACTGAATACTGTCTTAGGGGGTAAGGTTGCATGACTGGGTGTTGCTTTAAAGGCTGCTATTCAGCAATGTAGTTTCTAGGAATTAAATCACCCACCTTACAGCCCTGAACTAACCCTTAATGATTATTTTACATTGTCTAAATTGAAGTCAAACATGCGTGGGAGAAAATTTACAAGGGATAAGTTATTTTAGAGGTTTTAGATCATTTTAAGGATAATTTTTTTTTGCGATATAGAAATGGTAATTAACCATAAAAAAATGTATCAAACTAGATTGTGATTACATAAAAAAAAAAAATTAAAATGATTCAATTACTTCTTTAATACCCGTAGGCTAGAAACTTTAAAACCTTAATATGTATGTTCCTGTATGAATGTTTGATCTTTGGTTAATATTTTATTCTCAAAGGATATACCTCTGTGGTAGAATATAAATATTAAATACATTTTATCTTTCACAATATTGTGAAATAATTAGTAAATAAATTTATTAAATTGTATGTGCTTTGAACTGTGAAAAATTATCCAAATAGTATATTCCAAAGAAGAAAATTCAATTATAACAACAAACTTATCAATTCCAGCTGAACTTTAACAATCTTATCTACTAGATCTTTTTTTAAACTAACCAGAGATCATTAAATAATTTAATTTAATAAAATTATAAATTTTTTCAATTAAATGGATGTAAGATTTTTCTTATCTATATAATTTTCTTTTACTCATATCTACTACTACATGAACTATCCAAATACCAAGTTTAACATTTATGTTTGTATAACATAATTCACCTCTTCACTGAAATAATTCATTTTATACAGTACTTAAACAAATGTATTAAGTTTTAATTTAGGATGTCCATTTAACATTTACATTGTCGAACTAATAAAAACTCACTTGCAAAGCCCCAATGGCAGCAGATTGGAATCGAAGATCAGTCTTGAAATCCTGTGCGATTTCTCTCACAAGACGTTGGAATGGCAGTTTTCTGATGAGCAATTCAGTAGATTTCTGGTATCTTCTGATTTCTCGAAGAGCTACTGTACCAGGGCGGTAACGATGGGGCTTCTTCACGCCACCAGTGGAAGGTGCCGATTTTCTCGCGGCTTTAGTTGCCAACTGTTTACGGGGAGCTTTACCTCCTGTTGATTTACGGGCTGTCTGCTTGGTACGAGCCATTGCACTTTAATAACTCTAGGACAAAAAAAAAGATGGCTAAATAAATTTGGCGCCAAAAAAATCGCGGGAAATAGAGTCTAATATTTCAACCCACGTGCCCAGCGTTAAAAAACATCTCATTTTTTTGCAAAATCCAAAGAAATAAACACAAAATCACGAAATAAATGTAATTTCAAAATTATCTTCCTGAAATAAATAACAGAAACATCAATGATTCACACACAGACAAGATGGCGGACTCACAGATCAGACAAAAGATTTTTATTGTCCTTAAACAACCAAAAACACAAAAAATATGATAAAATTCTTCATTACAGCAATTTAGACCTAAACCCGAAGAAATTAAAACCAATTTTAAGTAATCAAACTCAAAACTTACCAAAAAATTGGTGGAAAACTAAGCGAAAACACTAAACGGATGTTACTCGTATCGAGGAGAAAGTCGAAGTGATGGAGTGACGCTTGTTAACGGATTCCTATTGGCGGGCCAACGGAACCCAGCAAGCGATTGGTTAAAATAAAGTCAAATGTTATTGGCTGTAATTTGGTGGATGGATTTTCCACAAGGGCCTGGAAATTTTAAAATAATTAAATCTATTTTTTTCTAAAAATTACTTAATTCCTAAAAATTTATAATTTTAAGTAATTATTTTTGGATGATTTTTTTCAAGAATAATAATTTACATAAAATAGGGATAATCGTGATTAATGTCACGTCCTAAATTCCAGATTTTTCTTCTTTATGTGAAATCTCGTCATCGATCTTCTTCAGAAAAAAAGCTACTTAGAAAAGAATCCAAAATCTGAGAAATAATACCATTAAAAGCTAGTAGTAATATGTTAGCCTAAATATTTTTGTTATTTTATTAGATTTTAATTATTCACAATCATATTGTAAAACTGATATTTTCTGAAAATTCAGGATTTTTTACTTGTTTCTTGTTATAATATAGTCAATTCCTGGGAATGGAAGTTTAGCTGAACCCTGAAGTAGGCTGATATACTATATTCCTACAAAAATGATACAAGAACCGTTTCCGTTGTATTTTCCGCGGGAAATTTGAAGGCAGAACCATTTAGTTGGCATTAGCAATTTTTAATCAGATGAAAGGTGTATAAGAAATGCCAAAGCTTAACTGTATTGATTGAATGAGACAACATAATTACTAAGTAGTGCCGCTAGATGGCGAGGTTTTTTTTTTTTAAATAATTTAGTCGTCGATAATTTCACAATTTTTATGAGAATATATGTAATTTTGAGTTGTAACCATGAGAATCAACGCGAGATTCACCAACAAGCCATCGTTCCTGAGATATTTGATGCGTGTTATCTTTTCGAGGTTTTTTTTGTACAAATTATATGATATATATATATATATATATATATATATATATATATATATATATATATATATATATATATATATATATATATATATATACACAGGACATATGCCTTAAAAATGCACACAAATATAGAAATAGCATATTTTAGAAAATTAAGCTAGATTTTATTTTAATTCCTGTTTTACAATTTAAAATATCGAAAGCCGCATCATTGTTACGTAGCAGAACCGATGTTTTCTTTTTGTCGATATAAAACACAGTGGGAGAGTCGACTGTAGCCAAAGATCTATGAAATGTTAGTTCAGGTTAGTTGCAGACTGCAGCAACCAATAAGATATTTCCGCTATGGGCGAACTGCCGTCTGCTGAATACACCCATATTTTTAGTTTCATAGGTTTTGATAATAGAGATATTAGAATAGAGGAGATAAGTTCTCACGAGAAGTGTGGCGCTCATAGAAAGAGAAAGAAATAATAGGTGTCATTCCCTCTCTCTTGCTCGGCGCACGCCCACAACATTAAGTACTAGGTTAGAGTGCGTACCCGTGCGAGAATGTTATACGTATTCTTCGCTGGCTCTGATAAAAGAGACAGAATGACTTATATTATTTCTTTCTATTTTTAACGACGCCACGCTTTTGCTTACAGCAGGCTCTATACTTTATCTCCTCTAATCTAATATCTCTATGGTTTTGATCATATTAAGCCGATTTCACATCGACAAAATTATTTTCAATTTATTGATTAATAAATTTAAAAATTCATCGTCAAGAAATTATAAATTTTGTTAACTCTTTACACAAATAGTATTTTATAAATGAATTGTAAAGTTTTAGCAATAAGAGCTAACTAACAAATTTTTAGATTTTCGTTGGCTGCTTAAAACAATTTTTAGGGTAATCGTATTGAAACCGGGGTTTTGTTTATTTTTTGGTAAAAGATAAGTTAATAACTAGTGTTTAAAATGAACAAGGTAATTTCGGTTTTGTAATTACAACTTTTTTTGACATAACCTCAGAACACTGATATAATACAAGAACATCAAATGTACCCAATTTCTCCCTAGAATGGACCAATCAATGAAAAGAAGCTCTAAAGATGGTTTTACACGGACAGCTTGAACTGATTGATTAATAAAATATTGTTGAACAATAAATTTAACAATTTAATGCTTTTTCTTAATTTTTCATGTAAAATAATTTTTCTTTTCCCAATTTGTTTTTTATATTGTTGAGCATTAGATTAAAATTAAAGGAAATGTAAGTTACACTTTATTTAAAAATCGATGTTGGACCGCGGAGGGAGCTTTGTCGTAATAAAGTACCCTTTCTTTCAGTGAAACTCGAAAAACTTTCACTTCTTTTAAAATCGATGACCAAAAGATGTACATTTTTTATAAAAATGAACCCCAATAAAAAAAACCCTGTGTCTACTCCTTGACTACGCCATAGCTTGAGGGTAGTTGATCCAAGATGTTAGATATTAATTTTTGTTCCTTCTCATTAATTAAGCCTGGTAGATAGTCTTTTAATAAGTACTGAAAATAAATGATTTAAATATTCGCAAGATAGAGTGTGAAGTATCGGATAAACGCATGTGCAGAAAAAAAACAAATCACGTTGGTCTTGAACCGTTGCAAATTGTACTTGATGGGAAACACCGTCCTGGTCAAATCATTCCAAAGGATGATGTTCTCCATGTAAAAGACTGCTTGAAAAGGGTTGTACGAGAAGTGACAAGCTGTTCAAGGTTATTGGTCACTCCGAGTCTCCAACCAGATGAACAGCTCTCTTCTGAATAGAATTCAATAAATGCAGTGTACGTGTAGGAGCAGAGCCACAAACACGGGCGCAGCATTCCATCATTGGTTGAATCTAAACTTTCTACAGAATTAACAGTTGTTATGGAACGTAAATCTTTCTAGTTCGAAATAATATTCCCGGCTTTTGAGAAGCTTTCTTTGCTATGCTTGCAACATGTTCATGCTAAGACATATTTGCTCCCGAATTAACGACCAGCAAATTGAGTGACGATGCTAAAGGAATGGCGTGCCCCGACGTAACTATGTCGGGTTCAGCAACGTTAACTTTTTTTTCGAAAAAACGGCCACCTGGGTTTTTGTAGCGTTAAATTGTACTTGGTTACTGTCACTCCAAGATAAAATTTCTTTCAGGACTTTGTTAAGTTGAAAGACTTCTGGCTGTCTGCACATATTTGCATGAGTAGTCGATGTTCGAGCGTTCAAAGTGTATGAAGAAATAACGTACTGTCATCTGCAAGGCTGTAGATTGGATTCCTGGTTTCTTCTTTAATTGTCAGTAGATTTACCGTATTCCATAAAAAATATGTTATTATGGGGAGAGTCATGGACGTCGACGGAATTTACAAAGAATGTCTTTTACGATAAAAAAAAAACGAGATGTTCGTCTTTATTTGGTGCGTTAATTTGCAAATCCTGGAACCAAATAGCCTTAGACCACACGATTAAGTGTAACAGTTTATTGCGATGTAGTGTGGTTATGACAAATTACATTCTTAATAAATAACCGGCCAAGTGAAAGCCGGACTTGCGCAATTAGTATTTCGTGCGTTGATCGCTTTTGAAATAAAAATTTTTGTTACGGAGGTGTAAAATAACCAATGATTTCACAAAACACACCTCAAATGAGTTTTCAACGTTTTTTTCCGATCTTTACTGAAAACTGATGACCGTAAAATTTTTATTTTTTTCATATACCAGGTAAATTATTAAAGGTAATCCCCCCCCCCCCCCCCCCCCCCCCCCCCCCCCCCCCCCCCCCCCCCCCCCCCCCCCCCCCCCCCCCCCCCCCCCCCCCCCCCCCCCCCCCCCCCCGCCCCCCCCCCCCCCCCCGCCCCCCCCCCCCCCCCCCCCCACCCCCCCCCCCCCACTCGGGATAATTTTCGTTCAATCTACACCCTGGGGAAAATATTCCAGAATTTATTCAAATTTTTTTGATCAGTACTTTTCGAGTAAGGGAAGTACAGCGATTTTTCGCAATTTGTTACAAATAATACAAAGAAAAGTGTGCGCAAGTATCACATCACATACATTTGTTTCTACAAGTCTTCATTTGACGCCCCACTCGATGATCTAGTAAATTTTTTTTTGCTTCCTATTTCAACCAAAACCAACCCCTTAAGTCAAAAGTTAACTTCCAAAAATACACGGCTTTGATGCGGCCATCAATTCCTATATTAGGGCCAAATTTTAACTTTCTATGTCAAATAGTTTCGTAGAAAATCGGGTGCGAGAGACGGATGGACGGACGGTCGAAGGGATCCTATAAGTATTCCGTACGGAACACTAAAAATACAAATAAAACTATTCCCAAAATTAAAATGTTTATTTGTAAAGGTAAATTATAAATACAAAACAAGCGATAAAAGGTACATACTTATTTTTAATACTACTTCCAAAAACGACACATACATTTTTTTTATTTTTACAGTAGAGAACAATTTTATTTAAAAATACTTTCTTTTGAACTATCCACATCTAAGTATTGCCAAAATACTCTACATATTTTTTACGATATATAAACTTGATCGTTTGTACTTACTTTTTTTTTATATATAATATATATCTTAATTGTTTATTAATAGTATTTTATTATTATTAGTCCAAATTATGTTTGAAAAATGATTAAAATAAAAAAAATACATGGAGTGTCTAAAGTCTATCTCAACGAGCAATATCTCAAAAATAGCAGCTGAAAGAGTAGAGCTGGAACACCCCATATTGGTGCGGATACTTATTTTATTCTTTTGAAGTTCTTCGCTAGTTTTAAGGGGACCAATATTTAATAAGATACTCCGGTAGAGTGTTGTATACGATAAATGTATAATAATAAATTTTAACCTTTACAAAGTGGTGATGTTCTGGCACAAAGTTCATGTACCTCATGAACTTTATGCCGCTTTATTTGAGATTTTAATGTTAAAAATAAAAATACCTAAGATTGAAAATTCTAATTTAATTTTCTAAAATACACAGTAGTAGTTATGATAGCTTTACATTTATTTATTTTTAAACGACTATTTAAAAGTACAACGAATGTCTAAAGTTTTATGCACTGGACAAATGGATAAATAGAATAAAGATTGTTTTGTTAAAATCTAAATATTATAAGCCAAAAAAACTGTTCGCTTGCCGATCACAAAGTCTTATTGCAATTCTTAAATTTGTGTGTTTATATAATCACTTTAAAAATACTTTTAAAATTATATTTACAGAAAAATACTTCCCTCGAAATTTTATGAGAAAAAGGTTCTACGTTAATTAAGAAATATATTTTGTCTTTTTTTTAAATTAAAATTAAGGGGTGAGACCATTTCAGGTCTCAAGAAAAAAGGCTAATTTCCTGAATTTTTTTTTAAGAGTATAATAAAAGCAGTTGTAAATTTATTTGAAGTACTTTATTAAACAAATATTTAAGTGTACAAAAATATTTTTTTATCTTGTTGATTCAAAATGGCCGCTTTAGAATCCAAGACGACAGGGCACCTTTTCTGCGAAGCCTGAAACGGTTGAAACGATTGCTCCCGTTGATTTCAACCTAGAACAAAAAACCAACAAATTTTTATTAATATATGTCAAAAACTAGTTGATAACGTACCAAAATTTCAAAATATCATTTTTTCGAAAAATGGTGTGCATTTGAAAAGAATGTTCATTTTTCACCCAAAAACTTCACGAAAAAGGGTTTATAAAAAGGAAGTTAACTTATTGCAAAATCCGTATGTTACCCACTAGTTTTTGACATATGCTAATGAAAATTTTTTGGTTTTTTTTGTTCTAGGTTGAAATCTACGGGAGCGATCGTTTCGCCCGTTTCAGGCCTCGCATAAAAGGTGCTTTGTCGTCTTGGATTCTGAAGCGGCCACTTTGAATTAAAAAAAAAATATATATACCTTTGTACACTTAAATTTCTGATAAAGTACTTCAAATGAATTTTCGACTGTTTTTATTGTACTCTTGAAAAAAATTCCCGAAATTAGCTTTTTTCCTGGGACCTGGAGTGGCCTTACCACTTAAGAAAGGCCCCATGAAAAACATAACAGCGTTCGTTTTCTTTCGTTCGAAAATGATTCACAAAATATGGGTATATATTTTTATACGAAAATATGTTCCATACTTTACAATAATTAAATATTTTCTCCAGTTTTTTTGACTTAAGAAAACGGCTAATATCTAATTATCTTTTTGAATGATTACTACAATAGGCCCACTACGTTTCTCATATCTTAAATTTCATTATGAAAAACTATCCTACCTAAATATTACTTTGTTTAAACTATAATTTCATTGTCAAAATTCTACATGAACAGAAATGTCATTTGCTTTGCGTATTACTATGGAAAGTTGCCTATTCTTCTAGACATCCATAGCAGAAATATTTGAAAACTACAGTGCTGCATGAAAATTAGGGATAGTGTATGGTGATGGTATCTTAGAAATCAAAATTATACATTTAGACTGTTTTTTTTGTTGTGGTAGTTGACTAGCAACGCGATTAGCACGACAATATGACCTTGTCGCATTAGTCGTGTCGCTTGAAATAGTCGCTCACATAGAACACAACGTTTTAGTTACGTTACCTAGCCCTTAGAATAAAATATTAGATCGATTTTAATAAACAACTCACTAAATATAGTCGCATTCGTCACGACTAGCGTGCAAGTTTTAAGTTTCAGAAAATGTGAGTTTGTAGTTATACAAGGAGAAACAAAAACTGCTTGCAGTAGAATAATTTTTTAGAAAAGCTAGTGTCTTAAACTTTATGTTTATAATGCTATATTTCTAACTAAGTTCTCAGTAGTGGTTTAGAATACAATAAAACTTCTGCCAGTTCCTAACTACAGATGAATAATCATTGATTTTGATCTATCGATAGAGTAAGAGTTATCGATATGGTCGAACATAACGATAACTATCAATATCTTGGTTAGATAAGATTATTATAGTTACTAGGAAACAGATTTGGATATCTAAAAGTTACACAGTATAAACCTAAGAACATAATACTTGAATTGAATTTGAAGTCTAAATCCGTTGTAAAAATTAATAAATGTTTTAAAAATTAATGCAATATTAAGTATTGCTGCGCTTCGTTTGAAAAACAGCATACAACTTCAAAATTGACCGTTTTGTACGGACCTTATGGGATGACTTCAGTGTCTGTCACACCCGATTTTCTCCGACACTATTTGACATAGAAAGTTGAAATTTGGCACTTATATAGAAATTTATGGTCCAATCAGAGCCATGTGGTTTTAAAAGTTAAATAATGACTTAAGGGGTTCGTTTTGGGGAGTGAAATCGGAAGTGAAAGAAATCCTTTGCAGGATCATCGACTAGGTTATCAAATGAAAGGTAGTGAAAACACGACTTCAAAAATATACATGATGTAACACTTGAGCAAGCATTTCTTTATATTATTTAAATAAAAAACTGCCAAAAATCACTGTCCCCCCTCTATCTCTAAGAGTACTCGTCAAAAAATTTCGAAAAAAGTCTGGAATATTCTCCGTAAGGTGTAAATTGAACAAAAATTATCACAAGTGCGTTACCTTTGATAATTTACCTGGTATGTATAAAAAAAAGATTTCAAGATGATTAGTTTTCAACAAAGATCGGAAACAAACTTTGGTGAAAACTCATTTGGGGTATGTTTGTCATCGATCATTTTACATCTCCATAACAAAATTTTTTATTTTAAAAGGAATGGCCGTATGGAACACTAATTTAGCAAGTCCGACTTGCACTTGATCGGTTATTTTATGTATTAAAATAATCCCTGGATGATTTGCCAAGCCTTTTATTAATTTATTTATGTTTTAAGTTATGCCAAATCAATATTTTGCCTATTTAAAATTTAATTCTAGAAAACTATAATAAATATATCAAACAAATATATTTACATTGCATTACATCTAATGTGTCCTAAAAATTCGTTGACTGTCCTAAAAAATCGGTAAATGAAAAAAAAAAAAGAATTCTTGGATTACTAACTTCTCAATATCATTAAGTCTAAACTTAACGTCTGAATCACTGAAATCTTAAATGGACGATTGATTCGGCAGAACGCAATTTCATAAATGACATAGTTGATCTCCCCTTGAATAAAAATGTTTTTGACTTTATTCTTACCTATGGATATGTAAAGGACTATCGGTAATTATACAAAATAATAGTTGTCGACAACTATCGATATATCGTTACATCGCCAATTATTTAATAAGTGTCAAAAAAATTCCCGTTCCAATTTATAACTAAATAAAATACATAACCACCATAACAACTATGAAAATAAAATCTAAAAAAAAAACACATGAACCGTACATACAAAAGACAAACTGTATGCATGGGCTGTTCACATGTAGTTTATTGTTCAATAGTTCTCAATGCTTTAGGTTTTTGTACGAATTTTATTTAGTTGTAAGTCGACAGATACTTCTACACTATAAGAAGCCTTAACAAAGATCCAAGGTTAAGTCGAAACGTTACCAAATTTCTAAAATAAGGAGTTTTATTGTGCCCTAAATCCACTAAAAACGACTTAATACCTATAATTTTGAGAGGATAATTAAATCCTAAAATAAATTCTCCAATACTATAAGAGACTAGAAATTCTGTGGAAAACAAATTTCTTTCTTGGAAAATCAGAATGGGTAGTATAATTTAGACAAGAGCGTCTACACCTGAATTGAGAATTTCATTAAAATCAGCCTAAGAATAAAAAATTTACGCCAATTAACTTCAACAAAATTTTATATGTCCAGAAGTGTAAAACCATTTTAAAAATATCCATAACTTTGAAACAACACTGTATAAGTGACATTTTTTAATGAGAACTTTCATATCGAACAAAAAAAAAAAAACTTTTTAACGATTCACGCAAGTGGCACTGTCATCAATAGTTTGTTTTCCTTATTACTAAAATCACACAAAACAGTCTTTCTATGGATGCAAAGTCTCATCGAAAAATTTCACACACCATGCATTAAAAACTATATCACAATCACACCGAAAAATACAAACTCAGCAAATGACAAGAACAGAAAAAAAAATAAGAAAAGAAAAGGATGAAATGAAGTGTAGGTTGTCATCAGTCAGTTTTTGTTGCAAACTAAAAAAAAAAAAACAAAGCCTTGCTGCACAAGTATAACTACGAAAAAAGTTGTGACATCACTGATTAAACTTGAACAAAAATTGTAAAAGAAAAAAAATCCATGTCGAGAAAGGGGAACGTTGGCAACATAAAACATAGAAAAACAAGTTTTAGTGCGATTGGTAAATAGAACTCCCCTTTTTTAGGTATGTTTATAGCGCAACCATATAAACTCGAAAAACAATATTCTACAATCGCCTAAGGTTGTCAAACGCCGAAATTCAGTGAAATCAAACTATTTTCGTGGTTTATTTTAATACGTTAATAAAAATAAAATTACATTTTTGATTGCTCAAAATGTTTGTTAAAATGCATTTTGTTTTGCATTAAACAACATTGATAATTGACCGATATAAATGTTAAAAAAATGTCTTTATCGGGCTACACCGTGTATGAAATATACAAAAAACTTTAAAACAAGTTCATATTAACATCAGTAATAACAATAAAAACTATTTAAAAGTAAAAATTCCAAATTTTTGAATGGTCTGGAAATCGCACGACTTTTTAAGAGTATTTCTATTCGTGCCGCAAATGGCGTTGGATTGCTCTCGCCGTTGGGGGTGTCATACCCCCAACGGCGAGAGCTGAAATTTTCCCAATGATCATGGAAAGAAATGGTGTGACTATGTGTTTGTTATGAAAACTTTACATATTATTTGAAGGCCGAACGAGAAAATTATTTTATATGATAAATTATTTAAGGAGTTTGCTTTTTAGAACGTTTCTTAAATAGAAAATAGCGGTAGCAAGTGTTTTTTTAATAATAAACAATCATGGAAGAACCACTTCAAACAAAGTGGTACGAGTAATTATTCTAAAAAGTAAGCTCTTTCATTTTATTAGAAATTTAAACATAAAGATGTAATGTAAAAATTCAGTTTGTTATTGCAAACGATCAAGACACACTGTTAACTGGGGAAAATAAAACACGATCCTCGGGAAAAAGCAAACTGAATACCAATAGATAAGAGCCGGCAAAAATTACTTAAAAATCATAGTTTCAATTTTCCTATCGTCATTGAGTCATAAAATGCGAATATACCAGAGGCCAATGAAAAGATTGGATCCTAAAAAGATTGGATCCTGGTATGTTTATGTCACATGGAAGAAAAGTTGCTCATTGATCTAAGCTCTGGCCCTACAACAGCAGGCTCCTAACTCTGCAGTAAGGGTGTGTTGACTGCTTCAAATTTTCGTTTTAGAAGGTTCTACCAGGAGTTGCTTTTATTGTAGATTTATTCGTTTAATGTTTGCAATCTGGTTTCTTGGTAAGACCCGTTGTTCTTACAAGATAACTCTACTGCAGATTCAATAAAGACTAATATTCACTAAGAATGAGCGATGATGGATTTTACCTTTCGATAGCTGATGGCAAATCACCTATCGATAATTTTAACTTTTAGATATATCGATAACGATCGATATAACAGGGCGACGGAGACTTCAAAAAAAGCTATCTTCAAAAAAAACCTTGTACATCTAATTACTGATGCCTATCGATATGGCGATAATTTATCGATAAACACCAATATATCGATAGTGATAGATACACTGAAAAAAAGTTCGCATCCCGAATATCCTTACATCACTTAGCGAACCGATTAAAAGAAAGGTATAGTAAGCATTACCAGCAAATTCCCAGTCAATCATCAACAATGTTCAAGACACGAGAAAATTTACTCGTAACTTTCCTAAACAAAAACCTAACTAACTCTATTGATATGTTCTAGTGCAGCAACAATAATTTGTTAACAACTAAAAAAAAAAAAATTGAAAAACCTAGATAATATACTAAACTAATGTAAAGTTATAATATAAACAAAATAATCCACATTAAAATGTCTTCATATTTTTTAAAAATATCCTTATTTTTTAAATATTTCAGTAATATATTCATCAAACTTTTGAAAAATCACGTGAACACCGCACAAATCCTCCCTTAAACCTAACACTCCACTTTTAACATGGATTATTTCAAAATAAAAAAGCATTTGAATTTCGAAACGCAATTTCTGGTCACAAAAACGAAATATAATAATTAATTTTACTTATTTTTAAAATAAGTAACTCTGGGTCACGCTACTATAATATACTATAAAAACTCTCTTAAAATACAATATTCTAAAAAGAGAAAAAATATATAAAGAACTATAACTACGAATTAAATTTGTTATATTGTAAAAGAACATACTGCAAGCTATTCTCTATTCGCATTAAAAATTTCGTTGCCCAAATTGTTTTATTATTTTGAAGGCTACATTTGCAACGCGAAAGGTACACTTTTTAATAAATCCAAATACAAAACTATCGTTGAATACAAACATTTCATTTTTATTAGTCTGTTGCGAGACATCGCAACGCGGGCCGCCCGACTCTATTCATCTTTATCTTGTTTGGTAAATAAAAAAGTGGACAGACAAATAGCAACGTAACTCTCCCTTTTTTATGTAGTTACAGCCGAAAGATATTGAAGAGAACGAACTCAATCACCTTTTACATGACCTTCAAGTGAAAAGTAACTCGAAATATATTATAAAACATGCAAGCTAGGAATTCAATGTTCATTGCATCAATCGAGTACCAAATACTCAAGAATCAAAGATTTTCCGGTTTTTCCCAACACTAGTTCCTAATGTATTATTTTTCATTAACTTATTTTGATTTTTTTTGTTATATTATTAATCTATTTTTAGCTCAGAATAGCCAGCTGCAAATGTAGTTTCAAGACCTGTCAACTATATACACCAGTAATATTAAAAATAGAAACCGAGATTTTTTAAAAAATATATACACCCCTTCGATTTACTCAGGTATAGAACATTTAAGGTTGCAAAAAAAGGTGTTTTTTATACTATGACCGTTCGTATTATTTGATTTAATTCACGGCATGACGAAAATTTAAACAACTGGCACGTCCGTAACATCACTGTAGATGATGATTGGTAGAAACAGCATAAAAGTAAAAAAAGTAAAGTAGTAAAAGTACTATGTTAGGAATTTGGAATCTTTGGCACACTCAGTATATATCACCACTACACCACACCATTTTTGCACTCGACGTGCGTTTCGTTAACCATGTTATCTTCATCAGGAGCTATAATTAAATAATTAATAGTTAATATATTTATACTAATTTATTTATTTAATTATAAAATGTAAACGTAGTTTGAATAAAGACAGAGGGCCTATTCCTTATAGTCCCTGTACTGCTTACTTGATGGTTCGGTCCATACTATTGATTCCGCTTGAATAATTCGGAGGTGGAGATTGTTGAGTAAGTTTAGCTTTAGATACTCATTTCTCTAAAATTGTACTGATTAAATGCTATAATGTACCAAATATATTAAAACTTTTTAAGCTACCATCTTCTTCTTATCACTCTGTCTCCTTTCGAAGGTTGGCGATCCAAATGACCAACATGGTTCTGGAAAGGCATGCGAAATACATCTATTGACCTGCAGTTTTCCTTAAACCAAAATTTTAGCGTCTTCCAACGGATCTTTTATCCTGGATTTTACCTTCAATAAATCAAGTATAAACAGAAGTTCATACTTGTCATCTCCCAAGGAACCAGCGTAGCATGCTTTTCTCTCCTTAATTAAATGCACAAGTTATTCTTGTTTCTGTACACAAGCTACCATAGACATACAAAATTATTTTTAAAATTACTTGGCTAGTCATACAACTTCAATTAACAATTTTTTTCCACCTTTTATAGGCACTAAATATTACAATATGCAAAGGTCTATGCGAGTTACTGGCGAAGAGATTTATTTTGAATCCGGGAAAAATGGGGATGCCGAATGTTTTTAACACGCCCAGAGTCAATAGTGATGGCAGTGCGACAGCGGCGAAATTTTTATGAACTTATCTGGATTCCTTAACTAATTGAGATCGACAAATAGATAGCATAATATTTTCTGCTGACATTACAACAGACGCTATCTATTAGCACACTTCTGAGCGTCTACTCTGGTATGGCTTATTTGCAATATCATGCCTTGGGGTCAAGCCAATAAAAACATCGTATTATATCCCGAAAACGTATAATTATATTAATATTGTAACTCAGACAACTTGAATCACGTCTAGAGAGATTAAACAAAATTTACGAGGGTGAATCAAATGAAAATCTTAAAAGTGAAATAAAATTCCGAAAAGTTGTATCATTGATTCGGCCAATGGCAGTGGGGTTCCTCGAGTTCCACAAAATGATAACAGATGGCAGAGTGATACTGTAACAAAGAAGAAGGCAGCAGCAACAGCAACAAGGCGGATGCCCCACTGTTAATATGCACCGCGTTAGAACAGCGATCTGTGATGCGTTTTTTTGAGTAGAGAAGGTATCAAACCAATTGAAATTCAATGACAGGATGAGAGCGCAGTACGGTGATTCGTGTTTGTCCCTGCAGCAAATGTACGAGTGGTGTAGAAAGTTTAAAAGCGGCCTAACTTCCGTGAAGAATATTCCACGACCGGGGCAGGCCTATCACCACATAGTCGAAAATATTGCGTTAGTGGAACAGCTTGTAAAGGAAAACAGGCGTATTACGCTGAACGAGATAGCCGTAATTTTGGATATTGGCTTTGGTTCAATGAAGAATATTGTCCATAATGTGCTGCAATTTAATAAGGTGTCTGCAAGCTGGGTGCCACGTCAGTTGAGTGCAGAATTAAAAGAACGTCGCGACGATATCTGTGAAGAACGTCGTTTCAACGACCAAAGTTGATGAATTTCTGGAAAAAATTGTTACAGGCGATTAATCCTAGGTTCAGTATCACCACCCAGAAACGAAAAGATCAGCAAAGAATAGCGCCATAGCTCATCGCCGAAACTAAAAAAAATTCCGCACTCAATCATCAGCGGGAAAAGTCATGCCCACTTGCCCAGAAGTCTGGGATGCGAACGGCTTGGAAAATTATATGGAAAGGGGAGTGATAGTACTTTTTATTCAAATCTACTTAAAAATCAACTTCGCCCTGGAGTAAACGACAAGGACTTCCGACTTCAGGTGTATTTTGCTATAGCATGACAATGACCGACCGCATACTGCCTGTTTAACAGTTGAGACTATCAAGGATATCAAATTTAAATGACTCATACACTCACCTTATTCACCAGACTTTGCCTCTAGTGACTGTCATGCCTTCGGACCGCTCAAAGAAGCGATGGCAGGCAAGCATTTCAGAAGTGAAGAAGAGGTGACGACCGCGATGCACAAGTGGCTACAGCCACGACCAAAAGAATTCTTTAAACATGGTATTTATGCATTACCGCAGCGGTGGAATACTTGCATTCAACGTCATGGGGACTACGTAATATGTATGATTTTTTCTTAATTGTTAAAATATAGAATTTATTGCACTTGTAAGGTTTTCATTTGATTCACCCTAATATATATATATATATATATATATATATATATATATATATATATATATATATATATATATATATATATATATATATATATATATATATATATATATATATATATATATATATATATATATATATATATATATATATATATATATATATATATATATATATATATATATATATATATATATATATAAATATATATATATATATATATATATATATATATATATATATATATATATATATATATATATATATATATATATATATATATATATATATATATATATATATATATATATATATATATATATATATATATATATATATATATATATATATATATATATATATATATATATATATATATATATATATATATATATGTATATATATATATATATATATATATATATATATATGTATATATATGTATATATATGTATATATATGTATATATATGTATATATATGTATATATATGTATATATATGTATATATATATATATATGTATATATATGTATATATATATATATGTATATATATGTATATATATGTATATATATGTATATATATGTATATATATGTATATATATGTATATATATGTATATATATATGTATATATATATATATATATATATATATATATATATATATATATATATATATATATATATATATAATATGTACGGATATATATGTAACCACTTTAAAAATGTCAAAATATCATCAAAATTGTATTTTCCAGCCCAAATAACACGTGTATTGATTAGGGGTGTTAATAGTTGACAAGATCGTTTATTTTGAGATCAAACCCATTATTAAAAACACCTTTAAAACCTACCCCACCTAACGAACACCAGCAGGAGAACAACTTACAGCACGGTCTCTTACAAGCCTAATATCCACATATTCAGATATTATTAACCAAACTATTTGGAGTCTGACAATAGGGACATTCGGTTTGCGTATTAGCGCACGTATCACACAACACAAAGTGATTGCAATTTAAAGTAACAGTCCTATTCCTTTCTTCGCAAACCATACATTTCGACGCGGTCTCCCTATATAAAACTTTTTCAATTTCTTCAACGTCCTGCCTAATTTGCGCATGTAGACTTTTTAGGACACTAAGCGACAATTTACTCAATTCCGATACTTTTGTTATACTACGTATGTGGGGGCCGCCCTGTAATTGTTCGTATTCTTGTTTAAGAGTTGAGTATTGATTTACAGTTTCCTGTAATTTGGTTTCTAATTGTTTTGCTTTTCTAGTCGCTTCTTCGGTTTCCCTTTGCCACGCTTCGCAGGCTGTTCTTGCTTGTTGTAATCTGTCTTCCCAATTACTTAATTGTAATCTAGCTTGCGTTAGTTCATCTCTTAGCCTAAAATTAGAGATTGCGACATGTTAACATTTTTTTTATACATCAATAAAACCTCTACAACTCAGGTACCGGATGGTTAAATGTTATGTTTGGTCCGTTTTGCTGTACGGTGTTGAAACATGGACGTTGAAAGTGTCATCTATTAACAAACTAGAGGTATTTGAAATGTAGATACTCAGAAGAATACCGAGAGTATCTTGGGTTGATAGAATAGGAGGTGATCGAGAGAGCCAACCTGGAAGATCGCGAATTATTCGAAAACATAAAAAGGAAAAAGATTTCATACTTGGGTTATATTAGTCGTGGGGAACATTATAGCTTTCAACGTCTGATACTGCAGGGTAAAGTTCAAGGCAAAAGGGGAATGGGACGAAAAATACTATCATGGCTGCGCAATACTCGTCATTCGACAGGAATAAGTGATTTTCAGTCCCTCCAAAATGCGCCTTTAAACAGACTCATCTAATGAGAGAAGTTTGGAACAGACGCCTCTGCAAGAATCTGCACGGCACCTTAAAAAGAAGAGGAATGTAACCTTTATTGCCAATAGAAAATCATGCAACGAAGTAGTCGCGATTCTTCACTACTTGATTTAATAATAAAGATAAGTATGATAATTTAACCATAATTAAGGGTATGTAAATATCTAACCCAGCCAGTTCAAAATCATATTATCATATTACTAAAACAGGTATAAATCTCAAATGATCAGATGATGATGATTATTTAAATAAATTAATGTTTATTTCATTAGGACCAATGTATATGTACATCAAAATACAAACACAAAAGTACAGGACACGTTATAAAACATTCTCTTCTATATAGACACTACCATCCAAAAGTTTGGAAGCAGTAAGATCTTAGCTGTTGTATTCGAGCGTCCAAAGGTGAGAATTGCGATTTCTGAATTTATTGTGCTTCAGAGTATGGTTGTTTATTATGGACCTATGGCTCTACATGAGAAAGGCTCCAGTAAGCGACAAATCGCAAAAAAAAATCGGCATGAAGAAAAAAAAAAGGTATGATAGGACTAAAGCTCTAACAGAATGTGAAGACAAGTTCAACATAGTGATGCCTAACCGAAATTAAAGCTTAAGGGCATATACTTTGTCATGGAGTCGAAAAAAGCGTTTTTTTAGGAAGTTTTTAGTGAAACTATTCATTACATAAATACAGTTTTTATTTTATATAATACATAGCTGAAAATACAATTTGGACTCGTTCCCCTGCGACCTCTTTTTTTAAGGAGCGTTGTGATGTACACGATTACTGGGGGACTGGATCATCTGAAATTAAAACTTCCAAACAAATTAGTTTACTAGAGGATCAATGTTGTCTTTGAAGGAAGGATTTAAAAAAAAAATGTTTTTGATCAAATGGCATCGATTCAAACAAAAAAGCGAAAGCCGGGACCATTTGATTGTTTTTAAATCCTTTGTTCAAAGACAAGATTGATCCTCTAATAAACTAATTTCCTTGAAAATTTTTATTTCAGATAATTCAGCTCCCAGTAATAGCGTACACCGCAATACTCCTTAAAAAAAGAGGTCGCAAGCGAACAGGTATAGCACCGCCATTATTTTTTTGATTTTTAAATAAAATTTCACAAATTGTATTTTAAGCTATGTATTATTATATAAAATAAAAACCAGAATTACATAATGAGTAATTTCGCTAAAAAAAACCTAAAAAAACGCTCTCGGCTCCATGACTAGGTATAACCCCTTAACTGCCCCTTAAATTACCGCAACTTTAAATGAACCTCGTGCTGAACCAGCCTCAAGTACCACTGTTAAGAGGCTGTCTGCAGACCTAAGATGATATGATGCTGCTAGGAAACCCAAATTAACAATCATAGACAAACAGGTCAGTTTGTAATGGGCTAAAACAGCTAGATAATCGATGATAGATGAAATACAATCCTTTGGATGGATGAATCGAAATTCCAAATTTTTGAATGCAATAGAATATTTGTGCTCCACTTAACTATCGAAAGTGTTTCAGACGTTTGTACCGAACCAACTATTAAGCACCGAGGTGAAAGCTTTATGGTTTGGAGGTGTGTTGGTGGCAATAAGCCAGATAGCTTGGTGAACATAGACGCGAAAACATATAAAGAAAAATAATTGACAATCCTTTCCCTTTTATGAATGCTGAATATTAAATAAAATGTTGTTATCTAGAGTCTAATCATATAGTTTGAAAAGATTTCTCAAAAACATTACTAAACTGACTTTGTACAGTCACTGGGCTACAGCTGGCCAAATCCTGTTAATTACCCTTTTCTTTATTGGCAGATGTTATTATCAACTTCTCAGTTATCTCCAGAAAGATACCAGACTTTAATTGACTGACATGCGAAAATCACATAATGATGTCTGGACTAGTGGGCGTTCAAAAGCGGTCCCGTGCATTTCCACAAGTTTTGCTTGTATAACAGCTGCAGTGTGGGGGCTCGCATTGTCGTCTTGGATAGGGCAATTCCAATTTGACCCGATCAAGAAGGTTGCACTAGTAGGCTCCGTTTAGGTCCATTATTTGTGTAAAAAATCGACTAGTAGAACGCTCTTCCAGTTTTATAAAACAGTGACTAATAATTCTCATGCAGACAAACGAGTTTTCACGAGATTTGGTTCGCTTTTTTTCCTCACTTCTTGCAAGTTCGTTTCGATGAAAGGTGCAGTGATATACCCCTGTATCATCATGTCATAATTTTGCCCAAAAAAACTCCCCCTTCCCTTCCGAAACCACTAAAAAGCACCTCCAAAATACGAACTTTCACAGCTTCTTGATCGTCATTCAGTAACCCTGGGACCCAATGAGCTGATACGCCCACCCACGACAACCGCACATTCCGCCATCTAAAGGCAGCTCTCCCGCTCACAACTGAAAAAGGCTTGTTCATATTTGATCTATCCACGTATAATAAAACTTATGACGCAAATTACAATAATTACTGGGTTTTATTTTCTCCAACAAGTTTCTAGTCTAAGGTTATGTTTAATCTGATGAGAGCTGATGGCCATCATTGGTGGCCCGATGGATACGATAGTCATTTAAAAACAAACAAGTTTGATGCTTTACGAGATAAGGGGTGTCGCTCAAAAACTATAGGTTCCTTTTTTTTACTTCAAGTCTTATATGTATATCAAATTTCTCACTTCTTTCAAGAGCTCGTGCCAACAAAGAGACACACTGACAGACAGAATTTGGAAACTATTTCTCGTGATCTAGGAACACTGATATGTAAAGAATAGGACTTCCCTTACTGAAGAAAGAAAATAGAACAAAACGACAATAATCATCACTCCTAAATTTAAATAAAAAGTCACATAAAACTTACCTCACAACTTCCAAATTGTTATTTAAACTAGGAGACATACTAAAATTATTCTGTATATTATTTCTGGAATTAGGAGATATACTCTGCGTCTGAAAATCAAAAAATCCAGAAAAACTATTGATTTTCGATGCGCTACTGCTCAGCTGGATTTGACCGTGGTTTAAAAAGTCCAGTCCGTCCGATTGTGAATATCTAGCCGACAAAAACGGCTGTAGGGGACTATTATTGGGGCTGAAGCCTCCTAAAGTCCTCGGGGCGGAGCTAGGAATGTTAACGGGGGCCGAACTACCTAAAAGGAGGAAAATTTTATGATTATTTGGGTCATTTTTATTTATTTTAATCGATGAAAATAAAAAAAACCTAGAACTACCATGTATTTCAGTTATATTTTTATTGTCGACTCAAAAAAAATTACTAGTTGCTACATACCTAAGAGGCCTACGGAGGATGCTAAACCAACCGATATTGAGTTAGAAACGGTCGGTGAATCAGTTTCCAAATCTCTATCTAGAGCTCCAGTTAAATTAAGGTCATCTAGGTTAAGTTCATCTAGAGCATTTCCTAAAAAATAACCGACTCATAGTTGATACAAAATGACCTCATTTGTGTCGAATAATCTTAGTTTTAATAGAAATGAAATCAAGGTTTTTGTTACGATTTAAACTTTATTTTAATTACTCTGTGTCTACTCCAGATGACTTACAACTATTATTATAACTATTAGTCATCCGAAGAAAATTCAGTGCTGTCGAAACGACCGTTACAGTGCTTAAAATGCGGAAATCTTAACAAAAAAATGTTTCATTTATATTAATTTAAAATGGATTTTCATCGAGTCTCGATTAATTTCATAACTAATCCCCGAATAATCGATTAGTAGTTTGAATTTGGCTAGCGTCACCTGCTACCAACTTATTGCCAAAGATGTAGTTTATTTAAAAAGTTCATGAAATGGGATAGCGGCAGAGTGGGAGGTAAACTATTAGCGCTTCTCTAGCTCTCTTCATTCAACAGGACCCAGTTAATATTCAGCATGAGCCTGACTGCTTTAGAATAAAAACATACTTCGTGAGTTTATTTCTTGTAAAAGTAATTTTCAAACACTGTCAAAATAGAGATCGATCAACGGCTTGGACAATGAATTAACATCAAAGTTCTTGGTTTAATGTAAAACTACTGAAAACCGACAATGTCCATGTTTTAGCAGTCTATCCACTGTTCTCTTATTTGTCATAACACTGTTTTATCAGTAAAATTACATAATAAAAAATGTAATAAATCAATTGGCTTCAATATACTGGAAATGAAAAAATCGTGGAAAAGCAAATAAAAAATCAAATTTTCATATTGATCGTTCTTATTGAATGTTGCAGAATTGGTCACTACAAATTTGTACTTGCGATGAAAGTTTTAGAACATCTGATAGCTCGGATGTATGTTATTCAACAGCACGACCTTCATAACAAAGTGATAATACATTTACACACATAATCTAACAGCCATAAAATCTCTACTTGACCAAAAAGTTTTGTTCTTGATTCATTTTTTATATTTTGTAAATGTTATCAGAGAAAGGTAAAAAAAAATGATCAGCAGATGGTACTCTCTCAGCCCATTGTTTTTACGGTCTTATTCTTTTTTAAGTCCTAATTAGTCATGAATATTGACCGGCTACCAAACTACCATACCCCCATGAACGTCTTTGTGGAATTGCGGGGACATGTTTGTCTTGGAACCTTCCAGCCCTGTTTCTCATTCAAGAGTGCTATCTACCACATCCGCCTTCCGGCTCGAGTGACCGTGCGCCAACGACATGCCGTCGGCAGCTCTTCTGTTGAAGTAAGCTCCCAGTCCTCGAAGGCCGACTTCAGGTATGCGCCTTCGTAGACAACCGTCCATGGACCAAGCGGCCTCCCACCAACTGCCTTTTTTACAATAGAGTTTACCGATTTCTGTTGGCAAATAGTATGACGTGGAATGTGCCCTAACTAAATACACTTTAAATTAAATGTGAGTGCCGAGGATAGAACCTAAAACTATGGGTACAGTAAGCCAGAATTGTACTACGGAGCCTCAGCCGCCATACAGAATATCAGTAAGCAATTCTTTACAGTAGCCATATAATAAGTCCTATTCATATATTATGTAAAAGAGTATGACAATAACAATATAAAACATAAAGTTATGAATTTTTTACCTACCAACAACACTTTCAACTGTATCATTCCCCGTACTGAAAAATGATCCACTTATGTTTCCATAAGCGAATCGCAGAGTTTGTTTTCTTTGTTCTCTCTCTATAGGATCTAAAACAGAGATAAAAACCATTAAAATAAATGAGTCAAAAAGTAACCACTTTTAATATTAGAGAAAAATACCTTGTTTTGTATGGCAATAACGCATTTCCCATATAGTTCCTAAGCATATTAAACGGGACAATTTTATTATTACTCACAAAATAAATATGCTGCTAATACTTACCTAAACTAGGATCTTTATCGATTTGAAACAATTTATTTGACAATTCTAGTTCTATGGTATTAGTTGCTCTTTGGAAAGATATTGTTTTATGCGCTAGTTGAGACCCGGGAGCCTTATTGCTGCTACAGCTATTTGATCCTATCGATGACGTCGACGAAGCTGATTCGCTAACTTCACTACTGCCATTCTATAAAGAAAAAAGTGCAAAATGATAAGATAAAACAAGTTACATTGTTATTGTCAACTCAAAAAATTATTACTGGTTGCTACACAGCAGCGGGTCAATTTCAATCAGAAATAAAAAACATACCCGCGCCATCTACCAAAGGCTGAACAACTACAAACGGCCTTTGACAGAGCTATTTCTAGCCAAGGTGCAACCGTGCAATCACAATTACTAGAATGACTGATAAATAGCAACACATGAGCTCGTCTGTGCCCAATAAGCAATAAAATAATTGCCAAAAATTGAACAAAGTCTACACAATATGGTCCCATCTGCCGAACGATATCGGGTCGCGCGTTTCGTCGTATTATGACTCGTCAGCCAAACTGACAGCTGAAAAAAAGAAATTATAGTAATTTCATTTATATACAGTGGGCATTTATATAAAAATGTGTACAATAGTCGGGCATAAGTATTTGACTTGAGCCGCGATTGAAGATTCCTGGTAATGAAGTTACTGTAATTTTCGACGGAGCTTCGAGCCCATGTCATAGTGATAAGATACTACTCTTTAGTGACATATTTTTGAAGACCTATGATAGATGGTAATTACAAACTAATAAATAGTTAAACTAAAAAGTATTTATAAGTAATTACCATTTTAAACTGCTAAAAAATATTGTTAAATTTACCAAACTTACAGAGCTTTCACTATTTTTCTCCTTCTTAATATCAGTACTAGGTGGAGGAAGAACATTTGATAGTATTTCGCCTAAATTTGTGCCTGATGTATCACCAGTATCTCTAGAAACTCCTAATTCTTCTGGAAAAAAGACAATAACAATTACCTATCATACTAATTATCTGACAGTATAACTAATACATCATTTAACTAACTGTACAACTATGATTTATTACTGAAAAATCTCGTAAATCAATGCAAGCTCTAACGCCTACAGAAAAGCACACGGCAGGGTGGTCGCGACTATCTCTTTATTTTAATCTAAGAGAGGGACGTATCTATGAACTTGACAGACGCGAGCGTGTTGCAACCTGCTTGTGGCTTGCTATGTCCCTTGTGTCATTTCAGCCAAACGAGACCTACAGCTTAACGTGGATCCTCAATCCAGGGTAATCTGAGAGACAGCATAATTTTTTAACATTTGAGAACCTTAATACTTCATAAATTATATAGTGAGATTTAGGAACAAAGAAATGATGGCAGCTTTATGTTCGTAACACATGATAAAAAAAAAATGGTTGAAAACAAAAGTTTACGGTGATTTGTTACTGGCTAATTTTGTGCTTATAGCAAAATAAAAATAAATTTAGTTACTTACGTTCTACATGTGCAAAAGCACAAAAAACCCCCCTAGGACAATATCCTGATTGTTGTACGTCATTACATTTGGTGCTCTTATAGATTTCGGGGTGAAACTGTTGTTCAGTTCTAGTGTGGCAATAGGAACACATATCTCCTGCATCGCAATTTCCAGGTTCACCCCATTCTTCCCCGTGTTTGACGTTAGGACATGGTGTTGATCTAAAACGAGATAATGACAAAATATGCCATTTCACAAAATAAAGTCTAGTGTGATCAATATCAAAGAAACAGTCACTCAAATATGAATTTAATTTGAAAATCAAGAGTTCATTAATGACAGAATGAGTCTCCACAGATTATAAATATCTCTACATACCTATATTTAAATTTTCTGGGACTTCGACGTTTATCTTTACTATTATGATATTGGGGACATGCATATCCTTGCCTGCATAGTCTGGGAGGCCTCTTGCATGGTTCCGTTTTGTAATTTGACAAAACAAAATTTGTGTCTAAAAATATAATGAAACACATATAAAGGTTTGTCGAAAAAGTATCGAGCTTTTTTCTTGTTAGATAGCTTTAATGTCATATATGTATCTGAGGTAATATAAGTCGCATCGGGTCATACTTAGCTTTAATTGAAAGCTGACATTTCATAGTAGTAGATTCGCAAAACCTGTTGGAATTCGTTTATTTAGACCTAATTTAGAACGCCCTGAAGATGAATGACATTTTTGCAAAAGATTTGATAAAGGCACAAATGTTGCGCAGGCCTATGGAGAAATTTGTGTCATTTATGGTCAAGATACTTTATTAAAACACACAGCTAAAAGATTGTTTAGTCACTTCTGTCCCGAAAATTTCGTTGCGAAAGATGCTCTTCACACTGATTGACCAATGACAGAAAAAGTTGATAGAATTTTGGCATGTAAGAATTTTAGCACAAGTTAAGGAAGAGCGGCATGTAAATAGCAATGACATCGTCAAGAAACTAAACAACCCTCACCAAACTGCTTTGAACCATTTGATGAAAGCTGGCTACCAACAGAAGCTCGAGGTTTTACTCTATCTGCGAATCTCTACAGAAACGCAGCGAAATCGAGCCTTTTCGAAAGCGGTTGATCACGGGCGATAAAAAATGAATCAGGTACGACAATACTGTGCAAAAAAAAAAAACTCGTGGTCGAAAAAGGATAAAGCTACACAAACGATGACAAATCCCGGATTGACGCCAAAAAAGGTGATGCTATGTGTTTAGTGGAATTGGAACGGAATCGTGCAATATAAGTTACTGTAGCCTGGTCAAACGATTAACTCTCTACTTTACTGTCAATAATTGACGAGACTGAATCGGGCTATTGAAAAAATCGGACGGAACTAGTCAACAGAAAGGGCGTCGTTTTCCACCATGACAACGCCAGACCATACACCTTTTTGATGATTTGGCAAAAATTGGGAGAGCTTGACTTCAGAGTTTTAATGTACTCACCATATAGCCAGAACCTTGCACCGTCAAATTAGTATCTGTTTCGTCTCTGCAGAACTCCCAGAATGGTGTTAGGTTAATTTAAAACGAGGCCTGTGTAAACTACTTGTTACAATTGTTGCAATGAACAGAAACCACGGAAGTTCTACAGTGACAGGACTATAGTTTTGCCAGAAAAATGGCCCAAATGCATTGAATAAAATGGCACATATTTGCTTTAATAAATTTGTTTAAAATACAAAAAACTATTGTCTCAATTTTGACTCTAAAAGACCCAATACTTTTCGAAAACCTAATATTTAATAGAAATAATTTAATAAAATTTCGATATATTTTGATCCAAGGAATTCTGGCCTCCTACCAGACCAGATTTGAATTCCTTGGACTAATATGTATGGAGTGAAGTTGAAAACGTCGCCAACAAGTCATGACATCCCAATGTGACATTGCTAAGGACAGGCAGCATTTGGTGGCATGAACAGAGTGTATAACAGAGTGCGTGCAGACGCTTCAGACTGAGAATTCAGACCGACATTCAAGCTAATCGGACATATATTTAATAAATGTTCTCTATAGGAAGGGCTATAAACAATTTTTTTTGTAATATTTAATTTCTACTTAATAAAATTTTGCTGAAGATATCATTCAATTTGTCCAGATTTTGGTGATGCGTCCTATAAATATTCACTTACAAACTCTCAAGAAAAGCAGGTAAAATATAACAATATGTTTTGCTTCAAAAGAGCTCCAAGGTGGTACAAACCATACAAAATTCAGAAATCAAGAATTACAGGTATTCCAGTGAATTGGGCAAAAAGGTCAACCGTGCATTTTGGGCAGGATGCGATTTTATTTTTTTATCACGTAAGGTTAAATATGAGTTTTCAGGGTTGGAGATGCACCTATTTGGCAGACATGTTGCAAATAGGGGCATAAATAGTTTTTTCATATACCTCGGTAACTGTAAGTTTGACAACAATTTTGTAAAGAACTCTTTAGTAGATTATTCAATAATTTACAAGTTTTCTTAATAACTTTTTATTAATACTTCAATAATTAAGAAGTTATAAATAAAAATTATTGAAAATTTAGGAGATGAAAAATTATTATTGTTAATAACTTTTTTCTATTATTTTTTTTTAATGCATCAGAGCTCTTTTATAGAAAATTTTATTAAAAAAAATTTGATCTACTACTCTTTTATGATTTTGATTATTTTTACGGGTTTTTATCGTTGCAAAGGTAGAAAGGTTAAAGGTAGGTGAGATTATAGGTAGAAAAAATTATTGTTCCTTTATTTTTACATACGTATTATTTATACTATTATATTTAATTTTTTTTTTTATTAATTTATTATTATATTTTTTAATATTATCAGTTTATTTATATTAATATATATTTAAATTTTTATTAATTTACGATTTTTTTTATCACTGTTATATTTTATTTTTACTATATATAGTTACATTTTATATTAATGTAAATATATTATTATATTTGCATTGAACTCTTTTTCACACTTTTTTATGTGGTGTCCCCTGTAGGCCTAATCCAAAAATGCAAATCTTGACTGGCCTTGGTTTTAAACGTACTCATGAAAAAATCTGCCATGCAGGGCGACAACCAATTATCCATTGCTGTGCTGTCTTTTTAAACAAAATAACCGGTCAAGTGCAAGTTGAACTTGCACAATTAGTGTTTCGTACGTTGATTGCTTTTAAAATAAAAAATTTTGTTACGGTGGTATAAAATGATCAGTGACTTCACAAAACACACCCCAAATGAGTTTTCAACAAAATTTGTTTCCAATCTTTACTGAAAACTGATGAACCTGAAATTTTTGTTTTTTTATGTACCAGATAAATTATTAAAGGTAATGCACTCGTGATAATTTTCGTTCAATCTACACCCTGTGGAGAATATTCCAGAATTTTTTCAAAATTTTTTGATCAGTACTTTTCGAGATAAGGTCGGAGGACAGCAATTTTTCGCGATTTTTTAAAAATAATACAAAGAAAAGTATGCGCAAGTATTACATTATATAGATATTTTTTATTCATGTTTTCACAAGCTTTCATTTGACACCACACTCGATGACCTAGTAAAAAAATTTTTTTTTTCACTTCCAATTTCACCCCTCAAAACTAACCCCCTTAAGTCAAAATTTAACTTTCAAAACTACAGGGCTCTGATGAGGCCAACAATTCCTATATTATTACCAAATTTCAACTTTCTATGACAAATAGTTTCGGAGAAAATAGGGTGTGAGAGACAGACAGACAGACACCAAAGTCATCTTATAAGTGTATGGAACACTAAAAATGATATTGTGATTGAAAATTTTTTTGTTGTGATGCGAAGTTTGGTCAAAATTAAACAAATAATTTCTTCCTCAATGTCTTTCATTTTAAGCAACTCACAGAGCTATTGCAGAGTTTATAATATTGATGCACTAGGGAAATAATAGGCAGAGTGCAAGTCGGACTTGCGCAATTAGCGTTCCGTACGTTGATTGCTTTTAAAATAAAAATCTTTGTTTTGAAGCTGTAAAATGATCAATGACTTCACAAAACACACCCCAAATGAGTTTTCAACAAAATTTTTTCCCGATCTTTACTGAAAACTGATGACCTTGATCATTTTCGTTCAATCTACACCCTGTAGAGAATATTCCAGAATTTTTTCAAAATTTTTTGATCAGTACTTCTCAAGATAAGGAGGGGAACAGCGATTTTTCGCAGTTTTTTAAAAATAAGTGTGCGCAAGTATTACATTAAATATATATTTTTGAACCCGTGTTTTTACAAGCTTTCATTTGACACTCCACTCGCTGACCTAGTACAAATTCTTTTTTCACTTCCGATTTCATTCCCCAAAACTAGCCCCTTTTAAATTTAACTTTAAAAACTACACGGCTCAGATGAGGCCATTAATTCCTATATTAGTTCTAGTTCTATGACAAATTGTTTCGGAGAAAATCGGGTGTGACAGACAGACAGACACCGAAATAACCTTATAAGTGTTCCGAACTAATGGCACAAAAAATTAAAATTTTGCCTTCATTAAAAACGTTTTGTTAATAAATTCTAAAAAAATTTTAACTGAAAAAGTGTTCAAGTGTTGTATTACAAGTAAATTTTCAAAATCTTTCGCCAAATTAAATATGTTGGTGATCCTACCGTGGATACAACAGCTCGCATTGTTTTTCCAGGTTTATGAATTTTTGGCAAACAAATATAATAATACAATAATATAAAATATAATTACATATAAAAAAAATAATACATATAACGTGATAAAAAAATTATAAATTAATAAAAATTTAAATATATATAAAAATAAAATATTATTATTAAAAATTAGAGTAATAAATTAATAAAAAAAAAAACACATAAAATATATATAATAGATACGTAAAAATACAGGAACAATAATTTTTTTCTACCTACATATGTCCTCTACCTTTGACCTTCCTCTCTTCGCAGCGCTAAAAAAATCCTTAAAAGAATTAAAATCATAAAGAATAGTAGGTTAAATTTTTTGCTATAAAGCTCTTTATATAAAAGCTCTGATACATTTTTTAAATAAAATTAATAGAAAGAAGTTATTAACAATAATAATTTTTTATTCCCTAAATTTTCATTAATTTTCCTTCATTATTGAAGTAGCAATAAAAAGTCATCAAGAAAAGTTGTAGATTATTGTATAATCTACAAAAAAAAAACTCTTTACAAAGTTTTTGTCAAGACTTACGGTTACCAAGATATATGAAAAAAAAACCATTTACACCCCTATTTTCAATATGGTGACCAAATGGGTGCACCCCCGACCCCAGAATCAGAACCTCGTATTTAATCTTACATTAGACTCCCCACATGACAGAAAAATAAAATCGCCTCCTACCCAAACTGCATGTTTGAATGCCCAGTTGACTGACCTAAGGGCTTCTCTGTAAATTTTTATGATTTCTTTAGCATAAAGTAATCCATATATTTAATAACTTACATTCATGTGTTGAAAATACCCAAATATTCGCCAAAAACAAATATATAGCATTTCCTTCAGTAAATATTAGGATATTACAAGCTATCATAAACAGGAGAGTTCAACAACAAAATTTTTGCTAAATTTCATTACATTGTATTTGAAAAATGATATTTTCAGTTCAAAACTAACCTTGCCATTTAGGATCTTCATTCATCAAATTTCTTTCTTTATCTAAAGCATTTGGCCCATTTGATGAACTACTGCCCTCAGCTTCTGCTACCTCTAAAGCCTGTATTTCTTTAATATCATACACAGGAGGTCTGTGATCATGACTCCCATGCGCAAAGGCGCAGTGTAGTCCATTTTTTACACAGTAGCCCCTAGAATCCGTATCATGTACGCACATACATGTTTTATAATATCTTAGGTGGTATCGCCTTTCTGTATCTCCTGCGGTTCTGTGTAAGTATGGGCATCTAAACAACATTTATTTAAATAATTTAGCTAAGGAAAAGAAATATTAATTATATCAAGTTTTAAACACAATTAGAAAAGTAATTTCAAAAACCAACTCTTTCACTACAAATGAAGTTAATAATTTGAATCTTAATACTTTAAATTAAAGTAATACAAGTACCATGTTATAATAAATATTTAAGTTTTACAACTATTCCCTTATACTACTTTGGGACTTTGGAATCTTTGGCACAATAACACTACACAAGAATTATCACCCCTACACCAAAACATTCTTTCTTGCCCTCGCCGCACGTTTCTCTAACCATGTTAGCATCATCAGGAGCAATGATTTATTTAATATAAGAAATAAAAACTAGACAATTTGTACTAAACTTGGAGTTATCTGAGTGGGACTAATCACACTCAGAGTATTAGTTCCAGGCAATTAGCCTGACCAGAGAATTGTGAGGAATAGATCCTTTTGACTCTGTTTAAAGGGTAAGGCCATTCAAGGATTTTCAAACAATCGAATTTTTTTTGGCTATGTTACCTTGAAGGCCAATTGTATGGTGCAGGCATCGCCGATTAAAGGTGCAACCACATTTTCTACTGTAGAATCTTACTCAAATTTTCAAATGCGTTTTTTCAAACTGTATTTTTGAAATCAGATGAAATAACAACTGTAACTTTTCAGATACATTATATAAGGGAAAGCGTACAGACTTTACTACAAGTTATAAATTTCCTATTTTATCAACAATTTTTTGTGAAATTTTTGGGTGAAAAATGAGCATTTTTTTCAAATGTGCACCATTTTTCAAAAAATGATATTTTAAAATATCCCTACGTTATCCATTAGTTTTTGACATATATTAATGGACATTTTTTGGTTTTTTCTTCTAGATTGAAATCTACAGGAGTAATCGCTTCGCTCGTTTCAGGCCTCGCATAAAATGAACCTTGTCGTCTTGGCTTCTGAAGCGGCTATGTTGAATTAAAAAGATAAAAAAAATATTTTTGTACATTTAAATACTTGTTTAATAAAGTACTTCAAATAAATTTTCAACCGTTTTTAATATCCTCTAGAAAAAAATTCCTAAAATTAGCCTTTTTTCCTGGAACCTGGAGTGACCTTCCTTACCCCTTGGTAATACTCAAATGTTTCAGATCTGTCTTGTCTTAAATGAGCTAAATGCTCTTTAAATGTTTGAAACGACCTTCATGTTTGCCCCACATACTTTCTATTACAATCCGTGGTTCGTTGGTTGTAGGCAGGGTAGGCGATTGGCTTGTTTATACACTCCAGTCTAACTAACAATGGTGGCTGTGAAGCGGAAGTAAAAAAAAAAAACCTTGGGCTATGGATAGAAACTCGATGATCAAACTCACTTAGGTCTGGAAAAATCCAGTTATCACAAAAAACACTATCCAGCAATAGCAACTTACACATCGGAAACATGGACCATTACACAATGAATCGATGAGTTTGAGATGTGGCCTTATCGAAGAATCCTCAGAGTATCATATACCAAACACTGTACTAATGTATCGATTCTTGAAGAGCTTAATATAAATGACCGACTTTCAAATAGAATTAATGGACAGTACCTGAAATATTTTCGTCACATTTTGAGAAAAGTGGATGCTATGGAAAAGCTTGTAGTAATGAGGAAGGTAGAAGATCAAGAGGATGGTCTCCAACAAGATAGTCCAACCAAGTAAGATCCCATCTTGATATGGGCTTACACGAGTCAAGTCAGATCGTGCAGGATTGAGATGCCTGGAAAATACCTGTTGAGCCAGCAATTGGGGTGAAAGGATTGAGAGAGACACTCCAGCCCTTGGTTCACTGTGCTCCCCTCTCTTGGTCACCTGAGTGTTGTCCCTTTAAGAAGGTTCATTAGCTTCCTTTCAAGTCCTTCATGTGGTAATTTAACATCACAATGTAGATCTCTGAACAGGTTACAATCCTTATTATCTCATCAATTTTTAAAATCATTCGGTGTCCTATAGACTAATGTGAGGTCAATATTATTAAACAGCTTATTAAGTCCTTTGGTACATTTTGGATTATATGATATCGAAACATATTTCGTTTTATGTTGAACATTTAATCTATACTTATGTATATTTATTAATTTGTTTATTAAGTTTCCATCATAACCTAGTCTACCTATATATAATATTGTGTGTGTATAATACGGTAAATTCATGTTGGTTACAATGAAATGATTTGTTAGGAATATATCTGTCTGTTAGAGTATGTTTCCTATAAATGTCAAATTCTAATTTAATATTATTTTTAATAACTAAAATATCCAGAAATGGTAGTTGCTCATTGTTCTAAATTTCATAGCTAAATCTATTGGCTATTTAATTTAAACACAAAATCTTTTGCATTTGATTTTTTGTGTCAAAAAGCGGGAATACATTATCCACATATTTATATCATACACTCGGAAAGTACTCAAATTCTTGACTGGCCTTAGTTTCAAACTTACAAATAAATCTGCCATGAAGGGTAATAAGCAATTACACATTGCTGTGTGATCTCTTTAAACAAAATAATTGTTAATGAAAATTTTGTTCTGTGCAAAGGTTGGCCAAAATTAAACGAATAATTTCTTCCTCGAGGTCATTCATTCTAAGCAACTTACAGGGCTATTGTGGTATTGGTAAACTAGGGAAAAAAGAACTGACTTTGCAAAAACTTAAAATTTCACTTTTATTAGAAATTAGATCTTTGGTTTTGTTCATAAATTCTAAAGAATTTTTAACTGAACAGGTGTTCTCTATTACAGGTAAATTTTCAAGGTTCTTTTGTTAACCGTTTTGTAATTAAATATGTGAGTGATCCAACTGCCAATACAACAGATCACATTGTTTTTACAGGTTTATGAATATTTGGCAAACACTATAAGCAGGACAGTACTAACAGGGATATTTCAGGATTCAATACTTGGACCAAGCCTTCTTATTATATATGTCAATGACTTTCCACTATATCACAATACCATTAAAGTCATTCCATATGCTGACGATACAACACAATACATGACAGAAAATAATATTGGAATATCACAAAACATAATTAAGCAGTCTAATTATATTAAAAATCTGGTTCACAACTCATTTACTAAGTTTCAATCCTGACAAAACTGATATATCACTTTTTTTTTAAAAAAAAGTCACACAAAATGACTCAATGAAGCTTCTGGAAATCCACATTTAAACACCATATACACAAATTCAATTTCAAGTTATGAAGCATCATTTACTTACTAATCAAAATAAAACCCTAGTGAAATTATGAAACACACTTAAATAGGTCTTTTTGAAAGTTTAGAAAAATTCCATGGACTGGCTTGTTATTTTTAAACAACAAAAAAAAAACCGGTCAAGTGCAAGTTGAACTTGCACAATTAGTGTTCCGTACGTTGATTGTCTTTAAAATAAAAAATTTTGTTAGGGTGGTATAAAATGATCAGTGACTTCACAAAACACACCCCAAATGAGTTTTCAACAAAGTTTTTTCTGATCTTTACTGAAAACTGGTGACCTTGAAATTTTGGTTTTTTATATACCAGATAAATTATTAAAGGTAATGATAATTTTCGTTCAATCTATACCCCGTGGAGAATATTCCAAATTCAAAGTTTTTTGATCAGTACTTTTCGAGATAAGGTAGGGGACAGCGATTTTTCACGATTTTTTAAAAGTAATATGAAGAAAAGTGTGAGCAAGTATTACATTATATATATATTTTTTACTCGTGTTTTCACAAGCTTTCATTTGACACCACACTCGATGACCTAGTAAAAAATTTTTTTTTCACTTCTGATTTCACCCTGTTACGGTGATTTAAAATGATCAGTGACTTCACAAAACACACCCCAAATAAGTTTTCAACAAAGTTTATTTCCAATCTTTACTGAAAATTGATGACCTTGAAATTTATGTTTTTTTTTATATACCAGATAAATTATTACAGGTAATGCACTCGTGATAATTTTCTTTCAATCTACACCCCGTGGAGAATATTCCAGAATTTTTTCAAAATTTTTTGATAAGTACTTTCCGAGATAAGGCGGGTGGACAGCGATTTTTTAAAAATAATACAAAGAAAAGTGCGCGCAAGAATTACATTATATATATATTTTTTACTCGTGTTTTCACAAGCTTTCATTTGACACCACACTCGATTACCTAGTAAAAAATTTTTTTTTCACTTCCGATTTCACCCCCCAAAATGACCCCTTAAGTCAAAATTTAACTTTTAAAACTACATGACTCTGATGAGGCCATCAATTCCTATATTACCACCAAATTTCAACTTTCTATGGCAAATAGTTTCAGAGAAAATCGGGTGTGACAGACGGACAGACAGACGGACAGACACCGAAGTGATCTTATAAGTGTTCCATACGGAACACTAAAAAGAGCTATTCGAGTGGCGGTCAACATCGCATAAAGGCATTCATGTCGTGACCCCTTCAAAACATTAAATATTATGACTCTACCTGTTCTGTATATATACCCATGCTTTTAGCATACACAAAATCAAGTAAATAAACCTGCCACTCTGGAATCGATACATAACCATGACACAAGGTACAAAAAAACTGATTGTACTCCCTCAACATAGACTTTTCAGAAACAAACGAGACTCTGAAATCTTTGCGGTAAAGTTTTACAATCACCTCCCATGGAGAATTACTGATTTGCTTGTCGGTAAGTTTAAGTAAGAAACAAAAAAAAAATGCTATTGTCTGTTTACGATCACAATGAATAGATGAGTGCCGAGTTTACCCTGATTGTCTATATTTATAAATAATACACACACAACAAATAATATTTTATTTGTATATACACATTATTGTAATATTGTTATTATTATTTATCATATTATTGCCATGTGGTACAATTTTTATTGTTTCTGGTATGTTTTAGTAGTTTAGACTTAGAGCTTGTTTTTCCTGTGGAAGAGTGTATAGGACAATGCAAAAATAATGTGCATATTTTGAGGTTTTTATAGATACTAGTTACTACTTGCTTTTGGGAAACTAGGACATATCTTGAAAAGTACTACAATACCCATAAACCTAAAAACTAAAGTCTACAATTCCTGTGTTTTACTGGTCAGCACATATGGACTGGAAAAGATGTGTCTCACTAAAGCATTTGTTAGAAAGCTCATAACTTAATAAAAAGCTATGGTAAGAAGCATGCTTGGTAACTCCCTTTGAAATAGAGTTCATTACGAGCAGATAAGGAGACAAACCAAAGTCACTGACATAACTTTAGAGGTGGCAAAGATGAAGTGGCAATGTGTAGGTCTGATGGCTAGATCATCCAGAGACAGATGGGTGTATAGGATCACAGAATGGAGATCTAAAGAAACAAGAAGGAATGTTGGACATCCACAGAAACAATGGGTCGATGATATAAGAATAGTGATGGGAAAGCAGTGGTTAAAGGTGGCAAAAGACATGGGAAAGCTACTCTGTAAATAAAGAATTTATTATAATCAATGGTTATGACAAAAATTTAACAAACAAGTTAATAAATAGATATAAGTATAGTTTAAATATTCATAATTTCCCATTTGCTACTCGGGGGCAGAATATGACAAAATATGTTTCAATACCACATGACTCAAAATATATCTGTGGACTTAATATTGTGTTTATCAGTGTTCCGTACGGAACACTTATAAGATCACTTCGGTGTCTGTCTGTCTGTCACACCCGATTTTCTCCGAAACTATTTGACATAGAAAGGTGAAATTTGGTAATAATATAGGAATTGATGGCCTCATTAGAGCCATGTAGTTTTGAGAATTAAATTTTGACTTAAGGGGTTAGTTTTGGGGGGTGAAGTCGGAAGTGAAAAAAAAATTTTTTTACTAGGCCATCGAGTGTGGTATCAAATGAAAGCTTGTGAAAACACGAGTAAAAAATATATATATAATATTATACTTGCGCGCACTTTTCTTTGTATTATTTTTAAAAATTTGCGAAAAATCGCTGTCCCGGGCCTTATCTCGAAAAGTACTTATCAAAAAATTTCGAAAAAATTCTGGAATATTCTCCACGGGGTGTAGATTGAACGAAAATTATCAAGAGTGCATTACCTTTAATAATTTATATGGTATATAAAAAAAAACAAAAATTTCAAGGTCATCAGATTTCAGTAAAGATTAGAAACAAACTTTGTTGAAAACTAATTTGGGGTGTGTTTTGTGAAGTCACTGATCATTTTATACCACCGTAACATAAATTTTGACTTAAGGGGTTCGTTTTGAGGGGTGAAATCGGAAGTGAAAAAAAATTTTTTTTACTAGGTCATCGAGTGTGGTGTCAAATGAAAGCTTGTGAAAACACGAGTAAAAAATATATATATAATGTAATACTTGCGCACACTTTTCTTCGTATTACTTTTAAAAAATCGCTGTCCTCTACCTTATCTCGAAAAGTACTGATCAAAAAATTTTGAAAAAAATTCTGGAATATTCTCCACAGGGTATAGATTGAACGAAAATTATCACGAGTGCATTACCTATAATAATTTATTTGGTATATAAAAAAAAAAAAAAATTTCAAAGTCACCAGTTTTCAGTAAAGATTGGAAACAAACTTTGTTGAAAACTCATTTGGGGTGTGTTTTGTGAAGTCATTGATCATTTTATACCACCCTAACAAAAATTTTTATTTTAAAAACAATCAACGTACGGAACACTAATTGTGCAAGTTCAACTTGCACTTGACCGGTTTTTTTTGTGTTTAATAATATAGGCCTTAAGTTGGTTTATAAGGTAGAAAGGATATTCAAAGGATAAAATTCAGGACTGTGATATATAAGTGGAAATTATGAGATAAGTTGTAAGCATTATAACATGAGGCATGTTAAGCAAACACAGAGGTCAATTCAAACAAGATTTAAAAACCCATTAAAGATATGGTAGATCTGAAAAATCAAGTATTGCCATACATGTTCTTGAACAGAATCATACAGTAACATCAAATAATTTAAGGTTGATAAAAATGTATGTAATAGGAAATTATTACATGCATACCAGGACCGAGGACCTATTCCTCACAGTTCTCTGTACAGATTAATCGACTGGAACTAATGCTCTGCGTGTAATTAGTCCCACTCAGGTAACTTCAAGTTTAGTATAAATAGTCTAGTTCTTATTTTTATAGATTTAATCAATCATTGCCCCTAATGTTGGTTAACAAAATGCATGTCTAGTGCAAAAATGAAAGCTTGGTGTGGTGGTGATAACTCTTGTATAGTACTCCTTTATAAGTGAGTAAAAAAAAAAAGTAAAATTAACTTCAATATATTAGTGGTCGTAGTGAGGTCGTAGACCCCCAATTCTCTAAGAGAATGCAAGGTCACATATTCATTATTAGTTGTAGAATTTCTCTCAGTTTATCTAAAATTATTACTATAAAAAAGCTCAGCCTAACCTTAGTAGTAAAATTTCAAAAGGTTTTTAGTACAAGCTACCCTCAAACTGACTTATATTTTACAACAAAACTTCTGCATATATTCAAAGTTATGGAAAAATATAAATGAATAGTTCAATCTACAGTGCCTTTTATATGTAAACTACTGAGTGGATAAGTTTAAAATTAATTTAAATATTCATGAAAGTATAAACAATCATGGTTTATTCTTTATTATTCCTTACATAACTCAATGAATGAATAGTTATCTAAGATCATGGTAGGATTGTTTTGTTGTGGTTTTCAAATGTTTTTATTTGTGAGTTGAAGGTCGCCAGATACCAAAAATACCCGTTTTATTAGGAAATTTAGTCTATTTTGAGCATGACACCACCTGTTAAAATTATTTTTAAAATAAACAGGGTCTTTGCAGGTGTTAAATTACAGCGGGCGCCGAGAAATACACCAAAAAGTTAAAATGCGCTTTAAAAAAATGTCACACCCACCATCACTAAAAAAATGACAGATGGAGCTAACCAAAAAAGCAAACTTACTCGTCTCCATCGGGACAAATGCCAGTTGTTTCATCATATTTTGTGCAATAATTATCTGCACTGTAGTTAAAAGTACCATCCCTGCGTCTTACAGGCCTCCTGCGCCTCTGATTCATAAAATGCCAATGAAAACAGGTGAAAGGACGATGCTGTGTACATTTGTGTTGTAAGAAGAGCGGGCATTGCTCGACGCGAAATTCTTTCAGATATCTACAAAACAATCACATATTTCATGATGTTATTCACATGTAATTACACAAAACTCATTACGGAATGCGTCACAACATGAAAAATGCACTAAAAATACACTTACGAGTAATGATTTGGCTTTTCCGTCTGAGCTGTCAACAAAGGTTTAGACTCTGACGGCATTTTGTTATCACTGACGCGCAACAAATCCGCGCAGGGCACGCTCACAAATCTCAAATCAGCACGTAGAAACACGGTCACGTGTTCCGAGGATCATGGGTAATTGATGAATTCAAGGACGCTGTTGTTTTGATGAAAAATGTTTGTGGCACCTGCATTTTTCACCTGAGATTATGATATTTTTTACATAAAATAAGACGAAAATCTCTAAATAAATCTTATGTTTCTTCTGTGAAAATTGCCTTTGTATGTTATAAATCCGTTTTTTAAAATAAATTGATTATTTCTTTGTTAAATATTTGGGGTGTTATTCTCGGGCTTGCTGTGTTGTTGCCCGAAAAGTTTATGTCATAGTGTTGTTATTACTTCATCGATGAAAATTTTATGTACAGGGTAGTGTTATTGTTATTCAAACCACTTATACAAGGTACTATCAAAACTGATTCGAGTAGTCGAATTGAAAATACAAATAATAATATGCTTTTTCTTGAGTACATATTGTTAGTTGTGATTTTTGAGTTTTGTTGGATCTGAGCCCAAACTAATTAGATCGTATCGATATATTAGTCGACGTTCCCATTTAAACTAAGAATAAGTGATATTTTATAATAAGAATAATGTCCTTATTGTCATTTCAAATGAAAAGATTTTAAAATTGAAGCTAGGCTTTCTCAGTTAACCTAAATCTGTGTTTAAATGATTGGATTCATTTAGATGTAAGATTCTTGTTAGTCTAAGGAACGAATTTGTTACATTCGACATTAAATAAAATAATGAAAATTCAAACTGAACAACATGGTGTTAACGGCATTTAACAATTTGTTGTGATTAAGTTGAAATGACAGAATAGGATTAAACAAAATTAAAATGAGCTGAATTCTTTTGAAAATTATCTCTATCCCTTTTATCACTGTCAGTTCCAAAGTTTATAGTAACAGTAACCCTAAAATAATCACCATGACAACACCAACCAGCCCTTCTTTTGACAGTTCTGACATATTCGATATTTTGGAGTTCAGCCTTAATTTGACCTCCTAAACAAAAGAGCGTAGATAAGCTTTTTATAGCAAATAGAATTTGGCGGGAATAATTATCTGTTTTGATTGGTGTTGTTAATCCTGCTAAATTCTAATTGCTATAAACATCTTTCCTGCGTTTTTTTTATTTACAGTGATATATATTGGTGTTTCTCTTTGTCTATATGTATTTATTTTTTTCGGTTAGCGGACTTAGAAAATAAATACAAACAGTGTCAAAGCTTATAATTAAAACAGGTAGTAAATAAAATTACAATACAATTAAAAATATATTTTTAATGTTCCGTACAGAACACTTATAAGATCACTTTGGTGTCTGCCTATCTGTCCGTCCTCCGTTCGTCTGTCTGTCTGTCACCCACCCGAAACTATTTCACATAGAAAGATGAAATTTGGTACTAATATAGGAATTGATGGCCTCATCAGAGCCGTGTAATTTAAAAGTTAAATTTTGACTTAAGGAGTTAGTTTTGGGAGTGAAACAAAAAAATTACCTGGGGTCTCAAATGAAAGCTTATAAAAACACAAGTTCAAAAATATATTTAATGTAATACGTGAGCACACTTTTCTTTGTATCGCTTATCTCACAAAGTACTGATCAAAAAATTTTGAAAAAATTCTGGAATATTCTCCACAGGGTGTAGATTGAATGAAAATTATCACGAGTACATTACCTTTAATAATTTATCTGGTATATATAAAAAAACAATTCAAGGTCATCTCTTTTCAGTAAAGATTGGAAAAAAAACTTTGTTGAAACCTCATTTGGGGTGTGCTTTGTGAAGTCATTGATCATCCGTAACAAACATTTTTATTTTAAAAGCAATCAACGTACGGAACACTAATTGCGCAAGTCCACCTTGCATTTGACCGGTTATTTTACATATTAAAATAATCCTTAGATGTTTTGCCAAGCCCTTTGTTAATTTATTATTTTTAGGCAGTTTATTGTATACTTTACAACAGAAATGAAAGATACTCTTCCTAAAGAAACACATTCTACACCTTCATAATGTAAAATCATTGACTCTACTTTTTGTTATGTGGGAGTGATCCTTTTTGACCATTTTTAATTCAGAGGCATGTTCCCTCATAAACATTATTGATTGGAACAACACAATACTGGACAGAGTTAAAATCTCCTATGATATAAAAAAGTGGTTGACGTGATTGCCAAAGAGGGTCAAAAACATTTTGCGAATTGTCTGCGGCCAGTACAACACCATAATACGAAGGTGGAAATACACCAAAGCATGGTAGATGCTCATAAGTGGCCTTCTAGAGAGTATTTTCTGCAAAAAACAGAGCTTAGCAGCCACATTATCCACATTAAATAACCAAGTTGTTCATTAATAAAACATCATGTATGTTTAGCTTCTTTCTGGTATTTCAGATATGAAACTTCTGAAGCAGATTGTTGGTACAATCATACAACTGACATACAAACTTTGAAATCATCAACGTATAAAACAATCTTATTAATAAGGCTTGAGGATTTTGGCATATGGTTGATAAAAAGTTAAAACAGAAAACAGGTAGAAAGTATACCTCCCTTAGGGACACTAGAATGCAAAGTATATTCTGTAGAGACGGCTTGACCAAATCGGAATACTATTCGGCAATTATTCAAAAAAGATTTTGACCAATCTCCCATATTACCTCTAATTCCAAATTATTCCATTTTTTACGTTAGAATCTATCACTACCGTATCAAAAGTTCATATCAGGTAAAAAAAAATAATTGTGTAGCACTGACTCACATAAATTGGACCAGATCATATGCGGCAGCCTCAATGGTTAAACCACTGCAAAAAGCATGCTGATATTCTGAAAGACGACCAGATTTTGATATGATTACAGGCCACCCGACCAGTAATGAGTTAGTTACATATCATAGATTTCCATCTGTGTTTTCTTTTGCTTCGGTGAGCTTGGGCTATTCCAGTGCATGGATTGGAGCTTGGTTTCAGAGTCAGGCGTGAAAAAAAAAATGATTCATTACATGTTACTCTTTCTAAAAAGATAGGGTCAGATTCAATGTTTTTCAGAGTGTCAGACCAAATGGTCGTCCGAGTCTGCTTTTAATCGACAGAAAGGATTTTCGGTAGCAACTTTGAATACCCTTTGCTCATGTTAAAACTGTCATATAAAATTTTCCAAATATTTTCTTTGTTAATATTTGTTAACTCACTGTCAGTTCTAATACTCAGACGTCGATTTTCTCTAATGATCTTAACGACTTTTCCAATGTTGTCGTCTATTTTTTGCCATTCGTAGGTAACCAACGCGAGGATCGTCTGTGACATCTTCTCTGCCATCTTTAAATCGTTTTACCCACTCGAAAACTGGAGTTCGGGATGAGCAATCATCACCATACACTTTCTACACCAAACTTAATATTTCTGTAGCAACCTTTCCAAGTTTAACAAGAAATTTCACGTTAACTCGTTGCTCATCATTGACAAAGCATTTTTCCAACGCAGAGCAAACACAACAGAGCTGCAGTCGAACTGGAAACTGAACGGTCTTCAGAATGGCAGAATAGGTGTATATCTACATATATATATATATATATATATATATATATATATATATATATATATATATATATATATATATATATATATATAGATATATATATATATATATATATACCTATTCGAGTCTATACGAGGTTTTCCTGCCTCATATATATATATATATATATATATATATATATATATATATATATATATATATATATATATATATATAAAAAATAACCTCACTGATTTTTTTTGTTACGCCGATAACATCGATGCCGCGTGATTGGCAACGGTGAAGTGTTGGGGTTGAATACCTCCTCTACCCATTCCACCATTTTGATAACCACTCTATTGGTACTACCTATATTATGTTATGTTAGGTTTAGGGTACATTAAGTTAAAGTTTGCTACATTAGGTTGTGTCTTCGTTATATTGGGTTATGTTAGGTTTGGAGTTCCTGGTTTAAAAGCCTTAAGTGTAGGAAACGTTCATCTGATCATTTTTCCTCTTTGCTTAGGGATATAATAGGTTTGATGTTTTTGGTGTAAACGGCTTAAAAACAATATTTATTGAAAAATGAGTTCGTCATGGTCAATAATCAAAAATTCGCCCAGTCAGATCGATATAGAAATCAAAAATGAAGATTATAAAAAAAATTATTGAGATTCCTTGAAAATTGCGTGAGCGAGGTTCATTTTACTGGTTAATAAATAATTGGCTAAGTGCAAGTCGAATTTGCGCAATTAGTGTTCTGTACGTCGATTACTTTTGAAATAAAAATTTTTTGTTACGGAGGTATAAAAAGATCAATGACTTCACAAGACACACCCCAAATGAGTTTTTAACAAAGATTTTCTCCGATCTTTACTGAAAACCGATGATTTTGAATTTTTTTTTTATATACCAATAAATTAAATGTAATGCACTGGTGATAATTTTCGTTCAATCTACACCCTATGGAGAATATTCCAGAATTTTTCGAGCTACGGGGAGGACAGCGATTTTTCGCAATTACTTAAAAATAATACAAAGAAAAGTGTTCGCAAGTATTACATTATACATATTTTTGAACTCATGTTTTTACAAGATTTCATTTGATACCCCACTCGATAACCTGGTAATTTTTTTTTCCTTTCCGATTTTACCCCCCAAAATTAATCCCTCAAGTCAAAATTTAACTTTCAGCCGTGCAGGCTCTAATGAGGACATCAGTTCCTATATTAGTGCGAAATTTCAAATTTCTATGTCAAATAGTTTCAGAGAAAATCGGGTGTGACAGACGAACAAACAGACAGACACTGAAGTGATCTTATAAATGTTCCGTACGAGCCACTGAAAAGATATGTTTGGGAAAAAAAGCTCTATATATATATATATATATATATATATATATATATATATATATATATATATATATATATATATATTGATAAATTAGTAAAAATCACGGTAAATAATCAAAAATCCGTTCAGAATGAAGATTTAAAAAAAATTATTGAGATTCCTTGAAAATTGAGTCCAGAAAATGAATTTGGGTAAAAATTACGTTTTGACCCCATTGTGCGTCGCCAGATATAATTAATAGGAGCGGAATTATATATAAATAATTCTTATTGGAATTACGTTATAAAGTAAAGGAGCCACGAGTAAAATAGTGGCAGAGATAGGAGTTGTTCTAATATGAAATAACACAACTTGGTCAGTCTTAAAATGCATTTTATTAAACAATATAGTATATAACACAAAGCATCAATCTCACAGCTATAAACATTTTAATGTGAGTAGACAAATACTCTTGGAACAAACAAGCAATAAATAAATAATCACAAAAATTAACATACTACAATAAAAAATTTTAAAATAAAAATACAC